>NC_069401.1:93730212-93835212 GCF_026875155.1 Cherax quadricarinatus | reverse complement strand
ACTGAAATACCTGGTCGTGAACCGGCAGTGGTGGCGTTGATCTCTTGAATACCCTCCAGGTAGATTCCAGGTAGCAGTTCTTCCTACAGCCACTCTCAATTCTCTTGAACAGAAAGGGAGTTTTTCTTATACCATGGTAGTCTCCCATCTTTGCTTCCAGGGAAGAATCCCCTAGCTCTCTTAATAAAGGGTCGCTAGACGGCCCCAGACCTCGCTGGTGCCTAATTCCACAATCGTCTCTGTAACCTTTCTTTCCACACTCACCTCTGTGTCAAACCCCTTTTGCAGTCCTGGGCTCTGAGGTTCAATCCTCGTCGTCTCTTACTGTCTCTATTTCTTTATCTTCCCACTCACATGTTTGTACGTCTTCACACCCCTTCTATCTTAATAGAAGCCACATATCCCTTCTTCTCCAAAATCTAAACCTTCATTTTCAATCGAAATCACTTTCAACCCCCAAATCACATGATATTCTCAAACGTAATATTTTTCTTGTTTCTGAATCTAGGCCTTTATCTCATGATGCATCTGCTACTGTTGTGGAAATTTATCCACCTCCGCATTTCTAGCCAAAATAAAGAAATCGTTTTCTGCTAGGTCCTGGATCATGTGGATGATCAGGACTCGGGGCTGACGGTCAGTGGTCAGCTGTATGTGACCTCCACATTTCATATAGGGGTATTCCAATCTCAGACTATTTTAGTATAATCTCTAGCCACCTTCACAATCGCTGGCAACAACGTTTCTCCGAGTTGATTCGTAACAAATTATATTCTATCAAGCTGTGTTTGGGTTCCTGGTCTTCTTATCATAGATGTCGTGGATGGGAGACTACAGTTTTCCGTCTTTGTAAATGTCTCACTCACGGGTATCTCATGGAGAGGCGCCCAGTGCCACTCTGTGAGAAGTATCAAGTTCCAATATCAGTTTCTCATTCTGTTAGACTGCTCTGTCTACCAGCTGGCACGAAGCATTTACCTTCGCCTTCGTCACCACTCTAACGCCCTACATTGATCTTCCCTCCTTCTTTGACGACCCACCTTTGATACAGACTTACTCTTTGAAGTTTTGTCAACAACAGATTTATTACAACAACTTTGATTACTCGCACTTATTGAAGCACTCCTCACCGCCCTTCCTAACTCTATCTCTGTTATACTCTTTACCTGATCTCTGATCAGGCAAATTACACCTTTTAGCACATCCTATCCCATAGCGCCACATAACACTTACAGGTTTAGTGCTTGGCTATGATTATAATAATATAGCGTTTTTATTTTGTGTGTGTGTGTAAGAACCCTTCAATTGTGTAACACTATATCACTTCCTCTAGTCTAAGACTTTGATTTATTACTATAACATCCTATCCGATAGGCTTCAAATTTTCAAAATAGACTGGGCAATTACTAGGTGAAGGTTGATGGAGCAATTGAGAACTACAGCTGTTCTCTGCTTAATTATATTTAGACTATTTCCGATATCGTTTTCCTAACGTAACCTAACTTTAAAATGACTCATTTCATCGGCCTTAACATTTCAGCACTTATGTATCACGCTTAGAAAAAGGATAGCACTGGTACTGGAGAGTTTAGCTTGTATTAAATAAGTGGATTTTTTTTATAATACATAAGAAGGCATGGATGCGATACGGATAATTGCAATGAAAATTGCATTACAGTTCACCTGTAAAAATACTACCGAGTCTAATAAATGACCTCGCACTACGCTGTCCGGGAACACTGTTGGGAACCTGACACCGTCAGAGCATTTAAGACCATCACTCTGCGACGGCATGTGAATGAGATCAAGTAAGAGAGCGAGAAGCAACTGTAGATAGTTGGGCTTTCGTGCAAGGTAGTGGGAAAGAACAGACACGAACTGTCTGAACCTTCCAATGGGGAAAGTGAAAAGCAAAGTTAGATGGCATATAAAAGACGAAGAGAAAAGGGACGGAGTAAACAGGGGCGGCAAAAAAGATAATGGACACCTAACGCCCTTTACTATCCTGTATGTAGAAGGATCGTGAAGGTCATGAGAACGGACAAAATAACGGAAGGAATGAGCATCACGTCGATCGTTCAAGGATGCAATATTCGCCTTCAATAGCTGGAGAATTGCAGATGAATGGTTCAGAGAACTGACAAGTTGATAAATCAGACACATGTGCAACTCTTGGGTATCTTTATTGAGGAAACATTTGCCACACAGTGGCTTCATCAGTCCATTCAAAAGAGAAACTTGAAGAACAGGAGGAGAATGAGGTAATCAGTCCCTCAACCTTGAGTCGATGTGGTCAGTCCATCATTCTTGAATAGAATACGGCATATGCAGCTTATAAACCGTAGGCAGGAGAGGTGCAGCAGTCGTAGGTAGTGTCACATTTGTCCATTGTGGAAGTAGGTCGTGCCCAAGGGTTAGGCAAACGAAGAATTTCCAAGTATTAAGATCCCAATCTGCAATCCTGTCAGACACTGCAACTTCTTGGGATCTTAATACTTGGGAATTCTTCGCTTGCCTAAAACTTGCGCACGACCTCCTTCCACATTGGACAAATGTGACACCACCTACAACTGCTGCACCTCTCCTGCCTACCGTTTATAAACTGCTTCTCCGCACATATGCCGTATTCTATTCAAGATTGATGGACTGACCACATCGACTCAAGGTTGAGGGACTGATTACCTCATTCTCCTCCTGTTCTTCTCATTTCTCCTTTGTATGGACTGATGAAGCCACTGTGTGGCGAAACGTTTCCTCAATAAAGATACCCAAGAGTTGCACATGTGTCTAATTTATCAGCTGGAGAATGCCTTCTCTATGAGGGCGCTTTCATAATGGTCAGGAGGTTCTCGTTTCAAGTAACAGGACATATCCTCACTTTTCTTAGATCGAATCTGAATGCCTTTCACTTCAGGCGATAAAGGATCCCTATGTGTCCTTCATCTTCATTAAAACAATATCTTATGAAATGGATAAACTGTTGTGTTGTTTAGGCTGGTGCCGATTATATGAATTATGTGAAATTAATGCAATATGCATTATATGATCAGGTTAAAACGCTTAGTATTGATGTTTTGGACTAAAACGAAGCGTTTATTTGATTTTAGGCTGTGTAAATTTTAATTTTCGAATTTTATTGAACAAATTTTTTTTCCAGGAAATAACAGGAGAATGTCACTTATAATCAGGAATTAGTTTACTGGGTTATCTTAGATTAAATATGCTATTCAAAACAAAATTTTGATTTACCAAAACCATGTGTGCTCTCAAGACCATTGTAAAGAAACTTGAATGTTATATACCAAAAGTATAAATAACACTTAATTTCAAGATTGCTTACTTATTACTCAGTGATAAAGGTAGAGTTGATAAGTTAGACACAAGTGGAACACTTGCGTATCTTTGATAAATTAGACACATGTGCAACTCTTGGGTATCTTTATTGAGGAAACGTTTCGCCACACAGTGGCTTCATCAGTCCATACGTAGGAGAAACTTGAAGAACAGGAGGAGAATGAGATAATCAGTCTCTCAACCTTGAGTCGATGTGTTCAGTCCATCAATCTTGAATAGAATACGGCATATGAGCGGAGAAGCAGCTTATAAACCGTATGGCAGGAGAGGTGCAGCAGTCATAGGTCGTGTTACATTTGTTCAATGTGGAAGTAGGTTGTGCCCAAGAATTAGGCAAGCGAAGAATTCCTAAGTATTAAGATCCCAAGAAGTTGCAGTGTCTGACAGGTTTGTAGATGAATGGTTCAGAGAACCGACATGTTGATAAATTAGACACATGTGCAACTCTTGGGTATCTTTATTGAGGAAACGTTTCGCCACACAGTGGCTTCATCAGTCCATACGTAGGAAACGTTTCGCCACATACTGGCTTCATCAGTCCATATAATGGAGAATGATGAAGAACAGGATAAGTTTGAGGTAATCAGTCCCTCAGCCTTCACTCGATGTAATCAGTCCATCAATCTTGAAGAAGTGGAGCTTATATACTGTAGGCAGGTGAGGTGCAGCAGTCGTAATACAGGGAATTCTTCACTTGTCTATCATTTAGGCATGACCTACTTCCACATTCGGATTTGTCAAATGTGATACCACCTACGAGAGCTGCTCCTCACCTGCCGACAGTATATAAACCACTTCTTCACACATATGCTGTACTCTTTTGAAGATTGATGGACTGATTACAATGAGTCAAGGCTGAGGGACTGATTACCTCAAACTCCTCCTGTTCTTCACCATTCTCCATTGTATGGACCGATGAAGCCACTGTGTGGCGAAACGTTTCCTCATTAAAGATACCCAAGTGTTGCACATGTGTCTAATTTATCAGCTTGGCTGTTATCTGAACCATTTGTCTACAAAGGTAGAGTTTGGTAAAAGAACTAATATAACATTTTGTTGCAGCAACGTTTTGTTCTCAAGGAGATTTGTCAAACCGTTATGTAACAACTTGACAGATCTCCTGGAGAGCAAAACGTTGCTACAGTAAAATGTCACATTAGTTGCACATGTGTCTTTTTCCTTACATATTACTTTCTTGCATATCTAGTTACTCGCTGTTGCATGCAAAGAGTATGTAATCTTTATTTGGAGCATGTTAACACACTCACATAGGCTGGCTCACCAAACAGCGAACCAGTTACTAAGGATCGAACGATCAACGGGGCCCCATCGTCAGATCAGTATCTAGGTTCAGCCATTGAGAAGGTGGATCTGGCATACGTGAAGATGAAATGGTTACCACTCACGTTTTCACCCTTGTCATTTCCATTCTAGAGCTGATTAAAGCACGGTGATCTGCTTTCTCTTGGCTGCTATTCTGCCTTGATTACCGTAGTGTGCACTAATACCTATTGCTTTACATAGTGTATAAAGTGTACATACTACTGTTTATAGTTGGTGGAGGATAATATAATTCAAAGTTTTTGTGCTGTGTTTATTTTGCTCCCTTTACACCCAGGATAACAGGTCTTTGAGAACCTGGGTTGTAATACTCACCAATTCCTAAAACACTGGTCAAACTTACCCAGGAAACAGATTCACTTATGGCCTGATAAGATCGCGTAAAAAAATGGAAAACTAAAATAATGGAAAACTAAAATACTGTTCATCACACTTCAATTTCTGAGTGTTTTATCTGACTGGATTTAACACTCCGGTGTTGATAGCTGAATGATGGAACTTCAAACTTAAATTTCTGTTGTAATTTCAGATAATGGTCTCTCAGAGACAGCCGGAGAATTCCACACTAGTTTGGCTTTATTTGTACAAAATTTAAATTAGTTTTGTGCTAGTCCTAATTTGTCGTCGTTTATATGGAAGAAATCGAGATGTTAATTCTACGTATTACCTTTAGAAAGCCTACTCGGATTTGCTTCAAACTGTCATGGCTAATGCTTATTATAATGTCTCATTCTGCACTGTTCTTATCATGTGCTCTTAGGTACTGGAATCTGAGGTTATACCATATGAGGATAACTTTTTCTGATCTTGCAGCGACTGAAATATATCTTGTTTCTTTAGAATTTCATTAATCCTACTGATATATTCCTAACAAAAATCATATGATTGTAGTAAAGAAACGAGGATCATTATATAAAGGACAGACATTAGGGAATTCAGCAATAAGTCACTTACACGTTTTACCCAATATTCTGGTAAGAGACTCCTGTGTGAGGAAGTCAGTGAAACAGAATGGCAAGGTTGAGACGCTGATAGCTAATACCTATGCGACTACTCTTTTGATATCCCACAGTATCTAGGCCAGTCATAGCTGTCTCTGCCATCTAAATCACGGCATCTTAAGCTACAAACTAAACCAAACGCATAAAACCGACGTTTAAACTACAGTTAAATAGTTGGAGTGTCATCTATCCAAACTAGAGATATTCTAATATTAAACAAGACAATTCAACATATGCCACTTCACAACTAATGGGGATGTAGAGCACATGAAGGTACACCAAACTGAATGGGAACATACTGCAGAACATAGAAGTACAATGTGGAAAATGGTAACATACAGTAATTTAAATAAGCCAACACTGTAAGAGATGAGAGGATAGTCAAGTATATAAAAGTATGCTTTAGAACATGATGTTAAGTGTGATTCATGACGGTACTGATCTGTATTCACTAGTAGTGCATGATAGCACATTACACTGCGTGGGAGTATAGTAAAGTACATATGTGTACATTATAAACTATGGGTGTTAAAAGTAAGAGCTGACACGAGTACATAACAGCACATAAGAGGACATGCATAGAGGTACTTGGGGCATACTGCACGACGAGACAGCACGTGGTACAATATTTAACTACGTGAAGGTAAATGGGGTTACATAACAGGTGAGTACATAGGAAAAACAGGCAGCGGGACTCTGTCTCTCCATATAATCATAATGAGATCCGTTATTAGTGGACGGAGGATCAAGCCAGCAGCACTCATTACACTAAATGACCTATACGAGTTCAGCAGACGATGAATCGAGCCTCGAACATTTCTTGTGCTCTGTACCAGATGCTGGTTTACTGGACAGAGGCTGGAACACTCGTAGTGTCTCACTCCTCTCCTCATATCTCTCAGGAACATGAAAATTAAGTCATACTTCACACGCTAATTTCACCCTTAATGCTCAACTTTAATCTCGTTGGTAAATCAGTCGCCAACCTTCAGTGTTTTAGAATATCAAATTGTTTGCTTTAGTGTGTGTGTGTGTGTACTCACCTAGTTGTACTCACCTAGTTGTACTCACCTAGTTGAGGTTGCAGGGGTCGAGTCCAAGCTACTGGCCCCGCCTCTTCACTGGTCGGTACTAGGTCACTCTCCCTGAACCGTGAGCTTTATCATACCTCTGCTTAAAGCTATGTATGGATCCTGCCTCCCCTACATCGCTTCCCAAACTATTCCACTTCCTGACTACTCTGTGGCTGAAGAAATACTTCCTAACACCCCTGTGATTCATCTGTGTCTTCAACTTCCAACTGTGTCCCCTTGTTACTGTGTCCCATCTCTGGAACATCCTGTCTTTGTCCACCTTGTCAATTCCTCTCAGTACTTTGTATGTCGTTATCATATCCTCCTATCTCTCCTGTCCTCCAGTATCGTCAGGTTGATTTTCCTTAACCTCTCCTCGTAGGACATACCTCTTAGCTCTGGAACTAGTCTTGTTGCAAACCTTTGCACTTTCTCTAGTTTCTTTACATGTTTGGCTAGGTGTGGGTTCCAAACTGGTGCCGCATACTCCAATAAGGGCCTAACGTACACGGTGTACAGGGTCCTGAACGATTCCTTATTAAGATGTCGGAATAATGTTCTGAGGTTTGCCAGGCGCCCTTATGATGCAGCAGTTATTTGGTTGATGTGCGCTTCAGGAGATGTGCCTGGTGTTATACTCACCCCAAGATCTTTTTCCTTGAGCGAGGTTTGTAGTCTCTGGCCCCCTAGACTGTACTCCATCTGCGGTCTTCTTTACCCTTCCCCAATCTTCATGACTTTGCACTTGGTGGGGTTGAACTCCAGGGGCCAATTGCTGGACCAAGTCTGCAGCCTGGGCCCTTTGTAGTTCTGCCTGGTCTTCGATCGAGTGAATTCTTCTCATCAACTTCACGTCATCTGCAAACAGGGACACTTCGGAGTCTATTCCTTCCGTCATGTCGTGTGTGTGTGTGTGTGTCTGTGTTTATTTAAGCGAGTCCTTATTACCCACGTATGTACTAAATATGTACTACACATGTACCTGATCGCTTGGTTCCCACTTGTGTGCTTAAAATTACATTCAATTCTGTAACACTAGGGCTCACCTACTGTGTACTCACCTATTTGTACTCACCTATTTGTGGTTGCAGGGGTCGAGTCTTAGCTCCTGGCCCCGCCTCTTCACCGGTTGCTACTGGGCCCTCTCTCTCCCCGCTCCATGAGCTTTATCAAACCTCGTCTTAAAACTGTGTATGGTTCCTGCCTCCACTACGTCATTTTCTAGGCTATTCCACTGCCTTACAACTCTATGACTGAAGAAATACTTCCTAATATCTCTCTGACTCATTTGTGTCTTCAACTTCCAATTGTGGCCTCTTGTTTCTGTGTCCCCTCCCTGGAACATCCTGTCTTTGTCCAACTTGTCTATTCCACGCAGTATTTTATATGTCGTTATCATGTCTCCCCTGACCCTCCTGTCCTCCATGTCGTCAGGCCGATTTCCCTTAATCTTTCTTCATAGGACATTCTCCTTAGCTCTGGAACTAACCTTGTCGCAAACCTTTGTACTTCTCTAGTTTCTTGACGTGCTTTATCAAGTTCGGGTTCCAAACAGGTGCTGCATACTCCAGTATGGGCCTGATATACACGGTGTACAGTGTCTTGAACGATTCCTTACTAAGGTATCGGAATGCTGTTCTCAGGTTTGCCAAGGCGCCCATATGCTGCAGCAGTATATTATTGATGTGTGCTTCCGGAGACATGCTCGGTGTTATACTCACCCCAAGATCTTTCTCCTTGAGTGAGGTTTGCAGTCTTTGGCCACCTAGCCTATACTCTGTCTGTGGTCTTCTGTGTCCTTCTCCTATCTTCATGACTTTGCATTTGGCAGGATTAAATTTGAGAAGCCATTTGCTGGACCAGGTGTCCAGTCTGTCCAGGTCTCTTTGAAGTCCTGCCTGGTCCTCATCAGATTTAATTCTCCTCATTAACTTCACATCATCTGCAAACAGGGACACTTCTGAGTCTAACCCTTCCATCATGTCGTTCACATATACCAAAAATAGCACTGGTCCTAGGACCGACCCCTCTGGGACCCCGCTCGTCACAGGTGCCGACTGTGATACATCATTACGTACCATGACTCGTTGTTGCCTCCCTGTCAGGTATTCTCTGATCCATTGCAGTGCCCTTCCTGTTATATGCGCCTGATGCTCTAGCTTCTGCACTAATCTCTTGTGAGGAACTGTGTCAAAGGCCTTCTTGCAGTCCAAGAAGATGCAATCAACCCACCCCTCTCTCTCGTGTCTTACTTCTGTTATTTTATCATAAAACGCCAGAAGGTTTGTGACACAGGATTTGCCTTCCATGAATCCGTGCTGGTTGGCATTTATACTCTTGTTCCGTTCCAGGTGCTCCACCACTCTCCTCCTGATAATCTTCTCCATAACTTTGCATATTATACACGTCAATGACACAGGTCTATAGTTTAGTGCCTCTTTTCTGTGTCCTTTTTTAAAAATGGGAACTACATTTGCCGTCTTCCATACCTCAGGTAGTTGCCCAGTTTCCAGGGACGTGTTGAAGATTGTGGTAAGTGGCACGCACAACATATCTGCTCCCTCTCTAAGGACCCACGGGGAGATGTCCAGTCCCATTGCCTTTGAGGTATCTATGTCCCTTAGCAGTTTCTTCACCTCCTCCTCATCTGTATGTATGTCGTCCAACACTTGTTGGTGTATTCCTTGCTGGTGTCCCCATCTGATCTGTCCCCCCAGAGTCCTTCCTGTCTCTACTGTAAATACTTCCTTAAATCTCGTGTTGAGCTCCTCACATACCTATTGATCGTTTCTTGTGAGTTCTCCACCTTCTTTCTTCAGCCTTATCACCTGGTCCTTGCTGTTGTCTTCCTCCTAATGTGGCTATACAGTAGTTTCGGGTCAGATTTGATTTTCGATGCTATGTCGTTTTCGTACTGTCGCTGGGCCTCCCTCCTTATCTGTGCATACTCGTTTCTGGCTCTTCTACTAATCTCCTTGTTTTCCTGGGTCCTATGCCTCCTGTACCTTTTCCATTCTCTGTTGCACTTAGTTTTTGCCTCCCTACACCTTCGGGTAAACCAAGGACTCGTTTTGGTCTTCCTATTATTTCTGTTTCCCTTGGGAACAAACCTTTCCTCTGCCTCCTTGCACTTTGTTGCCACATTTTCCATCATCTCGTTTACTGATTTTTCTACCATTTCTCTGTCCCACTGAACCTCCTGCAGGACGTTTCTCATACCTGCGTAGTGCCCCCTTTTATAGTTTGGCCTGTCCCCTTCAGTTCCTGCTACCTTCTCCACTTGTAACTCTACTATATAATCAAAACTCAGAACCACGTGATCGCTAGCTCCAAGGGGCCTCTCGTAAGTGATGTCCTCAATGTCTGAACTGCTCAGGGTGAACACAAGATCCAGTCTTGCTGGCTCATCCTCCCCTCTCTCTCTGGTTGTGTCCCTGACATGTTGATGCATGAGGTTTTCAAGTACCACATCCATCATCTTGGCTCTCCATGTTTCGGGACCCCATGTGGCTCCAGGTTTTCCCAGTCGATCTCCCTGTGGTTGAAATCGCCCATTACCAGTAACTTTGCTCTGCTCGAGTTAGCTCTTCTTGCCACCTCAGCCAGTGTGTCCACCATCACCCTGTTGTTTTCTTCGTACTCCTCTCTTGGCCTTCTGCAGTTCTGTGGTGGGTTATACATCACTCCAATGACTACTTTATGTTCTCCAGACTGAATTGTACCTACAATGTAGTCTCTTTCTCCAATCATGTCCATGCCTTCCATTTCCTCAAATCCCCATCGGTGTTTTATGAGCAGTGCAACCCCTCCTCCCCCTCTACTCCTTCTATCTTTCCTCAGGATCTGATATCCCGTTGGGAAGATTGTGTCTGTTATTGTCTCAGTGAGTTTTGTTTCTGTGACTACTATGATGTCTGGGGATTTTTCACTGATTCTTTCCTTCCACTCCTCATGTTTATTCGTTATTCCATCCGCGTTTGTGTACCAAACTTTCAGTTTCTTTTCTATCATTGTGGTCATGCAAGAATATTGGGGTTTGGGGGGCGAGAGCCTTGGTGGGGGCCTATATGGGGCTGTGGTGTAGGTGGGGTTTGTGATGATGGGGGTGGGGTCAGAATGCCCATAAGGGACAGCTGTTGGGGTGAGGTTTGTGATATGGGGGTTGGTGGCAGAGGGAACAGTGAGTGGGTTGTAGTATTAGGTTGCTCAGTTGCGTTGGGAATGTCGCGGTTGGAGTCTTTTGGTGGGAGATTCTGTGGGGTGTGTTTGCCCTTCCTCCTGTGTCTGGGTCCTGCTCATCTTCGTCATTGCCTCTCGTTCCTCCTTGCGTCTCTGTGTGTGTGTATGTGTGTGTGTGTGTGTGTGTGTGTGTGTGTGTGTGTGTGTGTGTGTGTGTGTGTGTGTGTGTGTGTGTGTGTGCGCCTATGTGGGGAGCCGCGTGTCCACACTAGCTACCTCTCATTACCCCTTAGGAAGGTTCCTTGATGTTGGTGAGGGGCTCTTGATTTAGGGAATTGGAACTGTGCTCCAGCTCCCCGAATTAAGCCTGAAAGCCTTCCACATCCCCCCCTCCCAGGCGCTGTATAATCCACCGGGTTTAGCGCTTCCCCTTGATTATAATAATAATAATACCTCTCATTAACTGCTTTACTCACCTACACCTCAGAAAATTCTGTTAAATGCTAGTAAATGCTGTTTATTCTAATTCTGGTAGCTTCAGGAGAGTGACCCCCAGTTTCCAGCTAGAGACTAGTACTGATAGGTGGCTTGAGTGATGTATAGTGTGCTTGATGCTCTTTTTTTTTTTTGTTGTTGTTCTGTGACGGGTTGCTTCCCCCTTGTCCAGTAACGTGTGCTTGTGTGATAATTTATGTATATATTTATTGTTCTCCACAGTGTTATACTATATATATATGTATTTGTCTGTACAATATGTGCTCTCAATAAAATATAAAAAAAGTACGGTTGACCCCATGTAACTCAACTAGGTGAACATTACGTGCTGCTGGCAGTGGTGCTGAAGTATGACGTTGCCGGTCCGTCTAGTACCTGGGTCCCACCTAGTTGAAGATGCTTGATGCTTCTCGGTAGATTTTTCTTTACTACCTTCATGTAGGCACTGCAGTCACTAGCTCATCTAACTTTTCGCTGCACTCACTGTATTTACTGACACATCTATACTTATCTCTTACCTCCCTGGTCTTGAGTCGCACTTATTCTTCAAATACTGAACTACGTAGTGTGTTGCACCACTATTTTGGCCTGGTACACAACCCATGCCCCTTCCTTGATCCAGGCCGGCACTTAACACTTGGCATTATTATCTATGTTTTCTCTTCTGTGATCACTTATATTTCCTTTTTGCGGGGTTTAAGTGATTATATGCACCATTATGTTTGCACACGCCTATAACCCACACTTTATTCCCTATGGTACAGTCAGAAACTACCGCCAATACACGAGCTCAAACGTGCGTGACTCCTCCACTCCACTGTGTGTGTGTCTGTGTATGTGTGTATGTGTGTGTGTGTGTGTGTGTGTGTGTGTGTGTGTGTGTGTGTGTGTGTGTGTGTGTGTGTGTGTGTGTGTGTGTGTGTACTGATCTATTTGTATTCACCTCTTTGTTTTTGCAGGAGTCCAGACTCAGATCCTGGCCCTGCCTCTTCACTGACCACTACTGGGTTCCTTCTCTCCCTGCTCCATGAGCTTCATCATACCTCGTCTTAAAACTATGTATGGCTCCTTCCTCCACTGCATCACTTGCCAGACTATTCCGCTTCCTAACAACTCTATGGCTGAAGAAATACTTCGTAACGTCCCTTTGACTCATCTGAGTCTTCAACTTCCAATTGTGACCCATTGTTTCTGTGTCCCGTCTCTGGAACATTCCGTCTCTGTACACCTTATCTATCCTACACAGTATTTTGTATGTCGTTATCATGTGTTCCCTAACCCTCCTTTCCTCCAGTGTTGTCAGGCCGATTTCCCTTAACCTTTCTTCGTAGGACATTCCCCTTAGCTCTGGAACTAGCATTGTTGCAAACTTTTGCACTTTCCCTAATTTCTAGACGTACTGACCAGGTGTAGGTTCCAAACTGGTGCTGCAGACTCCAGTATGGGCCTGACGTACACGGTGTACAGAGTCTTGAACGATTAATTACCTAGGTATCAGAAAGCTATTTTTAGGTTTGCTAGGCACCCATATGCTGCACCAGTTATCTGTTTATTGCTTGCTTCCGGAAACGTGCTCGGTATTACAATCACTCCTAGGACTTTCTCCTTGAGTGAGGTTTGCAGTCTTTGGCCACCTAGCTCATACTCTCTCTGCGGTCTTCTTTTTCCTTTCCCGCTCTTCATGACTTTGCGTTTGGTGGGGTTAATTCTAGGAGCCAGTTGCTAGACCATGCATCCAGCCTGTCCATGTCTCTTTGTAGTCCTGCATGTTCCGCAACTGACTTAATTCTCCTCATCACTTCACATCATCTGCAAACCGGGACACTACTGAATCTATCCCTTCCATCATATCATTCACATATACCATAAATAGCACATTGGTCCAAGGACTGACCCCTATGAGAAACCGCTCTTCACAGGCGCCCGCTGTGATACCTCATCATGTACTATGACTTGTTGTTGCCTCCCTGTCAGATATTCTCTGATCCATTGCAGTGCCCTTCCTGTTATTCATGCCCGATCTTCTACCTTCTGCACTAATCTCTTGTGAGGAACTCTGTCGAAGGCCTTCTTGCAGTCCAAGAAAATTAAATCAACTCACCTCTCTCTCTTATGTCTTACGTTTGTTACCTTGTCATAAAACTCCAGAAGGTTTGTGGCACAGGATTTGCCTTTCGTGAATCAGTGCTCGTTGTCGTTTATAATCTTGTTTCGTTCCAGGTGCTATACCATTCTCCTCCTGATAATCTTCTCCATTATTTTGCATACTATACACGTCAGTGACAGTGGTGTATAGTTTACTACCTCGTTTCTGTCTCTTGAAGATGGGACTACATTTGCTGTCTTCCATACTTCAAGTATTGCCTGGTTTCAAGGGATTTGTTTAAAATTGTGGTTAGTGCCATGCACAGTGTCTCTGCTCCCTCTCTTAGGACCCATGTAGAGATGTTGTCCGGTCCCACCACCTTCGAGGTATTAAGGTCACTTAGCAGCTTCATCACCTCCTCCTCGGTTGTGAGTATTTTATCCAATACTTGTTGGTATATCCCTTGTTTGTGTACCCTTCTGTTTTGACTTCCCAGTGTCCTTTCTGTGTCTTCTGTCCCTTCTCTATTGAGCTCCTTACATATTTCTTGGTCGTTCCTAGTGAGCTCCCCACATTCTTTCCACAGTCTGATTATCTGGTCCTTGACTGTTGTCTTCCTCCTGATGTGGCTATAAAACAGTTTTGGGTCAGAGTTGATTTTCGATGCTATGTTGTTTTCGTACTGTCACTGGGCCTCCCTCCTAATCTGTGCATACTCGTTTCTGGGTTTTTGACTATTCTCTTTATTTTCCTGGGTATTTTACCTTTTGTACTTTTTCCATTCTCTAGCTCACTTAGTTTTTGCCTCCCAACACCACAGGGTAAACCATGGGCTCATTCTGATCTTCCCATTATTTCTGATGCCCTTGTGAACAAACTTTTCTTCTGCCTTCTTGCATTTTGTTGCTATGTAGTCGATTATTTTATTTACTGACTTTCCCATCAATTCTCTTTCCCACTGATCCTATGCAGTCCCTCCTCTTTAATACCTTGGCTTTTCCTTTTCTACACCTGTTACCCTCTCCACTTGTAGCTATACGATGTCTACAAAGCTCAGAACCACGTGAACACTAGCTCCAAGGAGCCTTTCATGTGTGATGTACTCAATGTCTGAGCTGCTCAGGGTGAACACAAGGTCCAGCCATGCTGGTTCATTCTTACCTCTCTCTCTGGAAGTGTCTAGTAGTGATTTTAGAGTTATTTATGAAGCATTTACAAACCTACACACTGTGTTTGTAGTGACTTTTTGCTGTAAATTTAGGTGGAAAGAAAAATTGCGCGAAATTTTATAGGGAATAAAGTTCTCTTTTTTCTAAAAATTGGGAAGATAAGGCTAGATAATTGTTAACTCCTACTGTCTGAAGGAAAATATCAGTAGATTTCTATAATAAAAAATGTTGAATTTTGTGATTTTTTTTTTGGTGGGGGAGAAAAAAAAATAATAAAAACGAAGCTGTGGGTGTAAGTAAAACCATCATTACTCAACAATGTGAACAAAAGTCATGACACTCCTATTAATACGTTTCGCAAAAAATGAAATACAATGTCCAAAACTTATTTGAATTATTCACAAATTGTTTTCTGTAAAACTTTATGGATACGGCCTGCCAAATCTTAGTGTATTGCACATGTTAACAATTGTTGAGACCCCACAAGTGACTGAGCTGTCATGAGTCTGTGCGCTTCAATGGAGTCCTCAGAGATGTTGCTATGTAGTGCATTTTGAATCAAACAATCATAAAAGTCGTAATTTTTGAAGAGTGAGAAAAAAAACGCACTAATTGCCAGCATGTATTTTTTATGAGAGCAAGAAAACAAAAATTACCTTTAAGGAAAAGCATATTTAGAAATATGATAGAAACAAGCTAATTACATGAAAACGTTGCCAGAATTATGCACTATTTTTGGAATCAAATCAAATTTTTCAATGTTTTTTTCTTTATCACTCCAAAAATGCTGGCACCTCCCTTAACATGTTGGTGCATGAGTGTTTTACAGTACCACATCCATCTTGGCTCTCCAGTTTCAGGACCCCCGTGTGGCTCCAGGTTTCCCCAATAAATCTCCATGTGGTTAAAATCACCTGTAACCAGTAATTTTGCTCTACTCAAGTGAGCTCTTCTGGTTACCTCAGCCAGTGTGTCCCCCATTGTTCTGTTGTTCTCTTCATATTCCTCTGTTGGCCTCCTGCAGTTCTGTGGTGGGTTATACATCACTGCAATGACTACCTTATGTTCCCCAGACTGAATTGTACCTACTATGTAATTATTTTCTCCAATCTCGTCAATTCCTTCTATTTCCTGATATGCCCATCGGTTTTTAATGAGCAGTGCAATCCCTCCTCCCCCTCTGTTCCTTCTGTCTTTCCTCAAGATCTGGCCATGAAGTGTGTGCGTGTGTGTGTGTGTGTGTGTGTGTGTGTGTGTGTGTGTGTTGTGTGTGTGTGTGTGTGTGTATGTGTGTGTTTTGTGGTTGAGTGTGTGTGTGTGTGTTTGGTGTTTGTGTGGTGGTGTTGTGTGTGGTGCGTGTGTGTTTGTGGTGTGAGTGTGTGTGTGTGCATGTGTGTGTGTGTGTGAGGGGGAGTGGGAGGGAGTTAAAGGCGGATAGGGGGATAGGGAGATTTTTTTTCCTACATTCTTTTCCTCATTTTGTACCACACTATCACTGTTGCTGTCCGCTACACTATTTTGTTATCAAACTCGCGACCCATTATACTATCTATCACACTGTCACCACTATCCACCTCTCCATGTGCCACACCATGTAACTAGCTATGTAACACGCTATCTACCAGGTTAGGCACCACACTCACTCTCTCACTATCTACCACACTGTCTACTTCGATAGTTACCATGCACTCTTCCTCGCTCTTTACCATATTTTCAGCATCACTTTAAAGCACACGTTCTACCTCGTCTATTGTAACTCTGTGTACTATATTATCTACTACGCTCTATACTGCTCCCTCTCTATTTACTACAGTCTCTCTCAGTACCTGCCACACCCAGTTATCTTCCTATATTTCTCTAGTTCTTGTTCTTAAAAGAACTTCTCCTTTCTCCAATAAATTCTCTTTTATCTTTCTCCCTTCTCTGTACCATAATTCTCTCTTTTTTCTCTATCTCTGCGCATTTCCATCTCTCTCGCAGTAATGGACTGCTGAATAAATTTTCAAAGGCTCGCTCTCTATCCAGGCAAGAAAAGGAAGAGGAGAAAGAAGAGAAGGAAGAAGAGGAGAAAGAAGAGGAGGAGGATAACGACGAGGTCGAGGACGAGGAAGATAAAGAGGAGGAATAGGACGAGGACAAGAAGGGGAATGAGGACTAAGAGGTCGAAGAGGTAGAATAAAGAATGAGGAGGAGTAGGAAGAAGAGAAGATGAGGAGAAAGGGCAGATGGAGGAAAAGGCGGAATAGGGGATGTTAAATGGGGATAAGGAGAGAGGGAGGGACGAGTTGAGGACGAGAGAAAAGAGGGTGGAGAGAGGGAGGCTAGAGGTAAGAGAGAGAGAGAGAGAGAGAGATACAGTATGCTCCACTTTCTTGGTTTGCCTCCTCCTCATCCCTCTCATCTGCGACTGCTTGACAGAGTAGAGAACAGAGCAAGACGTCCAATCTCACACCTGGACCCATCCTGGATAGATCTATCATTTCAGCAGAGCCTTCAACACAGGAGGGATGTGGGCGGCCTTACTGTTATGTACAAGGCCAACATTTTCAAAGTACCACACTTGGCTACACTTCGAGGACAGCGAGAAGCAAGTTTCTACATGTATTCCACAGACGGGCAGAAAGCAGCAACTTCACTCTGGTTGTACCCTTCTCCAGAACATCACTTCATCTGAGATCATTTAACCCCAGGATGACTCGAGTATGGAACACATTCGTACCACATTATGATGTCAACGAGATAAAGTCAGTTGATCAGATGAAAATGCTGGCACACAGATGGCTCCAACTTCATCCTGAGAGAGAGAGAGAGAGAGAGAGGGAGAGTGAGAGATCTTTAATTTTTTTGAGACGTGACTGTCTTATCTTAAAAAATCTGTTGACAGTAAGAGAGAGAGGATCAACAGCACTGCTGCAGCGAGTACGTAAATGTTGTAGAAAGTCACAAGTAATATTTGCATTTATGAGGATATACAGAATCGTTTAAATACACTTTATAAAATTTGAATCTGCTTGACAAGTGGCAGCAGTTAAGATCAGGACAACATGTAACTCTTGAGACTGATGTTACGATATAACATTGTTTGCGTCTTATGTAAGCAACTTGTAAATCATCTCTAGAACATTAAATTTTTGAGATGATGAGATACTGATCGTTAAGCATATCAAGTCACTCACAGTTTTACATCCAATTATGACATATATGCATAACAATAGTGGCAGTTTAGTAGATCGTATGATATTTTACTTGAGACATTTTGTGAAGTCTTGGAGTACTATCTAGTCTACTCAAGTCACGTATCAACATCTTGTTCCTCGCTCATTTAGTTATTACGCTCACTATGCATACATATATTCAGTCATCCTAGGTACATCTGTCTGTATTTTCTGAAGTCCTACTGTGATTATGGTGAGGTTGCTTGCGTGTAGCTCTGTGGTGTATCCCGTCTCGACATTTTATTCCTTTCCCTCCACTTGTATGACAAGTTTATGTCAGTGGCACCAATGCAATGTGTGTTGTGTTGTGGTGTGTGTTGTGTGTAGTGTGTCCGTGTGTGTGTGTGTCTGTGTCTGTGTTGTGTGTCTGTGTGTCTGTGTGTCTGTGTGAGTACTCGCCTAATTGTACTCACCTAATTTTGGTTGCAGGGGTGGAGTCATAGCTCTTGGCCTCGCCTCATCACTGGTCGCTACTTAGGTCACTCTCTTCTTGCTCCTTCAACAGTGTCATACCTCTTCTTAAAGCTATGTATGGATCCTACCTCCACGACCTCCCTTTCCAGGCTATTCCACTTCCTGACGAGTCACACTTCCCTGTGACTCATCCGAGCGTTCAACATCCAACTGTGACCCCTTGTTGGTGTGTCCCTTCTCTTGAACATCCTATCCCTGTCCATCTTATCGATTCCTATCAATATTTTATATCTTGACATCATGTCCTCTCCTTTCCTCCTGCCCTGCAGTGTCATCAGGTCAATTTCCCTTAATCTCTCCTTGTAGGACATACCCCATAACTCCAGGACTAATCTCGTTTCAGACCCTTACATTTTCTCTAATTTCTTGACTTGCTTGGCCAGGTGTGGGTTCTAAACTGGCGCTGCATATTCCAATATGGATCTGATGTACACAGTGTACTGAGTACTGAAGGACTTCTTTCCGAGATGTCGGAGTGCTATTCTTAGGTTTACTAGTCGCCCGTATGCTGCCCGTATGCGCCTCAGTAGATGTGTTTGGTGTTATAGTCACCCCAAGATCATTTTTCCTTGAGTGAGGTTTGTAGTCTTTGGCCCCCCTAGACTGTATTCTCTTTGCGGTCTTCTTTGCCTTTCCACGATCTTCATGACTTTGCACTTGGTGGGGTTGAACTTCAGGAGCATTTGCTGGACTAGACCTGTAGCCTGTCCAAATCACTTTGTAGTCCAGCCTGGTCCTCCTCCAATTGAATTCTCCTCATTAACTTGACATCATCTGTGGAGACTATTCTGAGTCTGTTCCTTCCGTCATGTCATTCACAAATACCAAAAACAGCTCCGGTCCTAGGACTGACCCTGTGGAACCTCAACTGTCACAGGCGCCCATTCTAACACCTCGTCGCGCGCCATGACATGCTGATGCTTTCTTGTCAGGTATTCTCTGATTCATTGCAGTGCCTTCCTTATTACACCTGCCTGGTCCTCCAGCTTTTGCACGAATCTCTTATGTGGAACTGTGTCCAAGTAAATAGACACTCTCTCTTTTGTCTTACTGCTGGCACCTTGTCATAGAATTCCGGTAGGATTGTGACACAGGATTTCCCGTCCATGAATCCGTGCTGGTTGTCGTTGATAAGCTCATTCCTTTCTAGGTGCTGCACTATTGTACATCTGAGAATCTTCTCCATGATCCTGCATATTATTCGTGTCAGTGATACTGGTCTGTAATTTAGTGCTACATGTCTGTCTTCTTTTTAAAAAATGGGACTACATTTGCTGTCTTACGTACCTCAGGGAGCTACTCTGAGTCGATAGATGAGTTGAAGATTGTTCTTTGTGGTACACGGAGCGCCTCTGCTTCCTTTCTTAGAACCATCTGAGAGATGATATCCGGCCCTATCACCTTTCAGGTATCCAATGCGCTTAGGAGCCTCTTGACCTCTTCCTAGGTTGTATGTATTTTGTGTAGCACTTGGTGGTGTACCCCATCCCTCCATGTTTCTGGAGTCCTTTCTGTCTTATGTTGAGCTCCTCACGTACTTCTCGGTCGTTTCTTTGATCACCCCTCCTTCTTTCTGGTCCTTCCTACCTGGCCCTTGACTGTCGTTTTCCTCATGATATGGCTGTACAACTACTTCAGGTCAGATTTGGCTTTCGCTACTATGTCATTTTCATATTGTCGTTGAGCCTCCCTCCTTACCTGAGCATATTCATTTCTGGCTCTAGAAATGCTGTCCTAAGTCCTTTGCCTTGTATACATCTGTTTTTCTCTAGCACGCTTGGTTACGGCCTCTCTGTACCTTTGGGTGACCTAAGGTATCGTCCTGGCTTTCTCGTTATTAATGTTACCTTTGGGAATAAACCAGTCCTCTGTTTCCTTGCATATTGTTGTCAGATATTCCATCATCTCATTTACTGATAACCCTCCCAGTTCTCTGTCCCACTGAACCTCATGCAGAAAATTCTTCATGTCTTTGTAGTCATCTCTTTTGTAGTTTGGCTTTATTTGTCCTGTCCTTCCTGCTTCCCTCTCCACTTGTAACTCTCTGTATTCAAAGCTCAAAACCACATGGTAACTTGCCCCGAGGAGTCTTTCATATGTGATGTTCTCGATATCTGCACTACTGAAGGTGAATACTAGGTCCAGTATTGCTGGACCTAGTATTCAACTTGTATTCTCCTTGTATTCTTAGCCCTCCACGTTTCCGGGCCCCCATGTGGCTGAAAATTTTCCCAGTAAGTTTCTTTGTGGCTGCAGTAACCTACAATCAGTATCTTTGCTCTCTTCGCATGAGCCCTTCTCGCCACTTCCGCCAGTGTGTCAAGCATCGCTCTGTTATTCTTGTATTTTTGCCTTAGCCTCCTGCTATTCTGTGGTGGGTTATACATCACTACAATTACCACCTTGGGACCTCCAGACTGAAGTGTTCCTATTATGTGGTCTCCGGCTTCTTAGTCCTCTCTTACCAGCTCCTCAAAATCTCATTGGTTTTTGATGAGCAGTGCAACTCCTCTACACCTTCTCTTCCATCTGTCTTTCTTCAGGATCCTATAATCTGTTACAAAGATGACATCTGTTATCATTCTTGTGACCTTGGTTTCTGTGAGAGATATCTATCCGGTGATGCTTCTGATTCTTTCATGCCACTTCTCCCATTTATTCGTTACTCTATCAGTGTTGGCTTACCTTACCTTCAGTTTCTTCTTGAACACTTCTATTTTGGGGGGTTTGTGGAGATTGGAGGAGTAGGGGACCTGGCAGGGCACTGTGGGATTCTACTGCATAGTGTGGGGTGTGGGCTGTGAGTGTGGATTGTGGTTTTGTACTGGGATAGTGTGTTTGGCTCTGGGGTTCTGAGGGTGGTTCTCTGTATGCTTGTGCTTGTTGTTCTGCCCGGCTATGGTTGTCCTGTGCTGAATTTATCCTTGTCTCTCTAGCCTCTTTCGTATCTGTGTCCTGTCCCTCAGTTACTGTCACTCTCTTCTCGTTCTGTCGTGGTCTAAGAACCCCTCTTGTAAGTAGATGTGTCCTTCTGCTATGGTTTCTCTTAAAGGATCCTGTTCTGCACTGTTTGTGTCTTGAAAATCAGTTTGATTGGTCGAATACTCTTATTTGAATACCCTCCCCCCCTCCCTTTTTCTCTGAAGATTTGTTATATCAGTCATGTCCTCCTTGCCTATTTGATGATGTTTTCAATTTATCGTTTCTCTTTCTGTCGTCTTTCATTGTGTGTCCTCTCTTCACTCTCCTGAAGCCCATGAATAAAGACTGACCATATCCTCTCCTCCTGCCATTGCCTTTCCCTCTGTCTCTGGGACCCAGTGGTAGATAACCATTGTCTCCCTTACATTTTCCTGCAACTCTTGTTGGCTTAGTCACACTTCTGCATGGGACCTGTCATCTTCTCTGTCTGCTTTCCCGTCGGTGCTGTCCCTGCACCCAACAGCTCGCTACCTTCATTCCTCAACTTTCCTTAGTGGACTGATAGGGCCTTAGCATAAGTCTTGCCTCCTTCCTTTCCAATGTCTCCTCTGCACACTAGCCCTGTAACTCACTTCAGTGTATTGACCTTATCTTCTTAGGCCCATATCTTGGCCTCTACAGCTTCAGCTCATAATTCCCATTACTTCATCTCTGCCTCCAAACTCTTCTTCATTATCACAGAAAGCTCGCCTAGTTTGCTTTTGCACTCTTGTTTCATCTTTTTACATTGCTCTTCATCCTGCTGTGAATTCATGTATAGGGCAAGGAGGAATAACATCTTGTAGGAGTGATGAAGAACCAGTTGTGAATGTGGGGGAAGTGTGTGAGGTAGTGAGTAGAATGAAAGGGGCTAAAGCAGCTGGGATTGATGGGATAAAGATACAAATGTTAAAAGCATGTGAGGATATAGTTATCGAATGGTTAGTGTTTTTATTTAATAACTGAATGGAAGAGGGTAAGGTACCTAGGGATTGGCAGAGAGCATGCATAGTTCCTTTGTATAAAGGCAAAGCGGACAAAAGAGGGTGAAAAAATTATAGGGGAAAATGTCTGTTGAGTATACCTGGTAAAGTGTATTGTAGTTATTATTGATAGAATTATGAGAAAGACTGTGAGCAGGATAACAGACGAACAAGGAGGCTTTAGGAAAGGTAGGGGGTATGTAGACCAAGTGTTTGCAGTGAAACACATAGGTGAACAGTATTTAGATAAGGGTATAGAGTTTTTTTGCAAGATTCATGGATTTGGGAAAGGCATATGATAGGGTGGGTAATGGGGCATTGTGGCAGATGTTGCAAATGTATGGACTAGGAGGTAGAGCACTGAAAGTGAGAATCAGGTTAGAGTATTTAGGAGAGAAGGGGATTATTTCCCAGTAAAAGTAGGTCTTAGACAGGGATGTGTGATGTCACCGTGGTTGTTCATTATGTTGAAAGATGGAGTGGTAAGAGAAGAGAATGTTCGGGTGTTGGCAAGAGATATGGGGTTAAAAGGTAAAGAATCTTACACAAAGTGGGAGTTGTCACAGTTGCTCTTTGCTGATGACACTGTGCTTTTGGAAGATTCTGAATAGAAGTTGCAGAGGTTGGCTGATGTGTTT
Source organism: Cherax quadricarinatus (assembly GCF_026875155.1). NCBI lineage: Eukaryota > Metazoa > Arthropoda > Malacostraca > Decapoda > Parastacidae > Cherax > Cherax quadricarinatus. Next base: position 93,812,243 of record NC_069401.1, on the reverse strand, counting down.
GGGAGGGTATGTAAAAGAAGGAAGTTAAAAGTGAATATAGGAAAGAGAAAGGTGATGAGGATAAGAAAAAAATTAGGTAACGGAAGATTAGATATTAAATTGGAAGGAGAGAGTATGGAGGAGATGAATGTTTTCAGATATTTAAGAGTGGACGTGTCAGCACATGGGTCTATGAAGGATGAGGTGAATCATAGAACTGAGGAGGGGAAAAAGGTGAGTAGCGCACTGAGGAGTCTGTGGAGACAAAGAACTTTATCCATGAAAGCAAAGAAGGGAATGTATGAGAGTATAGTTATATCAACACTCTTGTATGGGTGAGAGGCATGGGTTATGAATGTTGCAACAAGGAGAAGGCTGGAGGCAATGGAGATGTCATGTATGAGAGCAATGTGTCGTGTGAATATAATGCAGAGAATTCGTATTTTGGAGATTAGGAGTATTTGTGGGATTACCAAAACTTTTATCCAGAGGACTGAAGAGGGGTTATTAAGATGGTTGGGACATGTAGAGAGGCAGGAACGAAATAGAATGACATGGAGAGTATACAAATCTGTAGCAGAGGAGTGTGAGCAGGGTAACATTTATTAAGGGATTCAGGGAAACCGGCAGGCCGGACTTGAGTTCTGGAGATGGGAAGTACAGTGTCTGCACTATGAAGGAGGGGTGTTAATGTTGCAGTTTTATAATTGTAGTGTAGGTATGCCTTTTACAAGACAGTGATGGAGTGAATGATGATGAAAGTTTTTCTTTTTCAGGCCACCCTGCTTTAGTGGGAAACAGCCGGTGTGTTAATAAAATATATATAAACACGTTAGGGTGTGTAGGAGAGAGGGAGATTACTTCCAGTAAAAGTAGATCATACACAAGGATGTGTAATGTCTCCATGGTTGTTTAATATATTTATAGATTAGGTTATAAAAGAAGTAAATGCTAGGGTGTTGGGAAGACTAGTGGGATTAAATTATGGGGAATCATATACAGCATGGGAGTTGAAACAGTTACTTTCTGCTAATGATACTGTGCTTATGGAACATATAAAGAAAAGTTGCAAAGGTTAGTGGACGAGTTTGGGAGGGTGTAAAGGTAGAAAGTTGAAAGTGTACATAGAAAAGAATGAGGCGACGAAGGTATCAAACGATGTACATAAAGAAAAATTGGATATCGCATTGAGAGTATGGAAGAAGTGAATGCTTTCAGGTATTTAGGAGTTGGCTTGTCAGCAGATGGATTTATGAAGGATGAGGTTAACTATAGAATTGATGAAGGAAAAAAGGTGAGTGGTGCATTGAGGTATCTGTGGAGACAAAAAACCTTATCCATGGAGGCAAAGAAGAGAATGTACAAAAGTACATTCTCCAGGACAGCAATTTCACCTGCCATAAAAGGGGAAGTTAGTGTACAGCAATATTCTAGCCTAGAGAGAACATGGAATGTGAAGACAATCATCCTGGGCTTGGCATCCCTAGTTTTGAAGGTTCTCCTTATCCATTTTTTTCATTTTCCTAGCTGATGTGGTAGATACATTGGTGTGAACTTTGAACGTGAGATCCTCTGATATTATCACTCCCTGATCCTGTTGTGTGGTTGAAATTTGCTTTATACTCCGATACAGTTTTAATTTCCTAAAGTTCTCTATATCAGAGTAACTGAAATTTCTCTTTCCAAAGCTTCGCATTTCTTTCTGCAGCCCATTTAAAAATTTAATTGATATCTGCTTGGAGTCATGCAGTGTCTTCGACAAGGTGCTGTAGCTTACATCTTTGTCAATGTCAGATATGAGGATGAGGAACAAGATTCGGGCAAGTACTGTGGCTTGTGGAACAGAGCTTTTCACCATAGCCGCCTCAGACTTTACTTTGCTTACTAATGCTCTATATGTTCTGTTTCTTTAGGATGTTATATATCCATCTACCAACTTTTCCTGTTATTCCTTTATCATGCATTTTGTGCAATATTACACCACAGTCACACTTGCTGAAGACTTTCGCAAAGTCTGTGTATACATCTGCATTTTGTTTGTCCTCTAGAGCATCTAAGCCTTGTCATTGTGGTCCAATTTCTGGGACAGGCAGGAGTGACCTACTCTAAACCCGTGTTGCCCTGGGTTGTGTAACTGATGGGTATCTAAGTGGGCGGCAATCTTGCTTCTTAGAATCCTTTCAAAGATTTTTATATGGGATGTTAGTGCTATCGGTCTGTAATTCTTTTCAATTGCTTTGCTGCCACCTTTGCGCAGTGGGACTATGTCTATTGTTTTTAGTGACTTTGGGAAAGCCCCTTTGTTCATTTTCCCTCTTCATACAATGCTAATGGCACGTGAAAGGGGCTTCTTACAGTTCTTGATGAACACGGAGTTCCATGAGTCAGGGCCTGGGGCAGAGTACACGGGCATGTTATTTATTACATAGTCGAAGTCGATTTTTTTATTGACCAGATTTTGAGTCTCGGTCTTAAAAAAAATAATTTAGACTGTCGACTCTTAATCTGTTTAACTGCTCACTAAACACTGAATCATAGTAGAACTTTAGTATCTCACTCATTTCTTTGCTGTCATCTGTGTAAGTACCATCTCGTCTAAGCATGGGGTCCAATCCTGGATTTTGTTCTCGCCTTAGATTTGACATAAGAAATGTATTGGGTTTCTTTCATTTTCACTTATTGCTATAAGTTCTTCCTGAATTTCTTGTCTCCTGTATGATTCCTTGAACTTAAGTTCAATATTTGCCATTTCTTCGCTTTCGCCTGTATAGGGAGCATCTCTCTCTTTCTAGTTTACATCTTCTCTTCCTCTTACTTAAAGGAATGTGCCTTAAGCACAGCTCAAGGGACACAGAGTTAATTTTTACTAGGCAAAGGTTCAGATCCGTGTTTAGGATATCTTAAAAGCTTATTTTGTTTAGGACATGGGTGACTTGATACTGCTGTTTGTTTTTGTTATTGAAATTTAATTTGGTGAAGGCACCCTAATAACTGATCACATTTTGCTGGTCTGGAGCCCTGCACATACATGTTGTGATCTGAGTGTATTGTCCTTGATATGGTTATATTTAGTATCTGAGGGATTTTCAAGTCTGGCATGACCTTAGAGTAAGACAGCAGACAGTATGGCTAGGGTAGGTTCAAGACACTTGTGAACAGGAGCAAAGTGTCCCTTCAGTTAAAAAAAAAACTTATAGCAATAAGGAATAAAAAAGAGCTTACCACTCATTACTCATTTTTGTTTAATACATAAAGTTACATCCTAACAATTTAAGCTCGGGATTTGTTGTGAGTGAGAACATTATCTTTGCCAGGACTATACAAGTTGAAGGACTGTAGACCCAATTCCCAGCAGTGGAGAAGAGTGTTCTTGTTTCTCATAGAGCTAATTTATGCCAGAGGATTGTGGTCACTGAAAATGGTGAATACATGATGTGCTGGACAAGAATGCGTCGAAATGTTCCAACACAAGTACCATGGCCAGGGCTTCCTCTTCAGTACTGGAACAGGCCCCCCTGACATGTTATGGGGGTTCGATTGATGGATTTGGGAATAACCACACACGATGGATGATTTGGAAACTTATATTTGTGGTAAAATAAGGGAGTGCACTCAGAGCCTGGTGCCTGACCAGTCTACTCTCTACTATGCCTTGTATTCAACTGAGCTGCCCAGTGCCTGGAGGGCATTCAAAGAGCTCATGATGTCATGCTAGGTCAGCAATGAGTCACATAATGGTCAATGACATAACGGTCAGTGATTCAGCAAGGACGCCGGTGAATGTAACAGTTACTGGTATGAGTGATACGAATACACAGTAGTACACAGTACTTACAGCTCAGCAATGCTATTATATGGCATCCCGACCTTCAGCTAATACAAACTAGAGGCAACAGGTATATAGCTCTCTGCTGATTCTATATCATGTTGAAGTACACAAGAATTGAACATGACAACTATATATAAGGATGTCATTGTAATGGATGTTAATGTAATGCATTATAAGTATGATATATCACAATTCATGGGAATAGATAGAATCAGCAGTGGAATAGTACAATAAATGATATAGAAATGATTGATCGATCTGTATTCATGTGATCTACGGATTCTGAGGAAGTATATGTACAGAAGAGGAGTGTTTAACAGAAAAGGCACACTTGGTGCACTCAGTTCTACTACTGCTAAATCTCAGAATTTGGGTGAGAACGTGAACACACAAAAAATTTCTTGGATATTGATAAGTTGATACTGTAACAGACAGTTGAAAATACATTTTAAACTATATTATTCATCTATATAGGTTATTAACATTTAACCCCAGCTCTGCTAGGGTGAGATTTACATATGCAGAATTGTTATCTTCTCTTGCAGGATGAAAGTCTGTTGCAGTGACTAACTCATGCCATGGTTGAGGAAGATCTAAATTGGAATTTAAAAACGACACTTGAGGATTTCTCAACACCTGTAAAGTAGAAGGGAATAACGACATTCAGGTTGAATCGTTTTGACTGAGTTTTAGAGGTGGGGTACATGTCAGGAGATTGTCAGGGCTGTCACACTAGCTGGTACGTATCATTATCATCATCAATATAATTTTATAAAAGATCTAAATGCGATTCTTTATTCTGCCAGAACTAATTCCCAATTTTATACTTTTTTTTATTAACATCGGCCGATTCCCACCAAGGCAGGGTGGCCGAAAAAGAGAACTTTCACATTCACTCCATCACGTCTTGCAAGGGGTGCTTTATGCTTACGGTTATAATACTGGCAACATTAACCCTCCTTAGGGTGTGACATGTACTTCCCATCTCCAGGATCAAGTCGCCTCCGGGTTCTTGAATCCTTCTAAAGGTACTTTGCTCCATCACAGCAGTCAAGTACTAAAACCATTCATCTCCCTTATCCTATTAAATACGCTTTTATGACCAAGGTCTAATGAGATTATTTATAGTTTTCACTTAATATTAACTCGGGGTTTCTTATATTAGCTAATTAAAGATTCCATAGTTTATATATTCGATTTTGGGAATATACCCGGGTATGATGTATTATATTTATAATAATATATATATTATATATATTTATATATATAATTTTTATATAATATATATATTAGATTATAATTATATATATATCTTGAGATGTTAGGGAGGTACACCTGGCTAAGGTTTATAACATTGGTGGGTAGTTCCACCCCTTATCCCTCCCCCTTTTGACGAGTTTTATGCTGAAGGGTTTACTGTTATGGCAGTTCACTCTTCTGCTGACTCAGTGTCATTGACTGAGCTACCCTCCTAGTACTCCGCCTTATTCCTTTGGGTAGAGAATGGGGTTATAGAAACTCCGTACCAGCTTGTTGTTTATGTGAAGTGAAGTTGCGGACAGTTATATCGTTCCTTCAGGTTACGTGTGACGACAGTGTCAAGCTTAGACTTTGTGTATATTCCTTATGCAGGGAGTTACCAGTGAAAGTGTTAATTCCAATAATGGGCTTACACCAAGTAAGTTACTATTGGAAGCGTAAATTCTCTGATATATCGAGGTGGTACCATACTGACAGTCTCCAGGAGGCTATGGTACATTCTATTGAGTTTTTTGGGAAGGGAAAATTCTGACGTGATTTTATAGATTTGATACTAAGTATTAAACTTTTAAAAAAAAGAAAATTAAAAGACTGTTATAATTATTGTCCTTACATTTCTAAGTTTGAAACCATATCCTCTCATTCTATGAAGTGTGCTGTTACGGAGTGCACTAACCTGGCTAAAGATTAAGATTCGAACCGTAACAACGCTTATGCATGCTTGCTGGAAGTCCAAGCCCCTCACACACAAAACTTCCTTTACCCCCTCCCTCCAACCCTTTCTAGGCCGACCCCTACCCTGCATTCCCTCCACTGCAGATTTATATACTCTCGAAGTCATTCTGTTTTGTTCCATTCTCTCTACATGTCCGAACTGCCTCAACATCCCCTCCTCAGCCCTCTGGACAATAGTTTTTGTAATCCAGCACTTCCTCCTAATTTCCAAACTACCAATTCTCTGCATTATATTCACACCACACATTGCCCTCAGACATGACATCTCCACTGCCTCCAGCCTTCTCCTCGTTGCAACATTCGTCACCCATGCTTCACACCCCTCTTTGCTTCCAAAGACTCCTCACTGCACCACTCGCCCTTTTCCTCTTATTAATTCTATGATTCACCTCCTTCATAGACCCATCTGCTGACACGTCCACTCCTAAATATCTAAATACATTCACCTCCAAACTCTTTCTCCATCTTTTTATCCTCATAACTTTACTCTTTCCTATATTCACTTTAAATTTTCTTCTTTTGGTAACTAAATTCATCCACCAACCTCTGCAACTTCTCTTCAGAATCTCCCAAAAACACTATCATCAGCAAAGAGCAACTGTGACAACTCTCACTTTGTGTTTGATTCTTTCTTTTAATTCCACACCTCTTGCCAAGATCCTCGCATTCACTTCTCTTACAACCCTATCTATAAATATATTGAACAACCATGGTGACATCACTCATCCTTGTCTAAGACCTACTTTTACTGGGAAATAATCTCCGTCTCTCCTACATACTCTAACTTGAGCCTCACTACCCTCATATAAACTCTTCACTGCTTTCAGTAACCTACCTCCTATACTATACACCTGCAACATCTGCCACATTTCCCCCTTATCCACCCTGTCACATGCCTTTTCCAAATACAAAAATGCCACAAAAATCGTATCTTGGAGAGGATCCCCACCGTTTTGGATACTTTTTTGTTATATGTTGGATACGGGTGCTGAAATTTAGGTTGTCGAGATATAGGCCAAGGAATTTGCCCTCATTATGTCTGGCAATTAGTGTTGTCGATCTTAATGTTAAGTTGTGCAACACCTGCTCTGCTACCAAACATAATATAGTAGGTTTTGCTAGTGTTAAGTGTAAGTTTATTGGCTGTCATCCAAGTCGATATTTTGAGCAGCTCCTCGTTAACAATGGTGTTGAGGGTGGCAAGATTAGGGTGGGAGAAGACATAAGTCGTGTCGTCAGCAAAGAGAATGGGTTTCAGGTGTTGGGATATGTTTGGAAGATCATTGATGTAAATGAAGAAGAGCAGAGGTTCAAGGACACTTCCCTGCGGAACTCCAGTATCAAGTGGCCGTATTGATGAGGCTGTCTTTATTGGTGACATACTGATACCTATTAGAAATGTAGGATTTAAAATATGCAAGTGCATTGCCTCTTATACCATAGTGGTCAAGTTTGTGGAGTAGGATGCTGTGGTCGACTGTGCCAAACGCTTTTCTTAGGTCAATAAAAATTCCTAGCGGATATTCCTTATTTCCAATGCTGTTTTAAAGCAGGTCTAGCATTTTTATAATTGCATCATTAGTGCTTTTTTTTTCCTGAAACCAAATTGGGAGGGGTTGAGTATGTTTTTGACGTTATAAATGAATATAGTCTCCTGTGCACGAGTTTCTCGAAGATTTTGGATAGCAATGGTAAGTTTGATATTGGCCTATAGTTGTTTACGTCTGGTGGGTCCCCCTTTTGTACTGGTGTACCCTTGCTGTCTTGAGTAGTGTCGGGGAAGTGCTGTTTCTAGTGACTTGTTAGGGCAGTAATTAATAGCATGCGAAGGACATTTGGGGGGCTCGCTTGTACATAATGGTGGGACGTGAGACAGATTCCCAAGTTATTTTAAGTGACTTTATGATCGCAGTGACTTCTGTGGGCTCCGTGGTACAAGATAGAAGAATTTGGGAAATTCCCATCTAGGTAGTACCCAGTGGGCATTGGTACATTGATTTTACGGCGAGATTAGAATCCTATGTTTGAAAGAAGTCTTTATCTTGTTAGCTGTATCAATGGATGCCGTGGTGTTTTCATGAGGTTTAGTTGAGCAATATTCTTGGGGTTTTTTTCAGGGTTTTGTGGGTCCCCAGAATCTGGGAAAGTGTTTTCCAGGTCTTTTTTTTTATTTTCCTCTTGCATCAGTGAATCTGCTGGAGTAGTACAGTGGGTTTTGGCCTTTATTAATTTGGTGAGAACTGTTTGAATTTGTTTAAGAATATCTTTGTGGGATTAAGCCCTGTCTATATTGCATTTCATATTGGTGTTTCTTATCAATCGATTTCTGCTGGTTAGCCCTGGGCAACCAAGCCCTTTATTCGTGACGTTCGTTTTATAGGACATGTTTGTTGTATAGTCCCAAGTATTTTGTTAAGAAAAATGTCTGTCAATCGTCAATACCATTGGCATTGGGGGAATTTCTGTAGGCAGTCAACAGTTTCTAGGGGCTGTGAAATCCTTTTTTTGAGGCCTCGTCTGGAGTTTTAAATTAACTTTGTTGTATTAAGTGGTGGGTTACCCAAAGTTTAAGAGGAAGGTGGTAATGGTCAGTAGTGCTGTCTGTGATTATCCTTGATTTTAAGGGGGCTAGCATAATTGGTCCATATGTGGTCTATTATGGTTGCACTTGTCTCAGTCAGCCTGGTTGGTTTAGTTATTGTTGGTATGAGAAGTGTTCATATTGTTGATGAAATCAGTTAGTCTGATCATCTAGTAGGCCAAGGTTGATATTGAAGTCTCCAGCCCAAGAGAAGGTGGTTGCTGTTCATTTGGGCTGTTTGTTTTAGTGTCCTTAGATTCTCACTTGAAGTTTGGGATGTTTGTGTGAGGTATCCGGTATATGGCACAGATTGTTATAGGCGTCAATAGATTTTTTTACAGTAAAATTAGCAAAAATGTATTCCCCATATTCATCACTAAAGCAATAGGAACTAACTCATGAATTCTGGTGAAATGATCTACCATAACACGCAGTTGTTTGTTGCACTGGAGGGAACATTGAAAATTAGCTAACAGATCTAATCCAGGTGTAGTAGGATACACCTGGATTGAATTGGGACCATTTGCATTACCTTCATGCTGCATGCAGGTATTACATTTCTTAACATACTCATAAATGTCAGTTCCCCTACGGTCCAAAAGTTTTCCAATCTGGGTTGCTTTACAAACGATTCCTTACCAGGCGGGGGAAATCTGGGACATGTGAATGCTACAAGGGTGTATTCATAGTGACTGGGAATTACTGATCGTTACTTTTTGCTAGGAGTGGGCCAGCTCGCTGTTTAGACAGAATTCTTGGTTTCATGACAGTCACTGATTGGGTGCTGGTGGCTTTCACATGAGAATTGATCTTCCTGAAGCAGGAATCGATTCACACCACACCACTTGGGATCTGTTTTTTGAGTATTCTTTACCTCCTCGGCACTAAATAGAGGGTCTGCTATTACAGTATTAATATGTCGCAATAAAGCAAACTGCGAAATTCATTTGACTTGCCAGGTAAGTGTTCAAAGTAGGTTGAACTCTTGGATAGTCAAGGACTATCTGGCTAATCTTCCAGTAAGTTGTTTGTTCTGGAATAAAGGTATCATTGGAGGATGGTTGTTAAGACTGAAGGGGTTGTTATAATATTTTGGAAGTGCTAAGACTTCTTACTCACTTACTGTATAATTATGTCCAGCCTTTGTAAGGACTTGGCTAGCAACTGCAACTGCATTGTACTTGCTATCGGTCTTCTGAACTTGGACAGCACCTATGCCAATTGAACTAACACCAGTTGTCAGATGCAAAGGCTTAGAAAAATCTGGAGATTTCAAAATTGGAGCAGATGTTAGCTTTTCTTTAAGAGTTTTGAATGCTCTTTCTTGACTGAAGGTCCAAACGAAAGGAGCATCTTTCTTAAGCAACTCGGTTAGAGAAGCTGCTGTAGAAGAAAAATTAGCAATGAAAGATCTATAAAAACCTGCTAAGCCCACAAAGGATCTTACGGCATCAGTAGTTTTTGGAGATGGAAAATTTAATACTGCAGTTACTTTAATATGGTCAGTTGTAACCCCTCTAGGAGTGACTACGTGACCAAGAAACTTTATTTCTGATCTGAAAAATTGACATTTAGATAGTTTGATCTTTAAATTGGGCTCTTCAAGCTTATCAACTCTTTTCAAGTGTGTATCCACGTCTTCAGACATGACAATCACATCATCCAAGTACACAATAAGTGTGTTACCTATGAGGCCTCTAATGATATTAGTCATGAGCCTCGAGAATGTGATAGGTAATGAGCGTAAACCGAAGGCTATACGGAGGAAGTTATAATGACCTATTGAAGTGGAGAATGTGGTTAGCTTTTGGCTGTCCTTGTGAAGAGGAACTTGCCAAAACCCTTGTAACAAATCTAGGGATGAAAAGACTTTGTTATCTCCGATATTATGTAAAAGGTCACCAGGTACAGGAAGTGGGAAGCAATCTGGAATAGTTTTCACATTTAACTTCCTAAAGTCAATGGGCACAGAGTCCCGTCCTTCTTAGGTACTAGCATCAAGGGCACATTCCAGGGTGGATCACAAGGTGCGATAACACCATCATCAAGCATCTGAATGATCCACTCTTCTGCAACAACAACTTGTGAATGAGGCATTCTGTATGCAGGTATGTAAAAAGGTCTGGTACCAGGTTTAAGTGGGATACAAAGTTCGTTATTCCCATCTTCTCACCTGGTAAGGCAATGACTTTGACATTTGCTCAACAGATTCAACAAATGCTTGACCTCTTCTGGCAAGTCAGTGGGAGCTAAGTCTTTCTCCTGTACTGGTGGAAGATTGACCCAGTGGAGTGGATGGACTCTTCCCGGTTGAAATAATACCGACCCTCTTTTCAGGTGACAAGTCATCCTCTACCTGAACAGGGTAAGGATAGTGAACAAGGTCAGGATGGCTCAACAAACTCTTTACTTTGCAGGAATCACTGTCAACCAGGACGTTATCACCATCTGGAACACAAGAAACAACAATAGACGCTCTAGTGAGGACACTAGCTGCGACAGAAAGTCTTTGTTCAGACGGCTTGTGACATCAACAAGAGATGGCATTAGTAGTTTCAAGTAGTGGTTGTCCGACAAGGTGTCCCCTGTGGAGGAACTAGCACTTGAAATAGTAGACATTGCAGGGATAGGCTCAGCACTCAAGGTTGTCTGAGGCTCCTCTGACACCTGAGGCAACTGAACACCATCTTGCGTGCCTAAAGTAAAGGTGGAACACATAGGAATGACAGGATCACCAGTGCCTGATCGCTTGGGTACGCTACTGGAAAATGCACTAGCCTGTAAGGACTTAATCCGAACTTTGTACTCTGGAGCAGTATGGCAAATCTCGGATCCAAGCTGATAACCCCAAAATGGGACGACCAAGTCGTCAATTTGGGCATGCCATCGGTAAGGGTCGAGCACAATGCGTAAGTCTCTCATGGAAGCAAATCCCAGAAGTAGTTTACTGGGGAAACTAATCTGGTCAACAAGGAAGGAAGCAGTAAAGTCTCTACCCTGGATAGAATGGTGAGAGGTCTGATTTTGGACACGCAGGTGAGAACCTGTCACTCTACTAAGGACGGACACATGAACTGGTTCTACGAGGACACAGTGTAACTGCTTATCCTTAAACAAACTAGACCTTATAATACTGACTTGCTCACCAGAGTCCATGAACACATGAACAGGTGCATTAAGGACAGATGCTTGTACTAAGGGACCTATTGTTACACTGGAAGTTAAGTGCAAACAAAAAAGAGGGTTTTCGCCAGAGAAGGTGTGTTCCACTTCATAACCAAAAATATGTTCGTCAGAGACATGTAAAGCAATATCATCAACGAGATTATCGTCCTCATGACTGCTTAAGGCATCAAAGAAATGACGAATGGGGGTGGTGGTCTAATTATCACCTACTGTCACCACGGGATGGTTTGACTGGTACGCTTGAATTCCCCCAAATGGGAAGACTGAGCCTGGTTCTGGTTAATCTGAGAACAACGGCCTTTTCTCTCCTGGTTCTGCTGTAGTAACAGCAACAGAAAGATCTAGATTACCTAAGGTTGTAGAGAGCATTGCACTCAGATGTGTCATGTCCATGTTTTCTATGAAAGGTACAGTGGTTTTTACTTTGAGCACTTGTGCAATTTGCTGCAATATGACCATGGTAACCACAGTTGTAACAAGTTCTATTGTTATGGTTACTGAATGCACTGCGTGCACTACGAGGAGGATTACTAGTTGCACTAGCCCTGGGCGACCGATTTGATCGAGTTTTCCAGGACTACTTCTGGTTACACAAACAAAGGGTGGTACTGAAGTATTCACAGTAGTCAGTGTAGGTTTGATGCATGGGAACACCAGTCATGGACATGAATAAGGGCTTTAAGTGGATCCATGTTGACAGTTGGAGGGTAGGAGGTAAAAGAAGACAAGGAAGCATGCGGCATTAACTCCCTCATAGCTCCGAAAATTGGCAATTTAGCATACGGCGTGGAGAAGCGATTAGCCTCGTTAGGTATAAAGTCTGAAGATTGAACTGCTTTAAGAAATGATCACAAAGTTTCGATAAGCAAACCGCGAAGTCACTCAATGATTCACCTGACATAGATGCTGCATTCACTAGTTCCCCAAGGACGATATGTGGATCAGACATTCTCACTGGCACAAGAAAAGAACGGATCAAAAACACAGGGCACTCAATGATAAACTGAGAATAATACACTGATTACTAAATACTGAATATGGCACAAAAATAACAGTATATAAAAATATTTATGTAAATATAAATCACTATAGAACAAATTGTACAATAAAATAAATTGCAGAATTAGTTAATGAACCAATAAAACTTGCACTGCGAAATAAGTTGAACACTTTAACACTTAATTGTAAATAAGGCAAAAAAAGTTACTCAAACAAAGCAATGGTAACACTTTATTTAAAAAAAATACGCTAAGTGTGTATTTGTTTAAAGAAGTGTAAATAATATGAATAAAAATGACACAAGGTACAAAACACTTACAAAGTTGCAGGAACACAGATATCACTTACTGGTATACTCAAGTTAAATGGAACTTATATAAGTTTCTTGTTGATAGCAAAATGAAAATCACTCATGCTTGCACACACAAGAGAATGGTACAGTCTGCAATTAAGTACAAACAGGTGAGATACTGCATAAATATAAATAAAAGAGCACAAGTGGTACACATTGAATTAAAATGGTAAACACTAGGAAAATGCAATGAAAATAAGGCAAGACGCAAGAAAATAACACAATTCTGAAAGAACACAAATAAAAAAATAATTAAGCACTTCACAAGGAGTGAATCAGAAATCAGAAAACAGAGGTATTTGTGACACAGATTTCTAAACACTGAAATGGTCATCCATAGTACGACAAAACTGTCCTATCCTTCTCTCTATTACCCCTGTAGCAAAGGCATGTTAAATTCGGGGTGGGGCTTAAGTTTAAATTTTAACCAACTCAAGGGGCTAACAAAACAGATCCCCTGGAGCATACCCGATTCCCCCAAACGTTTTTCCCCCGGGTCGACATGGTCCTTTTGCCCGGATTTTGTCCCCCCCGATTACGAAGATTTTCAAAGGGGGGAGTAGGAGATTAATAGTTTCCCATACAGTGAAATCTCAGGTTGAAAGGGTCATTTTTCAAGTTTTTCAAACCTTAAATTTTTTTGGGTATACACTCACTAAGCTATGCAGCTTAGTTTTTCTAATACTAAGTGTTTTTTTACCCAGTTTCATCACCTACTCGTGGGTTTGGTTTTTGTTTTCTTCCGCCGGGGTTGATATATCCCTTTTTGGGTTAACCCCCTTTTTCTGGCTTCGTAAAGCCCTTTTTCTGTCTTAAATTTTGCCTGCTAAATTTATTCTTTGTCGTTTTTTGTGCTCCCCCTTCCCTTTCCCCTCAACCTGATTACCTTGTCCTTGTTGTTGTTTTCCTCCTGTTGTGGGCCCGATTTTAACTTTCGATGCCAGCCCTTTTCGAGTGTTGTTTTGGTCCCCCCCCTCATTTTCGTGCAAACTTTTTTTTCGGGCCCTCTTTGATTATTTTTTCTTTTTTTTGGGGGCCTCGTTTTCCCTTACTTTTCCTTTTCTAAAGCACATTTTAAATTTTTACCCCAAACCCTTTGGGTGAACCAAGGGCTCGTTCCGATTTTCCCCAGTATTTCTATTGCCCATGGGAAATACCCCTTTTTTCGCCCCTTCTTGCATTTTGTTTTAAAGTAGTTAAAAATTTTCATTTACTGTTTTTCCCAAAAAAATTTTTTCCCCGCTAAAACCCTAGAAAGGGAAATCCTCATGTCAAAATTTTAGTGCCCCCCTTTTTTTGTTTTGCTTTTCCCAATTAAAACCCTTTTCCCCCACTCCTTTTCTATCTTATGTTTAAAAAGCTCAAAAACCACATGACAATACCTCCAAAGGGGCCTTTCGTATGTCAGGGCCCCTTAATGCCAAAACTATTTTTCCCAAAGGGTTAAAAATTCGAGGTGTTTTTGCTGGTTTACTTTTTCTCTTTCTCTGATAGTGTCCCTAAAATTTACATGAAATGGGGTTTTTTCCTTCCCAAATTTCCATCATTTTAAGCTCTCTATGTTTCCGGAAACCCCCATGGGGCCCCGGGTTTTTCATCAGTCAGTCTCCTTGGGGGATTAAAAGCCCCCCAAAAAAACTTTTAACTTTTGCCCCTATCATGTGAGCTTTCGGGCCCCACCTCAGTTTGTTTTATCCACCTTTTGCTCTGTTGCTTTTTTTAATTTTCTTCTTTGGCCTCCTACATTTTTGGTGGTGAAATGTACATCACTTTTAATACCCCCTTAAAAGGACCCCCCCAGAACTAAAATTTTCCCTCTTTCTATGTGGGGGTCTTTTTCCCGCCCTTTTCCCCATCCTTTCCCTTTCCTTTTTCCTCAAATCCCCCCCTCTTTTTTTAACAGCAGTGAAACCCCCCCCTCCCCTTCGGGCCCCCTCTACCCTTTCTTTTTTGGGTTTTTTTGGTGGAAAGATTGTGTCTTTTACCCCAGGGGTTTTTCTTTTCTGTGAGGAAGTTTCCCGGGGGACATATCCTTGATTCTTTCATGCCTTTCCTCACATTTATTTTTTTAAACCCGTCTGTATTCGATATAAAACCCTTCAACTTTTTTAAAAAAAAAACCCTGGGGGGGGGTTCTGGGGAAAAACTTTTGGGTTTGGAGGAAGCAGGAGCCCGGGAAAGGGAAATGTGGGGGGATGCTTTTAAAGGTAAAGTTTTGTGTTTGGGGGGGTTGTGGGGGGTTTTGGGTTATTTTTTTGGGGATGAAACTGGGGTTTGTCGGGGTTGGGGCCCTTCTGTACGTTTTCTGAGGGAAGTTATATTTGCTTTCCTCCTGAGCCCTCCCATTCTCCTTCAATCTCCGTCTTTGCCTCTTTCCAAATTGGGGCCTTTGAAACCCTTTTTTTTAAATTTTCAACTTTCTCATTTCTGCTCTGTTGAGGCACCCCCTATGATAAACCAAAATTTTCCCCTG
Source organism: Cherax quadricarinatus (assembly GCF_026875155.1). Taxonomy (NCBI): domain Eukaryota; kingdom Metazoa; phylum Arthropoda; class Malacostraca; order Decapoda; family Parastacidae; genus Cherax; species Cherax quadricarinatus. The sequence continues at coordinate 93,796,849 of NC_069401.1, read as the reverse complement.
GGGCTTGCTTTTCCCCCGGTTTCCTTTTCAACGGGTTTCTCCCTTAAAAAATCACTTTGATTTGGCCCTTTTTTTTTTTTTTCCTTTTGCAAACCCCCCTTTTCTCAGAAAATTTTGCCCTTGCGGGAAATCATTCTTTCTCTCCTTTTGCTTTCATGATATTTTTCAGGGGTTTTTTTTTCCCCCCCCTTTTTTTTGTTCTAAATTTTCCCCTTTTTTTTTTTTTTAAAAATTTCCCTAGAGCCCCATAAAAAAAAACGATCTGCCCCTTTTTTTCCCCACGGGAAAAACCAAAGGGCCCCCGGGTCACCATTGGGGGGGGCCGGGGCCAGCAGTCCCGGCAAACCCTCTTTCAATCCCATTTCAATAAATAAGTCCCAAGATTTTAAAAAATTTACTAAGTATTTTCTTCAAAATTAAGTCATGAAATTAATTTCTTATTTTAAATTTTTTCATGCAATTTTTTGGGGGGCAATAAGGGGGCGGTTCTTTACGCAAAAACCCGAACATAGAAGACGGTAACTTTTTTACGGCATTTCGGTCAGGTTTGGAACATCAACTAGTTTAAAAAGAAAAAGAACAAAGGGTTGCCTACCTTCTCCCCTTTCCCTGCTTTAAACTAGTTAACGGCCCAAGGTGGGCAAAAAGCCCGTCTTACTTTCGAATCCTAGTGTGGGTAAATTTTGGTTTTGGGTTCCAGCCACGGTATTGTCCCTTTTTAAATTTTTTTTTATTTTCTGTTTTTGGGTAATTCTTAAGAATGGGGGTTATTGTTCTTGTTTATTACACCTGAGGAAATTCACGTTTTTTCAAAAATGAAACTAACCTTTTGTGTGAAATTTTTGTTTTGGGTATGGTACTTATTTTTAGTGAAAATTATTTTATCTCAAAAAATTTTGGGTGTGGGGACGTTTTTTCTTCCGTACTCAGCATTCCTCTGTACTTTTCTTGCTCTTCCCTTGGTCTTTTCTCACTATAGCTTTTCCAACTTGGTTTAAGGGACACAATCGCCCTTTCCTCAAGCCTGACTTACCTACCAAGCATCAATCTCTAGTGGTTCCAGTCAGCAATCTCTTTCCCAGTCATTAACTGGGTAAAAATTATTGCCATTACATGAATTGCACGTGCAAATTTTTAAAAAACCTTCAGTCCTAACACCCTTTTTGCACCCCTTGATTTATCTCAGCGGAACGTGCTTTCCCTGGGTAAGTATGTTTCCCCTTCCCTACCCTTTCAGTAATAAAAGGTATTTGGGAAACCCAAAACAATTTTTTTAATTTAACTAAGTCCAAGAGATCACAAAAAGGGTTTAAACACAAAAAGGATCGTCCTGGGGATATTTCGGGAAAACATTGTCCCCATCTTTAATTTTCGTTTTAAATTTTAAAGGAAATACCTAATTTTAAAACCCACAAAAATGTAGAGAAATTTATAAAATTTATCTACAAACCGGAAAAAGAAAATGTGCAGATAAGGGCGGGGGAACCCTCTGAAAGCATCATCCGGGGCCCTAAAGGACAACGGTAAGATATTTGCAAACAATCAAGTTATAAATGCATGACTCAGTTTACCAGAAAGGAAACTCGCAACCAGTGTTGAATGTTGAGATTTAATAACCAAAGCTCCCCGTTGAATTTTAAAAAAAGTGAAAATACAGATTAAAAAATTTAGTGATAAGGCCAAAAAAAGCATTACTTCCAAAGATCTTCCTAAAAGGGTACACTACAATCACAAACAGCATGCCCAAGAGAATATTCGCTTAAGAAAGACCCCAACCTAGCCAAAAGGGCGTTGATCCCCGGGCGTGACAACGGGGAAATGGGCCCTTTTTCCCCTAGAAAGACTTTTTTCAACAAAAAGATAAGAATTTGGGTCAAGCCATTTTTTAAACGTCCCGATACAAAATTGGTTGATGCTCTGATTTAAGGATGTATTGATGGACAGGTTTTCACCCATACATTTAGTAACAGTACAGGGGTAAAAATTTCACTCTCCCAAAGGGTCTCATTTTGGTAAACCTGCCCGGTTCCCCTGGACATACCTTTGTTACCCCTTTGAAGAATTTCGGGGAGTAATCTACTCTCTGAGCCCGGGCCAGGGGCCAGGTTCGTCTGGTGTTTGGCGTCTGGTAAACCGGCTGTTGCTGCTGGGGGCCCCGCTGCCCACATTCATCACACCCGGGGTTTAAATTGGACCTGGTAAAGATACTTGTCTAGTTTCCTTTTGAAGGGTTTTCCAAAAACTTTTTTCCAGCAGTGTTTCTGATTTCTTCGGGTGGGAAAGTTGAAAGTCGGGGAACCCCAAATGTTAAATAAAATGCCCCCCTTATTGTCCCCACCGCACCCCTGCTCCTCACTGGGTTTTTTTTACATTTCCCTCACTATCTCTCACTCCAGTATGTTGTTATGGCAGTGTGCAGATTTGGGACCAAAGCCCTCGAGTCCCTCCAGGTATTTTATTATCATTTACCTCTCCCTGGGGCCCCCGCTCCAATGATACATGTTCAAGCCTTGGAAAGGCTTTTCCCAGTAGTGTAGGTGCTTTACTGGCAAAAATAGTGACCCGGAAAACGACTTTTGTATTTGTTCCAGCCCCGATATTTCCCTGCCCTGAAGGGGGCCGTTAGCACTGAAATTTTTTTTAAGTGAGGGACACTAGCGTTTGGGAAAGAGTGTCCCCATCGGCTTTGGGCCCCTTTTTTTGAAATTTTCTCAAAAACCCCCCCCGTCATTTTCCGGGCTGTCGGTGGGGGGGGGGTCTTGTTTATGGTCTTTAAAAAAAAAAGGTTTTGTGACATAATTTTCTTAGGTCTTTTTACGCTTTTCCTTACGTTCTTTTTGGGTAAACTCTCTTGATTTTGGGGTATATAGTGCCCCCTTTTGAGTTTCTTCATTTTTTCCTCCAAAGGGGCAGCGGGAACTTATCCCCATTGAACGTCTTGTTTTTTTCCCCAATGCCCAGGGAAAAAAATTTGGGTTATTCTTCCTGAACTTTTCGGGGCCTACTGTATGATTTTCTGTTTAATTTTAGTTTTCATTTTGCAAATGATGATACAAAAGTGTCCCGGCGGGTTTTTCTGTCCCTTTTTATGAGGATGGGGAACCAGGGGTCCCCGGGAAACGTGCCGGGGGGGCACTGAGCTTTTGACCTCGTAAATTTTGGGAAATGTTCCCCTTGTTCATTTCTACTTTTTGTGTTTGTTTTTTGGGAAAACCAAAATTTCCATCTTGGCCCCTACCTTCCCTGAAAATGCCCATGGTTCATTTTGTGCCTATCACTCCATGATCGCATTTGTCAAACCCTTTCAAATTCGGAATTTCACATCCTGCTTTTTTGGGGTCGTCTTCAATGCCTCCGAAATTTTCGGCCCTTTAATGGTTAGCAGTTTGTAAACGACTGATCGTCCTGCTCTAAAACCTTGCTGGTTCGGGTTATGTTGGTTGTGTGGTCCAAAAAATTTTTGTAATCTGCCGTCTCTTCCCCCCTTTTTTCGAAGTTTTTTTTTATGATGTGAGAAGTTAGGGCTACTGGTCTGAAATTTTTAGCTAGCGTTTTCAAAATTTCCCCCCTTGCAAAGGAGCAGGCCCTGCACTTTTTAAGGCCTCCCGTTTTCACCTAGATCAAAGTCTTCTCCAAAAAATACTGAGGGCTCGTGCTAGTGGTATTTTTGAACTTTTTTAAAAATTAGAGCATTCCATGAATCAGGTCCGGGTGCGGTGAGTGGGGCATTTTTCCCCCATTTTTTCTCGAAATCTAGGGGAAATTTGTACAAATTCAGTTAGTTCGGTCTGTGGGGCCCTTTTTCTGGAGTAAAAAATTATTTCTGCATTTTTTTCCTTGCTGTCATTTAGGGGGTTTTCCCTGAACATCGATCATACTGTTCTTTTGGGTTTTCCCACTCTTTTCCCTGTTCATGGGCCCAGTTTACGGCCCTCCTCTGGGTTGGGGGCCAATTCTACAGGTAGTTTTTAGTTTGGTTTTGGTGGAAAATTAAAAAATATTTTTGGGTTTCTTGCAATATCCTGTATGGCATTTTTTTCCCTTTTGTACTCTTTTGAGAGGTAGACATCAAAGTTTTTGCTCTAATTCTTTGATCTCCTGCAAAGTCATTTTTCCCTTTTTGTAGCATATTTGTTTTTTTAAGCATTTTCAGAACCCTTTTTTTTCCTTCCCATCTCCTACCCCCTCTCTCTCCACTGATCTTCCTCGGGTTTTTGCCTAAAGGGTAATGTTTCATACTTATTTTGTATGCTTCTGTATTCAGCTTCTTAGGCACTGGGGGATTTAGGTCGCTCAGGTCTGATTCCGGGGTATGCCCTGATAGCTTTTGGTTTATTTTTTTCCCGTTAATTCATGGTTTTTTAAAATTAAACTTGCTGAACACCCGTCCCTAACTTTAGCGATGCATTTTTCCTCCCCCTGTTTTAAACTGTTTGAACCTCTATGGTTATATCAGGGTAAATATTTTTGGAAATTTGTTAGTCTTAAATCATTTCCCTTCGTTTTTTTTGTGAATATCAAATCCAGGAAATTTTCATTTCTAGTGGGATCAATACCTGTTGGTTTAAAGAGTATTTTTCCCGCAAAGCCTCAATTTCCCTGGTATGGGGCCTGTTGAGCCGGGGTGCTTCCCGGGGATATTTCGGGTAAAACCATTACTTTTGGCCATCTTCCATTTTACATGAGGGAGATTAAAATCCCCAAAAAGGAGAAAAAACATTTGGTGAGGATTTTTCTACCCTATCCAGATAGCTATCTATTTATTTTAACTGATCCGGGTGTTTCTCAGCAGTTGCCGTCGGGGGTTTGGGATCCCGGGATAATACCAAATTCCTATTTTCAATTTTCTTTCCCTTTAAAATTTTTCCTTACTAAAATCATTCTTTAAAATTCACCCACTTCTGGGGCTGAATCTTTACATAGTTTTCCTTTCCTCCCGGGTGACCTTTTGGGATTCACACATCTTTACATGTTGTAGTTTTCTTTTTTTTCTCTCCTTTCCAAAACATTCCTTTTTTTGTTTTTTCTGCAAATGCTCCGAACATGACAGGGACTTCTGTTGGGAGCTCACTGACATAACAAAATTTTTGTCATTTTTATTTGTTTTTAAAAACCCTGATTTTTGAAAAATTTTGAAGTGGGAAAATTAACCAAGTGGGTTGCTTTTTTCCCCGGCTTTTTTTTTTCCCATTAAAGAATCAATGGGGTGTACAACCTGGCATGCCCCGGGTGTACACCCCCCGGGTTTTTCCCCAGTAGGGTTTTGCGTTTTTTTTGCTTATTGGGCCTTACCCCCCACCTGCCCCTTCTGTACCTTTCCCCCCTATTTTTCTCTCTCTTTGTTTTGTTTATTTTCTTTTTTTTGTTAAAAAAAAAATGCTGTTCATTTTCCCTTTCTCTGCAAACTTGTAGACCCGGGCTTTCCCTTTTTTATTTAATGGTCGGGCAGCTCGGTTTTACTTTCTCGGGGTCTGCTTTTGAAGTTTTACACATTATTTGGATGGAAGTCCCTGGGTACTCTTTTTTAAAAAACGCCCATTTTCCCTTTCCCCCTCCAAAAAAATTTTTGGGCCAAAATTTTCGGGTTTGTGTTGTTTCCAAAAATTTCCTCCCCATATGGGGCCTCCCTTACAAAGTAACAAAATGTTCTGACTACCTATATTTATTGAGGCTGGGTCGTTCCTAACTTCTGCCACCGGACTGAGTTCCCTTTTTTACTTTCTTCTAGGAAAATTTCTTCCCTTTGCTTTTTTTTTCGTTTTTTTCCTGTTCTATTTTTTCTCATCCTCCCTTCCCCCTTTTCCCGCTATGTTTTTGGCATCCTTTTTCCTTTTTCCCCGACTTGCTTTTTCCTTTCACCCCTTTGGGTTTTTTCTCTCAAATTTTTTTTTTCCCCTCCTTTTCTTTTTCCCTTTTCCCCCTTTTTTTCCCTCTTTGTAAATTTCTGGAAAAGCCCCCTAGAAACTTTTTTTACGATTCGGGTTTTTCATTTTCAGTACCTCTCTTATGTTTTAACCAGCTGTCCCTTTCACGGGGGAAATTCAAAACGACTTTCTTGTTTTTTGGTCATTTGTCATGGTTTGCATGAAGTTTTGTACATGATAATTTTGATGTTTTTTACCGCATATTTCAAAATAATGCCCTATGTTTCCCCCAAAGTTTTTTTCACATATACAACAGCCTTTATTCCGGCCATGATTATTTTTTTAAAACGGTGTATTGGTGGAGGGTGTATTTTTTTTATGTGCGGCTGGGGGTTGGGGGGTGGTGGTAGGGGGGATTGGTTGGGGAGGGGGGGGTGGGGAAACAAAAGGGAGGAGGGGGTGGTGCGGGGGGGTTGTAAGGGGGGATGCGGGGCTGGGAAAGAAGGTAAGGGTGCGAGGGGGGCGGGCCCGGTGGGGGGGGATTGTTATGGGGGGGGTTGGATCCGGGGACTGGGGTGGGGACCCCGAGTCGGGGGAAAGGGGGTGGCGGCCGAGGCAGGGGTTTGGGTTTGGGGGCACGAGGCGGGGGGTTGGAGGTGGGGGGGGCGGGTTGGCACTTTAAAACTTTTTCCCCATAAAAATTAAAAACCATGGGTTGACTTCCCCTCGGGTTTAAAAAATGTTTAAACCCCAGTTTACTTATCACGCCTTTTTATATCCTTTTGTCTATTCGTTATATGTGGAAAAGGGTCCCTTGGTTTTAAAACCTTTGGGTCCATGTCAACACCACCCCCAATTACATTTACAACCCCCCACTGCCACACTTCACAATTATTTTTTTATTTTTTTTCCCTTTTATTTTACCCCTTGGAAATTTTTGTCCTGTTGTACACTGGTTATCTAAAGGGATATACAATGTATTTTTTTAAAGATACACTTTTTTTTTCACTGCACCATTTGGGGAGGGTTTACATTGCCCCAAAAGGCACTAGGCCTACGGTAACTTTCCTCCCCAATTTCCCCTAGCATTTTAACTTAGGGGGGGAAGGGGAAAAAAAACACGTCAAAAACAGTGGGACTTATGCCTTTTCTTTTTTTTTTGCAACCATCACTCGTTTTATTACTTTTGCTATAGTAAATTTTCCCCCAAATTTTTTCCCCTTTTCTCGGGACCCCCGGCAATAGTTCAAAAGTGCCATTTGCTTGTAAATATTCCCATAGGCTACCCATTTTTTTTAAACGCTGTACTGTGGGTAATTTAGATTACTCGTATCTAAAATTTATTTCACTATGTCACTACAAAATTATATTTTTTTACTCCCCCATATTACTTATAGATGTTTCATATCTTTTTTGGTTTTTTTTCCCACTTGTGTCAAACTTCGGGCAAGTTGGGCCTAGTGCGGGGTCGGGGTTTAAAATTTCCAGAGTAACGTTTTTCCCTAAGGGAATTCCGTTTGACCTGTAAAAACCATTTTTTTTCAAATTTTGTGTTCACGGGTACCCTTTTATTTTTGGTTCACAAAAAAGTATATCACTTTATGGTTGGAAAACGCTTTTTTCCCGCCCTCTTTTCCCACTTGGGACTATAAAGGAAAAGTCATTTTTAAACGGGCCCCGCCCCGCGCGTAAATTTCCCCTCACACACACAGAAACAAGGCAAAGACTTTTCAGGCGACAAAAAATTCCAAACTGTTTTACTTATTTTTTTCCCTTGGGGGCTTTAGGGCTTTTTTTATTTTTAAAAAAATTTTACAATATCTAAAAGCACCCCTTTTAAGGGCCCACTACCCTTTGGACGATAAAGATGCGAAGCTTTTTTTTTCCGCCCCAGGAGGGGTGATCAGTAAAAACTGGTCCCGTCTGTTTTTAGTCGGGGAAACATTAAAATTTTGAAAATTTGGGAAACCTTTACTAAATTTCCCCAAAACCATGATGAAGATGGATTTTAAATTTTGCTATTCCCCCAAAAAAGTGGGAGGTTTGTTTTTTTGCCCCTATGAAAATCTGGAATAAAACTGGGGAAAAACCCTGTGTCTCGGGTCGAAAAGATGTACAAAAACGGCCCCTTTTGGGCCCCTGAAGCTAAATGCCTTTAGAAAAATTCTGTCTTGCAATACAGGGACCTGCTCACAAATGTCTTTCAGTAGAGTTTTTTTCGATAAGCCTGACAATGAACCCCGCGTGAAAAGAAGAGAAGTCTTTAGGCGAATAAAAAATCCTAGCCCTCCCGTCCCGTTTTTTTAAGGAAAAACTAAACCCTCTTCCCGAAGACAAAACTATCGTTACGGGCCCAAAAAAGGGGTTTTTCCCGCACGTACAGAGCCTAATCAGGCTGAAAGCAAATTTTCCCCACCCCTAATTGGGAAATTTACGACCATGTCATCACCGATTTTGTAGAAAACAAAGGTGCTTCGTTGAACGTTGTAAAAAAGTGTTGAATCCCCCAACGCAGTGGTTGTCCCTTTAAAAAAAAACACGAATAACTGGGAAAACCTTCCCCTTTCCTTTTTCTGTTTAAAAGGGCATTTGGTCAGGTTCTTTAATGCAGTTCTTTTTAAAGACTCCCAAAAAAATGACGTCAACTTTTAGGATGTATTTAAAAAGGCCCCACCAACGCCTAAATCTATTTCCGCAATGCCCAAAATATTTTTGAAAAAACTTATCACATAAAACCCTACCCCCGGGAATTATCAAGGAAACTGAATTCCCCTTTGGAAAAATTTCCCCCTTTTTTTCTCATATCAAAAAATGAGAGAAAAAAGGTTTCCCTGGGACTAGAGTACCAAAAAAAAACATTGCTTACACGATTCCAAATCGATTCCCATTTCTATTATCACTGATTTATTCCCCGAATATTTGGGAAAGGGAAAGAATCTATTTGAACATGACCTTTTCAGGTTTTTGATGAACAAGCAAAAGATTGAACATGTTTTTCTACACTGACAGGGCATGAAAACATCTGCTGGGTTTGTAGTTTTTTTGTGGTTCCCATCCTTGAAAAGTGGGCCCCAAAAATCCCTAACGATAATTTAACAACATAGAAATTTAGGGTTTTAAAGTACATTGGTTATTTTTCTTTTCTGGGGTTTAAAACGGAAGTTTTTTTACCCAACCCGGTTTTTTGGGTCAAAAAAAATCTTCCCAAAACAAAAGTCAAAGTTTTTGCGTTTAAAGGTATAAAATTTTTTAATCCGTTTTTTTTACCCATGCACCGTGACCTTTTTTTTTTTTTTTTTTTTTTTTAAATTTTACGTACATTTTAAATTTTTTTTTCTCTATTTCTTTTGTAACAATTTGTTTAAATTTTTCTTACGGCATGAGAGTTAAAAAAAACCCAACCCCGCGAAAAGACATGAAAAATTGGTCCCTGTTCCTTTTTTCCCTTTGGTTTAATGTCAGGTTTTTCTTGCTCCCTGCTCCCCTTGACTTTTTTTTTCACGGCCCTAAATGCTCTCGGGCCCAGGCCCCGTCTCTTTCTTGTCTTGTCATATTTTTAACGTCCAATCACCAAAATGCCATCCTTCAGGAAAAAACCTTTAAACCCCTGCTGGGGGGTGAAGACTGTCTTTACTGGACCTATAATTGTTAATATATTTAAGTTTTTTTTAAATGTTAACGGGATACCCTTTTTTTAATTGGTTGAAGGGAAAATAAAAAGGGGGCGGGGCCCGAGTTTTTATTATAATTTTTAAATTTCCCTTTTACACAAACATTTCACACAACAAACACTTACAAAGAAAAAAGTTTTTTATTTTAATTAGAAAATTTCCCCTTACACACACATACACACCACCACCACACCACACCCACAAACCACACAAACACACACACACACACACACACACACACACACCACACACACACGCATGACGGAAGGAATGGGTCCGAAATGTCCCCCTTTTTCAGATTTATGTAAGTTGTGAGAAGTATTTCCCCGAAACGGGAAAACCCGGCAGGGAAATACAAATTTGGGGTTTTTTTGACAGGCTGCAGACCTGGTCCCGCAATTTGGGTCCTGGGGGTTCAATCCCAAAAAGTGGGAAAGTCATGAAGATTGGGGGGAAAGGGGAAAGAAGACCGCAGACGGTTACAGTCTAGGGGGGCCAAGAGGGCACAAACCCCCACTCAAGGAAAAAAAGGGTTTTGGGGGGAGGGAAAAACACCAGGCACATCTCCTAAGGCACAAAAATCAAAAAACGGCCCGCAGCATATGGGCACCTAGCAAACCCCAAAAACAGCATTTTCCCCCATCTTACTAGGGGAAACGTTTTAGGAAACCCCGTACACCGTGTACGTTAGGCCCATATTGGGGTATGCGGTTTTTAGTTTTAGAACCCCCCCTTTCCAAGCCCCGTTTAAAGGGGAAAATAGAGAAATTGCAAATGTTTGCAACAAGACTAAATCCCAGAGCTAAAAGGTTTTTTCCTACGAGGGGAGGTTAAGGAAATCAAACTGGCGACACTGGAGGGCAGGAGAATAGGGGGGACCCTGATAACGACATTCAAAAAACTGAAGGAATTTACAAGGTGTACAAAGCAGGGTGTTCCGTGATTTGGGCCCCCGTTGGGAAATTGAAGACACAGTGAATCACCGGAATGTTAGGAAGTATTTTTCAGCCACAGGGGTAGCATAAGTGGAATAGTTTGGGAAATGATGTGTGGAGGCAGGATCCTACATAGCTTTAAGCAGAGGGGAAAGATAAAGCCCCACCCTTCAGGGGGGGACCTAGTTGCGATCAGTGAAGAGGCTCCCGGGCCCGGAGCTCGGGCTCGACCCCTAAACCTCAATTAGGTGAGTACAACTAGGTGGTACACACACACCCCCACACCACACACACACACCCCACACACCTTTAACACCCCCCCCACAAACACACACACCACAAACACACACCCCTGATTCATGGAAGGCTTTCTGTGGGCACAAAACCCTTTTGGAGTTTTGGATTGGGAACAGAAGTAAAACACGAGAGAGAGAGGGGGGTGGGTTTTTATTGCATCTTCTTGGATTTCAAGAAGGCCTTGGGAAAAAGTTCCTCACAAAAGGGTTTGTGCAGGGAAAATTGAGGATCAGGCGCTTTTGACAGGAAGGGCCCCGGGAATGGATCAGAGAATACCTGACAGGGAGGGGAACAACGAGTTTAGGTACGTAAGGGGGTATCAAGTGGACACCTGTAAGAAAGGGGGGTTTCCCCAGGGGTTTGGGCCTGGGCCAGTGCATTTTTGGGATATTGAAAGACTTTAAAGGAAGGGGTAGAATCAGAAGGGTCCCTTTTTCCCCAGACGTTTTTGAAATTAAAAAGAAGAATTTTAAAACAATGGGACAGGCAGGAAATTAAAAAAGACCCGGACAGGGTGGACCCCAAAGGTCCAGCAACTGGCTTCTCGAATTTAAAACCCCCCCCAAAAAAGCCCAAAAACGGGAAAATAGGGGGGGCACAGAAGACCGCCCGACGGGGGTATAGGCTAGGTGGCCAAAAAACTGCAAACCCTCGCTTAAGGAGGGAAAAATCTTTTGGGGGGATATAACAACGGGCATTTCTTCGGGGCACAAAAAATTTAAAACCCGTTAACTTGGGGCCCGCATATGGGCGCCTTGGGAAACCGAGAAAAGTGTTCCGATACCTTAGCAAGGAAACGTTCGAGACACTGTACAAACCGGGGGTACGTCAGGGACATACTGGGGGTAGCAGCAAATGTTTTGGGCCCCCCCTTGATCAAGCAAAGTTTAAGAAATTAAGAAAGTGCAAAGGTTTGCGGGGAAAAGGTTATTTTCCCGAGTTAGGGGGGAAAGCCTATGAAGAAAGGGGTTTTAAGGGAAAAACGGGTGCCCACACTGGAGGGGGGGAGGGGCAGGGGGTACACGATAAAGGTTTTTAAAATACTGCCTTTGGGAAAAGAAAAAGGTGGACAAAGAAAAGGAAGTTCCAGGGAGGGCACACAGAAACCATGGGTTTACAATTGGAAATTGAAGACCCCAGATGAGTCAAATGGTGTTTGGAAGTATTTCTTCGACATTGGTTTTTCAGGCAGGGAATAGCCCAGAAAATGATGTAGTGGGGGCGGGAAGCCATACATAGTTTTAAAGGCGAGGTTTGATTTTAAAATATAGAGCAGGAAAAGGGAAAAGGGCCCCGTAAAAACTGGTTTTGGGGAGGCTTTGGGCCCGGAAACTTTAAAACTCGACCCCCGCAACCACAAATAGGGGGAGTACAAATAGGTGAGTGAAAAACTCACACACCACACACAAAACACACAACAAAAATATACAAAATACGAGAGGAATTGAAAAAGGGGACAAAGGGGGATTTCCAGAGATGGGGGGCAAAAGAACAAGGGGCAAAAGTTGGAAGTTGAAAAACCAGATGAATCACAGGGGGTTTAGGAAGTTTTTTCTTCAGCCAAAGGTTTGTCAACAAGTAAAATTTGTTTTTGGGGAAGGGGATGCAGTGGAAGGGAGGAAACCAACATAGCTTTAAGCAGAGGTACGATTTAAAACTCAAGGTTCAGAGAGAAAGACCCCTAGTGGGCCAGTGAAGAAGGGGGGGGCTAGGAGCTAGAACTCGAGCCCTGCAACCTTTAACTAGGTTTATTACAAATAGGTAAAATACAAAACCACACACATTCACACCCCACACACACAACACACAGAATAGGTGCACCCAAAGGGTCCGAGGAAAATTAGTGTTTTTTAAAGGGGGGCAGTAACTGCTTTGGGAGTAATCAGTGGTTTTTTTACAAAAGGGCAGTGAACAATCCTACATTTATAACAAATTATTTGTTAAAAAAAAAAATCGGAGGAAGCCCGAAATTTTAATATTTCAAAGTGGGAAACCGTTTTTGGGGGATAAAGGGATCTGTTTTCCCAAAAGATTCAAATATTCAAAGATCAAAGGGGGGGGGGGGAAATAGGGGTTCAAAAATTACCGCGTTTTGGGTAAAAAATGAAATTTTGGGGAACCATAAAGTGAGAGTGAAAAAGTTTAAAAACAAAAGGGAAAAAAAAGGGAAAAATAAAACATATAAAATTTGGGGGAAAATGGCAGAGTAGGCTCGGGGGGAAGCAGGGGGCGTCACAAACAAGTTGTGTGCCTTTATTTATTTAAAAAGGGGAAATGTATATAATGTGAAGGTATACTATCATAAGTGAAAGTGGTGAGGAACCGGGTGTATAGCATATATGGTTATAAAAAATCCCCTGGTGAAGGATCCCAAAAAAAGTGATAGAAGGCCATGTTTTGGGCGACTAAAATCATATTCACTGGCAACTTTTCACCCACGGGGGCCAGCACAAGTTTTTCATCTATTGGGTTCATGGGTGGGTCTGGTTCTGGGCTTGCATACTGTTTGATTTCTGGGGCACTCAATCCCGCAAATTACCAGGGAAATTTGAGGAGAAAAATTCATAGATAAAGGAAGATAATGTTGACGGAGTGTTTAGGCAGCGACTAGCGAGGGGGGGGCTAGTTTTTACTTCCGGGGAGTTTTTTTGCAGTTTTGAATATTTAGGAAGCTAGGGAAATTCTTTTCTCAAGGTTTAGCAAGGAATAGGATAATAAACCCCAAATTGATACTTTTAAATTTCCCAAAAGGGCAATAAGTGGAGAGAGTAGCATTACTAGGAAAAGGGCAACGGGAACTAATTTGGCTACCGACAGAGGGCAAACAATCTTTCAAACCCCAAAACCCCTCCCCAACCCCCCAAAACCCTCCCCCCATCACACCACACAACACCCACAATTTGGGAACATCCTTGAAGCTTTAGACCCTTTTTTTCCAATTACCGCTTTTTATAATAAAATTAAAACCCGGTTCGTATTAAACTTTTCCCCCCCCTCGAATCCCCATACACTTTAAACCCATTTTAAAAAACAGATACCACACCCAAACCCCAAAACCTGGGCCCAGGCGAAACACCACACACCCCAACATATACACTTTAAAACCCCCACAACATACAACCAGAAAACACACACACCCTTTTCACACACTTCACACACACGCACAAAACCCGTTAAAGGGCCCGTTAACAAGCGGTCCTCTTTCCTCACCCTTTTTTCCCCTCACCCCTTCTTTTTCCCAAACACCACACAAACCCGCCCCCCCCCCCTTTTACGGGTCCAATTATCCTTTTCTTCCCCTCCCCCCCTTTCCCCCCTTAAACCCCCCTTCTCTCCCCCAAAACATGCCACACACAAAAACACAAGCACAAAAACACAAACACACATACACAAGCAATATACACTTGACACAAAAACATACTCCCCCTTCCCCAAAAACCTCCCCCCCTCCCCCTAACCCCCTACCCCCCCCCAAGCCCTCAATCCCCCCCCAAACCATCTAACCCCCCCCCCCCAACCACCCCCTTCCCCCCCTCTTTTAACCACCTCCCCCCCCCCCCCTCATAACCATCCTCCTCACTCCCCTAAAACCTCTCTCCCCCCTTTCCCTTTTGTGGGGCAATGGGGCAAACCCAGAAATAGGATGAGAAAAAAGGGGGCCCCAAAAAAACAAATCGGGGGGAAGATGGGAAAAGGGAGACTCAAAAATTAAAGGGGGGAAGACGGGGGGAAAGGGGGCTAGATGAGCTTACAAAGGGAAAATGAAGGAGGGGGGATAGCAGAGAAAAACCCGAAGATGGGAGAACATCCACCGTAAAAGAAACCGAGATACAGAGATTAGAAATGGAGCTGGACATCTGAAACGCCCAGAGAAAGATATTACAGAAAATAGCATCAGCAATGGGCCCCATCAGCACAGACAAGGGTTTGAAGGGAGCCGGAAGCTAAATGAAAGCAGAGGGCCTTCAAACCCAAAATGAGGCCAAAAAAAAAGGGCAGGAGCACATAGGACAAATGAGAGGTTTGGGAAAACATTGAGGAAAATAGGACAGGCGGGACCTTACCAGAACCCCCTTGTGGGGGGGCCCGGAACAGGGGGAGCAGGGAAAGGAAACCAATGGCATTGGGGCCCCAAAACTAGGGGAAAAGGGGCTGAAGGAAGGAACCCCCTCCCCGGGAAAAGGAAATAAAAACCCCCAGAGGATACAAGGGAGTCACGTGGGAGGGGGAAGGGAGAGAAACAGTTTTTTTACTAAAGGGGTAGATGAAGCTAAAGGGGAAACTTATGAGGAAAGAAAGCAGGAGAAGAAAAAAACGGGTTTGGGGGAAAGGCCCTCATGAAGGTGATAGGCGAGGGGGACATGACCCAGGGGGCAAATTTTTTGGGGAATCGGGGGTTTCACAAAAAAAAGGAAAACGGCCCTCCTCAAATAATTTTCAAGGCCCCGAATCAACCCCGAACCCTGACCCGCAGGAGAAAGCATGGGTGAGAGGCAAACAGGGGTTCATGAGTGTGTACCTCAAACGAGAAAAGGGAAAACAGGAGGAAAGGGTGATACCCGAAAGGGGAGAGGGGCAAAAAAAGAAAAGGGGGAATTTGGGGGAAATTTAAAAAAAAAGAGCAGAATTTCCCCAAAAAAAGGTGGAAAGGGGCAAGCACACCCCCAGAAACACCTGCAAAAAAAGGGGCCCCCCGCCACGACACCCCCCAAAGGGAACCCGGGAAAAATCCAAACCAAAACCCTACACACCGTTTCCCCTGTTTCCCCCCCCCACAAAAAAACCCCAAACCTTTCCCCTACGCAACCCCCCTTTTGGGGGCCTTCCTCCCCTTCCCTGCAACCCCCCCCCAGACCCCACCAGGGGTCCTCCCCCCAACCCCCAGTATTCCCCCGGACCACTGGGGGTTTCAGTATTAAACAGATGTTGAAGGGGTTTTGGGACACAAATGCAGATGGATTAACGAAAAAATATGAGGAAAAAGGCCCAAAAAACAATCAATGAGAAGTTTCCCCAACATCATAGCAGTTACAGAAAGAAACTAAAGGAGGGCAATAACAGATGCAAACTTCCACCCGGATACCAGTTCCCTGAGGAAAAAAAATAGAAGGGGCAGAAGGGGGTGAGGGATTGCTCGCTCGTAAAAACAGATGGGAAAATTTGAGAAAAAAGGGGGGGCATAAACGAGACGGGGAAAGGGACTTCATAGGAGTAGCTTTTGTCCCGGGGGGCACAAGGGGGGCATTGCGTGGGTGTATAATCCACCCAGAAACAAGGAGGCCAAAAGAGGAAAATGAAAAGGGGCAACAGAAACAATGGGGGGAAAAAAACTTTTCTGAGGTGGCAAGAAGAGCTCACTCCAGCAGAGCAAAGTTTCTGGTTATGGGGGATTTTCCCAAACCCCAGGGAGATTGACTTTGGGAAAAAACCGGAGCCACATGGAGTTCCCGAAACTGGAAGCCCAAAATGTTGGGTGTGATTTCTGGGAAAAACCCCATGCATCAAAATGTTTAAAGGGCATACCAAAATGGGGAGGGGAAGGGTAAATTAAACAAGATTGGACCCTTTTGGGGTTTTCCCAAAGGGGATTCCCGGGCATTAGGACATCAAATTGAGAAATCCCCTAGGGCCAGTGACCCCCGTGGTTTTTGTGCTTTGAAAAACATAGTAGAGTTGGGAAGTGGAGAGAGTAAAAGGAGTTTAATGGGGAAAAACCTGACTTAAAAAGAGGGGACTACATGGGGGTGAGGAACTTCCTTTAGGAGGTTTCCTTTGGGGCAGAGAACCAGGGGAAAACCCGTAAATTTAAAAAGAAGAATATTATTATTATCACACACTGGGCGATTTCCCCCCAAAGGGCAGGGTGGCCCGAAAAAAAAAACTTCCCCCTTTCTTCACCCCCATCACTGTCTTGCCAGAAAGGGGGGTTTAAAACTACGTTTTTAAACTTTCAAAATTAACAAAACCCCCCCTTCAAAAGTGCAGGCACTGTACTTCCCCTCCCCCAGGGGGGCTCAAGTCCCGGGCCCGCCGGTTTCCCTTTAACCCCTTCTAAATGTTACTTTGCTTCCCCACTCCAACAGCACGTCAAGTATTAAAAAACCCTTTGTCTCCCCTTTATATACAAAAAACGCTCACGCATATTGCTGGAAGTCCCCGGGCCCCCCGGGACAAAAAACCTCCCTTTTCCCCCCCTCTCCAACCTTTCCTAGGCCGACCCCCCCCCCGCCTTCCTTCCCCTACAGGGCGGAAAACACTCTTGAAGTCATTCTGTTTCGCCCCCCTTCTCTCTAAAAGTCCCAACCACCTCAACAACCCTTCCTCAGCCCTCTGGAAAAACAGTTTTGGTAATCCCGCACCTCCTCCTAACTTCCAAACTACGAATTCTCTGCGTTATATTCACCCCACACATTGCCCTCAGACATGACATCTCCACTGCCTCCAGCCTTCTCCTCGCTGCAACATTCATCACCCATACTTCAAAACCCATATAAGAGCGTTGGTAAAACTATACCTCATACATTCCCCTCTTTGCCTCCAAGGACAAAGTTTTTTGTCCCCAACAGACTTCCTAAGTGCACCACTAAACTCTTTTTCCCCTCATCAATTCTATGATTCACCTCATCTTTCCTAGACCCATCGGCTGACACGTCCACTCCCAAATATCTAAATACATTCACCTCCTCCATACACTCTCCCTCCAATCTGATATTCAATCTTTCATCACCTATCTTTTTTGTTATCCTCAAAACCCTTACTCTTTCCTGTATTCACCTTTAATTTTCTTCTTTTGCACACCCTACCAAATTCATCCACCAATCTCTGCAACTTCTCTTCAGAATCTCCCAAGAGCACAGTGTCATCAGCAAAGAGCAGCTGTGACAACTCCCACTTTGTGTTTTGATTCTTTATCTTTTAATTCCACGCCTCTTGTCAAGACCCTCGCATTTACTTCTCTTACAACCCCATCTATAAATATATTAAACAACCACGTTGACATCACACATCCTTGTCAAAGGGCCCTACTTTTACTGGGAAATAATTCCCTCTTTCCTACCCTACTCTAACTTGAGCCTCACTATCCTCGTAAAAATCTCACTGCTTTCAGTAACCTACCTCCTACACCATACACTTGCAACATCTGCCACATTGCCCCCCTATCCACCCTGTCATAAGCCTTTTCCAAATCCATAAATGCCACAAAGACCTCTTTGCCTTATCTAAATACTGTTTACTTATATGTTTCACTGTAAACACCTGATCCACACACCCCCTGCCTTTCCTAAAGCCTCCTTGTTCATCTGCTATGTAACAACAAAATGCAAGGAGGCAGTGGAAGGTTTATTCCCAAGGGCAACAGAAACAATGGGGAAGACCAGAACGAACCCCCCGGTTTACCCCACGGTGTAAGGAGGCAATAACAAAGTGCAATAGAGAATGGAAAAAAGTACAGAAGGCAGAGAACACATGAAAATAGGGAGATCAGTCGCAGAGCCAGGAAAAGAGTATGCACAGGTAAAAAGGGCGGCCCACGACAGTATGAAAATTAACAATAGCATCGAAAATCAGACTGACCCGAAACTGTTGTATAGCCACATCAGGAGGAAGACAACAGTCAAAGACCAGGTGATCAGACTGAGACAGAAGGTGGAGAACTCACAAGAAATGATCAGGAGGTATGTGAGGAGCTAAACAGGAGATTTAAGGAAGTTTTATAGTAGAGACAGGAAGGGCTGTGGGAAGACAGCACAGAAGGGAACATCAAGAGGGAATATACCCAACAAGTGTTGGATGACATACGAACAGCCGAGGAGGAGGTGCAGAAGCTGCTAAGTGACCTTGATACCTCAAAGGCGATGGGACCGGACAACATCTCCCCATGGGTTCTTAGAGAAGGAGCAGAGATGATGTGCGTGCCCCTAACCACAATCTTCAACACATCCCTTGAAACTGGGCAACTACCTGAGAAATGGAAGACAGCAAATGTAGTCCCCATATTTAAGAAAGGAAACAGAAATGAGGCACTAAACTACAGACCTGTGTCTCTGACATGTATTGTGTGCAAAGTCACGGAGAAGATTATCAGGAGGAGAGTGGTGGAACACCTGGAATGGAACAAGATTATAAATGAAAACCAGCATGGGTTCATGGAAGGCAAATCCTGTGTCACAAACCTTCTGGAGTTTTATGAAAAGGTAACAGAAGTAAGACACGAGAGAGAGGGGTGGGTTGATTGCGTTTTCCCAGACTGCTGGAAGGCCTTTGACACAGTTCCCCACAAGAGATTAGTGCAGAAGCTGGAGGATCAGGCACATATAACAGGGAGAGCACTGCAATGGATCAGGGAATACCTGACAGGGAGGCAACAACGAGTCATGGTACGTGAAGAGGTATCACAGTGGGCGCCTGTGAAGAGCGGGGTCCCACAGGGGTCAGTTCTATGACCAGTGCTATTTTTGAAATATGCAAACGACATGATGGAAGAATAGACTCTGAAGTGTCCCTATTCGCAGATGATGTGAAGCTGATGAGAAAAATTAAATCGGATGAGGATGAGGCAGGACTGCAAAAATACCTGGACAGCCTCGACATGTGGTCCAGAAACTGGCTTCTCGAATTCAACCTGCCAAATACAAAGTCATGAAGATTGGGGAGGGGCAAAGAAGACCGCAGACATAGTATAGGCTAGGTGAACAAAGACTACAGACCTCACTCAGGGAGAAAGACCTTGGGGTGACCATAACACCGAGCACGTCACCGGAGGCACACATCACCCAAATAACTGCTGCAGCATACCGGCGCCTGGCAAACCTGAGAATAGCGTTCCAATACCTTAATAAGGAATATTTAAAGACACTGTACACTGTGTATGTTAGGCCCATACTGGAGTATGCAGCACCAGTCTGGAACCCACACCTGGTCAAGCACGTGAAGAAGTTAAAGAAAGTACAAAGGTATGCAACAAGGCTAGTCCCAGAGCTCAGGGGAATGTCGTACGAGGAAAGGTTGAGGGAAATCGGACTGACGACACTGGAGGACAGAAGGGTCAGGGAAGACATGATAACGACATACAAGATACTGCGGGGAATAGACAAGGTGGACAGAGATGGGATGTTCTAGAGAGGGGACACACAAACAAGTGGTCACAACTGGAAGCTGAAGACTCGGACGAGTCACAGGGACGTTAGGAAGTATTTCTTCAGTCATAGAGTCGTCAGGAAGTAGAATAGCCTAGCAAGTGAAGTAGTGGAGGCAGGAACCATACATAGTTTTAAGAAGAGGTATGACAAAGCTCGGGAAACAGAGAGGGAGAGACCTAGTAGCGATCAGTGAAGAGGCGGGGCCAGGAGCTGAGTCTCGACCCCTGCAATCACAATTAGGTGAGTACAATTAGGTGAGCACACACATACACACACACACTCAACCACTCTCACACATTATCCCACACTCTCAAACTCCCTTCGCCCCCTCTCTCTTTCTCTCTCTCTCTCTAACTCTCTAACTCTCTCTCACTCACACATTCTCACACTCGCTCACACTCTCACACTTACACTCTCTCACTCACACTCTCACTCACACCCACTCAGACTCGCCCATACCCACACTCTCACACTCTCACTCACACTCCCTCACACTCTCGTCAACACTACCCAACACCTTCCCACCCACACTCTCTCACCCACACTCACCCCACACTCTCTCACTCACACTCACTCAGAAGTTTCCTTGTTTGCAGATGATTCGAAGCTAAAGAGGAGAATTAAATCGGTCGAGGATCAGGCAGAACTACAAAGAGACCTGGACAGGCTACAAGCCTGGTCCAGCAACTGGCTCCTTGAATTTAACCCTGCCATATGCAAAGTCATAGGTAGTAGGTTGGTAGACACCACCGTCCAGGGGGGTACTACCGTCCTGCCAAGTGAGTGTAAAACGAAAGCCTGTAATTGTTTTACATGATTGTAGGATTGCTGGTGTCCTTTTTTCTGTCTCATGAACATGCAAGATCTCAGGTATGTCTTGCTACTTCTACTTACACTTAGGTCACACTACACATACATGTACAAGCACATATATACACACCCCTCTGGGTTTTCTTCTATTTTCTTTCTAGTTCTTATTCTTGTTTATTTCCTCTTATCTCCATGGGGAAGTGGAACAGAATTCTTCCTCCGTAAGCCATGCGTGTTGTAAGAGGCGACTAAAATGCCGGGAGCAAGGGGCTAGTAACCTCTTCTCCTGTATATATTACTAAATGTAAAAGGAGAAACTTTAGTTTTTCCTTTTGGGCCACGCTGCCTCGGTGGGATGCGGCCGGTGTGTTGAAAGAAAGAATATGCAAAGTCATGAAGATTGGGAAAGTAAAGTAAAAGGACACAAGTGCAACTAATGTGACATATATTGTGGCAACGTTTCGCTCTCCAGGAGCTTTATCAAGCCATTACAAACAATACATGGACACAGAGGGTATATAAAGGCTCTGAGTGAGGTGCAATACTAGTGAGGTACCATTTCGATGTTCACTAGTGGTAGTAGTAGTAGTAGTAGTAGTAGAAACAAAAATAATACAATATGGAAGAGCAAATAATTCGTACATGAGTAAAAGGATATAAAATCTATTACTTGGGTAACAAAAAATAGGTTGGGACAAATATGGACTGGAAAGAGGCAGGTTTTTTTCGGTGTTCACTCTCTGTAATGTGCTTGTGTAGTATAACAGGAGAGACTAGTGATGGCAGGGTTTACTGTTTTCAGGAGGATTCTTGCTAAGACTTCAGAGATGATGAAGCTGCCGTTGTTTTGTTTAATTGTATTCGAAACAGCGATCAGTGCTGATTCAAGGCACTTGCGTGTGCGGAAATTAGTTTCTTTGATCACTAATTGGGCGTCTCTGAATTTCATGAGATGATTGGTGGAATTTCGGTGTTGTACACAGGCGTTGTTTAAGTTGTCGTTCCTACATGCGTAAATGTGTTCATTGAGGCGGGTGTCGAGGTTTCTTGCTGTTTCACCTACGTAGATCTTGTCACAGCCTCCACAGGGTATAGTGTAAACTCCTGCATTGACTGGTTCGTGGTGCTTGGGTTTTGTCCTGGTTAGATCCTTTATTGAAGTGGTAGAAGCGATGGCTTCTACCCTGTGGAGGCAGTGACAAGATCTACGTAGGTGAAACAGCAAGAAACCTCGACACCCGCCTCAATGAACACATTTACGCATGTAGGAACGACAACTTAAACAACGCCTGTGTACAACACCGAAATTCCACCAATCATCTCATGAAATTCAGAGACGCCCAATTAGTGATCAAAGAAACTAATTTCCGCACACGCAAGTGCCTTGAATCAACACTGATCGCTGTTTCGAATACAATTAAACAAAACAACGGCAGCTTCACCATCTCCGAAGTCTTAGCAATAATCCTCCTGAAAACAGTAAACCCTGCCATCACATAGTCTCTCCTGTTATACTACACAAGCACATTACAGAGAGTGAACACCGAAAAAAACCTGCCTCTTTCCAGTCTATATTTGTCCAACCTATTTTTATGTTACCCAAGTAATAGCTTTTATATCCTTTTACTCATGTACGAATTATTTGCTCTTCCATATCGTATTATTTTTGTTACTACTACTACTACTACTACTACTACTACTACTACTACTACCACTAGTGAACATCGAAATGGTACCTCACTAGTATTGCACCTCACTCAGAGCCTTTATATACCCTCTGTGTCCCTGTATTGTTTGTAATGGCTTGATAAAGCTCCTGGAGAGCGAAACGTTGCCACAATAAATGTCACATTAGTTGCACTTGTGTCCTTTTACTTTACATATTGTCGGTAATTCTACCAACTTTATTACAAGATTGGGAAAGGGCAGACACAGTATAGTCTACGTGGCCAAAGGTTGCAAACCTCACTCAAGGAAAAAGATCTTGGGGTGAGTATAACACCAAGCACATCTCCTGAGGTACACATCAACCAGATAACTGCTGCAGTGTACGGGCGTTCGGCAAACCTAATTATAGCGTTTCTATTTGTCAGTAAGGAATCGTTCAAGACTCTACACCACTTACGTCAGGCGCATACTGGAGTATGCAGTTTGGAATTCATGTCTGGTCAAGCACGTCGAGAAATTAGAGAAAGTGCAAAGGTTTGCAACAAGACTCGTCCCAGAGCTAAGGGGATTGTCCTGTGAAGAAAGGTTCAGGAAAATTGGCCTGACGACACTGCAGGACAGGAGGATAAGGAGAGACATGATGACATAAAATACTGCGTGGAATAGACAAGGTGGACAAAGACAGGATGCTCCAGAGATGGGACACAGAAACAAGGGATTACAATTGGAAGTTGAAGACTCAGATGAGTCAGAGGGATGTTAGGAAGTATTTCTTCAGTCACAGAGTTGTCAGGAAGTGGAATAGCCTAGAAAGTGACATAATGGAAGTGGGAACCATACATAGTTTTAAGACGAGGTGTAATAAAGCTCATGGAGCAGGGAGAGAGGGAGGATCCAGTAGCAATCAGTGAAGAGGCGGGGCCATGAGCTATGAATCGACCTCTGCATCCACAAATAGGTGAGTACAAATAGGAGAGTACACTCACTCTTTCCCTGTCTCTCCTTTTATCTCTTCTATCTCTCTATTTCTCTCTCTCCTTCTCTCCTATTTCACTTTCTCTCTCTCTCCCTCTCTCCTATTCCACTATCCCTCCCTCCCTCCTGCTCCTCCTCTTCCTATACTTCTTCCCCTCCTCCATATCCCCCTCACCTCCTTTTCCTTCTCCTCCTCTCTCTTCCCTCGCCTCCTAGGCCTATGAGCACAGTGAAAGCTGGTCCTACCTAACTCACACGCTCTTACATGCTCTCAATCACTCTCACACACTCTACCACTCTCTCATACTCCCTCTCTCTCTCTCTCTCTCTCTCTCTCTCTCTCTCTCTCTCTCTCTCTCTCTCTCTCTTTACACAAGGTTTGACAAGGTTAGGTTAAGGATCCCGAGCTTTATTGAAAAGCTATTTACAGGTTAAGGATTCCTAACTTTATTGGCAAGCTAAGAGCTGTTACCTACATCAGCTCATTTGAAAGCATTTTTATTGTTATGAGACATACAAGTAAGGAACAGGATGAAGTTGGAGCCATCTGTGGGCCAGCACTTTCATTTGATCAACTGACTTTATTTCCTTGACATCTTTATGCTGTATGAATGTGTTCCATACTCGAGTCATCCTGGGTATATATGATCTCAGATGGAGTGATGTTCTGGAGAAGGGTACAACCAGAGTGAAATTGCTGCTTTCTGCCCGTCTTGTGGCATAAAAGCTTGCTTCATGCTGTTCTCGAAGTGGATCCAAGTGTGGCACTTTGACAATATTGGCCTTGTTCATAACAGTAAGGCCACTATTGTCCTCGAAGTGGACCCAAGTGTAGTACTTTGACAATAGTGGCCTTGTTCATAACAGTAAGGCCACCCACATCCCTCCTGTGTTGAAGGCTCTGCTGAAATGACAGATCTATCCAGGATGGGTCCAGGCGAGAGATGAGACGTCTTGCTCTGTTCTCTACTCTGTCAAGCAGTCGCAGATGAGAGGGGGGGGGGGGCAGGCAAAAAAAGAAAGTGGAGCATACTCAAGATGTGAGTGTACTTGTGCCTCGTACAGAATCTTGCAACTCCTACTGTCAAGCAGATGCGAGATACGGCGAAGCGCTGTAAGCTTCCTGGCTGCCTTGTCTGCAAGATTTACAACATGGTTTTTCATGGTTAGTTTGGAGTCAACAGGTGCCAACACCCTCCCATTCATCCTTACTACTGCACCAGCATTACCATCATGGTGCCTAGAGACCTTCATCATTTGCGTTTTCTCAGGTGTAAATGTTACTTGCCATCTATTTCTCCAAGCTGATATAGCTCTTAGCTGGTGATTGATGTAGCTTAGAGCAACTGTCATTTCTTCTCTTGGATAAGTGAATGTCAGTGTACAGTCATCTGCATATGCATGGGATTCTGGGATGAGATGAAGAAGGTCGTTGAAATAGACATTCCATAACAATGGTCCCAGCACGCTTCCTTGTGGAACACTTGCCCCAATAGGATGTCTTGCTGATTCTGTTCCATTGAGAACTACACTTAGAGATCTACCATAAAGGTAATCACTGAGGAGACATAGCGTAGAGCCTGCAACTCCCAGAGGTTGCAGTTTTGCTAAGAGGCCCTGGTGCCACACCCGGTCGAAAGCACCAGCAATGTCCAGTGCTACCACACAGCTGACTTTGGATTCATCCAGTGACTGGTGCCACTTAGTGGAGAGGTTTAGCAAAAGATCAGCAGCAGAGTAACCTTTCCTGAAGGCATATTGACGGTAGTCAAAAAACTGTCATTTGTCTTGAGATTATTGTCTCAAGGATCTTACCAGTGATTGACAGGAGTGACACTGGTCTGTAGTTGCTGATTTCTGCTCTGCTCTTCTTTTTGTGAACAGGGACTACATTTGCCTCTCTCTCTCTCTCTCTCTCTCTCTCTCTCTCTCTCTCTCTCTCTCTCTCTCTCTCTCTCTCTCTCTCTCTCTCTCTCTCTCTTCTCTCTCTCTCTCTCTCTCTCTCTCTCTCTCTCTCTCTCTCTCTCTCTCCCCTCTCTCTCTCCTCTCTCTCTCTCTCTCTCTCTCTGTCTTGCTCTCTCTTCTCTCTCTCTCTGTCTTGCTCTCTCTCTCTGTCTTGCTCTCTCTCTCTGTCTTGCTCTCTCTCTCTGTCTTGCTCTCTCTCTCTCTCTCTCTCTCTCTCTCCTCTCTCTCTCCTCTCTCTCTCTCTCCCCTCTCTCTCCTCTCTCTCTCTCTCTCTCTCTCTCTCTCTTGCTCTCTTTCTAACTCTCTCTCACCTCTCTCACTCACATTCTCTCACACTCCCTCTCACTCTCACACTTACACTCACACTTTCTCACTCACACTCCCCCACTCACACTCTCATCTACACTACCCCACACCTTTCCACCCACACTTTCTCACTCACACACACACACACTATCTCTCTTTCTCTCCTATCCCACTTTCTCTTCATCTTCATCTTTCTTCTCATCCTCCCTACTCCTTCTACTCCCCCTCCCCCCCCCATTGCTTTTCCCCCTGTCTCCCCTAGCCTTTCCCAATCTCTCTTCCCTATGCTGCTGTTCCCCCTCTGGGTCTCTATCCTCTTCCCCTACCTGCCTGCTCCCCCTCCCTTCCCACGACAAACACCCCCCTCCCTCCCCAACACAAACACCTCCTCCCCTTCCACATAAGGAAGAGCATAAGCTCTTCCTTCTGTGGAAAAACATGGGACACCAAAAACCAAGGCGGAGAGCCAGAGGACTGATGAATGAAGCGAGGGGTGGACCTGGGAGAGAAGACTGGGAGACAGAGCTCATGAGAAGAGAGGAGAAGTGGGGGAGGAGGCTGGAAGAGCTGGGCAAGAAAATGGAAGAGAAAATAGCTGGGGAGAGCAGGAAATATGAAATACAAATCACAGTAGCTGAAGCTAAGATACAAAGCTTAGTAGAAAAAGTAAAATGTCTGCAATAACCTAAAGAACCAAAGGACAGTACAGCCGCGGCACCAAGAACTGCTACATCAGTCACTGATGGGGGGACAATAGGGAACAAAGGAGATATACTGTATGCGATGACTCTAATGGACCCAAGTGGGGCTTGGAAAAAGGCAGGGAGAACAGCAGGAACTAATGAGGGGATCAAAGAAAATGAAAGAGCTAAGCTATACACAGAGACACCGGATAGGGAAGAGACAGTAGAAAGCAATGCATCAATGGCAGGAACTAATTCATATCAGAGGATGCTCAGGGAAGTACAGTAGGAGAACGAAAGAGAGAGGGCAATTTTTATCTATGGGCTCTAAAATGTAGATGAGGAAACTTATGAGGCAAGGAAACAGGATGGAAAAACACGATTGAAATCATCATGAAAGCAATAGGAGAGGACGACATGATCCAGCTGAAAATTTTTCGGAGAATTGGGTGGTTCGCGAGAGGAAAAAAGTGTCCAGTCAAAGTAATATTCAAGGCAGAGTCAACTCAAAACCGGATCCTGCAGAAGAAAGCACCTAAGGGACAAACTGGAGTTCTGGAGAGTGTACCTCGACCGAGACAAAACACAAGAAGAAAGGATAATACTTAAAGAGAGGGTGCAACATCACAAGGAGGAATGGGAGGCAAGGAAGGTGGGGAGCAGGGGAAATCAGGCTCAGGTGCAAGAACAAACTCAACCCCCTCCAGTACCAACCACAGAAGGAACCCCTCCATGGCAATCCCAAGGCAATCAAACAACATAACCCAAAACCCACTCACTGTACCCTCTACCTCCATCCCTCTCAGCACAAACCCCAACCCCACAGAAACCCACAGTAACCCACACATCCCCCTCAGTACAAACCCCACCCCCACAGAAACCCACAGTAACCCACACATCCCCCTCAGCACAAACCCTGCCCCCACAGAAACCCACAATAACCCACACAATGTTCCCTCTCCCCCCATCCCCTCACCACAAATCCCACACTCACAGTAAACCACAAAACCCACACTCACTGTACCCTCTATCCCCATCCCGTTCACCACAACCCCAACCTCCACTGTAACCCCCATAGGCCCTCTCCCACTGCCCCCTCACCACAACCCCCATCCCCACTGAAACCCCCATAGGCCCTCAAACCCCACCCCCACCCCCACGCCACACACCCCACCCCCACAGCAACCCTCTATAGGGCCCTGCCAGGGCACCTGCTCCCCTTAACTCACCTTTCTCCCCAGACCACAGTTATAGAAAAGAAGTTGAAGGCTTGGTACACGAACGCGGATGGAATAACAAATAAATGTGAGGAGTTGCATGAAAGAATACAGATGTCCCCAGACATCATAGCAGTTACAGAAACAAAACTCACTGGGACAATCACAGATGCAATCTTCCCACCCAGTTATTAGATCCTGAGGAAGGATAGAAGGAGAAGAGGGGGAGGAAGGGCTGCACTGCTGATTAAAAACTGGTGAGGTTATCAAGAAATGGAAGGAATGGATGAGATTGGAGAAAGGGACTATATATAGTAGGTACAATTCAGTCAGGGGATCATAAGGTACTCATTGCAGTGATGTATAATCCACCAAAGAACTGTAGGAGGCCAAGAGAGGAATATGATGAGTGCAACAGGGCAATGGTGGACACACTAACTGAGGTGGCAAGAAGGGCTTACTTGAATAGAGTGAAGTTACCGGTTATGGGCGGCTTCAACCACAGGGAGATTGACTGGGAAAATCTGAAGCCATGTGGGGGTCCCAAAACATGGAGAGTCAAGATGATGGATGTGGTACTGACAAACCTCTTGCACCAACGTGTTAGGGACACTACCAGAGAGAGAGAGAGGAGGATGAACCAGCAATACTGGACCTTGTGTTCACCCTAAGTAGCTCAGACATTTAGGACATCACATATGAAATGCCACTTGGAGCTAGTGACCACCTGGTTCTGAGCTTTGAATACATCATGGAGCTACAAGTGGAGAAGATAACGGGAGTAGAAAGGGAAAATCCAAACTATAAAAGTAGGGACTACACATGTATGAGGACCTTCCTGCAGGAGGTTCAGTGGTTCGGAACGAAAGTTGGTAGGAAAGACAGTAAACGAAATGATGGACTAGGTAACAACAAAATGCAAGGAGGCAGAGGAAAGGTTTGTTCCCATGGGTAACAGAAATAATGGGAAGAACAGAACTAGCCAATGGTTTACCCGAAGATGTAAGGAGGCAAAAACTAAGTGCTCTAAGGAATGGAAAAAGTACAGAAGGCAAAGGACTCAGGAAAATAAAGAGATTAGTCGACGAGCCAGAAACGAGTATGCACAGATAAGGAGGGAGGTCCAGCGGCAGTACAAAAACGACATAACATCGAAAGTCAAATCTGACCCAAAACTGCTTTACAGCCACATCATGAGGAAGACAGCAGTCAAGGATCAGGTAATCAGGCTGAGGAAAGAAGGTGGAGAGTTCGCAAGAAATGACCAAGAAGTATGTGAGGAGCTCAACATGAGGTTTTAGGAAGTATTTACAGTGGAGGCTGAAGGGACACTGGGAAGAGTAAACAGTGGAGTACACCAACAAGTGTTGGATGAATTACACACAACTGAGGAGGAGGTGAAGAAGCTCTTAAGTGACCTTGATACCTCAAAGGCGGTGGGACAGGACAACATCTCTCCATGGGTCCTTAGAGACGAAGCAGAGACACTGTGTGCCACTAACTTGGCAACTACCTGAAGTATGGAAAATGGTAAATGTAGTCCCCATCTTTAAGAAAGGAGACAAAAATGAAGCACTAATCTATAGACCAGTGTCACTGACCTGTATAGTATGCAAAGTCATGGCGAAGATTATAAGGAGGAGACTGGTGGAGCACCTGGAGCGAAACAAGATTATAAACGACAGCAAGCACAGATTCATGGAAGGCAAATCTTGTGTCACAGACCTACTAGAGTTTTATGACAAGGTAATTGAAGTAAGAAATGAGAGGGAGGGGGGAGTAGATTGCGTTTTCTTGGACTGCAAGAAGGCATTCGACAGAGTTCCTTACAAGAGATTAGTAAAGAAGCTGGAGGATCAGACACATATAACAGGAAGGGCACTGCAATGAATCAGAGAATACCTAACAGGAAGGCAACAGTGAGTCATGGTCCGTGATGAGGTATCACAGTGGGCGCCTGTGACGAGCGGGATCCCACAGGGTTCAGTCCTGGGACCAGATAACTGCTGCGGCATTTGAGCGCCTGGCAAACCTGAGAATAGCGTTCCGGTACCTCAGTAAGCAATCGTTCAAGACTTTATACACTGTGTACGTCAGGCCCATACTGGAGTACGCAGCACCAGTTTGGAAACCACACCTGGTCAAACACGTCAAGAAATTAGAGAAAGTGCGAAGGTTTACGACATGGTTAATTCTAGAGCTAAGGGGAATGTCCTGCGAAGAAAGGTTGAGGGAAATCGGCCTGACGACACTGGAGGACAGGAGGGATAGGGGAGACATGATAACGACATACAAAATACTGCGTGGAATAGACAAGGTGGACAGAGACAAGATGTTCCAGAGAGGAGACACAGAAACAAAGGGTCACTCTTGGAAGTTGAAGACTCAGATGAGTCACAGGGATGTTAGGAAGCAGTTCTTCATTTACAAAGGGGTCAGTAAGTGGAACAGTCTAGTAAGTGATGTAGTGGAGACAGGTACCATACATAGCTTTATGACGATGTGTGATAAAGCTCATGGTGCAGGGAGAGAGAGGACCTAATCGCGTTCAGTGAAGAGGCGAGGCCAGGAGCTGAGTCTCGACCTCTGCAACTACAATTAGGTGAGTACACACACACACACACACACATGCATTTATTTCATAAATCTGTCATCCTTCACGATAGCAGAGTGACCCGAAAAAGTAAGAACTCTTTCACTGACATACTTGCAATCAATGTATTACCAGAAGCTCGCCTACATCACAGTTTATATAACCTGTTGTTAGGTAAGACACATATGCAACAGTTAGGTATCTTTATTTCGAAACGTTTCGCCTAGACAGTAGGCTCCTTCAGTCGAGTACAGAAAAGTTGATAGAAGCAGAAGAGACTTGAAGACGATGTAATCAGTCCATCACCCTTAAAGTTTTGAGGTGGTCAGTCCCTCAGTCTGGAGAAGAGCATTGTTCCAAAGTTTGAAACAATATGGAGTTGAAGTGACAGGATGGAGCCTTATATAGCGCCAGGAGGTGAGACGTAGGTCACTAGTAGAACGCAGATGTTGGGAGGTCAGGTCCCTCTCAAATCCAGCCGTTCTCACTAGTAGAGGTAGTCGAAGTTGATTTCAGGTCTGTACCAAGATACCCTTGTGTTGCAGTGTCTGACAGATTGAACATAAAAATGGTATAAAATACCGACAGATTGTTAGGTAAGACACATATGCAACAGTTAGGTATCTTTATTTCGAAACGTTTCGCCTACACAGTAGGTTTCTTCAGTCGAGTACAGAAAAGTTGATAGAAGCAGAAGAGACTTGAAGACGATGTAATCAGGGACTGACCACCTCAAAACTTTAAGGGTGATGGACTGATTACATCGTCTTCAAGTCTCTTCTGCTTCTATCAACTTTTCTGTACTCGACTGAAGAAGCCTACTGTCTAGGCGAAACGTTTCGAAATAAAGATACCTAACTGTTGCATGTGTCTTACCTAACAATCTGTCGGTATTTTATACCATTTTTATATAACCTGTAGACTGTAACATCCCTCCTTCAGAGTGCACGCTGTATAATTCCCACCTTCAGGACTTAAGTGCAACAAAATCGCTTTTCTGAATCCTTTTAAATATTATCATGTTCACTCTCCAAGAGCACATCAAATCATTAAAAAAAAAACTTTCATTAATAAAGAATAAAAGGCACAATACCGTGACTAGAACAATGGTCCAACTTGGACCATTAACTAGACACACACAAAGAGGAAGGAAAGGGACCCAATATATGTAGGAGAGGAGGGCGGAACGGGAGACAGAGAGAAGTAATAATAATATAAAGTAAGTAGTTATAGTAGTGGTAGAGGTAGTGTGATAGTGGTGGTAGTAGTAGCAGGACTAGTGGTAGTGACATAAGAGAGAGTGGAGTACAGCGAGGCAGTAATAGTAATAGTAGAAGACATAACGGTAGTTGAGGAAGTCTATGGACAAGAAAATAGAGCACGTCAGGAGAGCTAATGGTCCACGAGGGTGGGACCGAAGCATAGGGTGAATAAACTCATAGGACAGAACTTACCTAGGTAGAAGAATAAAAAGTCAAATAAAATAATGAAAGGGGAAAAGGCCAAGTGAGAAAGAGACAGAAATCAGGTCAGGTTATGAGTGTTCTGAAGCTTGGAGCATTTGATAATGT
This sequence comes from Cherax quadricarinatus, assembly GCF_026875155.1. Classification (NCBI taxonomy): domain Eukaryota; kingdom Metazoa; phylum Arthropoda; class Malacostraca; order Decapoda; family Parastacidae; genus Cherax; species Cherax quadricarinatus. The sequence continues at coordinate 93,765,154 of NC_069401.1, read as the reverse complement.
AATGAGAAAGGAAGTCATCTTCAGAGACAAAGTTAGGATTAAAATTCATGTAAGGAAGGTTGCATAAGGAATACTTCAACAAGATGGCGTCTGGGAAGTCTGGTCGTTGTTTTGTCTCTGTAGATACCTTCTTTTCTTATTACACTGTCAAATTTTCCAAGCTTCAGAACAATCATGACTTGACCTGATCTTTATTTGCTCCTCTCTTTACCTTATCTCTCTTCCTTATTTTCTTTATTTTTCCTTTCTCCTGCCTAGGGGAGTTCTAAGATGGGTGATTTCCCCTGTGTCTTTCCCCCTTCGGGCAAGTCAAAAAATTTTTTTTGGAATTTTTAAAAGACGGGAACGTTTCCCCAAGGGGGACCACCTAAAAAAAAACTTTAAATAAAAATGGGCAAATCCGTTTTCAAGGCCCCTTTTTGGGCCTTTTTAATTTTCACCGACAAAGAAGAAAAAAGGGGAAATTTTTCCAAAAATTAAAGAACCAAAGGGGGAGAAAAGGAAAAAATAAAATTGTGTATTTTAAAATTTTTTATATACCGGTAGGGGTAACCCCCCCTTAAGAGGGGGCCAGGGGCGTAAAAATTTAAACCATCTAGTTTAAGGGGTCAACAAAAAAAAATGGGGCTTTTCCCAATAACCAAAATATTAAAAAATCATTTTAAAAACTCCTTTAAAAGAATAAAAATTAAAAAAAAAATTTTAAAAAAAGGGAATAAAAGAGAAAAATACCGGTTATAGCGGGGCCCAAATTTGGGGACTTTTAAAAGAAAAAAAGGGGGCCCCGGAAAAGGGTTTAAAATTATGAAAGGGGGGAAAGGAAAAAAAGGGCGGAACGGGGGGGAGAATTTTTTTTAAAAAGTAAATTTTATTTTTAAGGGGTTTGAAGTTGGGGGATTACCGACTTTATTTGGGGGGTCCCTTTTAAAAAAACAAAACTTTTTTCCCTTTTTTCTTTTTTTTTTAACCTTTTTCCCTTTCCCCCCTTTTTCCCCCCTTTTTTTCTGGCCTTCCCTTGGTCCGCCAAAAAAAGGGGGAAAACCAAGTGGGGGTTTTTTTTCCCCCTTTTTTTTCCCCTGGTTTTTTGGGCCCCTTTGGTTGGGGTAAGAAAAAAAGTTTTTTTTCCCCCCTTGGTTAAAAACCCCCCTGGGAAGGGTTCAAAAGGGTTTCCCTCGAAAAATTGGCTTTTTAATTTTTTTGGTTCTTTTTTTTTTTTTTTTCCTTTTTTCCCTTTTTCGGGGTCGAAATTTTCCCCCTCCCTTTTCCTTTCCCCCCTTTTTTTTTCCCCTTTTCTTTTTTTTTTTCCCCCTTTTTCCCCTTTTTTCTTTTTTTTCCCTTTCTCCCCAAATTTTTTTTCCTTTTCCCCCCTTTCTTTTTCCCTCCCCCCTTTCCCCCCTTTTTTTTCCTTTTTTAAACCCCTTCTTTTTTTTCTTGCCCCTTTTTTCTCCGCTCCCTTCTATTTAAACTTTCTTTTTTTTTCAAACTGTTTACTTTTTGTTTTCCTCTTAGAATTGCTTCTCTTAACTTTTGGGGCCCTTTCTACCCCTCCACTTTCTTAATTCTTTGGTTTACTATCGGGAAAAACCCTTCCAACCTATTTACTACTACTACTATCACCCCCCCCAAACACCCCCCCCTTATTTTCCATCATATTATTAATCTTTTTTTCCTTTCTCCTTTTCCCCCCTTCCTCTCTTTCCCACCCATTCCCCGGCCTTCCCCCCCCCTCCCCCCCTTTTTCCCCTTCCCCCTTTTTCCTCCTCTTTTTCCCCCCCACCCCCCTCCTCTTTTCCCCCCTCTCTCCTCTCCCTCTCTTTTCTCCTTTCCCCTCTTCTCTCTTTTCCTTTCCCCCTCTGCTTGTCTCTCTGTCTGTTTTTCTCTTTTCTGCTCTCTCTCTGTCTCTCTCTTTTGCCCTTCCTCTCCTGCCCTCTCTCTCGGGTCTCTCTCTCTGTCTCTCTTCTCACGTTCTGTCTGCCCTTTCCCCTCTCTCTCTCCTCTCTCTCATCTCTTTCTCCTCCTCCCCTCTCTCTCTCTCCCCCCTCCCCTCTCATCTCTCCTCTTTTCTTTCTCTCTTTTCTCCCCCCCTCCCCTCTTCTCTCCTCTCTCCTCTCTCTCCTCTCTCTCTCTCTCTCTCTCCCCTTCTCCCTCCCTCTTTTCCTCTCCTCCTCTCTCTCTCTCTCTCTCCCATCTTGGGGATTCTCTCGAAATATATACTGGTTTACCTTCCCTTCGTTTTCTGTGCGACTAGTTAAAAAATTCCAAGCCCGGAAACCAAAACCCGTCGTTATAATTTGGCTTTTATTGGGGGGGTTTATTTGCGTTTTGCTCCCCCAAATTCACTGCTATTTAAAAAACTCAAACACAACTACTGATGTTCATGCCCCTCGCATTCAAAACCTTTACCTCGTCTCTCTAGTCTACCCCCTACAAATCTATCTCCCCCTACTTTATAGTTCCCCTTCCCGTCATCCAAATTTTCCCTGCACCCTCTCTAAATGCCCAAATTCCCCTTCAGAACCAGTAGGGGCCCCGAGAATAATATTTTTGATTACTCCACCCCCCCTTCTTATTCTCGATACCCAAATTTCTCTGCATAATATTAAACACTACAAAAATTATCCTAAAACACATTTTTAAACTGTCTAAAAATTGCTGCAATTTTTTTTTTTTTTTTTTTTGCTTTCATAAAAATAATTTTTTGTCTTAATCCCTTCTCTGCACCCCTCATTTTTTTTTCCCTTTCATCAGTTTTTTTAAATTTAAATTCATCGTAGTCCATCTCCCCTTTTTACTTTCTCTCCGAAAATATCAAACACATTAACTTCTTCCAACTTATTTCCTCAAAACATTACCCCTTCTCTAAATACCTATATTTTGTGATACCCCTCATCCCCTCCCTTTTATATATATATATATATATATAAAAATAAAAATATAAAATATATATAATATATAATTTTTTTGTCGTGCCGAATATTTTAAAACTGGTCAATTAGCAAGAACCCCTTTAAAATTAAGTTTTTTCCCCAAAAATTTTTTCCCCTCTTATACTTTTAAAGATTTTTTTTTTTTTCCTTTAATGTTAATGAAAAAAATTTTTAAATTTTGCTCCAAAAAATTTTAAAAAAACTTACCTAACCTTTTTAAAACAAAAAACAATTTATTTTAGCCAAAACCCAAACCCAAAATATATTTTAGTTTTGTTTACAAAAAATTTAAAAAAAAAAAAAACACATTTTAAAATAAAATTTTTTTTTCGTTGGGTTTCAAAAATGTTTTTTTGGCAAAATTTTATTTGCATACAAAAAATTTTTCCAACTTCCCCTATTTTTTCAAGAGGGAAGCGTTTCAATTTAAGCCAAGATGGGCAAGGTCTGCCTATTCTGCACGCCCAATATATATATATATATATAAAAATTATTATATATAAATAAATTATAAATATATATAATATATATATAATATATAAATATATATATATATAATATATAAGTAGTAAATTTTTTCCCCTGGGGAGGAACCCGGGTTTGGGCTTTTCCACGGGGCCCGAGGAATTTTCCGGGTTTTGGGGGGCCTTCCACTGGGCGGGGAATTTCCCGGGTTTGGGGGGCCTTTTCCACTGGGGCGAGGTATCCGCCCTAGGCCCAAAGCACTGGGGGGTTTAAACCTTTTCCACCAAGGTTTTACTTCCGGTTTGACCATGACCCGCCCTCAAACCCTACCTCCCCCTTTTTACCCCCCCAACCAATACCCCCCACCCACACCCCCCCTTGGGCGACCCTTTTTCCGCACCCCCCCCGGGTCGCGCCCCGCGGCCGCGCCCGCGCGCCCACCCGCGCGCCCCCCCCCACCCCCCGCGCGCCCGCCGGCCCGCGCCCAATTCGCGCCCCCCCCCGGGCCCCCCGCCTTCGTTTCGCCTTCTGCAGCTCCCCGGGATCCCCCCCCCCCGGCCCTCCCCTGGGGGAATTTTTTTTTTCCGATTTTTTTTCAAATTTTTTTTTTTTTAAATTTCATTTTCTTGTGCCTCCTTCTCCTTGGACAAGTTTTTTTTTTGGGGGTTACCCCTCCTTTCACCCCCAAATTTTCTCGACAATACCATGACTTTTTTCCTCCCTCGATCGATTTTTTTTTTTGGGGATCCCCCCGGGGGGTTTTTTCAAAAATTTCCCTTCCCCTTTGGGGTTCAAAGGTTTTTTGGGGGTACCCCCTCCTTTTACCCCCCCCACCCCCAAACAATTTTCTCAATACAAAGTCCCCAAAACCCTTTCCTGGGATCCCCCTCCCACTTTAAAACCCCCCAAAAAAAAACCCCCAAAAAATTTTCTCGACAAAACCATGACTCCATCCCTCGGATGGGAATTTTTTGGATCCCCCCTAGGGGGGTTTTTCGAAATTCCCCCATCCCCCCTTTCGGATCAAATTTTCTCACAATACCATGACCCCAAACTCCTCGGATCAATTTTTTTTGGATCCCCCCTAGGGGGTTTTTCCCAAAATTCTCCATCTCCTTGGAAAAAGTTTTTTGGACCCCCCCCCCTATGGGGTTTTCAAAATTTCCTGGGATCAATTTTGGGAAAATCCCCCCTCTGGGTATAAGCATTAAAATGAACTCCTCCTAGGGGGCAGGTGCTCCTCTTATTTACAGTCTAATAAAGGGGGTGTTTACTCCGGGGGGTCAGTGACGTCACGTTTTTGCCCCCACACACGGTTTGGGAATTTCTTGTATCCCCCTTTTAAAAACAAAAAAGGGGGACATAGCAGTGACGTCACGCGCACACAGGGCTGAATCTTGTCAAACCTTTTTTAAGTTAAATTCAATTTAAAAAGGGGGATATATACCAACATCATAGGGAAAACATTTTCACCCATCAAAAGTCAAAATTTTTTTGGGGGGTTTCCCCACAATTTCTTTACAACACAAGTCTAGAAAAATTTTTTAACTTTTTCATCTCGGGCCCACTCCCCACGAAGTAACCTCCCCCCCACCCCCCAAACCCTCACACTCCAACCAACACCTCACAATTTTCACTAAATAACCCCCATTTTTTTCTCTTTTTAAAACCCTTTTATTTAAAAAAAAGTTAAAAAAGGGGCACATGCAAAAGAAATCACCAAAATCGCTTACATCCACTTTCTTTAAAATTTCACTACTCAAAAATTTTAACAATTACAAGTTATATACGCATTTTAAACTTTAAACATCTTAAAAACACTCCATAAATCTTTGAATCCTCACAAAAAATCCCTTTTATACTTTTCCCAAACAACACTGAAATACCCAAAAACTTTCATTCGAACACCCCCAAATCCCCTCTGAATACTCCCAAAACACCTTCATAAGTTTTCTTGCCATCATTTGAACACCTTCAAAAGTACTTTTCCATAATCATTTGTACACCTTCAAAAAACCTTTGAATACTCAAAATAAACCCCCTTGGGAACCCCTTTCAAAACCCCTTTGGGGAAATAACCTAAAAACCCACCTTTGAACCCCTTTCCCAAAACACCCAAACACCTTCAAAAACAACATTTGAACACACTAAAAAAACCCCTTTTAACACCTTTAAAACTTTTCCCCAAACACATTTGAGTACTCCCAAATAAGTTTTAACATCTCTAATTTTTTCTGCACTTACAAAATTTCTTTAAAAATTAAAACCCTCATCCCCTAAACTCCAAAATAGGAAATTTTCTCTTTTTAAAACCCCTTTTAGTTCATTAAAGTTATTAAGGGGACCAATAAAACAAAAAAAAAGGGGGTCGAAAAACCCAAACTCAAACACTTACTTTGAACCCCCCCCAAAACACCCCTCAAAATTCATTTTAAAAACCTTAAAAAACACCTTTAAATACTCCCCTAACACCCTTGAACACCCTTAAAAACCCCTTTTTGAATATCTTTTTTTTTAAAAAAAATTTTCCATCACAACCCACTTATATCATCTTTTTTTCTTTAACCAATTCGACTACACTACCCTAAATCAATTACCAAAAAAATTTTACTCGTTTTAACTAATTTTAATCACTGTAACCAATTTTTTTCAAAAAAAAAAAAAACCCCAATGACACCAACACACACCACACCCCCCCCCAAACCCCACAATTTTTCTCTTTTTTCCCCTTTTAGTTTATTAAAGTTAATAAGGGGCCACAGTACAATCAAAAAGTCACAAAAAACAACATCCCCCAACCCAAAATTTTTTTTCCCTCTTTTTAAGCAAATTTCATCAAAAAAACCCCAAACAAAAACCCCCACTTATAACATCTTTTTCCCGGAAATCTTTTTTATTTTCGACAACAACACCCCAAACACCCACATCCCAAACCCCCAAAGAACTTTTTCCAAAAAAACAATTTGAGTACTCCCCAATTCCACCACTGATTACTACTAAAACACCTCTGAATTCAATAAAAAACCCCCTTTAAAACACCTCAAACACCCTTAAAAACCCCTTTTCAAAACCCCTCTTGAACATTTTAAAAAAACACCAAACCCCTTTTGAACCACTCAAAACACCCTTAAAACCCCTTCCCAAAACACCTTTGAACCCCTTTCCAAAACACCTTTGAACCCCTTTAAAAACCCCTTTTAAAACACTTTTAAAAAAACACCTACCCGAAAAACACTCAAAACCCCCCTTCAACCCTTTAAAAAACCCCCTTTTAAAACACTTTCAAAACACTCTCAAAAACTTTTGAACACACTAAAAAAACCCCTTTTTAAATAACCCAAAACACCTTTGAACACCTTCAAAACCCCCCTTGAACCCCCTTGTTTTCCCCTTTAAAAAAAAAACAACTTTTGAACAAAACTAAAAAACCCCTTTTTAAGACCTTTGAACTTTTCCCAAAACCAACACTGAAACACTTCCAAAACACCATTTTACTCCCCAAAACACCATTTAAATACTAAAACACCACTAAATTTACACACAAAAAAAAACCCCCAAAAAATCCCCCAAAACTAAGATCAACACCCACACCCCACAACCCCCCAAAAAACCCCAACCCCAAAAATTTTTTTTTCTCTTTTTAAAACTAATTTCATCAGAAACTCACACCACCCACACCTCCCTTTTTTTTCCTCTTTTTTAAAACCCTTTTATTTTTCATTAAATTTTAAAAGGGGGAAACACATTTTACATCAAAAAAAGGGCACTTTAAAACAACCCACTTATAACGTCTTTTGGGTATCCTATTCGCAACAACACCACAACCAAAACCCCACCCCCACATCCCACATCCCACACACACACACGACACACACACACACACACACACACCCCAACCCTACCTAACCTACCTAACCCTAACCAACCCTTACCAAAACCTAACCAAAACCTAACCTAACCTAACCAAACCCAAACCTAATTTAACCAAAACCTAGCCAAACCCCTAACCTAACCAAACCTTACCTAACTTATCCAACCTAACCAAAACCCTAGCCAACCTAACTTAACCTAACCTAAACCAACCGAACCTACCCAAACCAAACCCCTTACCAAAAACATAACCAAACCCCTAGCCAAACCCCTAACCTAACCAAATTTAACCTAACCCAACCAAACCCTAACCTAACCTAACCTAGCCTAACCTAATTTTAAAAACCAAACCTAACCTAACCAAACCCTTTACCCTAACCTAACTTTCCCAAAACCTAACCTAACCTATCTTAACCAAAACCTAAAAAAAACCAAAACCTAGCCGAACCTATCCAAAAAAAACCGTTTCCTAATTTAACCCAAACCTAACCTAAGCCTAACCAAACCCTTTACCTAAAAAAACCCCAAACCTAGCCTAACCAAAACCTTAACCAATCTTTCCTAACAAAACCTTCCTAACCATTACCTAACCTAACCTAACCTATTTTAAACCCAAACCCAACCTAACCGGGGCCGAACCTATCCAAACCCTAACCTAAAATATATTGGAACACTTCCAAAATACATTAGAGTACCCAAAATTTAACTTTGAACGACTCTATTTTTTGGATATTTCCAAATTATTTTTTAAAAACTTTTTCGAAAAAATCGAAACATTTTTCTTTTTGGGTTTAAACCCCACTCAATGGTAAAAATTTTTTCCCTCGATTTCCAAATAGAAACACTTTCCCCGCTCTGAGAACTCATTGTGGGCACCCCTTCCCCGCCAACACCACGGGGTAATGGGGTTTCACACCCAAGGTAAAAAATTTAAAAGAAAAACATGAACACCTGCGTCAACTCAGGACAGACGGGCCCGCCATGAAATGCGGGAAAACATCCAAGGTAAAAAAACCCACTCTTTCCAAAACCAAACGTCTTTTCCTAACCTAACCTAACCAAACCCTTCCCTCCATAAAACACCTTTTATCCTAACCTAACCAAACCCAAAACCTAACCCAACCTAACCCCAAATCAAAACCTCTATCCTAACCTAACCAAACCTATCCTAAAAAAACCCAAACTCCATCAAAACACCTCGAATACTACCTAATTTTAGCCTAACCAAAACCTTAAACCTAACCTCCGAACCAAAACCTAACCTAACCTTTTCCTAACCTTTTCCCTAACCTAACCTAACCAAATCCAACCCTAACCTAACCAAACCCCTAACCAAACCCCTAATTTATCCTAAGCTAACCTAACCAAAAAATTTTAAACCTAACCAAACCCCTACCCAAACCTAACCTAACCTAAAATAACGAACCAACCTAACTTACCCCAAATCTAATCTAACCTAACCTAACTTACCCTTTAACCAAACCCTTAACTTATCCTAACCTAACCTAACCTAACCTAAAATAACCTAACCTAATTTTAACCAAACCCCTACTCATTTTTAATTTTGAACCCCTTTCAAAACACTCTCTTACATCTTTAAACCCCCCCTTTTCCCCAATTTCTCTCATCCACAACCTTTATCTCCACTAAGAAAAACCCCCAAGATTCTTCGAACCCTCTCTAAATTTTTTGAGTACTCACATAAACATTTTTGAACTTTTTAAAAAACAACACTGAAGCACTTTCCAAAAAATCATTTTGATTAAATCCCAAATAAAATTTTGGGCAGCCCCTAATTTATCTACACTTACACATTTTTATTTAAAATTTCATCCATCCCCCCCAAAAACCTCCCTCAAAATTTTCCAGACTTTTTTCAAAATTTGCCCCAAAAAAAAAAATAACTCATAAAACTTTTGACATAGACCAAATTTCCATATTTTAACACAAATGACTAACTTTGAAACCCCTCTGAACACCACTATCTTCTTCAAAAAATGCTCTGCACATCATTTGAAAAACCCCTTAAAAAAAAACCATCAAACAAACCCCGAGGGAAACCCCCCAAAAAAAACTACCGATTACTTTTCCCAAAACACCACTGAATACTACCAAACACCTCCCAAAAACACCAAAACTAAGTTTAACATCACCATCAAAAATCCTTTTTTTTAGAAATCCCCCCCAAATCCTAAAACCCAAAAAGTCCCTCCCCATTTGGCGCAAAAGGGAAAAAAAAAAAAAAACATGAACACAAACCAAAAACGCAAACAAATTTTGACAAAGATCACCCCTCAACTGAAAACATAACTTGTACACACACAAAATAAAAGACAAACACCAAAACAATCCCCCCTGTTCACTTTCCTCAAAATCACTAATATCACAGAAAAAAAAACATTTTTAAAAACTTTCACAACACACACAAAAAAAAAAAAAAAATCATTTTGACAATACTTAGCGCACTCACCCTCACTACCCCCCCAACAAAACGTTCTCACCCCCACAGGACCCGACGACTCACCTCCAGTGACGGGCCCCACTCCCATTTTTTTACTTGGTGGTTGGGAACATCACAAACCCAACCCCCCTTGTTTCAACCTGTTTTTAAACCCCACATTTTCTAAGAACACAAAATCCAAGACGATTAAAACCCGATTTTTTTGATCCCCAACACCAAGATCACAGAAAACACACATTTTTAAAAATTAAATTTACAAAAAAAATCCCCGACACCAATTCCCTATCATGTTTTCCGTCACTATCAACACTAATCACCAAGATCACCAAAAAAACTAAGAACAAGCATCTCAAAACTACTAATCACTGAAAACACTTTTTTTAAAAATTCGCACAAAAATAAAACATAAAACAAAAATAAACCCCAACACTTCCCCCAACATTTTATAACATAACCTGAAACACATAAAATTTCATATCCCCAAAAAAAAAAATTTCACAGACACCCACCTAATTTTACATTTAAAATTTCAAATTTAAGAAAATGAGACATACACACCCAAAACTAAGACATTCAAACCCCCAAAATTTAAAACATACACATCACCCCTAAAACTTCCTTCCTTATTCATTCCCGTAATTCCCAAAAGCTGTTTTAAACCCCCCACGGATCCATCACGACGAGGGAGCCAGAGGGAACCCCTCACCACTTCCCAACACCCCCCTACTACACCCTGGCCCCTAAAGTCGTGGAATTTGGGTCCCTTTGGGGTTAAAACAGCTCTAGGGGATATACAAATTAAAAAAGGAAAGGAATTTTTTGGGGGGGATGTTAGTCTTAGTTGGAGGTGAATGTCCCTTTGGGTTTTGGGTTTATTTCTCATGTCTTAAATTTGCAAAATTTAAAGGGATAAAAATGGGTGTCCCGGTATTTTTTTTTGTTATAGTGATATTTTTTAGTGCTCAGGTTATGTTTTAATGGTTTTGGGGGAAGTGTAGTGGTATTTTTTTTGGGATTCTTTTTTTTTTGTTCGAAGTTTTTAAAAAAAGTGTTTTTTTGTGATCAAAGTAGTTTTGAGATGCATGATCCCTTTGATTTTTTTGGGTGATCTTGGGATTAGTGGTTTATAGATGAGGAAAACAGATTGGGAATTGGGGATCGTGTTTTTGTGGAATAAATTTTAAAAATGTTTGTTTTTTTGTATCTTGGTGTTGGGGGTCCCTTAAAAACGGTAATCGGGCTTGGGTAAAGTGTTCTTTTTTTTGATAATGTAGGGAAAAACATTTAAACAAAGGGGGGGTTTGGGGTGATGTTACCACCACCAAGTAAAACAATGGGAGTGTGACGTCACTGGAGGTGAGCCCCGTCGGGGTTTTGTGAGGGAGACATCGTTGTTGGGGGTAAAAGGGGGTGAGTGAGGGGGGGGGGGGGGGGGGGAAAATATTGTCAAATAAAGATTTTTTTTTTTTTTGTGTGTGTGTGTGAAATGTTTTTTAAAAAAAGATTGTTTTTTGTGATATTGGATTTTTAGGTAAGTGAACTGGGTGATTGTAGTTTTGGGGATTTTCTTTTATTATGTGTGTGTACAAGATATGTTTTCAGTTTATGGTGATCAAGTACTTAAATGTTGCGTATTAGGTTTGGTTCATGCTTTTTTTTTTTTTTTTTCATTTCGCCAAAAGGGGGGGGACTTCTTGGGTTTTAGTGATTTGAAGGGGGGTTTTTATAAAAAGGGGTGTTTGATGGTATGTTTAAAATTAGTTTCTGGGGGATTTTGAAAGGTATTGGTAGTATTTAGTGGTGATTTGGGAGTAATCAGTAGTGTTTTTTTGGGGGTATTTTGGAGGTGTTTGATGGGGTTTTTTTTGAAGGTGTTCAAATGAGTGCAGAGCAAATTTTTTTAAGAAAAATCAGTGGTGTTCAGAGATGGGTTTAAAGTTAGTCCGTGTGTTAGATATGGTTTAAAGTCCCCAGTCATAAGTTTTAAGTTAGTTTTTTTTTTGCTAATGTTGTAAAGTCTGGAGAATGAGGGGGGAGTTTGGGGGGGTTAGATGTAATTTAATGAAATGGGGTAAAGTTTTAGATTAAATTTGAGCTGTTTAAATCTTAAATTTTTTAGTAATCAAAATGATATTTGGAAGTGCTTCAGTGTTGTTTTGGGAAATTTTTTCAAAAGTGTTTTTTTGATACTCCCAAAAGCTTTATGAGAGTGTTCGAATTTAAACTTGGGGTTGTTCTGTATTGAGATGATAAAGGTTTTTGGAAAAGAGAGATATTGAGAAAAGGGGGTCTCAAATGATGTTTTGAGAGTGTTTTTAAGGTGTTCAAAATAAAGTAAATTTGGTTAGGATAAGTTTTGGTTAGGGTTTTTTTTAGGTTAGGTTTTGGTTAGGTTAGGATAAGTTTGGTTAGGTTAGGAAAAAGTTTGGGTTTGGGTTTGATTTGATTAGATAAGTTAGGGTTTGGTTCGTTATTTTTTGGGTTTGGTTTTGGTTAGGATAGGTTTGGTTTTTGGAAAAAGTTTTGGTTAGGTTTTGCTTAGGAAAGTTAGTTAGGTTAGGTTGGGTTTTGGTTGGGTTTGGTAGGTTAGGTTTGGTTTAAAGGGCAGGTTAGGATAGGGTTTGGTTAGGTTTGGGCAGTAGGTTAAAGGGAAGGTTTTTGGTTAGGTTTAAATTAGGGAGTATTCGAGTGTTTTTGGGAGTTGGTTAGGTTAGGGGGTAGGTTAGGTTAGGTTTGGGAAAAGGGTTTTTATGGAGTTAGGTTTTGGGTTTTGGTGGTTAGGGTTTGGTTTTGGATAGAGGGAATTTATGGGGTTAGGTTAGGGTTTGGTTAGGGTTTGGGGTTGACAGTTGGTCTGGGAAAAAGATGATTTTCTAACCCTTGGGTGTTACCCGCATTTTAAAGGCTCTGTCCCGTCCTGATTTACGCAGGTGTTCCCGATTATCTTAAAACACCTTGGGTGTTTAACCGCATTTCCCCAAAGGTGTTGGCCCGGGGAAAGGGGGGACCCCCCAAAAAAATTCTCTCAGAGCGAGGAAAGTGTTTTTTTTCGGAAACCCAGTAAATATTTTTTACCATTTAGTGTGTTTTTCCCCAAAAAGAAAATAATGTTTTTGATTTTAAAGATAAAATTTTCCCAAAAATTTAATTTTTTTAAATATTTCCAAAAAAAAGGAGTCGTTTTAAAGTAATTCTGGATACTCCCAAAGTAATTTTGGAAGTGTTCCAATATATTTTAGGTTAGGTTTTTTGGGTAGGGTTTTGGCTAGGTTTGGTTTGGGTTTGGTTAAGAAGGTTAAAGGGTTTGGTTAGGTAAGGTTAGGCAAGGTTAGAAATTTGGATAAAAATAGGTTAGTTTTGGTTTGGCCCAGGTTGGTTAGGTTTTGGGAAAGGGTTTGGTTAGGTTAGGTTTGGGTTTTTAAGTTAGGGAAAGGGTTTTTGGGTAGGTTTTGGGTAGGGTTTGGTTAGGGTTAAAGGGTTTGGGGTTTTTTATAGGGTTTGGGTTTGGTTAGGATAAGTTTTGGTTTTGGGTAGGTTGGTTAGGTTAGGTTGGTTAAATTAGGTTAGGCTAGGTTATGGGTTTGGTTAGGGTTTGGTTGGGGGTTTGGTTAAGTTTGGGGTTTGTTAGGTTAAAGGGTAGGGTTTGGTTAAAGTTTGTAAGGGGTTTGGTTTGGGTAGGTTCCCGGTTTTGGGTTTGGTTAGGTTAAGTTAGGTTAGGCTAGGTTAGGTTAGGTTAGGGAAAAATTAGGTAAGGTTAGGTTTTGGGTTTGGTTAGGCTAAGTTAGGAAAGTTAGGTTAGGTTTGGTTGGTTAAAGGGTTTGGGTTTGGTAAAGGTTTTGGATAATTTGGGTTTGGTAGGCTAGGTTTTGGGTGTTGGGGGTGTGTGGTGTGTCTGTTTGTGTGTGTGGGATTGGGATGGGGGTGTTTTTTGGGAAAGTTTGGGGTGTTGTTTTTCGAACTAGAATAAACCCAAAAGACGTTATTGGGGGGTTGTTGATTTTGGGCTTTTTTTGATGTAGTGTGGGCCCCTTATTAACTTTAAAACTAAAAGGGTTTTAAAAAAGAGAAAAAAAAAGGGGGGTGTGGGGTTTGATTTCTGATGAAATTTTGATAAAACGGGGAAAAATTGTGGGTTTTGGGTTGGGGTGTTTTGGGGTGTGGGTGTTGATCTTAGTTTTATGGTGATTTTTGGTTTTTGTTTTGAGTGTATTCAGTGGTGTTTTAGTATTCAGTGGTTTTAATTTGGGGGTACTCAAATGGGGGTTTTTTGGAAGTGTTTTTTGTTTTTTTGGAAAATTTTTAAAAGGGCTTTTAAAGGGGTTTTGAGTGTGTTTTAAATTTTTTTTTTGAAAGGGGATTTAAGGGTGTTCAAGGGTGTTTTTAAGGTGTTCAAAAAGGGGTTTTTAGGGTTTTTCAAAGGTGTTTTTGGGGGTGTGTTCCCAAAAAAAATTTTGAAGGTTTTGAAATTTTTCAAAAGGGGTTTTGAAGGGTTGAAGGGGGTTTTGAGTGTGTTAAGGGGAGGTGTTTTTGAAAGTGTTCAAGAGTGTTTTGAAAGGGGTTCAAAGGGGTTTTGAAGGGTTCAAAGGTTTTTTTAAGGTGTTGAAGGGTGTTTTTTAGTGTGTTTTAAAGGGTAGGTTTTTTAAAAAGGGTTTAAGAGTGTTTTGAAGGGGGTTCAAGGGGGTTTGAAGTGTTGAAGGGTGTTTTGAAATTTAATTCACGGTGTTTTGGGAGTAATCAGTGGTGTAATTGGGAGACTCCCCAAAAAGTGTTTTGGAAATGTTCATGGGTTTTTTTTGGGATGTGGGTGTTTTTGGGTGTTGATGTCGAAATAGAGATACCGAAAAAAAGGGTGTTAAAATTTGGGGTTTTTTTTTGTTTGGGCTTTTTCTGATGAAATTACTAAAACGAGAAAAAATTGGTGGTTTGGATTTTTGTTGTTTGTGACTTTTTTTGAGTAACCCGGGGTCCCCCTTTTTAACTTTAATAAACTAAAAGGGGTTTTTAAAGAGAAAAATTTTTGGGGGTTTGGGGGGGTTTTGTGGGGCGTGGGGTTTTAGGTGTCCCTAGAGTTTTTTTTTTTTTTTGAAAATCTTGGTTACAGTGATAACAAATTTGTTAAAACGAGGGGAAAATTTGTTGGGAAATGATGAGGGGGTGTAGTCGAATTAAGTTACCGAAAAAAAAAATAATAAGTGGGTTTTTATAAAATTTTTTTAAAAAAAAGATTTCAAAGGTTTTTGGGAAAGGGGTTAAAAAGGGGTTTTGTGAGTATTCAAAGGGGGGTTTTTGAAGGTGTACAAAAGAATTTTTGAGAGTTTTTGGGGTGGGTTTAAATAAAGTTTTTGAGTTAGTTTTTTTTCGGGCTTTTTTTTTGATTTAAATTTTGTCCCCTTTAAAAACTTTAATGAACAAAAAAGGGGAAAAACGAGAAAAAGCCTAGTCTGGGGGACTGAGGGGGTGAGTTGTAATTTAATGAAATGTGTAAATGCAGGAAAAAATTAGAGATGCTAAATCTTATTTGGGGGTACTCAAATATGTTTTGGAAAAAGGGTTTAAAAAGGGGTTTAAAGGTTTTTGAGTGTGTTCAAATGTTTTTTTTGAAGGTTTTTCAAGGGTGTTTTTTAAGGGGTTTTAAAGGGTTTTGGAAAAGGGTTTTTTCAAAATGTTTTGAAGGGGGTTTAAGGTGTTTTTTGTGAGTATTCAAAGGTGTTTTTTTTTAAGGGGTACAAAATTAGAGGTACTTATGAAGGTGTTTAAATGATGGCAAGAAAAACATGAAGGGTTTTTTGGAGTATTCAGAAATTTATTTGGGGGGTTTTGAAAGAGTTTTTTTGGGGTATTTTATGTTGTTTTTGGGAAAAGTATAAAGGGATTTTTTTTTGAGTATTCAAATGATTTATGAGAGGTTTTTGAAAGATAATTTAAAGTAAAAGTGCGAAAAAACTTCGTAAATGTAAAAATTTTGAGTAGTGAATTTTTAAAGAAAGTGGATGTAAGCGAGTGGTGACTTTCTTTATGCATGTGCCCCTTAAAAAACCTTTTTAAAGAACTAAAAAGGGTTTTAAAAAGAGAAAAATTTTGGGGTTAAGAGTGAAAATTGTGGGTGTTTTGGGTTTGGGGTGTGAGGGTTTTGGGGGGGGGGAGGAGGTTTTCTTCGTGGGGAGTGACCTGAAAGAAAAAAGTTTAAAAAAGTCCCCAGACTTGTGTTTTTAAAGAAAATTTGGGGGGTAAAAGAAAAAAAAAAAAAAAGTGACTTTCTGATGATGAAAAAAAGTTTTTACTATGATTAGGTACTATATCCCCTTATTAAAATTGAATGAACTAAAAAGGGTCGACAAAAATTTGCCTGGGGTGCGCGTGACGAAAGCTATTTTTCCCCTTTTAAATTTAAAAAGGGGATACAAGATTCAACCTTGTGCTGGGTCAACACGTGACGTCCAAATGACCCCCGAGTAAAAACCCTTTTATTAGACCGTAAGTAAAGAGAGCACCCCGCCCCCTAGGAGGAGTTTTTTTTGAATGCTTAACCCAGAGGGGGGAAATTTCCAAAAAAATTTACCGAGGAATTTCGAAAAACCCCCTAGGGGGGAATCCAAAAAACTTGATCCCCAAAGGGGAGGGAAAATTTTGAAAACCCCCTAGGGGGGGTCCAAGAAAATCGATTTCCCAGGAGATGGATCATGGGATTTCGAGAAAATTTGGGGGGAAAGGAAGGGGTTTCCCAAAAAAAAAAAAAAATTGATCCAAAGGGGAAAGGAGAGCACAAGAAAAAAGAAAAAAATTTTAAAAAAAATTCCCAAAAAAAAAAACGGGAAAAAAATTCGAGGGGGCGGGGGCGATCCGGGCGACGGGGCAGAAAGGGGCACAGAAGGCGCCGGGGGGGGGTCGCGAAGGGCGCGGGGGGCGCCGGGGGGGTGGCGGGGCGCGCGGTGGGCGCGGCCCGGGGGCGGCGCGCGGCCCCCGAAAAGGGGGGGCGCGAAGGATGGGGGCGCCCAAGGGGGGGTTTGTGGGGGGGGGGAAAGGGGTTTTTTGGGGGGGCAAGTGGGAGGTAGTCCCCGAGGGGGAGGGCCCTGGGCAAACCGGATTAAAAACCCCAGGTGTGAAAAAGGTTTGCCCCTCCAGTTTGTGGCCCAGACCGGTCCCTCCCCTCGGGGAAGGCCCAAACGGAATTCCTCCCCCAGGGAAAGGGCCCCCAAAAACCGGAAGTTCCTCGCCCAGGGGAAAAGCCCAAACCGAAGTTCCCCCCCCAGGGGAAAAAAAATTCATACTTATATTATTTTATAATATATATTTTATATATATATATAATAATATATATATATTTTATATTTATTTTTACGTGCCGAAAAATGAAAAAATGGTCAATTAGCATGAACTCATTTAAAATTTAAGCCCTTTCTAAAATTTTCTTTAACTTTTAAAGATTATTTTTTTTTCTTTTAAGTTAATGAAAAAATTTTTTAAATTTTTGCTCCAAAAATTTTAGAAAAAAACCTAACCTTATTTTTACAAGAAACAAAAATTTTTAAAGCCTAACCCAATAAATATATTTTAGATTTTTTTTCAATAATTTAATTTTACAAAAAAAAAAACACAGTAAAATTATTTTTTTTTCCCGTTAGGTTCAAAATGATTTTGGCAAAATTTATTGCATACAAAAATTTTCACTTTCCTTTTTGTCAAGTTGAGGTTTCTTTTTAAAGCCAAATCCCCAAGGTCGGGCCTTAATTCTGCACAAACATATAAAATTTTTATATTTATATTTTTAAAATATTTTTATATTTTATATAAAATTTAAGCGTGTATGCATTGGAGAAGGAGGAATGCAGGGAGAGAGGGGAAATTTTGGGAGATTTTAAAGTGAAGTATGGGAAAGCCGTTAAACCCAAGTGAGAGGGGAATTTGTGGTAGGGGACTTGAATGCTAAAGGGGAAAGAAATTTTTGAGAGGGTGTGGGTAGGAAAATTTTTGGGGTCCCGGGTTTGTAAAGTTTAAGGGAAAAACCCCTTTGTTGAATTTTTGTATAAAAAGGGGGTTTTTGTTTTTAGGTAAACATTTTTTAAAAAAAAGAGGATAAAAAAGTATACACGATATGTGTAGGGCGAAATGAAAATTTGTTTTTTGGGTTTTATGTTTTGGGTTTGATAAAAAAAACTGTTGAGTAGATTTTCAGGATGTAATGTTTTTTAGAGGGGCCCCAGTTATATCAGATCATTTTTCTAGTTTTTTGCTATACTGAGAGAAAAAAGGTAGATGGGATACAAGGAAAATTTGAAGCATCGGGAAGAGAGAGGTAAAGGGTTTTATAAACAAAAAGAGGAGGCTTTTTGGGGTAAGATAAAAAAAGCTATTGGAGGTTTAGATGGGCTAATGAGGCATGGGCCCAAATGGGGTCGAAGGGGGTTTGGGGGGTATTTTTAAAAATGTTTGTTAGAGTTTTTCAGCAGAAGTTTTTTGGTTACGGGAAAAGTGGGTGAGGGGGGAAGAGGAGCGATTGGGGGAAAATGATGTTGTAAAGAGGTAGTAAGGGAAAAAAAAGTTAGAATATGAGAAGTTTTTACAAAAATAGAATTTGGGTGCAAGGAGGGGAAAAGTATTGGAGAAAAAAGAAGAAATTTTTAGAGTGGTGAAGCAATGTAAAAAAGGAGCAAATGAGAGAGTGGGTGAGATGTTTTTTCAAAAAAATTTTGTTGAAAATTTTAAAAAAAAGTTTTGGGGTGGGATTAACAAGTTAAAAAAAGCCTAGGAACAAAAGGATTTGTCAGTTAAAAAAAAGGAGAGGGAGGGTTTTTAAATGGAAAAGTTAGAGGGTTTTTGGGAAAAGGGAAAAGGAAAATTTTGAGGAATTGTTAAATGTTTATGAAGATAGGGAAGTGTGATTTCTTTTTATAGGGCCAAGGGGAATAACTTTTTGTTTGGGGTGGGAAGGCAGTTTTGGGGGTGTGGGGGAAGTTCTTTAAGGCAGTAGGTAAAAAGAAAGGGGGGGAAAAGGGAAACCGGGGGGTTTTATGGGATAAAGTTGAAATGTTTTAAAACAGGGGGGGGATATAGTTTTGGAGTGGTTTTGGGGCAATTTTTAATAAATGTATGGAAGAGGGTGGGTACCTGGGGGGGTTTGGGCAGAGAGCATATAGTTCTTTGTATAAAGGAAAAGGGGAAAAAAGAGAGTGCAAAAATTATGGGGGGATAAGTCTGTTGGGTGTCCTGGTAAAGGTAGGGTTGAGTTATAATTGAAAAAATTTAAGAGAAAGACGGAGAATAGGATAGCAGATGAACAAGGGGCTTTGGGAAAAAGGTAGGGGGTGGGGGGACCGGGTGTTTACAGTGAAACTTAAGTGAACAGTATTTAATAAGGTAAAGAGGTCTTTGTGGCTTTATGGATTTGGAAAAAGGCGTATGAAGGGTGGATAGGGGGCAATGTGGCGTTTGCAAGTGTTTGGTGTGGAGGTAGGTTACTGAAAGCAGTGAAGATTTTTTTACGAGGTATGGGGTAATTTAGAGTTGTGGAAAGGGGGGAAATTTTTTTCCCATAAAAGTGGGCCCTTTAGAAAGGTTGGTGTCACCGGGTTTTTTAAATTTTTTATGATGGGGTTTAAGGAAAAAATGCGGGGGTTTTTGGAAAGAGGCTGGAGTTAAAAGATAAAGATCACACACAAAGGGGGGTTTTTCCAGCTCCTTTGCTGATGACATGTGCTCTTGGGGGATTTGAAGAGAAGTTGCAGAATTTGGGGATGAATTTGGAGGGGGGTCAAAAGAAGAAAAATTAAAGGGGAATACAGGAAGAGTAAGGTTATGAGGATAACAAAAAGATTGGGATAAAGATTTTAAAACGATTGGGGGGAAGTATGGGGAGGGGAACGTATTTAGTATTTGGGGGGGGTGTCAGCGGATGGGTCATGAAAAAGAGGTGAATATAGAATTTTAGAGGGAAAAGAGTGAGGGGGCCCTTAGGATCTGTGGAAACAAAAACTTTTCCTTGGGGGCAAAAAAGGGGGGAAAGTATGAGAGTATAGTTTACCCAAAGTCTTATATGGGTGTGAAGCGTGGGGGATGAAGGTTGCAGCGGGGGAGAAGGCGGGGGCAGTGGAAAAGGGGTTCATGTCGAGGGAAAATGTTTTGGGTTTTTTGGATAATTATAATGAAAGGGGAATTCGTATTTTGGGAAGTTAGGAGGAGGTGGGGGATTACCAAAATTTGCCCAGGGGCTGAGGAAGGGTTGTTTGGAGGGGGTTTCGGACATGTAGAGAGAATGGGGGCGAAACAAAATTGACTTCAAAAGAGTGTATCGTCTGTGTGGAAGGAGGGGGGGTTGGGGGTTCGGCCTGGGAAAGGGGTTTGGGGGGAGGGGGGGGGGGGAAAAGGAGGTTTTTTTGGGGCGAGGGGCTTGGACTTCCAGCAGGCAGGGTGAGGGGTTTTTGTTAGGAGTGAATGGAGACAAAGGGTTTTTTTAAACTTGACGTGCTGTTGGAAGGTGAGAAAAAGTAAAATTTATAAAGGGGGATTCGGGGAAAACCGGCAGGCCGGCTTGAGTCCGGGAAAAGAGGGAAAGTACAGGCCCCCTCTAAAGGAAAGGGGGGGTTTAATGTTGCATTTTAAAAACTGTAGGGGTTAAGAACCCCTTCGGGCAAGAAGTGAGGGAAAGTGAATGATGGTGAAATTTTTTCTTTTTTCGGGCCCCTGCCTTGGTGGGAATGGGCCCCGGTGTGTTTAATAAAAAAAAAAATATTATATATATTTTAAATATATATTTTATTATATATATATATTACCCCCTTTCCCCCAAACAGGGCCCCCGGCATACACCTTTGTTAAAACAAGGGGAGTGTTTGTTCATCGTGTGTATAGGGGAAATTTGCATATTTATGTGCATGGTATCGAAATTGCATGTGAGGGGTTATAGGGGTTTTGTGTCGTTGATAGGGGGGGGCTTTTGCACAGAGCATAGGGGGTGTTTAAAAACATGTGCCCGAGCATTGTGGTGTATAGGGACTTTTTCCTGGGAGGGAATGGTCCCTACTCCCCCTCAGCCCCAAATCTTCCACTTTTCCCTTTTTTCCCACCGCCCCCCCAAAAGGGACTGGGACCCCTCCCTCCCCCCCCCCCCGCCACCAAGAACCACATGCGTATGTGTCATGCGCCCCTTTTTCCCCTTTAGTTGGGGTTACCCCACAGTTTGAGGTATGGAAGGAAAATGAAAACCAGCCAGCCACAAAGCCCAAGGGGAAACAATGCACCCAACAATGAAAAAAGGGCACTTTTCAGGTGTCCGGAGAGTTTTGAGCACGCAAAAAAGGGATGGCGCATTCGTTTCACACAAAGGGTGGAGGATCCCAATTTAAAAGCCCCAAACAGAGAGCGGGCCCCCAGCCTCCCAAAAGGCAGATGGGCAAAATTTTCCCAAAGGGAACCTCGTCACTTGCGTTTAAAATTCTGGGTTTGGGATTCAATCCATTTTCTAGCGTACATATCCCACTTCCTTAAAAACGGGGTGCCCATATCAGCGGGAAATTTACAGGTTTTTCTTAAGAGGTGAATGGAGGTTCCACCAAAATTAGAAGGCCCGGGGGCACCATCCAAGAATTTGGCCCCAACCCCACTCCCTTTTTCGGGAATGTCCGTTTTGCGTTCCGAAAGGGCCCAGGCCAAACTGTTTAAACCCCGTTTAGTTTTTCAAAGGGAGTTTCGCAAAATACCCAAGAAAAGGAAAAAATGTGTCCCCCCTGCCCCTCATCGCAGGAATTTAAAAAGGTAGAACCCCAAGAAAAGTCCTCTGGGGAAAAAGAGAAAATCTGCACACAGGTTAGCAAAAAATTGAAGAAGGTAACAAAAGTGGGAGCAATAAAAAAATTAATTACAAGTGACGAAACTTTTACCCCCAAGGTTTGAGACCGGCCCCAAGAAATAAGGGGAACAAGCACCCAAACCAGGGCCATAGCCATAAAACGAAAACCCCTAAAGGAAAGGGGACCCCATCAACTTAAATTTAAATTTTTTGCCAAAATTTGGGGAAAGTCTATAAGGCGATCGTTTTTTTTTTCCGGGCAGGATCTCCCAGGAGGTTACAGGGGTTTTCGCCCTCGCACCTCAAAGGATGGAAAAACCAGTACTGGTAATCTGCTTCAATTTTCTACCGATTTAAACAATTTTCGTAAACAATTGCCTGGCTGGGCGAATCCAGAAAAAATTTAAAACCTTTATTTTTTGGAGCCTCACTTTGTGCTTTGAAGAAGAGGGATGGGGGGAATAAAACCCATTGCAGTTGGAAACACTTTTCCCCGTCTCGTTGCAAAGAGCATGAGAAACATTCGCCTAGAAGCTGCCCCTTTAAATCCAGCCACTCCAAATGGGGATTGGGGGGCTCTCAAGGCCTTTAACTGGCTCATGCAAACAAAGGGGCCCACTTTAGGGACCTACCAGAAAAAAAAAGGCGATAGGTTTAAACTTGATTTTAGTAAAGGGCCCTTTAAAATGGTTTAAAAAGAGATGCTGTTTTTAAAACTGTTCGGGTTCGGGGTTCCCAGTCTTTTTTTTTTTCCCTTTATTTCAGGGCCCGGGTTTCAGCAAAACCTCATTTTTTTTGTTTGGAGAACTTTAAAAATTTAAAAAATAGGGGTGTTTAGCAGGGGGGACCCACTTTGCTCCCCTTTTCTTCTTCTTGGCAGTTTAAAATTAACTTCCAGCCCATGCAGTGAGTCTATATCTGGAAAATGAATGACGACACTTGGCAGGTACTAAAGGTCCCTTTGTGGGGGGGCCTCCCAAATGGTTTTTAAAACACAGGGAGAAGACTTGGGATCATTTCCCCAAACCCTCCAAAAATTTTTTTAAAACATTCACAGCCCAAACCCGGAAATATTTAAGGCCCGTGTGAAAAAATTTTCCCCCCGAATCTCAAATAAAAAACTTGTCCAACAGTACCCTTTTTGGGGGGAACCCCTGGGGGCACCGGCCCTCGATACTGGGGCCTCAGGGGCAAACTAAATGGGCCCGATGAGAATGGAGGAGAGAATAAGCGATCTTTAATTTCCCTGATTTCTCTGTATCTTACAAGGAGTTTCCCCAGCCCCCCACTCCTTTTGAGGTGTGCAAACCCCCTTTTGACAACCCAACACTCGATGAATATGACGACACCTGAGATCAACTTTTTTAAAATGGCAGGAAACCCGTCACTAGGGGGGTGGCAATGGGATCAGGCAACCCTCCCGTGCGACTGGGGGGGTTAGGGGTGCGTAAAAACAAGCATGTTGCTTTACCTGCTTTCTGTCTTCCGTGTTTGGCTTCAGAGATTAGACAAGAAGTAGTGCCTGAACGTTTGAGAGACTTTGGTCGGAGCTCCCACGACCAGGTTTACGAAGCAGCGATTCGGTGGGACACCCTTACAGACTCCTCAGAGACCAGCTCCTCCTAAACAGCACAAAACAGTCCAATAGGACAAACCGCTCATGGAAAAAAATTGCCAAACAACAATGCTCTCCAAAGCATCAGGAAAGAACCAAAGCTCGTCTCCTGGCAGTGAAGGCAACCACACTCAGGAGATTTCCGGTTAGCTGTTCCCAAATTCCTCCCTGGGCACCCGTCTCGACCCAACAGGCCATTCGGATTGGTGTTGCTCTTCGCCTAGCGCCCCCATCCTCAACGACATAGGTGTATTTGCGGCAGGGCCGACAGCTGATCTATTCGGACTTCATGGGTTCATGTGCCACACAGCAGCAGGGAAGTATGCCCAGACATGAGGAGTATCAATGACATAATAAAGAGAAGCCTCGCCACAGTCCGTTGCCCCAGCTCAACGAGAGCCCAATTTACAGAGGTCTGATGGCCGTCCCAGCCCGTAGCATGGAGCCACTATGCTACCCTGTTAAGGATGGAAAGAGATTGCCTGGACTACACCTGGGCTGCTCATTGGCAGCACCTACTTGCCATACTCCGTGTGGAAGGGGTGGAGCTGCCCAGCCACATGGGAGTCCCAGAAGATCCGAAAATTTGAAGACCTTCCCCACTTGCTGTAACTTCATTCCAATAGGGTCGGAGACCCTTGGAGCATGGGGCAAGTGTGCTCTATAAGTTCCTCAAAGAGCTGCGAGTGAAAAGCTATCATAGAAACAAGGACCACAGGGCGACCAGCCTTTCCACTTTCAGCGACTCAGTGTTGCGTCCAGAGAGGAAATCGCCTGCAGCATCTGGGCACGCGGCCCACCGCAGGGAGCTGGACGAAGTATTCGAGATGTAGTCTGAGTTGATCTATGTTGTCTTACATGCTGTTGTATTTTGTGAATGTTTGGGCCAATGTATTTTGTCTTTAAATATATATACATATATACTATATACTTATATATCATCTATATAATATTTATATATATTATATATATAATATATATATTAATATCTTTACTTTACATCCACATCCAAATTCGTTTACCAACCTATGCAACATCTCTTCCGAATCTCTCAAAATAACCGTGTCATTGGTAAAAAGCAGATATCACATCTACCACTCTGTTCCAGATTCACTATCTTCACAACTCGCTAACAGCTTAGTGTTTGCTTCTTTTAAAACCCAATGTAAATAAAATATATTAAACAACCATTGTGACATTATACTTCCATGTCATGCTTTCAGTGGAAAGTATTCTCTCTCTTTTTCCTACATACTGTAACCTTTGCCTTGCTATTCTTATGAAAACTCTTTATTGGTTTCTCTTACCTACTGCGTATTCCACACATTTGCATCTGGCACATTGTTTCCTTATTGACACTTCTACATGCCTTTTCTAAATCTATAAATGCCAGAAAACTTACCTTACCTTTATCTTAGTAGAGTTCATTTATATGAACCATTGTAAAGATTTGGTGTACGCATCACATACCCTTCCTGAAACCTCATTGTCACTCTGCTAATTTACGCTTTGCCAAACCCATAATCCTTTCAGTAACTGTAATGGAAGTGTGTAATGGATTATCTTTTGTGACATTTGTTTCTGGCTTTATTGGATGAGTAGTAAAAGAAGCCTTTGTAACACATGCTGTCTCGACCAGACCTGGGTGTTGAATGGCACCTTGGGCACTCGCCCAGGCGGCATTCAAGTATACGGTTATCCAGTGGTTACATTGGGCTTAATACGCAAGAAAGTATATTATTGACAGCTTAGTTTATGCTATGGTACAGGGACTCGCCATGCTGACAAGTAGCAAACATGATAGTATTATGCAGTAATAATATTCAGGGGCAACACTCAATTTTGGGTCAATGATATTAGTTAAATTTTAGAGAAAGTTTGTAGTGCTGATTTCGAATATGTCATCGGTTTTGCTTGATTGGCTCTAGTTTTTGAGAAATTTGGTGTTCCAATGAAAACACAAAAGATGTGAAAAGAACAGAAATAATATCGTCTGTGGGGACTAGACTTTAAATCGAACTGAAATTTATATTTTTTTAAATCATTCAGTCTGGATGAACTATACTCAGGGACATCTTGTGCTCATAGCAATGCTTCTGCAGACCATTTGATATTTTTCTATTCTTCTTTATTGTTTCGTTTGAGCGAGCAATTGGACGAGATGCTATTGGACTGACATTGTAAAATAAGACCATATTTCAAGCATGATGGAGTTCCTCAATGCTATACATGCTTTTATCCTAAACCATGATTTTCTTCAAAATTGATAACGGAAGGGTCAGGTAATGTTATAAACACTTATTGGGAACGTCTTCACTTTTGGGCTCGGGTTTCCTGTTGACCCCTATCGGGTTTTCCCCACTTGTCTTTAAAAATTAATCGACTGACACCTTTATTTTTCCCCCTATAAAAATACAAATAAGTAGGGTTTTTTTCGGCTATCCCCACGCGTGGCCGAAAAACGACCCTAGCTCTACTACCTAAAAAACTGCTATCATGACCACAAAATCGAAGCACGATTGCAAACAACCCATACACGGGTGGGGATTGAACTCGTGGCGAATGAGTGTGAAACTCCGAGCTAGCGTTCGTCAGGGGGCCCCACTGGCGGAGATTCAAAGTGGGCCTTGCTAAACTCTTATGGTGATATAAATTATAGTTGGATTATTCTTATTTTAGCCCGCTGGCCCGTGGTTATTTCTGGCCAGGAGCTTTTTAACTCACTCGCTATAATTTCAATTCCCACCCCTGGTTTTTTTTTTTTTTTTACCAAGGTTATTTTTCTGGTTTTGTGGGGATATCAGGTGTGTTTCCTTGAAATAGATGTATTCAAAACACACTGTACAAAGTTTTGACAATTTTGAGTAATCTCTGCAAAACGAAGGGTATAAATGTTTAATAAAAAGGGGTTGGTGTGTAGTGCGGATTTTAAATTTTAAAAGATTGTAGCCAAGAGAAAACCAAAATCACCAAAAATTTACTTAATTATGGTAATCAGTTTTTTAAGTAAAAGTAATTGTTATATGTTTGGGAAAAAATAAAAATTCTGATTTTTTTTGGCAATGTACCCCACACCTGGAAATGTCATTGAATATACATTAGGGGAAGAGGGGAAAGATTTGTCCATTGTAATGGAGCGATAGAATGTATTGACAATGTTTATAAGCAGGATATACAAAGGCACATGTATCTGCAAGTGTCCAGATACTTAAAAAACTACCCACCCTTTTTGGGTTGAAGGTGTCGATTATACTCCCGGCCCACCTCTTTATTAATCGTACTATGTCCCCTTCCCTGCTCCAGAGTTTTATCTAAACCCTTTTTTTAAAAAATTTTTATGGATCCCTCTTCCATACATCGCTTTCCAATTATCTACTTCCTGCAACTCTTGACTAAAAAAATACCCTTAACATCCCCTTCAACATCTGTTTTCAACATCTAAATGTACCGCTTGTTTTCTGGTCCCCTCCTTTGGGAAAATCTTGCCTCCGTCCAACCCTTTCCCAAATTTCCCTTTCCCGAATTTTTTTATGTCGATTTATGTCCCCCATCCCTCCTGTCCTCCAGCGTCGTCGCGCCCAAATTCCCTTAACCTCTTCTCGTAGGACATGCCCCTCGTCCCGGGAAATGTTTGTGCGAACCCTTTGCACTTTTTCTAATTTCTTGACATGTTTACTAGATGTGGGGTTTTAAACTGGCTCCATACTTTAATATTGGCCTGACGACATTTGTACGTCAGGGCTATATTGAACGATTCCTTATTGAAGTGTCGGAAAACTTAATGGATAGATGGAAACCAGGAATCAGGGGAATGCGCGACATTTTATTTGCTCGCCACATTTTTAAACCCGTTTAACGAAAGCCTCCCCTGTGTATTTAAAATCCATCAACGGGAATGTACTAGTTTTTTGTATTTTTAGTTTCCTGCCTGAGGGGGGCATTGGATATACACCCCTTAATAAAAGTGGGGGAAAGGTTAATTAAGATTGTAATTTAAAAATTCATCCACATCATTTCTCACAAAAACCCCTTTTTCAAAAAAACCTCTTGTTTTTAATTTTTTCTGTCACATTTTTCCTTTCAATTTCTAATTTTTTACATCCCGATATTAGTGTATCTGATTTAAAAAAGCATTCTTTTCGGGGTGAGTTAACACACCTGAAAGGGAGGGTTGTTTTTTGCTTCACCCACCTTCTCTGTTCTTCTCCAGTTTCTGAAATACTTTTTAGCTAAAGGCAACTAATTTATTAATATTGTAATGAAATTTAGATTTAATAGTTAAAATTTTTAAAAAAAAGAAAACCATTTCAGCTTAAGGGAAGCTTTTCATTGTTTAAAATCTATTGTTATACCATACTTTTAATTTTTTGCAAATATTCCCCCTTATGACATATTAGAAAAATCATTATTTGCATTTAACATTGGGGTGCACAACGAAAGAGATATTTTTTTAAGGATTGCATACAAACAAGCAAAGCCATAAAAAAAGGAGTGTAGATCAAACTTAGCTTAGAGTTCCCCATCCCCAGTTGCCCCCCACAACGTTTTGGAGCCGCGATGCAACCCCACCCTGGGTGATAATAAAATTGGTTGATGTATAATTCCCTTGGGGGTGTTGTGCCAGTTTTTTATTGAATAAATAAATCTTCGAAGGCTTTACTTTCTTGTGTTGGGCTCAAAAGCCCCCACAAATAATATAAAAAATAGGATGATTTTTTAAGTATAAGTAAATTTAAGTGTAGGATGATTTTGTAAATATAAATAAGTAAATATAGGAGATTTTTAAAAACCCCTTTTTGACACAAGAATTCGCAGGGCCCTGCATAACAAGAAAAATTTAAAAACCCACCCCGCTCTTGTAGCGTGAGCTAAGGTGTTGGGTGCACCGTTCGACAGCTATCCCGTGACTTTATTGAATCGGGGGGGGTCCTTGGATTCCATCTTCCACCATCTAGGAAACGCAACCTCCACGGTTTCCCAGTTTATCCCTTTCAAGTGATGTCATTACGGAAGCTGAAACACATTTCTGTAATTTTTTCCCTGTGTCCGTTTTGAATCTTTTATAAAAAAAAAAAGGGACGATCACTAGTTCTTGTTATTACAGCGTGACGCAAAGAGTTTTCTCGACTAAGTTAAAAAGGAATCTGGCCCGCGGGCCTCCGTCCCCCTGGGTGCCCTCGACCAACAGATGTCGTCAAGCATGTTTCCCTTGCTTTCCAAAATTTCCCCATGAGCATGCAAATGCTTGATTCTTGCTGACTGACTAGTAACAATGTACCTTCTTAAAAATAGTACAAAGTAGGGTAGGTTTTCCTTAATTTTCCTGCTAAGGGGAAGATTAATTTCTTCATTACCACACTATGGTTGCAACACTGCTTCCTGCAAGGACATGGCGTGGGTCATGACACACGGTCATATGCTTTCAATTAAAGTGTTGTTGCTTGAGCAAGACGTTATTGCCCTTCCTGAAGAGCTGAAATGGCTGAAAAGGACTGAAAGGGGCTGATAGCTTCCCCTCCCGGAGAAAATGTCTCCTCAATTTTCTGTATATTAATAAGAAGTATTTCGTATTAATTTCAGCGGAGTGGCTACAATTTTTCATTTTTTTTAATTTTCAAAATTAAAAAAAATCTAAATATTTTTTTCAAATTTATTACGAAGAAATTCATTTATTGGACAAAACCCATAAAAAAAATTAAAAACCCTGAATGTCTTGCTTAAACTTGTGTGGTTTACCAGACCAAAGTTAAAAATTGCGTATTTTTTCGAAATTTTTTTTTTAAAAATTCTTTTAATTTGCGTTTTTCTTACCATTGTTTAAAACCTTTGTTTCTCAGTAGGGGTTTGTTGGGACACGTTTTTAATAAAAAAAAAATTTTTAAAATTTTTTTTAGTTTTACATGACTTTTTAACTGAACAAAAAAAAATCACTTGTTTGATTAAATGCACCTAGTGGTAAATATACCTTACTAATACATTTTTTTAACTGAACATTAAAAAAAAAACCGGGGGTTTTTGTGGGTACTAAAGTCTTAAAAAATCACGGGGGGTTTTTATGTAAAAAACACTTAATAATTGTATTTTTATTGAACAATAAAAAACACTAGGGTTTTTTAAAATAACATACGTTTTTTATGCTGATTTAATAAAACATTACATCACGTGCCGGGTGATGTAAATATGTACAAAAACGAGGAGTGTATTTGGAAGGTAGTTTGCTGAGTTGATTAAGTTTTACTTTTTGTTAGCCATATTTATGCTTAATTTTATGCTGACTTTTGGACCCCAAAATTTCAGAAATCCCCAATGCTTGGCCCCGCACATTTTTTTGGTCAGCCTTTCAGTACTGAGCGGAAAATGTAGATAATTAAAATTGATACCCCTAGGGGAAACCTCCGCTTCTGTACCGTCCCCGTCACCCGTGCTGCTGTTTTTGGGTTTACAATATTCTTGAGTTGGAGGGAAGTTAAAGCCATACAAGACAAATGAATATGACCCTTATCCAGCCATTTTCCAAACCTGGGCTCCTACATTAGCCAAGCAAAAACAAATGCTCCCCTCTTATCACCAACTAAAAACAAAAAAGGCCTTGCTCCTACTCGGAGTTTTTTTCCCACCGTATCCATTGAAAAGGGGACACCACCGCCAACTTATGACACCGCTTAATTACTCCAGGCTTTATTACCCGGCAGGCTTTAGAATGTAAGTACCACCTAAATTTTAAAGTAATGTTTATTTTAAATTTTTATTGATAAAGGTTTTTTTTTTAATGATGCCCCATCATGTTTCTCATTTTTTTTTAAAATTACAAATTTTTTTCCCCTCCGTTGTATTCCCGATATTACCGGAGAGTTTTACCGGGAGGGGGGGCCCGGGGGTAACGCCCCCGCGGGGGCCCGGGCTGTGACCAGGCCGATATCCCCGGAGACTTTGCCGAATTTTTTTTTTCTTGCTGGTTAGGAAGGAAGGGGACTTTTGTTTAAATCCCCGTGAGTATTTTAAAATTTTTTTTTCCTTTGTAGTTAACGAGTCACCAAAAGGGTTTTGTTGTCATTATTTTTTCTAAAAAAAAATTTTAGTGTTTTACCAAAATGACTCAGAAAACTTGAACATAAATTTCTTTTCATTTTTATTTGTAAGAAACAGCACAAAAAAACCCCCTGTGGGGAAGCAAAAAAAACTCGGCAGGAGGGTAAAAATTTTCCCCCTTGAGAAGCCTTGGGGGGCCACGGGTTTCAATGGAGACAAAAAAACAAGTGTCCGGGGGCCAAAAGGGTTCATGCCCTTCCCCCTACATAAAAGGGGGGTTAACCAATAGACCCCTGGCTTCTTTAAGAAGGCATTGGAAAATAAACTAAATTCAGTAAATTTGGGCCAAAACGGGCTGGGGTTCGGCGGGTCAGCTTGCTTTCGGCCAGCATAACAGCCGGTTTACAGACCCTGATCCACCGTGTCCTGGTTCAGACCGAGCCCCGCGGGGGCGTTGACCCCGAAAAATCCCCTTTTCCCGGTAAAACGTGGGGATTGGTAGTCTGTGGGATTGTAATCATTGGCAGACTAAAGCTGTTTTACTGTGACTGTCCTCGCGCATCTATAGTAAAATGCATTACTCTCTATATTTTTAAATATTTTTGGTAGTGATAGGGTGTCCTTTCAACGTTTTTAATTTTCTTGTTTAAAATTAACGTAAGTTTCTCGATGGAAAATACAAAATTTTGGTCTCAGAAAGAAAAAATTTGGGTTTTTGGAGAAAGAAAAAACCCCGGTAAAAATTTATAAATTTCTAAGATAAAAAGGATAAAGCTAGTTTAAATTTTCGCAGAAAAAAAGGGGAAACCCTAAAAAGGGAAAGCTCGTGAGGAACAAATAAATTTCGTCAACGGGGGAAAAATAAGTTTGGGAAAGGAACAAGGGGAGAATACAGGGGGAGATGAAAGAGCTCAGGAAAGAGAGGGGAGAAATTAGCTGACCCTGGGAAATTAAAATTCAAGAAATTTCCCAAAGGGGAAAGAGGAAAAACAGGGGCCCAAGGGGCCCCAACTATTTAAATTTTTTTAAAAATTATTACAGAAAAACCCCTTTGCACTTGTTGAAGCGTTTTCATGCTTCAGACGTTCTCATGTAAAAATTTTTTTAGTTTCAAACCAGGCCCTTTAATTTGAAGAACTTCTTTAAATTTCACAACTTGGGCTTCGCTTTTCCCAATTAATCCACATTGTCCTTTGGTGTCGACATGTTTGTGGACTTCGATAAAATTTTATTATGAATTTTTATTTGAAAGCCAAAATGGAAAACTCACTGTAAAACCCATTACAGAAAAAAAAATCTTATTTTTAAACGGTCAAGACTCAAAAAGAAGGTAACGGGATTTTTAAATTAAATATTTTGGATTCATTATTTCAGGTAAGAATTTAAGTCCTTGTTTCCCAACAAGACTAAAACTTCACGTCTTTTTTACCCGATTAAAAACAGATGAAGTTTTTAAGGGGTTTGTTAAAAAATTTTTCCAGAAGTTTATTCCCAATCTTGCTAATCAATTTTAATTTCTCTTTTAAATCTGAAGGAACAGATTAACGAGGAAATTGTATACAATATAAAAGGTTCCCCTTGTGGGGGGTTTCAGAAAGGGTCAATAATTATAATATCACAGAGAGGTATTAGACAGGGGGTTTTCAAAAAGTATTGGAGCTTTGTTTTGGGGTGTTGTTTGGGTACTTGTTGGGGGCCCGGAAGTCATTATTTTATAAAAATTTTTGTTCAGTGTTGGAAAAGGGGAAAAAAAGTGGTGGCAGGGGAAAGGGATAAGGGGTTAGTTCAAGTTGCCCTTAAAAAAAAAATAATCAAAAAAGAACGGGTTGGATCATAATCGAAAGAACCCCGGAAAAAATAACCCCTAGTGGGATAAACCCTATTGGAAACCCCCCCACAAAAAATTTCGACATTGAGGACGTCTTATATTAATGCCCCCTGGCAAAAAATAAAAAAAATGGGTTGTTACCCCGTACTAAAATTTGACGAATTTTTGCAAGGTTATTTTAAGCCATCTTGGTTTAAAAATGGGACTATTCTTGAGCTTTTTAAATCTAGTACCATTTTTGTGCTAACCCAAAAACCAAAAGAATTTTTCCTTATTTCCTTTAAAAAATAAAGGGGCAGAAAAAATTTCCCAAAATCTGCAACCACCCACCAACAAAAATTTTTGGGGGGGAAAATTTTTGATCAAAAAAACCCTTTAACCATTCATAATTTCTTAAAGCTACTTGAATATTAAATCATTTTTGAGGGCATTTGCAGAAAAAAAGATTGTTCTTATTTTTAAGGGGAGAACCAACACATTCCTAGCCCCAAGAGTTTTTTTGAGCTCTGTTCTAATTGTTTTTACCTTGTTTAAGCCATTTCTACAAACTCCCCTTGGGGTTTGTGGTTCGTTGCAAAAACATAGTTTTTTTTGTAATTTCCCCCCATTAACAAATCTGGTTTAAAAATTGGGAAAGGGTTTCGAAAAAGTGAAAAGACACTCCCCTTTTTCTCTTTGTTTCATGGTTGGAGTGTAATTTTGGGGGTAGAAGCCAAAAAATTGTTTTCCATATAATGTGAAAAATTTAACTTTTTACAACACGGGGGATAAAAAACAAGGAGAATAGGGATTTAAAGGGCGACTTCTTTCTCCGCTGAAAATTCAAGGGACGAGAGACTTTGTCTCAGTAAAAACATCCAAATTAAAAAGGCGGCCACAAGCACGGAATATTCCCCACTTATCTAAACCCACCTGACTTCATGAAGAGGAAATAAATTCAAAGATTAACCAAAAAAATGCACATAGGGTTTTACTTAATAGGGGACACAATGGATTTTTCATACCTAATCCAATTTTCTTTGGGCAAAATATTTTCCCCTATACAAAAAACTTGCAATCAACA
The DNA here is from genome assembly GCF_026875155.1 of Cherax quadricarinatus. NCBI lineage: Eukaryota > Metazoa > Arthropoda > Malacostraca > Decapoda > Parastacidae > Cherax > Cherax quadricarinatus. Next base: position 93,732,114 of record NC_069401.1, on the reverse strand, counting down.
AACCAACTTGATTACTAAACAATGAGTTCGGGGTAAAAGAAGAGTCAGGTATCGAGTGGGGGTAAAAAACACAGTAACATCAAGACTTACGTGTAAAGTCATTTAAAATGTCCAAATTCTGCAATTTATCAATGAAGAATGGGGTCAACAATGTTTTTTTGGGCTGGCGAATTTCCCAAAAGTATAGGTTAAACACTTTATCTAGCTTATGCCAAGTTACGAAACAGACCCCATTGTTGACCCTTGTAGGGTTTACGCTTCATTTTTTTAATAATAATTATGTCACGCCCAGGTGCTAAAATAGTCTCGCTGGAAAACTCGTTTTTGAGTTTTAATAAATTTTACATAAACGGGAAATCTCGCAGTCCAGCTACAGATTTTAATAAAGTCCCTTTTCCCCTTAAGTAAAGTTTAAAATTTTTTTTTTTTTTTTAAAAATTATATTAAAAAGGGCAAGGATTCTTGAAATAAAAAAACCACAAGTGCAACAAATGCAATTTTGGCACTTGTGTCCTTTTCTTTACATATTATCGGTAAATTTTACCAACATTATTACAACGATTTTTTATTTAGGGAACGTAAGTTCCCTTTTCTTTAAAAACATCTCATTATTTACCCCAATGTTTCGTAAGGGATGTCTGGATCTTTTCACATTTTTGGTATGACCAACAAATCGGTTCCCAGGCTGAGCAAGTTTCCGGAAAATGATTAAACACCCTGGTTCGATCCCCTGCGGGTTGCAGTATTGTATAGCCTAAAAAAACCACTTGTTTCATGGATTATTAATACGTGTATGCTCTTGAAGCAGTGGGCCGGTCTCAACCGGGCCGCGGGGGCGGACCCCCGGAACTCTTCCAGGTAAACCCGTACAAAAAACGGGAGTGCGGGAAAACCAGTTCCTGTACTTTTTTTGGGCTACAAATGTCTCATATTAGGAGTCCCATACCCAGTGTACTTGCGGCGTCTTTTTGAAGACTGGGGGGTGAATAGTGTTTAAGGGCGTAAAGAATCTACTTCCCTTCAAGGGGGGGCTGGTTAAATATTTTGGGTTCGATCCTCGGTGGTAATTTCAAATTACAGTTTATTTGTATTTGTAACCCTACTTTATAAGAAAATAAGAGCACTTTAATAATTAAGGACTCACTGGAATATCTAAACTCAATTTTTAAAGGTCAGGCGAGAAAGAAAAGAGAATCAAAAAATTTTTATCAAATTTTGGGGAAATTGCATCGTCCATACAGGGAAATACTACGCTTTTCGCGGTGCTGCTGATGCCCAAAAAATCTTTAACAGGAAAGTTTCACACTAACCCGCCACACCCAGACACGACTTTCACCAGAAAAATTTTTAGGTGGAAAACCCACTCAAGAATTTTTACCAAAAAAAGAAAGGATTGAAGGACTACGACACACTTGCGCTCGTGGGGGCCCAGGGGCGGCGTGTGTGCGTGTGTTGTGTTGCGGGGGCTTTGGTTTTCTCACCCACTGTGGTTGCGAGTTCGATTCTGCACCTGGCCCCTAAATTTCGTGTGAGTATTCTCCAATTTGTGATCACTTGCCCCCGCCTTTTTCATGGCGCTACTAAGTTCACTCCCTCATTGTTTTAAAAGCCTGTTTAAAACCTTTGTTTTTTAAAACTATTCAGGTCCAGCCTCCATACATTGCATACAGATTTTTTCCTCTTTCTGACTATCTAATTTTGAAGAAATACTTTTCCCAACATCCCGTCGGCTTTCTACGTTATCATTCCTGTTATGGGCCCCTTTTCTTTTCCCCCATCCTGAAACTTCTGTCCTTGTCTAGCTTGTAATTCCCGTGTTTATATGTTTTATCATGCCCTCCCTAGTTCCCCGTCCTCCAGTACAGTCAGGTTGATTCCTTAGCCTCTTCTCGTAGGAATTTA
>NC_069401.1:93706867-93729712 GCF_026875155.1 Cherax quadricarinatus | reverse complement strand
TGCAACCACAAATAAATTAATTTCTCTCTCTCTCTCTAAGCTATCCTAAGCACTCTGGGAATTAGCATGGAGTGTTACCGAGCACCATGGCTTGCTGTAGCACTTTAGAATCTCAAGTTAAAGTGTTGAAGAACGAGGCTCTACTTCTTAAAGAGGTGAATAGGAGGTTGAAGTTTCGCCTAGATGGGTTTGCCATTATCTGTCATATTATCCAACCTGCTGACTATGTCACCAACACCAGCCCCTGGGAGGCATACTCTTTGTCTGACTCTCCTATCTCTGTTACAAAAATCTCTGTCCATATATCTTACCTGAGAGTCTCCCACAATTAGAATATTCTTACCTTGATTAGCAGGGGAGTCCATGATACCTTTAACCTCACTAATCACTGAAGTAGACTCGTCCTGGAAAACAGAAAATCGATTTCCTATCTTCACATCTTCTCTATTAACATTTCTTGTCTTCCTTCTTTCTGAATTGTGAACCACAACCACTTGCCACTTAAAGCGGCTGCCACTCTCTAGCTCACTGCTGCTAACCTTTTCCTCCTTACCAGCTCCAACCATCTCACACTCCCAAACCCTCTAGGCAAATCTTCAACCTTCTAAGGAGGAATATAGGAGGTTGAAGTTTTGCCTAGAAGGGTTTGGAAGTGAGTGTGAGATGGTTGGAGCTGGTAAGGAGGAAAAGCTTACCCGCAGTGAGCTGGAGAGTGGCAGCCACTTTAAGTGGCAAGTGGTTGCGGTTCACAATTCAGAAAGAAGGAAGATAAGGAAGGTTAATTGAGAAGATGTGAAGGTAGGAAATTGATTTTCTGTTCTCGAGGACGAGTCTTCTTCAGTGGTTAGTGAGGTTAAAGGTAACATGGACTTCCCTGCTAATCAAGGTAAGAATATTCTGATTGTGAGAGACTCTCATGTAAAATATATGGACCCTGATTTTTGTAACAGAGATAGGAAATTCAGTCAGAGAGTATGCCTCTCAGGAGCTGGTGTTGGTTACATAGTCAGCAGGTTGGATAATATTGTGACAGGCAATGGGAACCAGCCTATTATCTGTCTTAGTGCTGCTGGAAATGACATTAGGAAGGGCAGGAGACAGGAGCTCTTGGATAAATACAGGTCAGCCATAGATGTAGTCAGGCCTAAGGGAGGGATCCCAGTCATATGTAGCATCTTGCCTAGAAGGGGAGTGGACAATGAAGGGATGTCTAGGGCAATTGGTATAAATTGCTGGCTAGACAGGTACTGCAGGGAGCTTGCAATTTCATTCATTGATAACTTGGACAAATTCTATGCAAGGGATGGGGTTCATCTTTCTGGGGCTGGAGTGACTGCATTAACCAGTTCGATTGAGGCGGTCGTTGATGACTTGTCTAGGACTTTAAACTGATAGATTATAGAGGTATGGGTGTTTGTGGGAAACAATCAGGCTGAGGTACCAGGGCTGAAAATAGCAGATACTACCAGGATTCCTCAGGGATATGTTTAAAAGACAATATTCAAAATAAAGTTACTAGTAAAGGCAAAGCAACTGATAAACAAAGAGTAGTACAGGGCAACGAGTGACTAGCTCCCTTAAAGTTTACTATACAAATAGGAGTATAAGAAATAAAAGGGGATGGGCTATTAAGAAATCAATATATTAAATTAAAAAGAGAAATAAAAAGGAATAAGAAAAGCACAAAGTGATTATTAAGCTTGAGTCATAGAGGATTCGAAGACTAACGCAAAAGGGTTGTTTCAGGTATACAGAAGTAAGACTAGGGACAAAATTGGCCCACTTAAGAGCAACTCAGGTCAGATCACTGGCAGTGATAAGAAAACGTGTGAGCTTTTCAACACTTACTTCCTCTAAGTTTTTACTCAGGAAGATACAAGCGAAATTCCAGAAAAACAAATTATGAAGAACAGGGCAATAATAAACTATGAACGATTAAGGTAACTAGTGATATGATCTTCAGTCAGTAGAGAAATTAAAACCTAACAAATCCCCCAGACCCTGATGAACTGTTAACAAGTGCCTCAGTTAAAGTATGTAATGATGAACTTAGCATACCTTTGGCTAATCTTTTCAGTAAATCACTACAAACTGGGATATTGCCAGACAAGTGGAAAATTTCAAATATAATACCTATTTACATGGCAGGTGATAGGTCTTTAGCTTCGAACTATAGACCAATAAGCCTTACCTCCATAGTGGGAAAATTTATGGAATCAATAATTGCCCAGGCAATTCGAAAGCCATCTTGAAAGGCATAAATTGATTAGTGAATCTCAGCACGGTTTTACAATGGGGCGTTCCTGTCTGACGAATTTACTAACATTTTTACTAAGATATTTTTTGAGGAGGTAGATCTTGGTATTGAGTATGATATTGCGTATATGGATTTCAATAAGACTTTCAATAGAGTTCCACATCAGAGCCTATTGAAGAAACTTAAGGCACACGGAAAAGGAAAGGAGGATTTTTTTCCTGGGTAGAGGCATGGCTGACAATTAGGCAGCAAAGAGTTTGCATAAATGGGGAGAAATCAGAATGGGGCACGTCACAAGGGGTGTTCCACAGGAGTCGGTGCTGGTCACCTTGTTCACAATTTACACTTACGACCTAGATGAGGGAATAAATAGCGATATAAGCAGATTTGCTGATGACGCCAAAATAAGCCATCCAGTTCATTTTTATGAGGACATTAGAGCACTCCAGGATGATCTGAATAGAAGTCCTCAGTTGTTCTTCAACTCTATATATCTTTAGTTGGGTCTCATTTAGATTATGCTGCACAGTTCTGGTCACCGTATTACAGAATAGACATAAATGCACTGGAAAACGTACAAAGGATGATGACAAAGTTGAACCCATGCATCAGAAATCTTCCCTATGAGGATAGACTGAGGCCCCTGAATCTGCACTCTCTAGAAAGGCATAGAATTAAGGAAGATATGATTGATATTTATAAATGGAAAACAGGAATAAATAAAGGAGATGTAAATAGTGTGCTAAAAATATCTAGCCTAGACAGGACTCGCAGCAATGGTTTTAAGTTTGAAAAATTCAGATTCAGGAAGGATATAGGAAAGCACTGGTTTGGTAATAGAGTTGTGGATGAGTGGAACAAACTCCCGAGAACCGTCATAGAAGCTAAGACGTTGTGTAGTTTTAAAAATTGGTTGATGTGAGTTTAATCTGAATAGCTTGCACTACTACGTCAGATGCCGTGCACCTTCTTTAAGTGAATGTTACCTGACCTGACTAGGTTACGGAGTTGGCTTAAGCCGGTAGGAGAATTGGCCTCGCCTGGGCCAATAGGCCTGCTGCAGTGTTCCTTCTTTCTTATCTTCTTATGTTCCCTCTCTCCTTTCTTTTTTTCTTTCCTCTCTTCTCCCCTCTCTTCTCTCTCTCTTCTCTTCTCTCTCCTCCTCTCTCTTCTCTCTCTCCCCCTTTCTCTCTCTCTCTTCTCTCTTCTCTTTCTCTGCTCTCTCTCTATGTCTCTGCTCTCTCTGCCCTCTCTCTGTCTCTCTCTGTCTCTCTCTCTGTCTCTCTCTCTCTCTCCTCTCTCTCTCTGCTTTTGTTTTCTGTCTCTGTCTCTGTCTCTCTGTCTGTCTGTCTGTCTGTCTGTCTGTCTGTCTGGTCTGTCTCTCTCTCCCCCTCTCTTCCTCTCTCCTCTCATCTCTCTCTCTCTCTCTCTCTTTTTTTTTTTTTTTTTTTTTTTTTTTTTTTTTTTTTTTTTACACAGGGTTTGAAAGGTTAAGGATCCCTAGCTTTATTGACAAGCTATTTACAGGTTAAGGATTCCTAACTTTATTGGCAAGCTAAGAGCTGTTACCTACACCCAGCTCATTTGAAAGTATTTTTATTGTTATGAGACATACAAGTAGGGAACAGGATGAATTTTGGAGCCATCTGTGAGCCAGCATTTTCATTTGATCAGTGACTTTAATCTCGTTGACATCATTATGCTGTACGAATGTGTTCCATACTCGAGTCATCCTGGTATGTATGATCTCAGAGGGAGTGATGTTTTGGAGAAGGTACAGCCAGAGTGAAGTTGCTGTTTTCTGTCCGTCTTGTGGCATAAAACCTTGTTCATGCTGTCCTCGAAGTGGATCCAAGTGTGTATTTTGACAATATTGGCCTTGTACATAACAGTAAGGCCACCCCACTTTTCCTCCTATGTTAAAGGGCTCTGCTGAAATGACAGATCTATCCTAATGGGTCCAGGCGAGAGTTTGAGACGTCTTGCTCTGTTCTCTACTCTGTAAAGCAGCCCGCAGATGAGAGGGGGGGGGGCCAGGCGAACCAAGAAAGTGGAGCATACTCAAGGTGTGAGCGTACTTGTGCCTCGTACAGGATCTTGCAACCCCTACTGTCAAGGCAGATGCGAGATACGGCGAAGTGCTGTAAGCTTCCTGGCTGCCTTGTTTGCAAGATTTACAACATGGTTCTTCATGGTTATTTTTGGAGTCAAATTTCACCCGAAGGATATCAACTTCTTCTCCAGGTGCCAACACCCTCCCATTCATCCTTACTACTGCCCCAAAGCATTACCATCATGGTGCCTAGAGACGATCATCATTTGCGTTTTCTCAGGTGCAAATGTTACCTGCCATCTATTTCCCCAAGCTGATATAGCTCCCCAGTTTGGTGATTGATGTAGCTTAGAGCAGCTGGCATTTCTTCTCTTGGATAAGTGAATGTCAGTGTACAGTTGTCTGCATATGCATGTGATTCTGGGATGAGAATGAAGAAGGCGTTGAAGTAGACATTCCATAACAATGGACCCAGCACGCTTCCTTGTGGAACACTGCCCCAATAGGATGTCTTGCTGATTCCGTTCCATTGAGAACTACACTTAGAGACTACCATGAAGGGAATCAAATGAGGAGACATAGCGTAGAGCCAGCAATTCTCAGTGCCCTTGAAGTTTTGCTAAGAGGCCCTGGTGCCACCCCCCGGTCGAAAGCACCGGCAATGTCCCGGCTACCACACAGCTGACTTTGGATTCATCCTGTGACTGGTGCCACTTGTGAGAGGTTAATAACAGATCACAGCAGAGTAACCTTTCCTGAAGCCCTATTTGACGATCACAAAGTAGTGAGTGGAGTCAAAAAACTCTGTCATTTGTCTTGAGAAATTTTTGTCTCAAGAATCTTACCAGTGATTGACAGGAGTGACACTGGTCTGTATTTGCTGATTTCTGCTCTGCTCTTCTTTTTGTGAAAAGGAACAAAATTTGCCTCTTTCATAGAGAGGGCCATTTACACTGTACTAGGCAGTGCTGAAAGATGCGAGTTAGAGGTGCTGCTAGCTGGTCTGCACATCTTCTCAGCAAACTTGGGCTCAACTTGTCTGGGCCCACAGCCTTTTCTTGGTCAAGCGATTTTAAAAAGGAAGTGCACCTTTCCTCCTGCCTTATTGTCCACCACTGACAGTTTTGACACAGTTCTTGCAGCTAGCCAAGGAGGGTTCCTTGCTGGATCAGGAACTTGCATTTTTGGGAGCAAAGTGTTCAGCAAATAAAGGTCCGCCTTCTCTTGACTACTAGTAGAGGTGGTCCCATCCTGTCGATTTAGAGGTGGAATAAAGTTCAAACAGGCAGATAACTTGTCTGTCCTTGACCATGGACCACCAGGTTTTGGGGCCTACCCTACCTGATGCTAGCTTTCTTTTAGTGTCCACCTCCCATTTAGCAATGGCCCACTTTTGAACATCACTCATATGCCTACAGGCTTGCCCGTGCAAGTTCCTGTTATAGGTGGTAGGATGTCTCTTATACCTTCGCCATGCTTTGTACTTAGCAGTAGCGCCTCTCTAAAAACGAAAAACTAAACCAAGGCTGATCTGTAGGCTTCGTCACATATTGCCGAGAGGAATGTGTTTTTGTTGTAGATTAAGGATGTTCCAGTGAAGGCTTTCACTTGGTTGTCAACATCCCCTTGGAGAAGAGTATTCTCTCCTCCCCTTCTCTCCTCTCTCTCTCCTCTTTCTCTTTTCTCTCTCTCCCCACTTCTCTCTCTCCTTCTCTCTCTCTCTCTCTCACTGAGCGTATCTCTCCCACCACATAACATGCACTGTAGGCTAGTTGATTAAACGGCAGTCGGTCGGCTTCTCCAGTTAGTAACTTTCCTAAAGGCAAATTAGCTAGAATGCTAAATTTCCCGTGCATCAGACAGCCTTCACGGAATATTCCCTTGAAATGTCGAAATATTACTGCGAATGTCTCCGGTAACCCATTCCCTATGCAAATGACATGATATTTTCAGCTCTTCTCTCTATGTATGGGGAAGAACGTGTTATTTTTAACGTTGTCAATACTGAGAGGGAAAACCAGGTGTTAGATGTTGTAACCCGTTCTTGTAATGTTTTAGCTGGTAGTTAGATAATGTAACTTAACTTAAAGTAACTAATAAGTAATTAACTTTCTGTGTGTCTTTGTCTCCTGTCTTTGGGTCTCTCTCTTTTTCTGCTCACTCTCAAGCCTTCCTAAGCTTAGTAACAATCTGTGATTCACGAATACTAAAGGGATCAAACCTTTCTCTAATTTTTCAAGGTCGACAGAAAACACTCGCCATTTCATTGTGCTGGCACACGTAAAACCCTCCTTGCTTTAAACTTTGCCACTGTCACGTAATTATATGTAAATAACCTAAAGTGACCGAACCTACTCAAGCCTAATCGAGCCTAACTAAGCCAAGTTAATTCACTCACTCCCGATAAAAAATTGTTCCAGCAGGTGGTGCCTTTCAATATGTAAAGAAATTCGTGATCTTTAAGAAAAGCGAAAGCTCTGGGGTGAAGCAAAAGTTTATTGACAAAAAAAGTGTATTGCGCCTGGGGTTTAACGCTTGTATTTAAGAGATCCATGACTTAAATCAACATGTTCATTAATTTAATGTTGAAATTAATAGTTAAGAGCTGCTTTCCGTTTTTTTTTTTATTATTATTAACACACTGGCCGATTCCCACCAAGGAAAGGGTGGCCCGAAAAAAAAAAACTTTCCCATCATTCACTCCATCACTGTCTGCCAGGAGGGTTTTTACACTACAGTTTTTTAAACTGCAACTTTAAAACACCCCTCCTTCAGAGTGCAGGCATTTGTACTTCCCATCTCCAGGACTAAAGTCCGGGCCTGCCGGTTTCCCTGAACCCTTCATAAATGTTACTTTGCTCACACTCCCAAAAGCACGTAAGTATTAAAAACCACTTGTCTCCATACACTCCTATCAAACAGGCTCACGCATGCCCGCTGGAAGTCCAAGCCCCTCGTACACAAAACCTCCTTTAACCCCTCCCTCCAACCTTTCCTAGGCCGACCACTAACCCGCCTTCCTTCCATTACAGACTGAACACTCTTGAAAATCATTCTGTTTCGCTCCATTCTCTCTACATGCCCGAACCACCTCAACAAACCTTCCTCAGCCCCCCTGGACAACAGTTTTTTGGGAATCTCGCACCTCCTCCTAACTTCCAAACTACGAATTCCCCTGCATTATATTCACAAACCCCACATTCCCCTCAGAACATGACATCTCCACTCCTCCAGCCTTCTCCTCGCTGCAACATTCATCACCCACGCTTCACACCCATATAAGAGCGTTGGTAAAACTATACTCTCATACATTCCCCTCTTTGCCTCCAAGAACAAAGTTCTTTGTTTCCACAGACTCCTAAGTGCACTGCTCACTCTTTTCCCCTCATCAATTCTATGATTCACCTCATCTTTCATAGACCCATCTGCTGACACGTCCACTCCCAAATATCTGAATACATTCACCTCCTCCATACTTTCTCCTTCCAATCTGATATCCAGTCTTTCATCATCTAATCTATTTGTTATCCTCATAACCTGTATTCACTTTTAATTTTCTTCTTTTGCACACCCTACCAAATTCATGCACCAACCTCTGCAACTTCTCTTCAGAATCTCCCAAGAGCACAGTGTCATCAGCAAAGAGCAACTGTGACAACTCCCACTTTATGTGTGATTCTTTATCTTTTAACGCCACGCCTCTTGCCAAGACCCTCGCATTTACTTCTCTTACAACCCCTTCTATAAATATTTTAAACAACCACGGTGACATCACACATCCTTGTCTAAGGTCTACTTTTACTGGGAAATAATCTCCCTCTTTCCTACATACTCTAACTTGAGCCTCACTATCCTCGTAAAAACTCTTCACTGCTTTCAGTAACCTACCTCCTACACCATATACTTGCAACATCTACCAAATTGCCCCCCTATCCACCCTGTCATACGCCTTTTCCAAATCCATAAATGCCACAAAAACCTCTTTAGCCTTATCTAAATACTGTTCACTTATATGTTTCACTGTAAACACCTGGTCCACACACCCCCTACCTTTCCTAAAGCCTCCTTGTTCATCTGCTATCCTATTCTCCGTCTTACTCTTAATTCTTTCAATAATAACTCTACCATACACTTTACCAGGTATACTCAGCAGACTTATCCACATATAATTTTTGCAATCTCTTTTGTCCCCTTTGTCTTTATACAAAGGAACTATGCATGCTCTTTGCCAATCCCTAGGTACCGTACACTCTTCCATACATTTATTAAATAATAGCACCAACCACTTCGAAATTATATCCTCACCTGTTTTTAACATTTCTATCTTTATCCCATCAATCCCGGCTGCCTTACCCCCTTTCATTTTACCTACTGCCTCACGAACTTCCCCCACACTCACAACTGACTCTTCCTCACTCCTACAAGATGTTATTCCTCCTTGCCCTATACACGAAATCACAGCTTCCCTATCTCCATCAACATTTAGCAATTCCTCAAAATATTCCCTCCATCTTCCCAATACCTCTAACTCTCCATTTAATAACTCTCCTCTCCTATTTTTAACTGACAAATCCATTTGTTCTCTAGGCTTCCTCAACTTGTTAATTTCACTCCAAAACTTTTTCTTATTTTCAACAAAATTTGTTGATAACATCTCACCCACTCTCTCATTTGCCTCTTTTTACATGCTTCACCACTCTCTTAACCTCTCTCTTTTTCTCCATATACTCTTCCCTCCTTGCATCACTTATACTTTGTAAAAACTTCTCATATGCTAACTTTTTCTTCCTTACTACTCTCTTTACATCATCATTCCACCAATTGCTCCTCTTCTTCCTGCACCCACTTTCCTGTAACCACAAACTTCTGCTAAGCACCCTAACACTACATTTTTAAACCTACCCCATACATCTTCGACCACATTGCCTATGCTCTCATTAGCCCATCTATCCTCCAATAGCTGTTTATATCTTACCCTAACTGCCTCCTCTTTTAGTTTATAAACCTTCACCTCTCTCTTCCCTGATGCTTCTGTTCTCCTTGTATCCCATCTACCTTTTACTCTCAGTGTAGCTACAACTAAAAATTGATCTGATATATCTGTGGCCCCTCTATAAACATGTACATCCTGAAGTCTACTCAACAGTCTTTTATCTACCAATACATAATCCAACAAACTACTGTCATTTCGCCCTACATCATATCTTGTATACTTATTTATCCTCTTTTTCTTAAAATATGTATTACTTATGACTAAGATATGTATTGCCTATAAAAAGTTCAATCAAAGGGCTCCCATTATCATTTACACCTGGCACCCCAAACTTACCTACCACACCCTCTCTAAAAGTTTCTCCTACTTTAGCATTCAGGTCCCCTACCACAATTACTCTCTCATTTGGTTCAAAGGTTCCTATACATTAGCTTAACATCTCCCAAAATATCTCTCTCTCTCTCCTCTACATTCCTCTCTTCTCCAGGTGCATACACGCTTATTATGCCCCACTTTTCGCATCCAACCTTTATATTAAATCCACATAATCCTTAAATTTTTACACATTCATATTCTTTTTTTCTCCTTCCATAACTGATCCTTCAACATTATTGCTACCCTTAGCTTTTAACTCTCTCAGATACTCCAAATTTTAATCCCATTTATTTTCCCCCCCCCCGGAACTTCCCTACCCCCTTCAGCTTTGTTTCGCTTAGGGCCAAGACATCCAACTTCTTTTCATTCATAACATCAGCAATCATCTGAATATAAAATATATATATATAAAAATATATATATATATATAATATATAAAATAAAATATATATTATTATATATAAATATATATATGCGTGCCGAATATGCAAAACTGGTCAATTACGGGACTCATTTAAAATTAAGTTTCCTAAAATTTTCTCTTATACATTTAATGTTGATGTAAAAATTTTTAAATTTTGCTCCAAAAGAATCTTAGAAAACTTACCTAACCTTATTATAACAAGATTATTATTATAATCAAGGGGGAAGCGCTAAACCTGGAGGATTATACAGCGCCTGTGGGGGGGGATGTGGAAGGCATTCAGGCTTAATTCGGGGAACTGGAGCACAGATCCAATTCCCTAAATCAAGAGCCCCTCACCAACATCAAGGAACCTTCCTTGAGGGGTTTATAACAAGAACAATATATTTTAGACTAACCCAACTAAATATATTTTATATTTGTTTACAATATTTTAATACTAAACAAACAGAGTGAAATATATTTTTTTTCGTTAGGTTCAGAATGATTTTGGCGAAATTATTGCATACACAAATTTTCGTTTGTCCTATATGGCAAGATGAGCATTGCTATTTATGCCAAGATCGCATGTTCTGCCTATTCGGCACGACATATATATATGGGTGTGAAGCATGGGTGATGAATGTTGCAGCGAGGAGAAGGCTGGAGGCAGTGAAGATGTCATGTCTGAGGGCAATGTGTGGTGTGAATATAATGCAGAGAATTCGTAGTTTGGAAGTTAGAAGGAGGTGCGGGATTACTAAAACTGTTGCCCAGAGGGCTGAGGAAGGGTTGTTGAGGTGGTTCGGACATGTAGAGAGAATAGAGCGAAACAGAATGCCTTCAAGAGTGTATCAGTCTGTAGTGGATGGAAGACGGGGTAGGGGTCGGCCTTGGAAAGGCTGGAGGGAGGGGGTAAAGGAGGTTTTGTCTGCGAGGGGCTTTGTTATGCAGGGTTCTGCATGACATCGTAATGTACATATAGTGGAGAAGTGTGCCATAATAATATGAATATTATAGTTGTAAAGAATAATTTTATAATTCATAATGTGCTTTTGGGGGTACTGTAAAGTACTCTAACTGTAATTATAAAGAAATTCTGTTAATGATTTATTTTCCAAGGATGTTTGGGTACGCAGAGTAAGCGTGGGGAGAGAGTCACGTGACGTGAGGATGGTGTGTAGAGGCTGGCGTCGGAGATGCTGTGTATTTAAGATAAGTTTGTAGTTGTACACTCATTTTGTTTATCCAACTCAAGCCATAGGCTCGCATATGGCTTACCTGTATGTTCACCCAGGCTCTGACATGGTCAGGGTGCTGTGGGATGAGTGAAGAAATAAGAAATGAGGTTTATAGTGTAATGACGGCCTGACGCTGACGAAGCCTAGTGGTTATGGTGGCTGAACCTCCAGCCAGCTGTGTGTATCCTCATTTGGGCGTTTAGAATTAAGGTTTTTCTGTTATGTTATGTTATGGTGATTAAATAGATATATTTTCCTAATTGGGATTTTTGCCTAACCCTCTGTTAACCAACACATTAAAGAATGATTATTGACTTTCAAGGTTGCAAACTTGAATTACCACATAAAATTTGATAATTCTCCCATATACAGGCCCCCATGTTATGCAAAAATGTGGGATAGCTGGGGGCTTGAGCCTGGTCTAAGGGCAAAGGCAAAAGTTACACACATCTCAAGCCCAAACCGGCCACCCAGGCCATCCCAGTCAAAACAGAAAGCTCTAAACCCGGTATTTTTTATTCGGGGGTTGGGTTAAACAGGGGGCTAGGAAAAAACCCCAAATTGGGAAAAATTTTAAAATTTTTTAAATCACCATAACAAAACCCATAACAAAAAAACCCTTAATTCAAAACGCCCAAATGGGGGATCACACAGCGGGCGGGGGGTTCAGCCCCCTTTAACCCCCTAGGCTTCGTCACCCTTTCAGGCCGTCATTACCCTTAAACCTCATTTCTTATTTTTTTCACTCCCCCCCACAGCCCCCCTGACCATGTCAGAGCCGGTGGAAACATACAGGTAACCAAAATGGGGAGCAAAGGCTTGAGTTGGAAAAACAAAATAAATTTTACAACTACAAACTTATTTTAAATTTACCCAGCATCTCCGACGCCACCCTCTACAAAACCATCCTCACTCACGTGACTCTCTCCCCACGCTTACTTGCGAAACCCAAACACCCTTGGAAAAAAAATCATTAACAGAAATTTCTTTAAAATTACAGTTAGAGTATTTCCGGGTCCCCCCCAAAAATCACTTTAAAGAATTTTTAAAATTTTTTTTACAACTATAATATTCATATTTTAGGGCAACTTCCCCCACTAAATGTACATTCCCGATGCCCATGCAAAACCCTGCATAACAGGGGGCCCTTCCAGCAGGCATCCGTGAGCGTGTTTGTTTAGGGGTGAATGGAGCCCCATGGTTTTTAATATTTGCGTCTGTTGGAGTGTGGGGAAATTTAAAATTTATGAAGGGTTTTCAGGGAAAGGGCGGGCCCGGACTTGGGGCCCGGGAATGGGAAGTAAGTGCCTGCACTCTAAAGGGGGGGGTGTTAATGTTGCTTTTAAAAAAATGTAGTGAAAGCCCCCTTTGGAAAACAGTGATGGAGTGAATGAGGGGGAAAAGTTTTTTTTTTTTCCCGGGTTTCACCCGTTTGGGTGGGAATCGGCCAGAGTTTTAATAAAATAATATATTTATATAAATATATATAAAATTATTTAATTTTATATATATTATATAAAATTATATATATATATATATATATATATATTATATAATTTATATATCTGTTTAGATTCGCAGAACAGGGGAAATATTCACAAACACTAATTAGGTCGAAAGAGATTTAAACCCTTTACAAAAACCTTGGGAACAAGGAAGCTGTCCCTCAAACTCACTGTATCGCACAAATCCCCCCCCCCCCCCCCCCCCCCTGGCCCAATCCCTTTTGGCGCCCAGCCAAGTTTATACTTTAAAGACCCAAGGCACCCAGCTTTCAGGCGGGTTTTTTTGTTACTGTTTCTTTCTCCCCCCCAGCATCAAAACCGACGGGGCCGGGGGAATTATTCATTATCCAAACCCCTTTTTCCAAAGTTTGTATTTTCCCAAGTTTTCCCCCTTCCCCCCTAAAATTGTGTTTGTGAATAAAATTATAATTTTATATATATATATATATAATATATATTTTATATATTTATAAAATATATATATATATATTTATATTATATATTTATCGTCGTGCCGAATATTTAAAATTCATAGTTAACGGGAACTAATTTTAAAATTAAGAAATTTTTTAAAATGTTCTTTTATACTTTTTAAATATATTTTTTTTTCTGTTATTTTTAAATAAAAAATTAAAAAATTTTTGCACCAAAAAACCTTAGAAAATTACCTAACCTTATAAAAAAAAGGACTTTTTTAATTTAGCCTAACGCAACTAAATTTATTTTAAAAATAAGTTTACAATATTTAAAAATAAAGAAACACAAAAAAAATTATTTTTCTGTTAGTTCCCAGAATGCTTTTTTGGGAAAATTATTGAAAAAATTTAAATTTTCACTTACCTTTTTTTTTACCTGATTTACCTATTCGGCTTTAAAATATATATTATATTTTATATATATTTTATAAATTTTATATTATATATAATTTTATATTTTTAAAATATATATTAACGCTCTCGCTTAACGGTGAGGGCCGGGGTTGGGTTTCCAAAACCCCCAAAGGGGTAAAAATTGGACGTGTTTCTTTCCATGTTTTTAAATTTTCCCCCTTCAGAAAAATTTGGGTACCTGGGTTTTAAATTTCGACGGGTTTGTGGGGTCCACCCCGGGGACATCCCTAAGGAGGCCCGGGTCACAAAACCGGGCCGGGGGGGCCTTTTTGCCCCGGGCCCAACTCACTCCAGATAAACTCCATATATATATATATATATATATAAAATAATAATATTTTATAAAATATAAAATATATATTATATATTTTATAATATAATAATTTAATTATAATATTTTAAAATATATATTATGCAATAAGATCACAGAAACAGGTGATTTCAAAATATGCAAAAAAACCATCTGAAAAAAAAAGAAAAAACCCCAAGCGCTTTGTAAACTACCCCACATTATCAAGGAACAATGAAAGTAAAAGCACCCAAAGGGAAAGCTATTAAGGGTGGGCCCCAGCCCCCTCACTTAAAGATCCCACAAGGGTTTAAAACAGTGACGCGGGGGCGACCCAATTGGAAGGCCCTTTTCCCAAAAACTCCCCCCCCAACTATTTATTTGCCCCGGTGTATTATTAAATTTCCCCAAAATTTTCTATTAATTAAAAATGGATTTTAATTTTTTATAAACAAAGGAAATTTTCCCATTTATTGCCCCAAAACTGCTTTTTAAAAAACCCAAGTTAAAATTATATTCCTGTCGACCAGGGGACTTGCTTGATACTACTTTCTCAATTTTTTTAAAAAATAATTTTGGATGGTTAAAATCTCTTACATGAATAAATAAAAGCTTTTGGAATCTTGCCCCAGTTCAAATTTCCCTATATTTATGTTTTTTTTAATTTTAGTTCGAGATTTTTCCCCGTTTGACCGTAATAAAACTTTATCGAAAATTTTTAAAGGGAAATCTTATGAAAAATCCATCAGCTTTTTGGGGGAATTGTAATAAAAATTTTTTTTTACTGTATCAAGATTTTTAAAATACAATTTTAAATTATTAAAAGTTTTAAAGAAGAAGGGCATTAAAACCAATTTTTTCAGGGTTAAGGGGAAAACCCAAACATTTTTTTATTTTGGAATAAGGCTGGTTGCCCTTTTTTGGATTATAAAAAGTGTTCCTAGAATTTTTAAAAGATTTTTTCAATTACTTTTCCCTTGGTATTTTAAATCTTTAAACCTATTTCAAAAAATTTTTTGGATTTTTCCCTCATCTAAACTCAGGACTAAAAATTGTAAAGCCCCCTAAAAAACCTTTGGATGAAAAAACAGACATTTTGGGACTCTATCTTAAATGCGGGGGAAAAATTGGGGGACATAGGAACTTTTTTGTAGGTTTTTCTGTAAATTTTAAATTTGAATTCTTTAATTACCCTTAAAAATTTAAAACATCTAAAAAAAGGCAATGATTATTTTTCTTAAAACTCAAACAGAAAAGGGTTTTTTAGAATGGGCAAAAAGCTTTTTAAATTTTTCCAAAAAAAAATGGTGAAATTTTTCCATTTTTGGGCTTAAGACACAAAAATATCATCAACTTTTCTGAACCTTTTTAGCTCTATTGGGGAGGTTTTGTTTTAAAGAACCTTTTTTAAAAAAATTCCATTTTATAGGTTATAAGAAAGGTGAAAGGGTTTTCCCCATTGCCATCCCAAAACTTTGGTGTAAAACTTTCTTTTAAATTTAAAAAAAATTTTGCATCAACAATCCCAAATTTTTTAAAAAGTTTAATGAAGTAGGAATGGCAAGGGAAAAATCATATTTAAACGAGTTCTTCAGATAAGAAATTTAAAAAAATAAAAAAACAGGAACTTTGTAAAAAAGGGAAAGTAACATAAAAACCCTAACCATTTTAAAATCTTTAAGTCAGTAAAGGGGTTTTAATTTTATAAACCCAAGTCTATGTTTTTTTTTGTGGCAAAATTTTTTAACTTTTAAAGTTAAAAAAACATAGACTTGGGTTTTAAATTAAACTCCTTGCCCGACTTAAATGATTTTTAAAAATGGGTTTTTTTGATGTTTTTCCTTGTTTTCGAAAGTTCCTGTTGATGATTTATTAAGTTTTTTATCTGAAGAACTTTAAAAGAGCTAAATGGGTTAGATATGTTATGAATTTTTTTGTTTTCCTTTTGCCCAAAAATGTAGATATACACCATTTTCTTGGGAAAATTAAATAGCTTAGCCCATTCCCATAAAAATTTACTGTCGAGTTTTTTAAAAAAATAAATCATTGCCTTTTCAAAATGTTTTAAAATTTTTAAGGGGAAAAAATGAATTCAAATTTAAAATTTACAGAAAAACCCACAAATAACTGTTCCTTGTCCCCTTTTTATTCCTCGCACAAGATTTGAGTCAAACTGTCTGTTTTTCATCAATGTTTTTGAGAGCTTTACGAATTTTTTAGCCTGAGTTCATAATGAGGAAAATATCCAAAATTTTTGGAAAAAGGGAATGATTTAAAAAAACCCCAAAAAATGTAATTGATAAAAACTTTTAAAATTGCTAGGAAAAACTTTTTATAAAACCAAAAAAAGGGGACCCCCCTTATTCAACTAAAAAAATGGGTTTGGGTTTTCCCCCTTTCCATGAAAAAATTGGTTGATAAAGCCTTCTCTTCTTTTGAATTTTTAAAATTTAAAATTGTTTTAAAAATCTTGAAAACAGTTTAAAAAAAATTTTGATTAAGAATTCCCCCCAAAAAAGCTGATGGATGTGGGTTTTAAGATTTTCCCTTGGAAAAAATTTTCGATAAAAATTTTTACGGTTTAAACTGGTAAAAAACCCCGAAAATAAAATTTTAAAAAATATAAATATAGCAATTTGAAAATGGACAAGATTCCCAATTTTCCCAAATTTTTTCCTGTAAGGGGGATTTTAACCAACCAATTTTATTTTTTAAAAAATTGAGGGAAAATAGTAAACAAGCAATTCCCCGGGGCGACAGGGAAAAATAATTGAATCTTGTTTCATAAAAAGCAGTTTTGAAATAATATGAAAATTTCCCCTTTTGGGTTTTTAAAAAATTAGATCCATTTTAATTAATAGAATTTAATAATACACTGGACAAAAAAAAGCTTGGGGGGGAGTTTTTCAAAGGGGCCTGTCCAAAATTGGTGCCGCGCGTACGTGTTTAAAACCCTTGTTTGGGGTTGTTAGTGAGGGGCGCCGCCCCTTTTTATAGTTCCCCTTTGGGTGCTTTTATTTCATAGTTCCTTGATAATGTGGTATTTACGAAAGCGCTTTTGGGAAATTTTTATTTTTTTCGAGTTTGGTTTTTTTTGCTATATTAAAAAATTAAAATTATATATTATAAATATATATATATAATATATATATATATAAATAAAATATATAATAAAATATATATATACTATGTATATATATATATATATTTATATAAATAAAATATTTTTATAATATATATAATATTTATATATATATTTTATATATATAAAATATAAATTATACATGTACATATATATATATATATATATAAAAATATATAATATATATTATTTATATATATATATTTATATATTTATATAATATATTTTATATAATATATTTAAGAAAGATGGGAAAACTGCAACAGGCCTACTGGCCTACGAGAGGGGGTCCAATTTCCCCCTTTGGGTTAAGCCAATGCTGTGACGTAGTCAGGGCAGTCACGTCACCGAAACCCTTGCCCACATTCTGAGAGAAGCTGGGGGCCAGTGACACACCACACTGTGGGACTCCCCTTTTTCCGTTGCTGGGCCTTTTCAGCCTTTTCATGGTTCCCGATGACGCATGAGAAATGTGGAAGTACTTGAACAAAAATTTCCCAAACCCCCCTTTTTCCGTGGGTTTTTGCTAGTTAAGAAACGCCGTCTGCAATTGTTTGCATTATATTATATATATATATATATATATTTATATATATTTTTATTATATAATTTTTATATATATAATATTTTTTATATATATAATATTATATATTATATATATTTTTAATTTTCTATTTTTTATATATATATATTATATATTATATATTATTTATATTATATAAATTTTTTTTTTTTTTAAAATTTTTGGGGGCCACCTCTGGTGTTAAAATTTTGGGACCCCCTTTCCCCTCCCCCAGAAGGGGGATAAAAAGGCTTTAAGGAAGAATATTTGGATTTCTTCCTGAAACCCTTTGAATATTTTTTTTTCCCCCCCCTTCCCCCCCACCCCCCCTCTTTTAAAATATTTTTTTTTTTCCAATAGGAAAATTTTATTACATTAAAATGGGGGAGAAGATTTTTAAAAGGGTACATTGTTTTTATAAAGGTGGGATATATTGGGAATTTTGTTACGTGTGTATACAGATTATAAGGCGAAAATCTCATCCCCTCCTCAGGTGGGGCCCTGTGCCCCAAAAAAAGCGCAGGGTTTTCCCCTTTGAAAAAAACCCCACTGGCCCGCTGGAACGAAAACTAGGCCCCGGGACCCTTGTTACCCTGAAAAGGGGTCTTTTTCCCAGCTCCTTAAAGGGAAAATTTGATTTCACTCTTTTCCCCCGGCCAAGGGGTTTTTGAGCCTATGGGAAAAAAACATTAAAGATGGGGCAAGTTTTTTCCCTATTTTCTAGACTTTTGGGGCTCCCCAAAGTGGCAGCTGCCCCTCTTTCCCCCCTGGTGTATTGGGGATAAAGGGAAACAGCCAAAAGGGAGAGCACCCTGTTTTTCCCACACCACCTGCTTCCCATTTTCCAGGCTTGAAGGGTGATTTTCCATCCCGAAAAGCTTCTGGCTGCCATCAGATCTGCCTAAATTTGGGGGGGCTCCCTTACTGCGGCTCCCCGCTGTTGTGAGGCTCCCTTTGATAATTTTTATTAACTCCTCATGTCTTGCAATCTTTCCCCCTGATTTACGGCACACAAGACCCTGGTTTCCCGAATCGGTCTGTGTTCCCCTGCCACAAATTTCACCTGTGTTCGGCAGAATAAGGGGGGGCAAGTCGAAGGGGAACACCCCTGCGGATGGTCTGTGGGTTGAAAGGGGTGTGCCCCGGCTGGGGGTTTGGGGCCCGCAACAGAAAGTCCCCCGCATGAGGGGTCTCACTGCCAGGGAGGCCCGGGGTCTATCCTTCCCCGACAAAAATCTGAAGCATCGTTTTTGGGGTATATTTTCCACTATTTGGGCCCTTTCCCCCCTTTCGATTGTTTGTATTGTTGGGGGGAGCAGGTTTTGGTTTTGAGCCCGTTTTGATTATCCCAGATCATTGTCCTCAATGAATTTTTTTCCGGGGGTCCAATCTTTCCCCTTTAAAATGTTTTAGGGAGAATCGCTGCTACAAGTCTCTGGGTGCAAAAAACACGAGGGCAGAAAACCCGGTAACGCAATCCCGTGGTTTGGGTTTTCGGACACTAATGGGGCCCCCTAGTCTGACTGGAAAGTGTAGCTTTTTGGGTTTCCCCTCCCTTTTTCTAGGAAGGTTAAACTTTTGTAAAAAACTGCCCCAGAATTTCTGTCATAAATTTGTGGGAGTATAGGGGGGGTTTATATGAAAGGGCACCCTCTTGGAAAAATGTCAACCGGGGGGAGACTCAAGCACTTGGGGAGAAGGTACAAGGCACGTGGGGGTTTCCCGATTGCCCATTCGTTGTTCCATTCTCCTTTAAATCTTTCCCAATTTCTTCCTGAGAATTGTGTCCTGGGGATTGTTCCCCAGGTGCCTTTCCCAGCAAGACCATTTGTGGGGCAATTTACTGCTGCTCCTGGTAGTTTTTGGTCTCACTGCATTTTTTCACTTGTTGACTGACTGAGTTTATTTTTTACATTTGGATTTTTCAGGAGAGACCCCTTTCCCCGTCCCCCGGGCATTAAACCCGTGTAAAGGGCATGTAGGGGGATCCTTTGACCTGATAGTGTGGGCCCCATTAGGGAACCCGATGTTTTTGGTCGTGGTCAGTCGACTGGTTTATTTCCCTAACCGCAATTTCAGAAGAGAATTTGGGGGCAAGGGAAATTTCCCTTTTTGGAAAACCCTCCATGATGTGATTTTATGCTTCCCCCAAAAAGGAAAAATTGATTCCCGCTATTTCCCAGCTGAAACAAAGGGGAAGAGACCAGGGAAATGTTCTTGTACTGCTGCTAATACCACGTCTCTTTTCAGGAGATTGAACGCATTCTTGAAATCTAATTTTAACCACTGCATTGTCCTCAGGCAGGTTGTTGATATATGCCCTTGTTGCATGAACCGCTGCTTCACTATAATATATATATATATATATATATATATATATATATATATATATATATATATATATATATATATATATATATATATATATATATATATTATATACATATACATATACATGTAGAGAGATAGAGAGAGAGAGAGCACACAGGGACATATCTCGTGAAAGATACAAATATGGCATATGCAATACATTAGGTTAATGAGACACATTACAAGCACTTGTTATTATTTTATTTTTTTATTATCACACTGGCCGATTCCCACCAAGGCAGGGTGGCCCGAAAAAGAAAAACTTTCACCATCATTCACTCCATCACTGTCTTGCCAGAAGGGTGCTTTACACTACAGTTTTTAAACTGCAACATTAACACCCCTCCTTCAGAGTGCATGCACTGTACTTCCCATCTCCAGGACTCAAGTCCGGCCTGCCGGTTTCCCTGAATCCCTTCATAAATGTTACTTTGCTCACACTCCAACAGCACGTCAAGTATTAAAAATCATTTGTCTCCATTCACTCCTATCATACACGCTCACGCATGCATGCTGGAAGTCCAAGCCCCTCGCACACAAAACCTCCTTTACCCCCTCTTATAACCTTTTCTAGGCCGACCCCAACCCCTCTTTCCTTCCACTACAGACTGATACACTCTTGAAGTCACTCTGTTTCGCTCCATTCTGCTAATATGCATGCATATGAGCAGTCACAGCCCACCTCAGGTGTGAAGGGTAATTCCTTCTGGACGCATTTTTTGCTATCTGATACACATATTTGGCGTGACTCCCTTATTTCTGGGCATCGGGCTGTTTCACGGTTCTCTTGTTGTTATTAACCTCTTCATATTCTGCCGTCTTTTTCTCGGATTTATGGCAAAGAAGTCCATGCACCCAAATCTGTCTGCCGATTGACTGGAGCAGACAGATCTGTGTTCGGCTAGGATATAGGTGGCAAGGCGAAGGGCAAGACCAGTGTTTATGGTCTGTGGGTCGAGGCGTGTGCCAGGGTGCAGCTGGGGACAGCCAACAAGAAATCCGCTTCATGTGAAGCTCTCACTGTTCGGAGGCGTGCTCTATCTTTTCCAGACACACTCTGAAGCATTGTTGAGGCTATTTCCAGACACTCTGAAGCATTGTTGAGGCTATAATCTCTGTTACTGGGCAATCCCAGAGTGACTGTACTTATTGGAGGGAACAGGTCTGGTTTCAGACCCCGTTAGATTATTAATTATCCCTGACCCTGGCTCCATCAATGAACATTCGGTCACGATCTCCGTCATTGTCCTTAAGGTGTTCAAGAAGAATCGCTTCTGCAAGTTCACCAGATACCACCCATGTGGGCAGGAAAGCATGTAGTGATGCCTTGCAGAGACCACTATCTCCTAATCTGACTGGATGTAAAGCTTGGTCCCACTGTCCATCATCTAGAGTAAGACTGAGAAATTATTTGAAAATCTTCCACAGGATAATTTATTTATGCAGTATTGGGTTATCATATAAGGGTGCACATCGTAGGAAATATGCGAGTCTGGAAGACTGAAATACTTTGTGAGACTGTGTAAGGTATCTTGGGTGTGAGGATATCTTATATGTTGCTCCATCTTCCAGTTTCTATTTGAGAATTGAGAAATGGAATATGTTCCACGAAGTGCTCCAAGCAAGAGTGATGCAGCTGGTAGTGTGGATATCACCACGACGATCACTTGTTGATTTTCTGAGACGATTTCACATATGAATGGATTATCAGCAACTGGGCAAGATCATCTAGAAGGGACTCTTGTACCCTCCAGTGTGCCATCATCAAGGATCCAGACGTTTAGCTTACTGGTAAGCTTGACAGTAATTTCTCTAAGCACTTTGCGGAAGATCAATGGGGCAAGAAGATCCCCATGCTGGACACCCTCTGAAGAAATGATTTCATGCTCCCCAAATGGTAACGTTAATTCCTTGCCAGTATCCAGCTGAAACAAAAGTGAAGATAACAGGGAAATATTTTTCTACCACTCTTAATACCGTCTTTCTCAGATTTAATGCATTCTTAAAATTTAATTTTACTACTGTACTGTCCTCAGGCAGGGTGTTGATATACATCCTTACTGTATGAATCACTGTTTTGCTTCCTTGAGAGACCCCAAAGTCAAGCTGGTATGGTTGAAGCGTCATGTGATCGCCTCTGTGCGAATAATTCAGTCAGCAGATTTAGAGATTGGCCTAATTCTTCCATCATTCTTTTTAAGGACACGATGTGTTGCAAATAATTTGTTAGGCACCAAACCAGCGAAGGAGTTCTTAACGAACCATATTTTACTCCAATAGCAGAATCTTTCCAATTTCCCCGAGAACCGGATTAACCATTTCTTTTAAATACTGGGGTTTTATTCCATTGAACTCCCGAGCAGACCAAGACAGGAATGACGTAATTGATTTGTAAACGTCCAAGTCCTGCAGAAACAGTAGTTCCACAGAAGGGGGAGGTGTAGTGAGCTGCTGGTGACCCAGGTGTCCCTGGCATGGTTCTTTTCTGTAAGTGCTTGAGCAGTGTCAGCATCCCCTGACACTACATTGATAATTAGGCTGATTGCTTTCACTGTGTTTTCCTCTTTTTCCCTCTTTAACATTTAGACTCAACTGTGCTCTGATTTTCGAACTATCAATGTAGCGCTTAGGGGGTCAACTTTTCCCATTTATGTGTTCATGGAGAAGACGAACGAAGTTGTTATCTCATGAAAAATCTCTTAAAAATTTAATGGCCCTTGAGGCTAGCGACATGCTGCCTTTTCGCACAACTAATAAGACATTTT
>NC_069401.1:93681796-93706367 GCF_026875155.1 Cherax quadricarinatus | reverse complement strand
ATACTTTTTCAACCCTTTATTTTAACTTTAAAGAAAACATTTTAAACTGTTATAGATGAATTGCACTCGCTTTCAACACGATGATTTGATTCATTTTGGGTCAACTTTCAATTCAGAAATGATTGCTAATATTGAGTGTAAATTACTCACACATGCAAGCACCTTATATTGTACAATATTGAAATCATTGGTGTTGGAGACTGAACATGTCATCAGTTATGGGACTTTTGTTGTAGGAAGAACGGTAATAGGGTTGCAGAAAGCTTTATCCTTTGAGAAAAATGGTATTTTGCATCTGTCGTTATTATTCGGCACTCACAAACCAGAGAATAGAATTGGCCTCTTGCTGGGTGAAACGACAGCCATTATATGAATGCCCTCAGAGCGTGTAGAAATATAAATTGTGAAGAGATAAATAACGCCTTGCAACGTCATACATGAAACTTCTCTATGATATTAAGTATTGAACGAGATAGAAAATGTACTTATAGGATACATGAGAAAACAGTAATACATATTATAAATATATTGAAGACATATGAAACAGATATGGGTCACTGGGTAATCGTTTTTGTGAATAAGTATACGAAATCATTCCTGGTCAGTTTTAGTATCAACCCTTATCATTATTCGTTTACGGAAAATTTATATATAAATTGAAACGAAAACGATTATATGGGATAAACACAAGGCTTCAGAATGAAAAGTTGCTTACCAGTGCAGCATCTGCAATGTATTTCATGCATAAACAAATTAACAGCTTATAATATGAAGGAAATTTTAGTAACATTATTTAGAAATTTCAGTGGAAATATGGTGGAAAATTATTGATTAATATTGAAATATGTTTATGAGTATTTTAAAATAACTTCATGCAAAGAAATATTCAGTAATCATATGTGAATAAATGGATTTGTAAAAGAATACAGAGCTATCCAGAGGGAGATGGGATGCTGCATTACAAAATTACACCTACCATGACCTGACTATGTCTCCCTTATAAATAAGGGCAAGAAGAATGTTGTGCTACATATCTCAGGTCATTACCTTATAGTTGTATTATTGTCAAACTGTTGATCTGAAGAAAGAACAATGTAAATCCTGTTTCCTCCGCTAGCTACGTCCTCGTCGTGAGTGGACTGGTGAGTGAATCAACTCATCACGACTTTCGTGAACTGGGTGGGGGATGGTCAGTAATGTACTTCTGAACAGCCGGCTTCTGAACGACTGGCTTTTTTGGGGAGCTCCTCCTCCCAATCTCTTTTGGGGGGAAATTTTTTTGGGGAGCTTTTTTCATAGATTTTTTTTTTTTTTAAATTTCGATTTTTTAATATATAATCTTTGGCCACTCCTTTCCCCTCACCACCCTCCCTCATCTCCCCTCTCACCTTTTACCTTCCCCTCCAATTCCATCTCCACTTCCCTCTAAGCCCAATATCCCCTCTCACTTCCCCTTCATCTACCCATTCCGTCACCCTCTCCCCGGAAATGGACCGGAAGTAAACAGGACGTAGACCGGAAATGAACCGATTTTCTTCGAATTTTTTTTTGGTTCTCACTCTACGGTGGCCCGGAAGAAGACCAGAAGTGAATTTTATCAAAATTTTGGACTCTTACAATAACAATATAATCTCTTTATTTACTATAAGTACATGTACAAGGTATACAGGCCTAGCTGACATCAGTGACATAGTACTATATAGCAAGCCGCTTGTCATGCTGAGCATTTCAGGCAAATTTGGTCACTTTTCTCCCAGGATGCGACCCACACCAGCCGACTAACACCCAGGTACCCATTTTAAACTGATGGGTGAACGGGGACAGAGACAGCAGGTGTCTTATGGAAATAAATCCCTAATGTTTTCCAGCCGTACCGGAGGAGATTCGAACTCCGGACCTCAGTATTTGAACCGAGGGCGCTAGCGACCGAGCTACAGGACACCCCAAAGAATCTGAATCTTTCATGCATCTTTCCCATGTGGGTGTGTCACAGCTCTTGGTTCCCTTATGAGGTATATCTCTTGAGCTGCTTAGTTTAACAAAGATAAATAAACCTACAGCTCTTGAGTCATTCGTTTTTACTGGTATAATATGTTTAGATTACCCAGGATAAACCAAAAAATCTAAGTGATTTACGTACGGATTAATATTAGGTACATGTCTCAGTCCCCACATTTTTCAGAGGTGTTAATTATATAAGGTACAGAAAGCAAATGTATGGGTGTAAGCATATTAAAACTCTGGTAAGAAACACAAATAACCCGCACATAAAAGAGAGAAGCTTACGATGGGGATGCCCGGGTGTTGTGCATGTGTCTTAATTTCATCTTGTCGGTATTATATACAATTCTTGTACTACTACTACTACTACTAGTACCTCCACCTCTTCCTGCCTATATATAGCCGTCCTGCTCCACCTCTGTTAGTGTGACTTTGTCAATGGTCCAAGTCGGACCGAAACGTCGTCGTAAGCTTCTCTCTTTTATGTGCGGGTTATTTGTGTATCGTTCCAGTCACGGTATTGTGCCTTTTTGTTATTTCTGGTAAGAACAAACACAGGTAAGAATGTTATTGTAACAGACTTCCAGATCTATTTTATTGACATTGTATTTTTGCGAACTATAAACATGTCACCCCAGCCATGCCGTGACTCATTATCTATATTCCACCCCTAAATATTATACTGAAAACATACCATACCACGGGCGGGGATAGAACCCGCGATCAGAGAGCCTCAAAACTCCAGACCGTCGCGTTAGCCACTGACTAACCCTGGCTAACACGACGGTCTGGAGTTTTGAGACTCTCTGATCGCGAGTTCTATCCCCGCCCGTGGTATGGTTTGTTTGCAATCGTGTCATTACGATTTCGTGAGTCATACTGAAAACATATTTTCTACCTTAACTAAATAAGAGTTGTTTCCATGCATTTCCAGGTATGTGACTTGTACCATCGATATAGTATTAATAAGCCATAAAACTGTTCAAGTAAGTCTTGATTGCCCTCTAATGGACCCAACAAACGCACTACCAATTCATCATTCCAATCGCTTGCAAGAAATAATATATCTCCTAGAATTTGTTTATCTATCAAGCACACTCACTTTTTCGTAATTTTCCTTGCTAAGAGCACCTCTTTCATGTAGTACTTTACACATTAAAGGTTTAGATGCGTTCCACATTAAAGGTTTAGATGCAAATTCACCCACCGTGATGGTGCTGTCACACAAGTATTTTTCAATATCCTTTTCGCAAAAATAATTTTGTTAGGTATTAAAGAAAAACGTTACACAGTGGATATTTGAGATATTCAAATCTCTAACCCCACTTGTGCAGTAAATCAGTTGTTGCTAAAAAGTCAACGAGAGAGTCAGGGTTAAAGGAGGGTCCATAAGCATGAAGGGAAGGTAAAGTAAGGTCATTAGGGTGCTGACGATGTTGTAGGTAAATTCTGCGTGTTCACTGATTGCTTGGAAAGTCCAACAAAATACGGCTAGCAGAAAGTGGAACCTGACAATTCTCAGAGAGTGGAACTGGGCGCCTCTCCATGAGGTGCCCGTGAGTTTGACCGGTATGTAGATGGGAGAATGTAGTCTCCCAATTTCAACATTGATGACAGGATGACGGTCAGAAACCTATACTTGGTTTAATAGAATGCAATTTGTTATTTAGCACAACAGACCAATGTTGTTGTGAACGGTTGCAAAGGTAGGCAGAAATCACAACAAAATAGTTTGTGAATGGAACACCTCTATATAAAACTCGGAGGTCATGTACTGCTGAGTGGGCAGCAGTGGCTGCCTGTTCATTGCCCTCTACGTCAACATAACTTGGGGACCCAGCAAAGCACAATATCTGTGCTTGCTAGAGATACGGCGTAACCAAAGATGGATACGAAGAACAAGAGGATGAAGTAAATCAAATTTTAGTATTGCTTGCAAAGCACCAAGGGAATCTGAAACTGCCACAAATGGAGACACAAACACAGATTCAATGCAGATAAGTGCTATGAAAATTGCTTGCAATTCAGTTGTAAAAATGCTGCCCGAAGCTAATAAATGCCTTCGTATGACCCCTGTGGAAACACTGCTGCAAATCCGACGCTGTCACAAGACTTGGAACCATTGGTGTACACTGCAGTGGCATGAGAATGAGACTAGAAGTGATTAAAAAAAAAACAAGAAGCAACAGTAGGTATTTGGGCTTTCACGCACAGCAGTGGGGAAGAACGGACACGAACCATTGAAACTTCCCAAGGGCGAAGGAAAAAGTTCGATGCTACATGAACATAGAAAGGTGGCAAGTGAAGAGGAGACAAGAGCGAATGTAGACGAAAAGAGCCAGAGTAAACAGGGACGGCGAACAAATAAGGAACTTCTACTAACATCATTTACCATCTTATATATGGAAGGATTACGGAGGTCATGAGAGCGAAGAAAAAAGCTGAGGCAATGAGCATCACGGCGATCGGTCAAGGATGGAATATTCGCCTCTGCATAGTTGCTCTCAAGAGGTGAAGAACGAAAAGAACCGAAGCATTAAGGTAATCACTGGTGATGGAGGGGATCAAGGCTAGAAGGTGTTGCAGGAGAGGCCGCTGAATATATCCGGTCGCCATAATCTAGTTACGACAAAATTAGGGCAGAATGCATTTGAAGGAGAGTTCTACGATCAGTCTCCCATGAAAGATGAGTGAGGATTTTAAGTAGGTTTAGCCGGCTATGACAAGCTGCCTTCAAGGAGATAATGTGAGGTTTCCAGGATAACCGAGGGTTAAACAGAAGGCCGAGAAATTCGACATTATCACGCTCTGGGATACACGAACCATACAGGTACAATGGATTATCAGGGACGATAGAACGTCTAGTAAAAGTAATGTGGTGTGTTTTAGTACCAGAAAATTTAAACTCATGAGCAGTGGCCCAATGGGAAACACGGTTGACCGCATGCTGGAGAGAAACTGCAATGAGGTGATAGGCAGTGCCTGCACAAACAATAGCAAAGTCATCAACACAGAGTGATGACCAGATATTAGATGGAAGAATAAATACCAGATCATTCATAGCAAGGAGAAAAAGTGTGGTGCTCAGGACACATCCCTGGGGGAACACCTTCAGCTTAAACGAAGTCCAGGGAAAGCATGTTATTAACCCGAACACGGAAATGTCTCGAATAAGAAGTTTTTAAGGAAAAATGGTAGACTGCCTCGGAGGAAGGGGCAGAAGCTGAGGTTCGACCCCTGCAACTACATGAAAAATGGCTGGAAGTTGACCCTGCAGAGGGTAGGATACAGAGCCTAGAAGAGGATCTCAAAATGCTGAAGTGGGATAGAGACAAGGAATGACAGGAACATGGCAATGGGAACAAGAACATCAGTGGACAGTGAGGGATAGAAAGAGGAAAGAAGATAAGTTTTCTTTCGCAAAAGTTATATTAGGCCATTGAGTTGTCAAGAAAATGTTAAGGCAGATGCTTAAATCAGACCCAGAGGATGAAAGGGAAAAGAATTGAGAAGAGGCGAGGATGAGGTCAATAGTTATTCATGGGCTTCAGTAGGCTGAAAAGAGAACAGAAAATGACAGGGGGAGAATATGGAGATTGAAAATATCAAACAGGAAAAAAGGATATGGATAAATTGGGAGATATTTATGGGAAAAAAAATCAGCCAGTCAGATTGTCATTCATGTCGGAAATGGTATGAAAGAAGATCTTGCAGCAGAAGCCATGGTTAAAGAACTCACAGCAAGTGTACCTCAACAGCGAGAGAACATGAAAAAATGGAAGGAAGTGAGAGTGAGGGCACGAAGATGTAAGGGAAAGACAAGGTAGGCATCGACAGACAGAGAAGCCCAGACTCAGAAGGATCACCAAATGTTACTATTCACAGAACCAAAACATCCCCTACCACCCT
Source organism: Cherax quadricarinatus (assembly GCF_026875155.1). Lineage (NCBI taxonomy): Eukaryota > Metazoa > Arthropoda > Malacostraca > Decapoda > Parastacidae > Cherax > Cherax quadricarinatus. Next base: position 93,700,457 of record NC_069401.1, on the reverse strand, counting down.
TGTACAGAAAAACACAATAACTGTAAACGAAATACAATCCACATCCACAGCCTCCCCTCCCCAATCCCAGAATAAACATCACAGTTAGAGTTTTGAGGAGATGGGAGATATGGACATGGGGTAAGCAGGTGAATATGTAGTAGGAACTCTTCAGACTGGGGACACCAAAGTGGTGATTGCAGTGATGTACAACCCACCAGAGAATAACAAGAGATTAAGATAAGAAGTGGCCAGAAGCGTTCACAAGGGTTGGGCATAGTTACTAAATATAGGGGATTTCAACCATAAGATCGACTGGGAAAGCCTGGAGTCACATGAAGGACCAGAAACGTGGAAGGCTAAGATGCTGGAGATGGTACTGGAAAGCCTCGTGCACCTTCATATTAGGGACACAACCAGAGAGAGAGGAAAGAGAGGAGAGGACGAATCAGCAAGGCTGAACCTCGTATTAACCTTGAGAAGTTCCATCATTGGTAACATTACATATTAAAGGCCCCTCTGAGCAAGTAATCAAATTGTCCTTAGGTCCAAATACATAGTTAACAGTGGAGAGTGAAGCAGCACACGTAAGAAGGGAGAAGCCAAACCTCAACGTCGGGGACTATACAGGTATGAGGCAATTCCTGCCTGACGTGCAGAGAACAGAATTGTAAATGAAATTATGGAACACGTGGCCACAAAATGCGGAGAGGCAGAGGAGAAGCTCATACCCAGGGGCAACAGAAACAATGGGAAGACAAGAGTGAGCCCATGGCTCACCCAAAGGTGTAGAAAGGCTAAAGCCAAGTGCACTATAATTTGAAAAAAGCACAAAAGGCAATGAACCCAGCAAAGTAAAGAGCTGAATCAGAGCCAGATACGAGCATGCTTTGATAAGGAAGTAGGCCCAGAGGCTCAAGAGACTTAAGAAGATATTCTCAGCAGAGAGAGAAGGGCATCCAGCAAACCGAGGTGGTAGAGAACACCAACAAGTGCTGGACACTACACAACCAATGATGTGAAGAAACTGCTATGCGAACTATGGGTCCTGAGTAATGGAGAAGAGGAACTGTGTGTGCCACAAACTACAGTCTTCAACAATCTTCAACAAATTGGGGCTACATCAAATGTAGTCCCATTTTTTTGAGATGGGAGACAGACAAGAAGCATTAATATACAGGCCAGTGCAACTGTCATGTATAGTATGTAAAAATCATGGAAATTATTATGAGAAAAATGGTGAAGCACTTAAAAGGGAACGAACTCGTATATAACCAGTACGAGTGCAAGAGTTATACATCTACTGGAGTTCTCCACGGTAACAGAAGTAAGACAAGAGATGGGCGGGTGAACTGCATTTCCTTGGAATGTAAGAAGGTTTTCGACAAAACACTGGTACAAAAGCAAGAGGAGCAGGGGGGTATAGCACGAAAATCACTACAATGGATTAGGAAATACCTAACAGGAAGGAAACTAGTCTATAGTACATGATTGAAGGTATGACATCCCTTTCAGACTTTGAAAAAATATTTCCAAGGGCACTTCCTTCTTATGAAAAGAAACAAAGAAAAAAATCAAGGTGAAAATAATCAATCTTCAAAAAAGTAAACAATTAATTTGGAAAATGTAAATCACTTAAACATGAGATTTTTCTTCATAAAGCAGATAATAAAATGCAAAATACGTAAAGCAATCAAGTGAAACTAAGCTAATTTCTTACATATGCATACATACAAGTAATGGATATATAATTTTCCAGATGAACGTTGTATGTAAAGTAAAAGGACACAAGTGCAACTAATGTGACATTTTATTGAGGCAACGTTTCGCTCTCCAGGAGCTTTATCAAGCCATTACAAACATACATGGACACAGAGGGTATATAAGGCTCTGAGTGAGGTGCAATACTAGTGGTAGTAGTAGTCGTGACATAAGTTGCAGTAGTAGTAGTAATACAATATGGTAGAGCAATTAATTCGTACATGAGTAAAAGGATATAAAAGCTATTACTTGGGTAACATAAAACTAGGTTGGACAAATATAGACTGGATAGAGGCACCCTGTTTCAGTGTTCACTCTCTGTAATGTGCTTCGTGTAGTATAACAGGAGAGACTATGTGATGGCAGGGTTCACTGTTTGTCGGTAATTCTACCAACTTTATTACCTGATGAAAGTTGCACGTTACTATCAGGATTCACTATTTTGACGGTGAAGAATGTGAATGACGAGGTAGTTGCAGGTGGAGACGATTTTTAAATATAAGTCATCACGAGATGGAGGTCACAGACGCAAGTCGTAAGGTAACTAACGCTGGCTATTCATACTCCCTGATAAGAGGTTGGTGAATGCCTTTGAAGAAAACTGATGGTCAATCAAAAAGTGTGATATGACACGCTGCTGTGTTAGGTTAATTAAAGATGAGGTGAAGTTTCAGATCTAGTGTGTAGATCAAGATGCCCAATTTGTCTCGCATGTGTCGAGTAACCCAGTTCGATCAACAAGGCTAAAATGACAATATATATATATATATATATATATATATATATATATATATATATATGTCGTGCCGAATATGTAAAACTGGTCAGTTAGCAAGAACTCATTTAAAATTAAGTCCTTTCTAAAATTTTCTCTTATACGTTTAAAGATATATTTTTTTCATTAATGTTGATGTAAAAATTTATAACTTTGCACCAAAAGAATCTTAGAAAACTTACCTAACCTTATTAAAACAAGAACAATTTATTTTAGCCTAACCCAACTAAATATATTTTAGATTTGTTTACAATAATTTAATACTAAACAAACACAGTGAAATATATTTTTTTTCGTTAGGTTCAGAATGATTTTGGCGAAATTATTGCATACACAAATTTTCACTTGTCCTATATGGCAAGATGAGCTTTGCTATTTACGCCAAGATGGCAAGTTCTGCCTATTCGGCACGAACATATATATATATTATATATATATATATATATATATATTATATATATATATATATATATATATATATATATATATATATTATATATATATATTATATATATTATTTATATATAATATATATATATAATATTATATATATATATATATATATATATATATATATATATATATATATATATATATATATATATATATATATATATATATATGTATATGTCGTGCCGAATAGGCAGAACTTGCGATCTTGGCTTAAATAGCAACGTTCATCTTGCCATATAGGACAAGTGAAAATTTGTGTATGCAATAATTTCGCCAAAATCATTCTGGACCTAACGAAAAAAATATATTTCACTGTGTTTGTTTAGTATTAAATTATTGTAAACAAATCTAAAATATGTTTAGTTGGGTTAGGCTAAAATAAATTTCTCTTGTTATAATAAGGTTAGGCAAGTTTTCTAAGTTCCTTTTGGTGCAAAGTTATAAATTTTTACATCACCATTAATGAAAAAATATATCTTTAAACGTATAAGAGAAAATTTTAGAAAGGACTTAATTTTTTAAATGAGTTCTTGCTAACTGACCAGTTTTACATATTCGGCACGACATATATATATATATATATATATATATATATATATATATATATATATATATATATATTATATATATATATATATATATATATATATATATATATCCAGCGGCTCAGTGCGGCTGTTCAAAGGGGTAATGCCTGCTGCATTTTGAGCACACGCCCCAGCTCTGAGGAGCTGGATGAGATTTTCGCCCTATAATCAGTGATACATACGTAACAACATGTACCGTATATGCACCTTTATATTAACAATGTATCTCTTAAATCTTCTGTGCCATATTATGTAATAAAATATTCCTATTGGTAAAAAAAAAATAGTTAAAAGATGTGGTGGTAGGGGAAGTGGAATATTTAAACGGCTTCAGGAAGAAATCTAAATATTCCTCCTTGAAGCCTTTTTATCCACTTCTCCGAGGCTATGGGTCCCACAATTTACACCAGAGGTGGACCCCATTATTTATTATATATATATATATATATATATATATTATATATATTATATATAAAATTTTATATATATATATATATATGTATATTATATATATATATATATATAAAATATATATATATATATATATATGAATGTATATATATATATATATATATATATATATATATATATATATATATATATATATATATATATATATATATATATATATATATATATATATATGTATACATAAAGTTAAAAACCCAGACAACCAGTCACTCACATGATAGGCAGAAGACCTTTCGTGGAAATGTTTAGGACTAAGAAAAATTATATTACAATATTTAAGTCAAATCAGCTTCGGTTACATTAATAAAAGTAATTTAAAAATAAGCAAGAATAAAATTCCTTGCTTACAACTTGATGAGAGCAGAAAGTCAAGTGATATCCAACTCCCTAGGAGGGTCCTATGTTAACTCCCACTGGATGGAAATAAATGGGGGGGGGAGAGGTAACGATGCACTTCCTTTACTTTATAAGCACTCAACCATTTATACTATCTCCACCATTCATTCATGCTCCCACTGTTATATAACTAACTTTTCCTTCACAGTGGCTAAGTATCAGAATGGGCTCATGTGTTGAGGGGGCTCCATTAGGATCAGTCCTCGGGCCGGTACTGTTTCTGATATATGTGAATGATATTACGGAAGGGATGTTTGCGGATGATGTGAAGCTAATGCCAAAAATTCAATCAGACGAAGACTAGGTATGACTACTAAGGGGTATGGATAAGGTTATAATGCTGATCTGCCGACAAATGGCTCTTAGAGTTTAACCCATATGAGTATAAAGTTATGAAGCTTGGGGAAGGGCACAGAAGACTACAGATCGAGTACTTACTAGGTTGTTAAAGGCTACAATCCTCACTCAAGGAAATGGATCTCAGGGTGAGCTTCTTTCCGAATACTTCCCCTGAGGCGCACATCTACCAATAAGGTGCTACACCATGTGAACGCTTGGAAACCTAAGAATAGCATTTCTAAATCTCGTTAAGGAATCTTTTAAGACTCTGTTCAAGCACGTCAAGATATTAGAAAAGGTCCAAGGACTGCCTATATATACCCGTCCTGATCTAATTCTCGTTAGTGTGACTTTGTAAATGGTCCAAGTCGGACCGAAAGGTCGTCGTAAGCTCCTCTCTTCTATGTGCGGGTTATTTGTGTATTAGTCCCAGACCTAAAGGGGGTATATCCTACGAGAAGAGGCTAAGAGAACTCAACCTGACTGTACTGGAGGACAGGAGACATAGGGAGGGCATGATAACAACATATAAACAACAGGAATTGACAAGCTAGACAAGGACAGAATGTTTCAGAGATGGGAGACAAGAACAAGGGACCATAACAGGAAGCTGATAACGTAGATAAGCCGACGGGATGTTAGGAAGTATTTCTTCAAAATTAGAGTAGTCAGAAAGAGGAATAATCTGTATAGCAATGTCATGGAGGCTGGACCTAGACATAGCATTTAAACAAAGGTATGACATGGCTTTTAGAACAATGAGGGAGTGAACTTAGTAGCGACCAGTGAACAGGCGGCGGCAAGTGATCACAAATTGGAGAATACTCACACGAACATTTAGGGGCCAGGTGCTATGAATCGAACTCTGCAACCACAGATGGGTGAGTACGCACACACGCACGCACGCACACACAACACACGCACACACGCACGCACGCTCGCGCACGAGCGCAAGTGTGTGCGTACGTCCTCTCAATCCGTTCTTGTTGAGTAAAAATTCTTGAGTGGGTCTTTCCACCTCAAAATTTTTCTGGTGAAAGTCGTGTCTGGTGTGTGGCAGGTTATGTGTGACACGTTTCACTGTTAAAAGATTTTCTTGGGCATCAGCAGCACCGCAGAGAAGCGTAGTAGTTCCTGTATGGACGATGCAACTTCCTCAAATTTGATACAAAATGTTTTGTATTTCTCTTTTCTTTCTCGCCTGACCATCATAATTGAGTTTAGATATTCCAGTGAGTCCTTAGATTATTAAAGTAGCTGCTTACTTTCTTATGAAAGTAGGGATTACAACATACAAATACCAACTGATAATTTGAAACTTACCAGCCGAGGATCGAACCCAAGATATTTAACCAGCCTCCCTTGAAGGTAAGTAGATTCTTTACGCCTTAATACACTATATCACCCACCAGTCTTCAAAGACAGACGCCCAGCAAGTACACTGGGTATGGGACTCCTAATATGAGCACATTTGTAGCCAAAGAAAGCTACAGGAACTGGTTTCACTGCACTCCCGTTTAGATACTGGAGTTTACCTGGAGAGAGTTCCGGGGGTCAACGCCCCCGCGGCCCGGTCTGAGACCAGGCCTACTGCTCTCAAGAGCAGTACACGTATTAATATATCCATGAAACAAGTGGTTTCTAGGCATATTACAATACTGCAACCAGCAGGGGATCGAACCAGGGTGTTTAATCAGTTTCCCGAGAAACTTTGCTCAGACCTGTGGAACCGATTTGTTGAGTCATACCAAGAACTGTGAAAAGATCCTAGACATCCTCTTACGAAAGCATTGTGGTAGAATAATGAGTATGTTATTACAAGATACAGGAACTTACGTTCCTCTAAATAAGAATCGCTTGTAATAATGTTGGTAGAATTACCGATAATATGTAAAGTAAAAGGACACAAGTGCCACTAATGTGACATTTGTTGCACTTGTGGTTTTTTTACTTTACAAGAATCGCTTGACCATGTTAATAGTAAGTTTAACAAAAAAAAAAACTTAAAACGTTACTTAGAGGTAATGCGGACTTTATTAAACATCTGTCAGCTAGGACTGCGAGACTTCCGTTTATGTAAAACTTTATTAAAACTCATAAAACGAGTTTTCCAGCGAGACTTATTATTAGCACCATGGGGTCTGTGACATAATTATTATTATAAAAAATGAAGCGCTAAACCTACAAGGGTCATACAACTGGGGTCTGTTACGTAACTTGTGCATATAGCTAGATAAAGTGTTTACACCTATACTTGGCAACATCTCGCCAGCCCACATAAAAACATTGTTGACCGCATTCATTCATTGATAAATTGCAGAATTTGGACATTTCAAATGACTTTACACTAGTAAGTCTTGATGTTACTGTGTTGTTTACCCGACTCGCAGTACCTGATCTCTTCTTCTACCCTGAACATCATTGTTGAGCTAATCAAGTTGCGTTTAGTTGATTGCAAGTTCTTGTATGAGGGAAAGTATTTTGCCCAAAGACTTGGATTAGGTATGAAAAATCCATTGTGTCCCCTATTAAGTAATCCATATGTGCATTTTTTTGAGTCTAAACTGTTGAATGATATCCTGCTTCATGAAGTCAGGTGGTTCAGATAAGTGGGTAATATTCCTGTGCTTGTGGCCGTCCTCTCTTAATTTGGATGCATTTTTACTGAGACAAAGTCATCTCGTCCATTGAATTTTCAGCGGAGAAAGAAGTCGACTTTAAATCCCTATTCTCCTATGATTTTATCCACCGTGTTGATAGAAAGTTAAAGTTCACATTATATAGGAAAACAATGTTTGCTTCTACCTCCATTACTACTCCAACCATGAAACAAGAGTAAAAGGGAGTGTCTTTCTCACTGTTTCTGAGAACCTTCCAAGTTTTCAGCCATGAGTTTGTTAATGAGGAAATTACGAAAAACTATGTTATTGCAACGAACCTACAATATCCCAAGGAGTTTGTAGAAATGGCTTAACAGCTACGAAGACATAATATAGAACAGAGCTCAAGACAACTCTTGAGGCTAGGAATGTGTTGGTTCTCCCATACAATAAGAACTAATCTGTTCTGCCAAATGCCCTCAAAATGATTTAATATTCAAGTAGTCTTTAAGAATTTATGAATGGTTAAAGGCTTGTTGATCAAGAATTCCCCCCAAAACTGTGTTGGTGGTGGTTGCAGAGTTGGAATTAATTTCTGCACCTTATTTTATAAAGGATATACTGGCAAATCTTTTGGTTCTAGGTTAGCACAACACTGGTACTAGATTTAAACAGCTCAAGAATAGTGCCATATTTAAACCAAGCACTGGCTTAAAATAACCTTGCAACATCGTCAGAAGTAGTACAGGGTAACAACCCACTATGATCTTTTGCCAGAGGGCATTAATATAAGACGTCCTACTATGTCGCATTTTTTGTGTGGGGGTATCCTACTATGGGTAATCCCACTATGGGTACGTTTTTCCGGAGGGTATTTTCGATTATGATCCAACACGTTCGTTTATGATTATATTTTTTTAAGGCAACTTGAACTAACACTTACTCTCTTCCCCTGCCACCACTATTTCCCCTCTCCAACACTGAACTAAATATTTATCCATGAATGACTTCAGTGCTCCCACAAGTACCCACACAACACTCACAACAAAGCTCCAATACGTTGAAAACACCTGTCGTAATACCTCTCTGTGATATTATAATTATTGATCCTTCTGTAACCCACACAAGTGGAACCTTTATATTGTATACAAGTGTCTCGTTAATCTGTTCCTTCAGATAATCTGAAAGAGTATTAGATTGATTAGCAAGATTAGGAATAAACTTCTGGAATAAGTTTACTAACCCATGAAACTTCATCTGTTTCTTAGATGCAGGTAAACAAGACTGTGAAGCTTTAGTCTTGTTAGGACAAGGACTTAAATTATTACCTGAAATAATGAATCCAAAATATTTAATTTAAAAATATCCAGTACATCATTTATGAGTCTTGACCGTTAATCCATAAGATTTTTATCTGTAATGTTGTACAGTGAGTTTTCCATTGGTCTTTCAAATAATGATTCATAATGAAAATTTTATCGAAGTCCACAAACAGTGTCGACACCAGCAAGGACAATGTGGATTAATGGAATATGCGAAGCCCAAGTAGTGAAATTTACGAAGATCTTCAATTACGGGCACTGGTTCTGAATCTCATTTAATTATAGCATGAGAACGTCTGAAGCATGACACGCTTCAACAAGTGCAAGAGCGTTCTTCTGTAATATTTAAATAATTTAAATAGTTTGGGCTCTTGACAATGTTTTACCTCTTCCTTGGAATTGCTTGAATTTAATTTCTAGGTCAGCTAATTCTCTCTCTCTTTCCTGAGCTCTTTCATCTCCATGTATTCTCTCTTGTTCCTTCCAATCTTATTTTTCCTGTTGACGAACTATATTAGCTTCCTCACGAGCTTCCTTTTCAGGTTCCTCTTCTTTCTGCAGAAGTAATCTAGCTTCATCCTCTTTTATCTTAGAATTTATAAATTGTACCGGATTTCTTTCTCCTAAACCTAATATTTCTCTTTCTGAGACCAAAATTCGTATTCTTCCATCGAGAACACTTACGTTAATTCTTAAACAAGATAATTAACGTTGAAAGGACACTTCCTATCACTACCAAATACTTAAAATATAGAGAGTAATGCTATTTTACTAGTAGATGCGCTGAGGATCAGTCACAGTGAACAGCTGTTAGTCTGACCAGATGATTACAATCCCACAGCACTACCAATGCACGTTTACCTGGAAAGGATTTCGGGGGTCAACGCCCCCGCGGCTCGGTCTGAGACTAGGCATCACGGTGGATCAGGGTCTGATCAACCAGGCTGTTACTGCTGGCCGCAAGCAAGCTGACGTCCGAACCACAGCCCGGTTGGTCAAGTACTGACTTTAGATACCTGTCCAATGCCTTCTTAAAGACAGCCAGGGGTCTATTGGTAATCCCCCTTATGTAGGCTGGAAGGCAGTTGAACAGTCTTGGACCCCGGACACTTGTTGTGTTGTCTCTCAGTGTACCCGTGGCGCCCATGCTTCTCAACGGGGAAATGTTGCATCTCCTGCCGAGTCTTTTGCTTTCACAGGGAGTGACTTATGTGTGCTGTATCTTACAACATGAAATGCAAAGAAATTTATGATCAATGTTTTCTGAGTCAGTAGGTAAAACATCTAAAATTTTTTTTAGAAAAATAATGACTAACAAAACCCTTTTGGTGACTCAGTAATAACTACAAACGGAAAACACATTAATACTCACTGAGTTGAACGAAGTCACCTTCCTTCCTAACCAGCAAGAATAAATACAATTCTGGCAAAGTCTCCAGGATATCGGCCTGGTCACAGACCGGGCCGCGGGGGCGTTGACCCCCGGAACTCTCTCCAGGTAAACTCTCCAGGTAATATCAGGGATATGACAACGTGAGGGGAAAAAATTGTAACTTTAACAAATGAGTACATGATAGGACATCATTAAAACAAACCTTTATCAATATAAATATAATAAACATTACTATTATAATTAGGATGGTACTTATCATTCTAAAGCCTGCCGGGCTAATAAAGCTACTGAGTAATTATAGCGGTGTCATAGTGTGGCGGTGGTGTGCCAGGTATCAATGGATACAGGTGGGAAAAAATCTCCGAGTAGGAGCATAGGCTCTTGTTGATTTAGTCTGGTGATAAGAGTCGAGTCATTTGTTATTGCAGTTGGCTAATGTAGGAGCCCAGGTTGGAAATGCGCTGGATAGATGGGTCATATCTCATTTGTCATGTATGGCAGTTTAACTTCCCTCCACACTCAAGAATATTGTAAACTCCGATAACAGCAGCAGCTGGGTGACGGGGACTGGTACAGAAGCGGAGGCTTCTATGGTATCAATTTAATTACTCTACATTTTCCGCTCATGTACTGTAAAGGCTGACCAGAAAAATGTGACAGGCCAGAGCATGTGGGATTTCTGTATTGTAGGGAGTCTCAAAGCTCAGCATACAAATTAAGCTATCAAGATGACGCTACAGGAAGTGAACTTAATCAACTCCAGCAAACTACCATTCCAAATGACACTGCCCTCGTTTATGTACATATTGTACATCACCCGGCACGTGATGTAAGGTGTATTAACATCAGCATAAAACATCAGGTATGTTAGTTACAAAACACCTAGTGTTTTATTGTTCAATGAAATACATATTATTAAGTGTATTTACATAATAACATTCCGTGATTTATAAGACTTTACGTAGCCACATAAGCGGCTTTTTTAATAGTTCAGTTAAAAAATGTATTAGTAAGGTATATTTACCACTAGGTGACATTTAATCAAACAAGTGATTATTTATTGTTCAGTTAAAGTCATGTATAAACTATATAAAAAATTATTAATTTATTATTATTAAAAGACGTGATACACAATTCTACATGAGAAACACAAGGTTTAAACAATGGTAAGCAAACGCAAATTCAAAGAAGTTTAAACAAAAATTACGAAAAATACGCAACTTTTAACATTGGTCTGGTAACACTACAAGTTTAAGCAAGACATTCACGGTTATGTTTCTGTATTACAAGAATTGTAAAACAGTACATAGCGTACAGTCTTATTATACATTTCAAATGTATTCATGATAAAATATTGCATGGTAAAAACATTTATAAGCAACTTTTAACAATAATTTAATAATATTATAAGTTTAGACAAGACATCCAAGCTTGACCCACGAAGTCGTAATGACACGATTGCAAACAAAAAAAATACTATGGGCGGAGATTGAACTCGTGGCACTTGAGTTGTAAAACTCCAGGCCAGTGCGTAAGCCACTGGGCCAGCTGGCTACAATAAGGTTAATCCAACTAGGTATATTTATACACCATAGAGAGGCTAGCACAGGCACCACTGTTTCCACAAATGCAAGTTTTTACAGATGAGTCCCCGTCCAGTGTGGCCGTAATGAACTCTAGCTCTGCTCCCCTCAAAGCTGTCATCATGACTTACGAAGCTGTAATGATGCGTTTGCAAAACAGCGAATGAGTCGCAAAATTTCAGAGTTAGAGTTCGTCACGGCCACACTGGCTGGAGATTCATCTGTAAAAACTTGCACGTGTGGTCACAAGGGTGATTAGGTTAACCTCTCTATGGTGTATAAATATACCTAGTTGGATGAATCTTATTGTAGCCAGCTGGCCCAGTGGCTTATGTGCTGGCCAGGAGCTTCATAACTCACTCGCTATGAATTCAATTCCCAACCGTGGTATTTTTTTTTTTTTTACCCAAGGTTATTTTTCTGCGTTTTGTGGGTATATCAGGATGACTGTTTCCTAATGAAATAGATGTATTCAAAGCACACTGTACAAAGTTTTGACAATTTTGCAGTAATCTCTGCAATAACTGAAAGATATAATAGCGTTTATATAAGATAGTGTAGGTGTGTAGTGCGGATGTAACTTTTAAAAGACTGTAAGCCACAGAGAAACCAACATCACCAATAATTTACTTAATTATGGTAATCAGTTAATTAAGTAAAATGTAATTGTTATAATGTTGGAAAAACTAATATTCTGATTAAGGCAATGTACCGCACACCTGGAAATGTCATTGAATATAATTAAATATATGTGTATAATATAATCATTTTGAGGAAAATGGAAAAATGGTGGAACGTATACATTACTGGGAAGAGTGGAAGAATTTGATCCATTGTAACTGGTGCCGATAGAAATAGTATTGACAGATGTTTATAACGTCAGGATATACTAAGGCACAGTGCATCTGCAAGTGTCCAGATACTTAATACAACTACCCACCTAATTGTGATTGAAGGTGTCGAGTCATAGCTCCTGGCCCCACCTCTTCATTAATCGCTACTATGTCCAATCTCCCTGCTCCATGAGTTTTATCATACCTTTTCTTGAAACTATATATGGATCCTGCCTCCACTACATCACTTTCCATATTATTCTACTTCCTGACAACTCTATGACTGAAGAAGTACTTCCTAGCATCCCTGTCACTCATCTGATTCTTCAACTTCTAATTGAGGCCCCTTGTTGCTGTGTCCCATCTCTGGAACATCTCGCCTCCGTCCAACTTTTCAATTCCTTTCCTGTCCTCCAGTGTCGTCAGGTCAATTTTCCTTAACCTCTTCTCGGAGGACATGTCCCTCACCTCCGCAACTACCCGAAATGTGAACGAATTAATGGCTCCTTTTCCAAATGTTTGTCTACTCAGAGCCTCGACTTGTCCAATATCATTGAATTTCTTCGTAATCAATTGAGAAAAAATATTTAGATTTTTTTTAATTTGAAAATTAAATAAAAATGACAAATTGTTAGCCACTCCGCTGAAAATTAATACAGAAATACTTCTTATTAATATACAGAAATATTGAGGAGACATTTTCTCCAGGAGGGGAAGCTATCAGCCCCTTTCAGTCCTTTTCAGCCATTTCAGCTCTCTCAGGAAGGGCAATAACGTCTTGCTCAAGCAACAACACTTTTAATTGAAAGCATATGACCGTGTGTCATGATCACGCCATGTCCTTGCAGGAGAGCAGTGTTGCAACCATAGTGTGGGTTAATGAGAGAAAATTAATCTTCTACCTTAGCAGGACAATTAAGGAAAATCCTACACCTACTTTAGTACTATGTTAAAGATAGTGTACATTGTTATCTATGCTCAGTCAGCAAGAATCAAGCATTCTGCATCGCTTCATGGTGGAAGTTTGGCAAGCAAGGGAAACATGCTTGATCGACACTTCTGTTGTGTCGACGGCACGCCAGGGTGACGGAGGCACCGCGGGCCAGATTCCTTTTAGACTTAGTCGAGACAACTCGTGCGTCACGCTGTAATAACAAAGACACTAGTGATCGTGCGTTTTGTTTATAAAAGAGTCTCAACGGACACAGGAGAACAATTACAGAGAAGTGTGATCAGCTTCCTGTAATGACATCACTGTGAAAGGGATAAATCTTGTGGAACCAGTGTGAGTGTTGCGTGTTCCTAGACTGAGTGGAAGACGTGGACATCCAAGGACACTTCCGATTCAATAAAGTCACTGGATAGCTGTCGAACGGTGCACCCAACACCTTAGCTCACGCTACAAGAGCGAGGTAGGTTTTCAATTTGCTTGTTATGCAGGGGACTGCGCAATTCTTGTGTCACAAGAGGTTCAAAATCATCCTATACTTATACTTACTTATATTTACAAAATCATCCTACACTTAAACTTACTTATACTTACAAAATCATCCTATTCTTATACTTACTTGTGTGGGCTTTTGAGCCCAACACAAGTAAGTATAATGCCTTCGTAAGTATTTAGTTATTCAATGAAATACTGGCACAACACCCCCTAAGGGTAATTATACATACAACCAATTTTATTATCAGCCCAGGTGCGGTTGCATCGACGGCTCCAAGAACGTTGTGGAGGCAACTGCGGAATGTGGAGACGTCATCAAGCTAAGTTTGATCTACAGCTCACGATTTATTTTATGGCTTTGCTTGTTTGTATGCAATCCTTCAAAAAATATCTCTTTCGTTGTTTCTTCTTTTCGTTCTGCTGAGACATATTACATTTAATTTATATTGACCTAAGTTTTAGAAATGATGTGAAAGATTAAACATTTCTGATAGACTGAGAAAGGGGAGGCATTTTGAGCAACACAAAATACTTGGGGTTTATTGCGATTGTATGATTGTAACGACGACCGTGAAATACGCCAAGGGTAATAATGATTGCAAATAAATTCATGTCTTACTTTCGTGAAAGACTCCAGACTGATTTCACTTTCAGAGACTATCAAAAAGAAATCGTCCACTATTAACAAAATACTTTCACTGGACAACGTAATAACATCCTTGGGTTCGACGGCGTCTTTATGGATACTTAATTTATGCAAAGTATGTGGATCATTTAACGGGGGGATGGGTTTTAATACCACTTGCAATAATATTTTTAATATTTTGTAATATAACTATGATTACAGTGGCGAAATGAGATATACCGGAGTTTGAATACCGTATAAAATGATTCTAGGAGGAAAACAGAACATGTCAATATCATTAGATGTGAATGCTTTGAAATCCATTTTGTTAATATGTAACAACTTGGAATGTGTTTGCTTTAATAGTGTGTAGGAGGACATATATATTGTGGGGGCCTCTGTGTTTAAAGAATGGGAGGATCTGACTGTATATCGTGAGGTGCATCTGTCATAGCAGATGAGAGATGAGACTGCATATAAAGATTCGTCATATCTCTTAATGGTTGGTGAAATCGGCAAAGGTCATTGACCACAGTGACATAAGATATCTTAATGACTTCTATGTGCACGCAATGTCTAAATGCAAATAAGTGAGTTTACTAATATGTCATTAATGGGGAATATTTGCATAAAATTACAAAGTATGGTATAACATATAGATGTATCAACAATGTAAAGGCTTTCTCTAAAGCTGAAATAGGTTCATTTTTTGAAAATTATAACTATTAAAATCTGAAATATTACATTACAATATTAATGAATTAGTTGCTCTTTAGCCTAAAAAGTATTCAGTAAAACTGGCAGATAGAACAGAGAAGGTAGGTGAAGCGAAAACAATCCCTCCCATTCATGGTCGTGTTAACTCATGCCCGCTATAAGAATGCTTTATTTAAATCAGATACACTAATATCTGGATGTAAATAAATTAGTAATGTGAAAGGAGAAATGTGTACAGTAAAAATTAAAACAAGAGGTTTGTTGTTAAAAGGTATTTGTGAGAAATGATGTGGATGAATTTTTACAATTACAATCTTGAATTAACCTTTCACCCACATAACAGGGAAGAACTCTTGCACATCTAAAACAGATTATATTTACTGATATAAATGTACCTCGGTGACCTGTGAGATATTTAGGAACAGCAGGTCTTTGATACTGTGTCTCTCTCAATGCCATCTTCACAGTTCCTCAACTCACACGTCGGATCCTTAAATTAAGAAATATGGTCCTTGAAAATATACTAGAAAATTTAAGCCAGTAACAGTGGCAAATTGGTGTGTGGACTGTGTGATTATAGAAAAATTATTTGAGATTGACAACGTTAGGTAATTTTTAGTAACTTATTTACAAATTATTAAACAAATCAAACTAATGCAATAATTATAAATATAAGAGCACTTGTCCATTTATTTTATGGGTGGTATATCCTAATGCCTCCCTACAGGCAGGAAACTAATAATGACTAATAACTAGCTACATTACCTGTTGCATGGAGTTCAATACACATTGGGAGGCGTTCGTTAAACTGGTTGATAAATGTGGCGAGCAAATAAATATGTCGTCGCATTCAGCTACTGATTCCTGGTTTCCATCATATCATCATTAAGCTTCCGACACTTCAATAAGGAATCGTTCAATATAGACCTGACGTACACAATGTACGTCAGGCCAATATTGAAGTATGGAGCACCAGTTTGAAACCCACATCTAGTCAAGCATGTCAAGAAATTAGAGAAAGTGCAAAGGTTCGCAACACAACTAGTTCCGGAGCTGAGGGGCATGTCCTACGAGAAGAGGTTAAGGGAAGTTGGCGCGACGACGCTGGAGGACAGGAGGGATAGGGGGGACATAATATCGACATATAAAATTCTGGAAGGAATTGGAAGGTTGGACGGAGGCAAGATGTTCCAGAGATGGGACACAGCAACAAGCGGTCACATTTAGATGTTGAAGAAACAGATGTGTGACAGGGATGTTAAGGAGTATTTCTTTAGTCATAGAGTTGTCAGGAAGTAGAATAATCTGGAAAGCGATGTAGTGGAAGAGGGATCCATATATAGTTTTAAGAAAAGGTATGATAAAACTCATGGAGCAGGGAGAGTGGACATAGTAGCGATTAATGAAGAGGTGGGGCCAGGAGCTATGAATCGACACCTTCAATCACAATTAGGTAGGTAGTTGTATTAAGTATCTGGACACTTGCAGATACACTGTGCCTTAGTATATCCTGACGTTATAAACATCTGTCAATACTATTTCTATCGGCTCCAGTTACAATGGATCAAATTCTTCCACTCTTCCCAGTAATGTATACGTTCCACCATTTTTCCATTTTCCTCAAAATGATTATATTATACACATATATTTAATTATATTCAATGACATTTCCAGGTGTGTGGTACATTGCCTTAATCAGAATATTAGTTTTTCCAACATTATAACAATTACATTTTACTTAATTAACTGATTACCATAATTAAGTAAATTATTGGTGATGTTGGTTTCTCTGTGGCTTACAATCTTTTAAAAGTTACATCCGCACTACACACCTACACTATCTTATATAAACGATATTATATCTTTCAGTTATTGCAGAGATTACTGCAAAATTGTCAAAACTTTGTACAGTGTGCTTTGAATACATCTATTTCATTAGGAAACAGTCATCCTGATATACCCACAAAACGCAGAAAAATAACCTTGGGTAAAAAAAAAAAAATACCACGGGTGGGAATTGAATTCATAGCGAGTGAGTTATAAAGCTCCTGGCCAGCACATAAGCCACTGGGCCAGCTGGCTACAATAAGAATAATCCAACTAGGTATATTTATATACACCATAGAGAGTTTAGCATAGGCACCACTGTGAATCTCCCGCCAGTGTGGCCCTGACGAACGCTAGCTCTGGAGTTTCACGACTCATTCGCCACGAGTTCAATCCCCACCCGTGGTATGGCTTGTTTGCAATCGTGTCATTACGATTTCGTGAGTCATGATAGCAGTTTTGCAGGTAGTAGAGCTAGGGTTCGTTACGGCCACGCTGTGGAGATAGCCGAAAAACCACTACTATATTTGTAATTTCTATAGGGCGAATATCAAAGGTGTCAGTCGATATAATTTGAAAGACAAGTGGGAATATCCTGATTAGGAGTCAACAAGGATACCTGAGCCATACAGTGAAGACGTTCCCATATAAGTGTTTATAACACTACCTGACCTTCCGTTATCAAATGTTGAAGAAACTCATGGTTTAGGATGAAAAGCATGTGATAGCATTGAGGGTGAATATGAAGTTAGCATTTCAACACCTCAGCAGTTCTTCCAAGAAGAATTCGATGATCTGATAGGTGACCTCAGCTTGTCATAGCAAGCATGTGAGCTTTTAGCATCCAGACTAAAAGAAAAGAACTGTCTACAAGAAGTTAAGAAATGCAGTTAAAACGACAAGAGAGGTTTAAATCCTTCCGTACTTCAGCCAAGATGAGGAACTTGTATACTACAAGTTCTTCATTCTGGACTTCTTCTTCAGATGGGACTTGAATACAACCAGGAAACTGACGGCTGTTTGTAGAACTCCATCAGTAGCTTGAAATATGTCTTATTTTACAATGTCAGCCAATATGCATCTCGTCCAATTGCTCGCTCAACGAAACATAAAGAAGAATAGAAAAATATCAGAATGGTCTTGCAGAAGCATTGCTATGAGCACAAGATGTCTGTGTATTGTTCATCCATGACTGAATGATTTAAAATATAATTTCAGTTCGATTTAAAAGCTAGTCCCACCAGATCGATATATTTCTTTCACATCTTTTGTGTTTTTCATTGGAACACCAAATTTCTCAAAAACTAGAGCCAATCAAGCAAAACCGATGACATATTCGAAATCAGCACTACAAACTTTCTCTAAAATTTAACTAATATCATTGACCCAAAATTGAGTGTTGCCCCTGAATATTATTACTGCATAATACTATCATGTTTGCTACTTGTCAGCATGGCGAGTCCCTGTACCATAGCATAAACTAAGCTGTCAATAATATACTTTCTTGCGTATTAAGCCCAATGTAACCACTGGATAACCGTATACTTGAATGCCGC
>NC_069401.1:93648284-93681296 GCF_026875155.1 Cherax quadricarinatus | reverse complement strand
AGTGGTTCCAGTCAGCATCTCCTTACCAGTCATTTAACTGGGTGAATTATTGCACAACTTTGACATTGCACGTGCAAATGTTTACAAACCTTCAGTCCTCAAGCAGCGTTTTGCACGCTTGATTTATCTCAGCGGAACGCTGCATTCTAGGTAAGTATGATAACCTTCTAGCCTCAGTAATGAAGGATGATATGTAACCCAAACAATTATCTAAGTTTAACTAAGTCCAAGAGATCACTAAATGGTCACACTTCAAGGATCGTGCCTGTGACTATTTCTGGAATCATTGTCCCCATCATAATTTCGATTTAATATTAAGGATACCTAATGTTAAACACGAAAATGTAGAGAAATTTATCAATTATCTACTAACGGTAAAAGCAATGTGCAGATAAGTTGCTGAACCTCTGAAAGCATCATCCAGGGCTGAAGACAACGGTAAGATATATGCAAACAATCAAGTTATCAGTGACATGACTCAGATACCAGTAAGGACTCACAACACGGTGCTGAATGTCTGAGATGTAATAAGCCACGCTACCATGTTGAATCTTATAAAAGTGAGAATACAGATTCAAAATTTAGTGATAAGGCCCAACGAAAGCATTACTTCCAAAGATCTCTCCTAGATGTACACTACAATCACAACAGCATTTCAAGAGAATATTCGCATGAAGAAAGACTCCAACTCTAGCCAAAAGGCGTTGAGTGCCCTGCGTGACAAACGTGGAAATAGGCCATTTCCTAGAAAGACTTCTTCAACAAAAGAGATAAGAACTTTCGTCAAGCCATTACTTAACGTCCCGATACATAATGTGTTCGATGCTCTGAGTAAGGTATGTATTGATGGACAGGTGTCATCATACAGTTAGATGACAGTACAGAGGTAGGAATTCACTCTCCCAAGATGTCTCACTTTGTCACCTGTCGTTGCCCTGGACATACCTTTGATACACCTTTGAAGAATTTCGAGAGTATATCTACTCTCTGAGCCCGGCCATGGGCCAGGCTCGTCTGGTCGCTCGTCTGGTCAACCAGGCTGTTGCTGCTGGAGGCCCGCTGCTCCACAATTCATCACAGCCTTGTTGATCTGGCACCTGGTGAAGATACTTGTCTAGTTTCCTCTTGAAGGCTTCAACACTTGTTCCAGCAGTGTTTCTGATATCTTCTGGTAGGATGTTGAAAAGTCTGGGACCCCGGATGTTGATACAGTGTTCCCTTATTGTCCCCACCGCACCCCTGCTCCTCCCTGGGTTTATTTTACACTTCCTCCCATATCTCTCACTCCAGTATGTTATTATGGCAGTGTGCAGATTTGGGACCAAGCCCTCGAGTACCTTCCAGGTATATATTATCATATACCTCTCCCTCCTCCGCTCCAATGAGTACATGTTCAAGACTTGCAGGCGTTCCCAGTAATTTAGGTGCTTTACTGGCTAAATGTGAGCCGTAAACGATCTCTGTATTTGTTCCAGCTCCGATATTTCTCCTGCCCTGAACGGGGCCGTTAGCACTGAGCAATATTCTAAGTGAGGGAGCACTAGCGATTTGAAGAGTGTCACCATCGGCATTGGTTCCCTTGTTTTGAAAGTTCTCAATACCCACCCAATGATCTTCCTGGCTGTCGTGATCTTTGTCTTGTTATGGTCTTTAAAAGAAAGGTCCGCTGACATAATTATTCTTAGGTCTTTTACGCATTCCTTACGTTCTGTTTGGTGACTCTCTTGAGTTTTGTATATAGTGCTCCTTTCGAGTTCTTCATTCTTTCCATACCTAAGCAGCTGAAACTTATCACCATTGAACGTCATGTTGTTTTCCACTGCCCACTGGAAAAACTTGTTTATGTCTTCCTGTACTTTTTCAGTGTCCTCTACTGTACTGACTTTCATGCTTATTTTAGTGTCATCTGCAAATGATGATACAAAAGTGTGCCGGCTGTTTTTGTCTGTCTGTTATGAGGATGAGGAACAGCAGAGGTGCCAGGACAGTGCCTTGGGGCACTGAGCTTTTGACCTCGCTGATGTTGGATGTTGTCCTGTTCACTATTACTTTTTGTGTTGTGTGTGTTAGGAAACCGAAAATCCATCTGCCTACCTTCCCTGTAATGCCCATGGCCTTCATTTTGTGCGCTATCACTCCATGATCGCATTTGTCAAACGCCTTTGCAAAATCTGTGTAAATCACATCTGCGTTTTTGTCGTCTTTCAATGCCTCCGTAATTCTGTCATAATGGTTCAGCAGCTGTGACAGATGATGATCGTCCTGCTCTAAAACCATGCTGGTTCGGGTTATGTTGGTTGTGCTGCTCCATGAAATTTGTAATCTGCCGTCTCATCACTCTTTCGAAGATTTTTATGTGAGAAGTTAGGGCTACTGGTCTGTAATTTTTAGCTGGCGCTCTACTACCTCCCTTATGCAAAGGAGTTATGTCTGCACTCTTTAAGGCCTCCAGTATTTCACCTAGATCTAAGCTCTTTCTCCAAAGAATACTGAGGGCTCGTGCTAGTGGTACTTTGCACTTCTTTATAAATAGAGCATTCCATGAATCAGGTCCAGGTGCTGAGTGAGTGGGCATGTTTTCCATTTCTTTCTCGAAATCTATGGGATTTGTACTAATGTCAGTTAGTTAGTTCGTCTGTGCGGCCTTCTTCTGGAGTGAAAAATATTTCTGCATTTTCTACCTTGCTGTCATTTAGTGGGTTGCTGAACATCGACTCATACTGTTCTTTTAGGATTTCACTCATTTCCTGTTCATCGTCAGTATACGAGTCTCCTCTCAGTAGTGGTCGAATTCTACAGGTAGTTCTTAGCTTGGATTTTGCGTAGGAATAGAAATATTTTGGGTTTCTTGCAATATCCTGTATGGCCTTTTGTTCCCTTTGTACTTCTTCTGAGAGGTATAACATCCAAAGTTTTTGCTCTAATTCAGTGATCTCTCTGCTAAGTCTATCTTTCCTCTTTTGTAGCATATTTGTGTTTTTAAGCAGTTCAGTAACCCGTTGTCTTCTTCTGTACCATCTCCTACGCTCTCTCTCTACATCTGATCTTCCTCTGGGTTTCCTCAATGGTACATGTTTCATACTTACTTTGTATGCTTTTGTATTCAGCTTCTCTAGGCACTGGTGGGGAATTAGGATGCTCATGTCTGATTCCCAGGGTATGTCTGATAGCTCTTGGTTTATTTTTTTCCCAGTTAATTCTATGGTTGTTAAAATTAAACTTACTGAACATCCCGTATCTAACTTTAGCGATGCAGTTTCCTACCCCTGAGTTAATACTAGTTTGAACCTCTATGATGTTATGATCAGAGTAAATAGTTTTGGAAACTGTTATGTCTCTGATCAGTTCCTCGTTGTTTGTGAATATCAAATCCAGTGTATTTTCATTTCTAGTGGGATCAATTACCTGTTGGTTTAAAGAGTACTTTTCACAAAACCTCATTATTTCCCAGGTATGTGCCTGTTGAGCCAGGGTGCTTCCCGGGGATATTTCTGGTATAACATTACGTTGTGCCATCTTCCATTTTACATGAGGGAGATTAAAATCTCCAAAGGAGTAAAACATTTGGTGTAGGACTTTCTAGCCTATCCAGATAGCTATCTATCTTACTTAACTGATCTGTGAATTTCTCAGCAGTTGCCTCGGTGGTTTGTATACTAGGATAATTACTAAATTCCTATTTTCAACTTTCATGCCTAGAATTTCTACTATATCATTCGTAGAATTCAGCACTTCTGTGCTGAATCTTTACATAGATTCCTACTCCTCCCTGTGACCTATTGATTCTATCACATCTATACATGTTGTAGTTTTCTATCTTTCTCTCCATCCAAAACATCCCTCGTATGTGTTTCTGCAAATGCTCCGAACATGGCATGCGCTTCTGTTAGGAGCTCACTGACATAACTAACTTTGTCATTTTTATTTGATTTCAAACCCTGTATATTTGCAAATATGAAGTAGGAATTACCAAGTGGGATGCTTTGTCTCGCTTTGTGTTTCATTAGTATCACTGGTGGTGTACTACCTGGCATGTCCCCTGGTGTACACTCCCCTGGTTTCTCCAGTACTGGCTTTGCGTTTGTTTGCTTATTCGGCCTTGAGCCCACCTGTCCTCTCTGTACCATTCCCCCCTATTTGTCTCTCTCTTTGTTCTGATATTTTCTCTTTTTTGTCTAAAAAAGAATGCTGTTCAGTTTCCCTTTCTCTGCTAACTCTGTAGAGCCGCGTTCCTTTTACATGATGGTCTGGGCAGCTCAGGTTATTACATTCTCTGGTCTGCGTTGAAGCTTTACACATTACTGGATGGAAGTACCTGCTGTACTCTTTGTTGAAACGACACTTTCCCTTCCTCAACATGTTGGCACATTTTCTGGTGTGTTGATTCCAACAATCTCTGCCATATAGGCACATACCTCTAGCAAAGTAACTAAATGTTCTGACTACCTATATTTATTGATGCTGTGTCGTTCCTAACTTCTGCCACCTGATCTGAGTTCCCTTGTTCACTTTCTTCTAGGCAAATTTCTTCCCTTTGCTCTTTTTCGTTTGTTCCTGTTCTAGTTTTCTCATCCTCCCTTCCCCTTTCCGCTATGTTATGCATCCGTTTCCTTTTCCGACTTGCTCTTACTTTCACTCCTTGGTTTTCATCTCTATTTGCATTTTCCTCCTTTTCTTGTTCCTTTTCCCCTGTTTTCCACTCTTTGTATAACTCTGGCAAGCTCCCTAGAAACTTCCTTACGCATTCTAGGTTTTCACTTTTCAGTACCTCTCTTATGCTTAACCAGCTGTCCCTTTCACTGGGGCAAATTCAGAAACGACTTTCTTGTTTTTGGTCATTTGTCATGGTTGCATGAAGCTTTGTACATGATATATGTGATGTATTACCGCATATTTCACAATCAATGCCCCTCATGTTTCTCCCAAAGATTTTTTCACATATACAACAGCCTTTATTCCTGGCCATGATTACTTTTAAAACAGGTGTATGTGGTGGATGGTGTATTTATTATGTGCGGCTGGTGGTGGGGTGGCTGGTAGGTGGGATTGGTTGGGGAGAGGGTAGGGACAAAAGGAGGAGGGGGTGGTGCGGTGGGGTTGTAAGCTGGGAGATAGCGGTCTGTGGAAAGAAGGTGAGGGTGCGAGGAGGGCAGGCCGTGGGTGGGATTGTTTGATGGGTGGGGTTGGATCCGGGGACTGGGGTGGGACACGAGTCGGAGGAAGGGGTGGCGGCACGAGGCAGGGGATGGGGTGGGGGCACGAGGCAGGGGGCTTGGAGGTGGGGTGCAGGTGGCACTTTCAACTTGTTCCCATATAATTATACCATAGGTTGACACTACACTCGGGATTAAAATGATTAACTCAGTTTACTATATCACTGCCTATTTATATCCTTTTCGTCTATTCGTTATATGTGGTAACTGGTACCTTGGTGTATCACTTGTCACATGTCAACA
This sequence comes from Cherax quadricarinatus, assembly GCF_026875155.1. NCBI lineage: Eukaryota > Metazoa > Arthropoda > Malacostraca > Decapoda > Parastacidae > Cherax > Cherax quadricarinatus. The sequence goes on along the minus strand of NC_069401.1, from coordinate 93,675,840 downwards.
CCAGGACAATTACACTCACCCACCACTGCCACACTTCACAATTATTTTTTTATTTTATTTCCTTTTATTTTATCCCTGGTATTTTGTCACTGTTGTACACTGGTTATCTCAAGGATATACAATGTATTTCTTTCAAGATACACTTTTCTTTTCACTGCACTACACTGGGATGGTTACATTGTTCACAAGGCACTAGGCCTACGGTAACTTTCCTCTCCACTTCCATAGCAGTAGACTTAGGAGGGAACGGGGAAAAACACGTCACACAGTAGACTTATGCCTTTTCATTGATTTTATGCAACCATCACTCGTTTTATTACTTTTGACTATAGTAAATATTCCTCCATTATTTCCACTTCTCTGGACCTCCGGCAATAGTTCACTAGTGCCATTTGCTTGTAAATATTCCCATATGCTACACCATATATTTTACGCTGTACTGTGGGTAATTTAGATTACTCGTATCTACAATTTATTTCACTATGTCACTACACATGTATATTTGTTACTCGCCATATTACTTATAGATAGTTCAATATCTGTTTGTTTATTTCCACTTGTGTCTACTTCTGGCAATAGTTCGCTAGTGCTGGTCAGGCTTATTTCCAGAGTAACGTTGTTCTAACCGGCACTCTCCGTTTGACACTGTAATCCATATTTTTCTATTTTGTGTTCACTGATATTCCTTTTATGTTGGTTCACAAAGAAGTATATCACTTTATGGTTGCACACGCTTATTTCCCGCCCTCTGTTCCCACTTGGGACTATCAGGAAAAGTCATTTTTGACGGAGCTCGACCGCGCGTGACTTCCCCTCACACACACAGAAACAAGGCAAAGACTTTTCAGGCGACGAAGAAATCCACTGTTTTCACATATCTATTGCCCTTGTGGCTTAGCGCTTCTTTTTTATTATAATAATAATTCACATATCTAAAAGCACTCTCTTAAGTCCACTAGCCTTGTACGATAAAGATGCGAAGCTTTTCTCGACCCAGGAGCGGTGATCAGTAACAACTGGTCCCGTCTGTTCTTAGTCGTGAACATTCAAATTGTACCTTGGTAACCTGACTGAATTCAAAACCATGATGAAGATGGATGTCAATTGCTATTCTCCCAAAAAGTGGGAGGTTGTGTTTGAAGTCTTCCCTATGTATATCTGTGAATAAAACTGGGAAACACCCTGTGTCTCGATCGACAGATGTACACAACGGCTTGAGTCCCATGAAGCTAAATGCTTCAGAAACATTCTGTCTTGCAATACAGGCACCTGCTCACAAGTGTCTTGCAGTAGAGTTTGTTCGATAGAGCCTGACAATGAACTGCGTGAAAGAAGAGAAGTCTCAGGCGAATAAGAATCCTAGCCCTCAGTCTGTTTTTAATGATAACACTAACCAGTCTTCTGAAGACAATCTATCGTTACGGCTAAAGTGCGTTTACAGCACGTACAGAGCCTGATATCAGGCTGAAAGCTAAATCACTCACAGTAATTGAATTCACGACCATGTCATCACCGATTTTTGTAGAATCAAAGGTGCGTTCGTTGAACGTTGTAAACTGTGTTGAATCCTCAACGCAGTGGTTGTCATTTAAAAAAAAACACGAATAACTGGTAAAACCTGTCCCCTTTCCTTTTTCTGTAAGAGTCATAGGTCAGGTAGCTTTCAAGTGCAGTTCTTTCTTAAAGACTCCCAACCAATGACGTCAACTTCAGGATGTATTTAACCGGCCCCACACAACAGCCTACATACTATTTCCGCAATGCCTAACATATTTGCTGAAACACTTATCACATAAACCATACCCCCGAAGTTATCAATGATCTGAATTCCCCTTGGAATGTTCCTCTTGTTCTCATATCAAAGAATGAGAGAAGATGGTGCCCTGTACTAGAGTACAAAAAAAATCATTGCTTACACGATTCCAAATCGATTCCCATTGTCTATTATCACTGATTTACTCAAGAATATTGGAAGGAATAGAATCTATTTGAACACTGACCTGTTACAGGTCTTGATGAACAGAGCAAAGACTTGAACATGTTCTCTACACTGACAGGTCATGAAAACATCTGCTGTGTTTGTAGTTTGCTGTGGTTCCCATCCTTGAAGAGTGGGCCAAAAGTCCCTAACGATATTAAGCAACATAGATTGAGCTTTTTAAAGTACATTGGTTATTTACTCTCTGGGAATAATACGGAAGTTTTCTACTCTGAACGAGATATCTTGGATCAAAAGCAATCTTCCTAATCAACGTCAAATGTGTTATTGCGATAATGGTATGAAAATTTATTAATCTGTTTACTTTTACCCATGCACCGTGACTCTGTTTTTTTTATATAAATTTTACGTACATTTTAATTTATTTGCTCTATACTCTGTAACAATTAGATCAATTTTGCTTACGCATGAGAGTTCAACCTAACCTAACCCAGCGAAAAGACATGAAAAATCTTGCTCCCTGTTCCTTCTATTCTTTGGATGAATGTCATGTTTGCTTGCTCCCTGCTCCACCTTGACATATTTTTCACAGCCATAAATGCTCTCGCCGAGCCCCAGTCTCTTTCTTGTCTTGTCATATTTTCAACGTCCAATCACAAACTGCCATCTTCAGGAAAATCCTTACCTCTGCTGGGGGTGAAGACTGTCTTTACTGGACTCGATAATTGTTAATATATTATAAGTTTAGTAAGTGATATACGTATACCTTGATAATGTGAGAAACTAATGACGACAGAGTTTGTATTATAATTATCATTCCCTGTACACAAACATACACACATACAAACACATACACGAAAGAGTTTGTATTTTAATTAGAATTCCCTGTATACACACACATACACACACACACACACACACACACACACACACACACACACACACACACACACACACACACACACACACACACACACACACACGACATGACGGAAGGAATAGGCTCCGAAGTGTCCCTGTTTGCAGATGATGTGAAGTTGATGAGAAGTATTCACTCGATCGAAGACCAGGCAGAACTACAATGGGATCTGGACAGGCTGCAGACCTGGTCCAGCAATTGGCTCCTGGAGTTCAATCCCAACAAGTGCAAAGTCATGAAGATTGGGGAAGGGCAAAGAAGACCGCAGACGGAGTACAGTCTAGGGGGCCAGAGACTACAAACCTCACTCAAGGAAAAAGGTCTTGGGGTGAGTATAACACCAGGCACATCTCCTGAAGCGCACAACAATCAAATAACGGCTGCAGCATATGGGCACCTAGCAAACCTCAGAACAGCATTCCGACATCTTACTAGGGAATCGTTCAGGACCCTGTACACCGTGTACGTTAGGCCCATATTGGAGTATGCGGTACCAGTTTAGAACCCACACCTAGCCAAGCACGTAAAGAAACTAGAGAAAATGCAAATGTTTGCAACAAGACTAGTCCCAGAGCTAAGAGGTATGTCCTACGAGGAGAGGTTAAGGAAAATCAACCTGACGACACTGGAGGGCAGGAGAGATAGGGGGGACATGATAACGACATTCAAAATACTGAGAGGAATTGACAAGGTGTACAAAGACAGGATGTTCCAGAGATTGGACACAGTTGGAAGTTGAAGACACAGATGAATCACAGGAATGTTAGGAAGTATTTCTTCAGCCACAGAGTAGTCAGTAAGTGGAATAGTTTGGGAAGTGATGTAGTGGAGGCAGGATCCATACATAGCTTTAAGCAGAGGTATGATAAAGCTCACCGTTCAGGGAGAGTGACCTAGTAGCGATCAGTGAAGAGGCTCGGCCAGGAGCTCGGACTCGACCCCTGAAACCTCAATTAGGTGAGTACAACTAGGTGAGTACACACACACACACACTCACACACACACACACACACACACACACACACACACACACACACACACACACACAAACACACACACTGATTCATGGAAGGCAATTACTGTGTCACAAACCTTCTGGAGTTTTATGATAAAGTAACAGAAGTAAGACACGAGAGAGAGAGAGGGGTGGGTTGATTGCATCTTCTTGGACTGCAAGAAGGCCTTTGACACAGTTCCTCACAAGAGATTAGTGCAGAAACTAGAGGATCAGGCGCCTATGACAGGAAGGGCACTGCAATGGATCAGAGAATACCTGACAGGGAGGCAACAACGAGTCATGGTACGTAAAGAGGTATCACAGTGGACACCTGTGATGAGCGGGGTTCCACAGGGGTCGGTCCTAGGACCAGTGCTATTTTTGGTATATATGAACGACATAATGGAAGGGATAGACTCAGAAGTGTCCCTGTCCGCAGACGATGTGAAATTAATGAGAAGAATTAAATCAGATGAGGATCAGGCAGGACTTCAAAGAGACCTGGACAGGCTGGACACATGGTCCAGCAACTGGCTTCTCGAATTTAACCCCGCCAAATGCAAAGTCACGAAGATAGGGGAAGGGCACAGAAGACCGCAGACGGAGTATAGGCTAGGTGGCCAAAGACTGCAAACCTCGCTTAAGGAGAAAGATCTTGGGGTGAGTATAACAACGAGCATGTCTTCGGAAGCACACATCAACCAGTTAACTGCTGCAGCATATGGGCGCCTGGCAAACCTGAGAACAGTGTTCCGATACCTTAGCAAGGAATCGTTCGAGACACTGTACACCGTGTACGTCAGGCACATACTGGAGTATGCAGCACCTGTTTGGAACCCGCACTTGATCAAGCACGTCAAGAAATTAGAGAAAGTGCAAAGGTTTGCGAGAAGGTTAGTTCCAGAGCTAAGGGGAATGTCCTATGAAGAAAGGTTAAGGGAAATCGGCCTGACGACACTGGAGGAGAGGAGGGTCAGGGGATACACGATAACGACTTATAAAATACTGCCTGGAATAGACAAGGTGGACAAAGACAGGATGTTCCAGGGAGGGCACACAGAAACAAGAGGTCACAATTGGAAGTTGAAGACTCAGATGAGTCAAATGGATGTTAGGAAGTATTTCTTCAGACATAGAGTTGTCAGGCAGTGGAATAGCCTAGAAAGTGATGTAGTGGAGGCGGGAGCCATACATAGTTTTAAGACGAGGTTTGATAAAGCTCATAGAGCAGGAAGAGAAAGGACCCAGTAGCAACTGGTGGAGAGGCTTGGCCAGGAGCTAAGACTCGACCCCTGCAACCACAAATAGGTGAGTACAAATAGGTGAGTGAATACTCACACACACACACACACACACACACAACAATATACAAAATACTGAGAGGAATTGACAAGGTGGACAAAGGCAGGATGTTCCAGAGATGGGACACAGCAACAAGGGGACACAGTTGGAAGTTGAAGACACAGATGAATCACAGGGATGTTAGGAAGTATTTCTTCAGCCAAAGAGTAGTCAACAAGTAAAATAGTTTGGGAAGCGATGCAGTGGAGGTAGGATCCATACATAGCTTTAAGCAGAGGTACGATAAAGCTCAAGGTTCAGAGAGAATGACCCAGTAGTGACCAGTGAAGAGGCGGGGCTAGGAGCTAGAACTCGAGCCCTGCAACCTCAACTAGGTGATTACAACTAGGTAAGTACACACACACACACATACACACACACACACACAAGTCACACAGACATAGGTGCACAAGGCTCCGAGAACCTTAGTGTTTTTAAGGTGTGCAGTAACTGCTAGCAGTAATCAGTGGTAGTGACAACGTCAGTGAACAATCCTACGAGTGATAACTAAAGTTATTTGTTAAAAAAAAAAGTCGAGAGGAAGCCTGAAATTATTAATATTTCAAAGTGCAAAACCGTTATGGGCAGTAGGCATCTGTTGCCACACAGATTCAAATATACAAAGATCAAAGTGAGTGTGGAAGTAGGTGTTCAAGAATTACCAGCGTTTGGATAACAAATGAAATGTGGGGAACCATACAGTGAGAGTGAAAAAGTTAATAAGCAAAAGGAAAAAGGAAAACTAAAACATATAAAATAGGGAAAGTGGCAGAGTAGGCATCGTGAAGCAGTGACGTCACAACAAGTTGTGTGCCTTTATTCATATAAAGTGAAGTGTATATAATGTGAAGTGTATACTATCATAAGTGAAAAGTGAAATCGTGTGAGGAACGCAGGATGTATGAGCATATATGGTTATAAACATCACTGGTGAAGGATCTCCAAAATAGTGATAGAAGGCCTATGTATGACGACTACATCATCATCATCTGGCAACTTGTCACCACACTGCTGCCAGCACAAGTATTATTCATCTATTGTGGTTGCATGCTGGCTCTGGATTCTGGTCTTGCATCACTGTTAGATACTGGTCACTCACTCCTGCAAGCTATTACCAGAATTAGAGTAGAAATAGCATAGATAAAGTGAAGATAGTGTTGACGAGAGTGTGAGGACAGCAGACTAGCGAGGGGTGGCATAGTATTACTACCGGTAGTTATTAGCAGTATGAATACTTAGGAAGCTAGGAAGTTCTCTCTCAATGTGAGCAAGGAATAGGATAATAACCAGCAGTAATTGATACTTAAATCCAGAGAGGGCAATAAGTGGAGAGAGTAGCATTACTAGGAAAGACAGCTGGGACTAAATTTGAGCATACACGACAGAGAGGCATAACAGATCTTTCAACCACAACAACCCCTCCCCTACCACCCTAACCATCTCTCCATCACACACACACACACACACACAATGGTAGACACTCATAGAAGCTTTAGACCCTTGTACCAATTACCGCTTTTTATAACTCAGAATTACTGGTACGTATTAGCAGTATCTCCCCCTCAGACCTCCCCCATACACATGAACACACACATATACACAGATACGCACACACACACACACACCTGCACTAGGCGAATACACACACACACACACACACATATACACTCACACACACACATACATACACACACAGACACACACACACATGCACACACATGCACACACACGCACAACACCTGTAAGGACCTCGTTATCAAGCGGTCACTCTATCCTCAGCCTTCTTTCCCCTCACTCCCCTTCTAATCCCATCACACACACACACACCTCCCCCGCTTCTACGGGTCACTCATCCTTCTCTTCCCCTCCCCCCTTCCTCCCTTAATCCCATCCTTCTCTCTCCCACACATGCACACACACATACACAAGCACACATACACAAGCACACATACACAAGCACATATACACTTGACACAAAAAACATACTCCACCTTCCCCTAACCACCTCCCCCCCTCCCCCTAGCCACCTACCCCTCCCCAAGCCATCTAATCCCTCCCCCAAACCATCTAACCCCCTCCCCCCAACCACCTCTCTCCCTCATATAACCATCCTCCCCCTCCCTCATAACCATCCATCCTCACTCCCCCTAACCATCTCTCCCCCTTCCTTCTGTGGAGCAATGGGGCAACCTAGAAATAGGATGAGAACAAAGGGCCCAAAGGACAAATCTGGGAGGGAAGATGGGAGGCAGAGCTCAAAAATAGGGAGGAAGACTGGGGAAGGAGGCTAGATGAGCTTACAAGGAAGATGAAGGAGAGGATAGCAGCAGAATCCAGAAGATGGGAGCAACATGCCACAGTAGCAGAAGCCGAGATACAGAGATTAGAAATGGAGCTGAGACATCTGAAACAGCCTAGAGACAAAGATATTACAGAAGTAGCATCAGCAATGTCCACATCAGACACAGACAACGGGTCTGAAGGGAGCATGGAAGCTAAACTGAATGCAGAGGTCCTGTCAAACCCACATGAGGCCAAAACAAAGACAGGGAGCACACTAGGACAGAATGAGAGGTTGGAAGACATTGAAGGAACTAGGACATGTGCAGGGACCTTACCAGACACTTGTGGGGGCCAGGAACAGGTGAGCAGGAAGGACAAACCAATGAGCATAGGGGCCAAAGCTAGGAAAGGGACTGAAGGAAGGAACACTCCACGGGAAGGAACTAAAACACCTCAGAGGATACAATGGGAGTCACAGTGGGAGGTGGAAAGGGAGAGATCAGTTTTTGACTATGGGCTAGATGAAGCTAAAGGGGAAACTTATGAGGAAAGAAAGCAGGAGAAGAAAAAAGCGATTGAAGGCATCATGAAGGTGATAGGCGAGGGAGACATGACCCAGGTGGCAAATTTTCGGAGAATCGGGTGGTTCACAAAGAAAAGGAATCGGCCTCTCAAAGTAATTTTCAAGGCAGAATCAACCCGAACCATGATCCTGCAGGAGAAAGCATGGCTGAGAGGCAAACAGGAGTTCATGAGTGTGTACCTCAATCGAGACAGAATACAGGAGGAAAGGATGATACTGAAAGAGAGAGTGCAAAAACGAAAGGAGGAATGGGAGGAAATGAAAAAAAGAGAGCAGAATAACCCAGAAACAGGTGGAAGGACAAGCACACCCCCCAGAAACACCTGCAGAAGGACTCCAGCCACGACACCCCCAAGGCAACTGAACAATCCAAACCAACCATCACACACCGATCCCTCTGTTCCCACCCCCCACACCACAAACCTTACCCCTACAGCAACCCTCTGTGGGAGCTCTTCCTCCACTTCCACTGCAACCCCCCACAGACCCCCACCAGGGCTCCTGCTCTCCCAACCCCAGTATTCCCCCAGGACCACAGTTACAGTATTAGAACAGATGTTGAAGGTTTGGTACACAAATGCAGATGGATTAACGAATAAATATGAGGAATGGCAAGAAACAATCAATGAGAAGTCCCCAGACATCATAGCAGTTACAGAAAGAAAACTCACGGAGACAATAACAGATGCAATCTTCCCACCAGGATACCAGATCATGAGGAAAGATAGAAGGGGCAGAAGGGGGTGAGGGATTGCTCTGCTCGTAAAAAACAGATGGAAATTCGAGAAAATGGGAGGCATAAACGAGACAGGAGAAAGGGACTACATAGCAGGTACGCTTCTGTCTGGGGAGCACAAGGTGGTCATTGCAGTGATGTATAATCCACCACAGAACTACAGGAGGCCAAGAGAGGAATATGAAGAGAGCAACAGAGCAATGGTGGACACACTTTCTGAGGTGGCAAGAAGAGCTCACTCCAGCAGAGCAAAGTTGCTGGTTATGGGGGATTCCAACCACAGGGAGATTGACTGGGAAAACCTGGAGCCACATGGAGTTCCCGAAACATGGAGAGCCAAGATGTTGGATGTGATGCTGGAAAACCTCATGCATCAACATGTTAAGGACACTACCAAAGTGAGAGGGGAAGATAAATCAGCAAGATTGGACCTTGTGTTCACAATGGGCAGTTCAGACATTGAGGACATCACATATGAGAGTCCACTAGGAGCTAGTGACCACGTGGTTCTGTGCTTTGAATACATAGTAGAGTTGCAAGTGGAGAGAGTAACAGGAATTGAATGGGAAAAGCCTGACTATAAAAGAGGGGACTACATAGGGCTGAGGAACTTCCTTCAGGAGGTTCCGTGGGACAGAGAACCAGGAGGAAAACCAGTAAATGAAATGATAGAATATTATTATTATCACACACTGGCCGATTCCCACCAAGGCAGGGTGGCCCGAAAAAGAAAAACTTTCACCTTCATTCACTCCATCACTGTCTTGCCAGAAGGGTGCTTTACACTACAGTTTTTAAACTGCAACATTAACACCCCTCCTTCAGAGTGCAGGCACTGTACTTCCCATCTCCAGGACTCAAGTCCGGCCTGCCGGTTTCCCTGAACCCCTTCATAAATGTTACTTTGCTCACACTCCAACAGCACGTCAAGTATTAAAAACCATTTGTCTCCATTCACTCATATCAAACACGCTCACGCATATCTGCTGGAAGTCCAAGCCCCTCGCACACAAAACCTCCTTTACCCCCTCTCTCCAACCTTTCCTAGGCCGACCCCTACCCCGCCTTCCTTCCACTACAGACTGATACACTCTTGAAGTCATTCTGTTTCGCTCCATTCTCTCTACATGTCCGAACCACCTCAACAACCCTTCCTCAGCCCTCTGGACAACAGTTTGGTAATCCCGCACCTCCTCCTAACTTCCAAACTACGAATTCTCTGCGTTATATTCACACCACACATTGCCCTCAGACATGACATCTCCACTGCCCCCAGCCTTCTCCTCGCTGCAACATTCATCACCCATACTTCACACCCATATAAGAGCGTTGGTAAAACTATACTCTCATACATTCCCCTCTTTGCCTCCAAGGACAAAGTTCTTTGTCTCCACAGACTCCTAAGTGCACCACTCACTCTTTTTCCCTCATCAATTCTATGGATTCACCTCATCTTTCCTAGACCCATCCGCTGACACGTCCACTCCCAAATATCTGAATACATTCACCTCCTCCATACACTCTCCCTCCAATCTGATATTCAATCTTTCATCACCTAATCTTTTTGTTATCCTCATAACCTTACTCTTTCCTGTATTCACCTTTAATTTTCTTCTTTTGCACACCCTACCAAATTCATCCACCAATCTCTGCAACTTCTCTTCAGAATCTCCCAAGAGCACAGTGTCATCAGCAAAGAGCAGCTGTGACAACTCCCACTTTGTGTGTGATTCTTTATCTTTTAATTCCACGCCTCTTGTCAAGACCCTCGCATTTACTTCTCTTACAACCCCATCTATAAATATATTAAACAACCACGTTGACATCACACATCCTTGTCTAAGGCCTACTTTTACTGGGAAATAATTTCCCTCTTTCCTACATACTCTAACTTGAGCCTCACTATCCTCGTAAAAACTCTTCACTGCTTTCAGTAACCTACCTCCTACACCATACACTTGCAACATCTGCCACATTGCCCCCCTATCCACCCTGTCATACGCCTTTTCCAAATCCATAAATGCCACAAAGACCTCTTTAGCCTTATCTAAATACTGTTCACTTATATGTTTCACTGTAAACACCTGATCCACACACCCCCTGCCTTTCCTAAAGCCTCCTTGTTCATCTGCTATGTAACAACAAAATGCAAGGAGGCAGTGGAAAGGTTTATTCCCAAGGGCAACAGAAACAATGGGAAGACCAGAACGAACCCCTGGTTTACCCGACGGTGTAAGGAGGCAATAACAAAGTGCAATAGAGAATGGAAAAAGTACAGAAGGCAGAGAACACATGAAAATAGGGAGATCAGTCGCAGAGCCAGGAACGAGTATGCACAGGTAAAAAGGGCGGCCCAGCGACAGTATGAAAATAACATAGCATCGAAAATCAAGACTGACCCGAAACTGTTGTATAGCCACATCAGGAGGAAGACAACAGTCAAAGACCAGGTGATCAGACTGAGGACAGAAGGTGGAGAACTCACAAGAAATGATCAGGAGGTATGTGAGGAGCTAAACAGGAGATTTAAGGAAGTTTTTATAGTAGAGACAGGAAGGGCTGTGGGAAGACAGCACAGAAGGGAACATCAAGAGGGAATATACCAACAAGTGTTGGATGACATACGAACAGCCGAGGAGGAGGTGCAGAAGCTGCTAAGTGACCTTGATACCTCAAAGGCGATGGGACCGGACAACATCTCCCCATGGGTTCTTAGAGAAGGAGCAGAGATGATGTGCGTGCCCCTAACCACAATCTTCAACACATCCCTTGAAACTGGGCAACTACCTGAGAAATGGAAGACAGCAAATGTAGTCCCCATATTTAAGAAAGGAAACAGAAATGAGGCACTAAACTACAGACCTGTGTCTCTGACATGTATTGTGTGCAAAGTCACGGAGAAGATTATCAGGAGGAGAGTGGTGGAACACCTGGAATGGAACAAGATTATAAATGAAAACCAGCATGGGTTCATGGAAGGCAAATCCTGTGTCACAAACCTTCTGGAGTTTTATGAAAAGGTAACAGAAGTAAGACACGAGAGAGAGGGGTGGGTTGATTGCGTTTTCCCAGACTGCTGGAAGGCCTTTGACACAGTTCCCCACAAGAGATTAGTGCAGAAGCTGGAGGATCAGGCACATATAACAGGGAGAGCACTGCAATGGATCAGGGAATACCTGACAGGGAGGCAACAACGAGTCATGGTACGTGAAGAGGTATCACAGTGGGCGCCTGTGAAGAGCGGGGTCCCACAGGGGTCAGTTCTATGACCAGTGCTATTTTTGAAATATGCAAACGACATGATGGAAGGAATAGACTCTGAAGTGTCCCTATTCGCAGATGATGTGAAGCTGATGAGAAGAATTAAATCGGATGAGGATGAGGCAGGACTGCAAAAATACCTGGACAGCCTCGACATGTGGTCCAGAAACTGGCTTCTCGAATTCAACCCTGCCAAATACAAAGTCATGAAGATTGGGGAGGGGCAAAGAAGACCGCAGACATAGTATAGGCTAGGTGAACAAAGACTACAGACCTCACTCAGGGAGAAAGACCTTGGGGTGACCATAACACCGAGCACGTCACCGGAGGCACACATCACCCAAATAACTGCTGCAGCATACCGGCGCCTGGCAAACCTGAGAATAGCGTTCCAATACCTTAATAAGGAATAGTTAAAGACACTGTACACTGTGTATGTTAGGCCCATACTGGAGTATGCAGCACCAGTCTGGAACCCACACCTGGTCAAGCACGTGAAGAAGTTAAAGAAAGTACAAAGGTATGCAACAAGGCTAGTCCCAGAGCTCAGGGGAATGTCGTACGAGGAAAGGTTGAGGGAAATCGGACTGACGACACTGGAGGACAGAAGGGTCAGGGAAGACATGATAACGACATACAAGATACTGCGGGGAATAGACAAGGTGGACAGAGATGGGATGTTCTAGAGAGGGGACACACAAACAAGTGGTCACAACTGGAAGCTGAAGACTCGGACGAGTCACAGGGACGTTAGGAAGTATTTCTTCAGTCATAGAGTCGTCAGGAAGTAGAATAGCCTAGCAAGTGAAGTAGTGGAGGCAGGAACCATACATAGTTTTAAGAAGAGGTATGACAAAGCTCGGGAAACAGAGAGGGAGAGGACCTAGTAGCGATCAGTGAAGAGGCGGGGCCAGGAGCTGAGTCTCGACCCCTGCAATCACAATTAGGTGAGTACAATTAGGTGAGCACACACATACACACACACACTCAACCACTCTCACACATTATCCCACACTCTCAAACTCCCTTCGCCCCCTCTCTCTTTCTCTCTCTCTCTCTAACTCTCTAACTCTCTCTCACTCACACATTCTCACACTCGCTCACACTCTCACACTTACACTCTCTCACTCACACTCTCACTCACACCCACTCAGACTCGCCCATACCCACACTCTCACACTCTCACTCACACTCCCTCACACTCTCGTCAACACTACCCAACACCTTCCCACCCACACTCTCTCACCCACACTCACCCCCACACTCTCTCACTCACACTCACTCAGAAGTTTCCTTGTTTGCAGATGATTCGAAGCTAAAGAGGAGAATTAAATCGGTCGAGGATCAGGCAGAACTACAAAGAGACCTGGACAGGCTACAAGCCTGGTCCAGCAACTGGCTCCTTGAATTTAACCCTGCCATATGCAAAGTCATAGGTAGTAGGTTGGTAGACAGCCACCGTCCAGGGAGGTACTACCGTCCTGCCAAGTGAGTGTAAAACGAAAGCCTGTAATTGTTTTACATGATTGTAGGATTGCTGGTGTCCTTTTTTCTGTCTCATGAACATGCAAGATCTCAGGTATGTCTTGCTACTTCTACTTACACTTAGGTCACACTACACATACATGTACAAGCACATATATACACACCCCTCTGGGTTTTCTTCTATTTTCTTTCTAGTTCTTATTCTTGTTTATTTCCTCTTATCTCCATGGGGAAGTGGAACAGAATTCTTCCTCCGTAAGCCATGCGTGTTGTAAGAGGCGACTAAAATGCCGGGAGCAAGGGGCTAGTAACCTCTTCTCCTGTATATATTACTAAATGTAAAAGGAGAAACTTTAGTTTTTCCTTTTGGGCCACGCTGCCTCGGTGGGATGCGGCCGGTGTGTTGAAAGAAAGAATATGCAAAGTCATGAAGATTGGGAAAGTAAAGTAAAAGGACACAAGTGCAACTAATGTGACATATATTGTGGCAACGTTTCGCTCTCCAGGAGCTTTATCAAGCCATTACAAACAATACATGGACACAGAGGGTATATAAAGGCTCTGAGTGAGGTGCAATACTAGTGAGGTACCATTTCGATGTTCACTAGTGGTAGTAGTAGTAGTAGTAGTAGTAGAAACAAAAATAATACAATATGGAAGAGCAAATAATTCGTACATGAGTAAAAGGATATAAAATCTATTACTTGGGTAACATAAAAATAGGTTGGACAAATATGGACTGGAAAGAGGCAGGTTTTTTTCGGTGTTCACTCTCTGTAATGTGCTTGTGTAGTATAACAGGAGAGACTATGTGATGGCAGGGTTTACTGTTTTCAGGAGGATTCTTGCTAAGACTTCAGAGATGATGAAGCTGCCGTTGTTTTGTTTAATTGTATTCGAAACAGCGATCAGTGCTGATTCAAGGCACTTGCGTGTGCGGAAATTAGTTTCTTTGATCACTAATTGGGCGTCTCTGAATTTCATGAGATGATTGGTGGAATTTCCGGTGTTGTACACAGGCGTTGTTTAAGTTGTCGTTCCTACATGCGTAAATGTGTTCATTGAGGCGGGGTGTCGAGGTTTCTTGCTGTTTCACCTACGTAGATCTTGTCACAGCCTCCAACAGGGTATAGTGTAAACTCCTGCATTGACTGGTTCGTGGTGCTTGGGTTTTGTCCTGGTTAGATCCTTTATTGAAGTGGTAGAAGCGATGGCTTCTACCCTGTGGAGGCATGTGACAAGATCTACGTAGGTGAAACAGCAAGAAACCTCGACACCCGCCTCAATGAACACATTTACGCATGTAGGAACGACAACTTAAACAACGCCTGTGTACAACACCGAAATTCCACCAATCATCTATGAAATTCAGAGGACGCCCAATTAGTGATCAAAGAAACTAATTTCCGCACACGCAAGTGCCTTGAATCAACACTGATCGCTGTTTCGAATACAATTAAACAAAACAACGGCAGCTTCACCATCTCCGAAGTCTTAGCAAGAATCCTCCTGAAAACAGTAAACCCTGCCATCACATAGTCTCTCCTGTTATACTACACAAGCACATTACAGAGAGTGAACACCGAAAAAAACCTGCCTCTTTCCAGTCTATATTTGTCCAACCTATTTTTTATGTTACCCAAGTAATAGCTTTTATATCCTTTTACTCATGTTACGAATTATTTGCTCTTCCATATGTATTATTTTTGTTACTACTACTACTACTACTTACTATACTACTACTACTACCTAGTGAACATCGAAATGGTACCTCACTAGTATTGCACCTCACTCAGAGCCTTTATATACCCTCTGTGTCCTGTATGTTTGTAATGGCTTGATAAAGCTCTGGAGGAGCGAAACGTTGCCACAATAAAATGTCACATTAGTTGACACTTGTGTCCTTTTACTTTACATATTGTCGGTTAATTCTACCAACTTTATTACAAGATTGGGAAAGGGCAGACACAGTATAGTCTACGTGGCCAAAGGTTGCAAACCTCACTCAAGGAAAAGATCTTGGGGTGAGTATAACACCAAGCACATCTCCTGAGGTACACATCAACCAGATAACTGCTGCAGTGTACGGGCGTTCGGCAAACCTAATTATAGCGTTTCTATTTGTCAGTAAGGAATCGTTCAAGACTACAACCACTTACGTCAGGCGCATACTGGAGTATGCAGTTTGGAATTCATGTCTGGTCAAAGCACGTCGAGAAATTAGAGAAAGTGCAAAGGTTTGCAACAGACTCGTCCCAGAGCTAAGGGGATTGTCCTGTGAAGAAAGGTTCAGGAAAATTGGCCTGACGACACTGCAGGACAGGAGGATAAGGAGAGACATGATGACATAAAATACTGCGTGGAATAGACAAGGTGGACAAAGACAGGATGCTCCAGATGGGGACACAGAAACAAGGGATTACAATTGGAAGTTGAAGACTCAGATGAGTCAGAGGGATGTTAGGAAGTATTTCTTCAGTCACAGAGTTGTCAGGAAGTGGAATAAAGCCTAGAAAGTGACATAATGGAAGTGGGAACCATACATAGTTTTAAGACGAGGTGTAATAAAGCTCATGGAGCAGGGAGAGAGGGAGGATCCAGTAGCAATCAGTGAAGAGGCGGGGCCATGAGCTATGAATCGACCTCTGCATCCACAAATAGGTGAGTACAAATAGGAGAGTACACTCACTCTTTCCCTGTCTCTCCTTTTATCTCTTCTATCTCTCTATTTCTCTCTCTCCTTCTCTCCTATTTCACTTTCTCTCTCTCTCCCTCTCTCCTATTCCACTATCCCTCCCTCCCTCCTGCTCCTCCTCTTCCTATACTTCTTCCCCTCCTCCATATCCCCCTCACACTCCTTTTCCTTCTCCTCCTCTCTCTTCCCTCGCCTCCTAGGCCTATGAGCACAGTGAAAGCTGGTCCTACCTAACTCACACGCTCTTACATGCTCTCAATCACTCTCACACACTCTACCACTCTCTCATACTCCCTCTCTCTCTCTCTCTCTCTCTCTCTCTCTCTCTCTCTCTCTCTCTCTCTCTCTCTTTACACAAGGTTTGACAAGGTTAGGTTAAGGATCCCGAGCTTTATGAAAAGCTATTTACAGGTTAAGGATTCCTAACTTTATTGGCAAGCTAAGAGCTGTTACTACATCAGCTCATTTGAAAGCATTTTTATTGTTATGAGACATACAAGTAAGGAACAGGATGAAGTTGGAGCCATCTGTGGGCCAGCACTTTCATTTGATCAACTGACTTTATTTCCTTGACATCTTTATGCTGTATGAATGTGTTCCATTACTCGAGTCATCCTGGGTATATATGATCTCAGATGGAGTGATGTTCTGGAGAAGGGTACAAACCAGAGTGAAATTGCTGCTTTCTGCCCGTCTTGTGGCATAAAAGCTTGCTTCATGCTGTTCTCGAAGTGGATCCAAGTGTGGCACTTTGACAATATTGGCCTTGTTATAACAGTAAGGCCACTATTGTCCTCGAAGTGGACCCAAGTGTAGTACTTTGACAATAGTGGCCTTGTTCATAACAGTAAGGCCACCCACATCCCTCCTGTGTTGAAGGCTCTGCTGAAATGACAGATCTATCCAGGATGGGTCCAGGCGAGAGATGAGACGTCTTGCTCTGTTCTCTACTCTGTCAAGCAGTCGCAGATGAGAGGGGGGGGGGGGCAGGCAAAAAAAGAAAGTGGAGCATACTCAAGATGTGAGTGTACTTGTGCCTCGTACAGAATCTTGCAACATCCTACTGTCAAGCAGATGCGAGATACGGCGAAGCGCTGTAAGCTTCCTGGCTGCCTTGTCTGCAAGATTTACAACATGGTTTTTCATGGTTAGTTTGGAGTCAACAGGTGCCAACACCCTCCCATTCATCCTTATTTACTGCCCCCGGGCATTCCCATCTTGGTTTGCCAAAAGCCTTTCCCATCATTTGCGTTTTCTCAGGGGGTAAATTTTTATTGCCATCTATTTCTCCAAGTTTGATTTTGGCTCTTAGCTGGTGTTTGATGTAGTTTTAAAAGAAACCCTTTTATTTCTTCTTTTGGGAAATAAGTGAATGTCAGTGAAACAGTCATCTGCATATCCCAGGGGAAATTCGGGGATGAGATAAAGAAGGTCGTTTGAAATAGACATTCCATAAAAAAGGCCCCACACCCCTTCCCTTTTGTGGAAACTTCCCCAAATTTGGATTTCTTGCTGATTCTTTTCCTTGAGAACTACACTTAGGGATTTTACCATAAAGGTAATCATGGGGGGCCCTTTGCTTTAAAAGCCGGGGCAACCCCCAGAGGTTGCAGTTTTGCTAAAAAGGCCCGGGTCCCCCACCCCCGGGGTCAAAAAGCACCAGCAATGCCAGTGCTACCACACAGGGACTTTGGATTCTTCCAGTGATGGTGGCCACTTGTGGAGAGGTTTAGAAAAAAGGGGAATCAGCAGCAGAGTAACCTTTCCTAAAGGGCATATTAAAGGTAGTAAAAAAACCCTGTCATTTGTCTTGAGATTATTGTCTGGATTTTCCCCGTGATTTACAGGAGTGACACTGGTCTGTAAATTGCTGATTCTGCTCTGTTTTTTTTTGTGAAAAAGGGGGCTACATTTGCCTCTCTCTCTCTCTCTTCCCCTCTCTTCCTCTCTCTCTCTCCCCTATCTCTCTCTCTCTCCTTTTTCTCTTCTCTCTCTCCTTTTTCTCTCTTTTTCTTTTCTCTCTCTCCTCTCCCCTCTTTCTCTCTCTCCCCTCTCTCCTTCTCTCTCTTCTCTCTCTCTCCTCTCTGTCTTGCCTCTTTCTCTTTTCCTGTCTTCCCCTCTCTCTCTTTTGCTCTCTCTCTCTTTTTTCTTTTTCTTTTCTTTTCTCTGTCTTGCTCTCTCTCTCTCTCTCTCTCTCTCTCTCTCTCTTTTCTCTCTCTCTCTCTTTTCTTTTCCCCTCTCTCTCTCTCTCTCTCTCTCTTTGCTCTCTTTTTAACCCCTCTCTCACCCCCTCTCCCCTCACATTCTCTCACACTCCCTCTCCCCTCTCCCCCTTAACACCTTCCCCACTTTTTCAAATCAAACTCCCCCCCTCACACTCTCATTTTAAACTAACCCACACCTTTTCCCCCCAAAACTTTCTCACTCACACACACAAACACTATCTCTCTTTCTCCCCCTATCCCCCTTTCTCTTTATCTTCATTTTTTTCATCCTCCCTACTCCTTTCTCCCCCCCCCCCCCCCATTGCTTTTCCCCCTGTCTCCCCTAGCCTTTCCCAATCTCTCTTCCCTATGCTGCTGTTCCCCCTCTGGGTCTCTATCCTCTTCCCCTACCTGCCTGCTCCCCCTCCCTTCCCACGACAAACACCCCCTCCCTCCCCAACACAAACACCTCCTCCCCTTCCACATAAGGAAGAGCATAAGCTCTTCCTTCTGTGGAAAAACATGGGACACCAAAAACCAAGGCGGAGAGCCAGAGGACTGTGAATGAAGCGAGGGGTGGACCTGGGAGAGAAGACTGGGAGACAGAGCTCATGAGAAGGAGGAGAAGTGGGGGAGGAGGCTGGAAGAGCTGGGCAAGAAAATGGAAAGAGAAAATAGCTGGGAGAGAGCAGGAAATATGAAATACAAATCACAGTAGCTGAAGCTAAGATACAAAGCTTAGTAGAAAAAGTAAAATGTCTGCAATAACCTAAAGAACCAAAGGACAGTACAGCCGCGGCACCAAGAACTGCTACATCAGTCACTGATGGGGGGACAATAGGGAACAAAGGAGATATACTGTATGCGATGACTCTAATGGACCCAAGTGGGGCTTGGAAAAAGGCAGGGAGAACAGCAGGAACTAATGAGGGGATCAAAGAAAATGAAAGAGCTAAGCTATACACAGAGACACCGGATAGGGAAGAGACAGTAGAAAGCAATGCATCAATGGCAGGAACTAATTCATATCAGAGGATGCTCAGGGAAGTACAGTAGGAGAACGAAAGAGAGAGGGCAATTTTTTATCTATGGGCTCTAAAATGTAGATGAGGAAACTTATGAGGCAAGGAAACAGGATGGAAAAACACGATTGAAATCATCATGAAAGCAATAGGAGAGGACGACATGATCCAGCTGAAAATTTTTCGGAGAATTGGGTGGTTCGCGAGAGGAAAAAAAGTGTCCAGTCAAAGTAATATTCAAGGCAGAGTCAACTCAAAACGGATCCTGCAGAAGAAAGCACCTAAGGGACAAACTGGAGTTCTGGAGAGTGTACCTCGACCGAGACAAAACACAAGAAGAAAGGATAATACTTAAAGAGAGGGTGCAACATCACAAGGAGGAATGGGAGGCAAGGAAGGTGGGGAGCAGGGGAAATCAGGCTCAGGTGCAAGAACAAACTCAACCCCCTCCAGTACCAACCACAGAAGGAACCCTCCATGGCAATCCCAAGGCAATCAAACAACATAACCCAAAACCCACTCACTGTACCCTCTACCTCCATCCCTCTCAGCACAAACCCCAACCCCACAGAAACCCACAGTAACCCACACATCCCCCTCAGTACAAACCCCACCCCCACAGAAACCCACAGTAACCCACACATCCCCTCAGCACAAACCCTGCCCCCACAGAAACCCACAATAACCCACACAATGTTCCTCTCTCCCCCCATCCCCCTCACCACAAATCCCACACTCACAGTAAACCACAAAAACCCACACTCACTGTACCCTCTATCCCATCCCGTTCACCACAACCCCAACCTCCACTGTAACCCCCATAGGCCCTCTCCACTGCCCCCTCACCACAACCCCCATCCCCACTGAAACCCCCATAGGCCTCAAACCCCACCCCCACCCCCACGCCACACACCCCACCCCCACAGCAACCCTCTATAGGGCCCTGCCAGGGCACCTGCTCCCCTTAACTCACCTTTCTCCCCAGACCACAGTTATAGAAAAGAAGTTGAAGGCTTGGTACACGAACGCGGATGGAATAACAAATAAATGTGAGGAGTTGCATGAAAGAATACAGATGTCCCCAGACATCATAGCAGTTACAGAAACAAAACTCACTGGGACAATCACAGATGCAATCTTCCCACCCAGTTATTAGATCCTGAGGAAGGATAGAAGGAGAAGAGGGGGAGGAAGGGCTGCACTGCTGATTTAAAAACTGGTGAGGTTATCAAGAAATGGAAGGAATGGATGAGATTGGAGAAAGGGGACTATATATAGTAGGTACAATTCAGTCAGGGGATCATAAGGTACTCATTGCAGTGATGTATAAAACCACCAAAGAACTGTAGGAGGCCAAGAGAGGAATATGATGAGTGCAACAGGGCAATGGTGGACACACTAACTGAGGTGGCAAGAAGGGCTTACTTGAATAGAGTGAAGTTACCGGTTTATGGGCGGCTTCAACCACAGGGAGATTGACTGGGAAAATCTGAAGCCATGTGGGGGTCCCAAAACATGGAGAGTCAAGATGATGGATGTGGTACTGACAAACTCTTGCACCAACGTGTTAGGGACACTACCAGAGAGAGAGAGAGGAGGATGAACCAGCAATACTGGACCTTGTGTTCACCCTAAGTAGCTCAGACATTTAGGACATCACATATGAAATGCCACTTGGAGCTAGTGACCACCTGGTTCTGAGCTTTGAATACATCATGGAGCTACAAGTGGAGAAGATAACGGGAGTAGAAAGGGAAAATCCAAACTATAAAAGTAGGACTACACATGTATGAGGACCTTCCTGCAGGAGGTTCAGTGGTTCGGAACGAAAGTTGGTAGGTAAGACAGTAAACGAAATGATGGACTAGGTAACAACAAAAAGCAAGGAGGCAGAGGAAAGGTTTGTTCCCTGGGTAACAGAAATAATGGGAAGAACAGAACTAGCCAATGGTTTACCCAAAGATGTAAGGAGGAAAAAAACTAAGTGCTCTAAGGAATGGAAAAAGTACAGAAGGCAAAGGATTCGGAAAAAAAAGAGATTAGTCGACGAGCCAAAAAAAACGAGTATCCCACAGAAAAGGGGGAGGTCCAGCGGAAGTAAAAAAACGACATAAACATCGAAAGTCAAAACTGACCCCCAAAACCTTCCCCCTTTTACAGGGCCCCACCTGGGAAGACAGCAGTCAAGGATCGGGAATCGGCTGAGGAAAGAAGGTGGAGAGTTGGAAAAAAATGACCAAGAAAAATTTGTTTAGGAGTCAACATGAGGGGTTTTAGGAAATATTTTTCAGTGGGGGTTTAAGGGACATTGGGGGAAAAGTTAAAAATTGGGGGTTAAAACCAACAAGTGTTGGATGAAAATTTCACACAATGAGGAGGAGGGGGAAGAAAACTTTAAGGACCTTTGGGTACCTCAAGGGGGGTGGGACAGGACAACATCTTCCATGGGTCCTTAGAGCGAAGCAAGGACCAAATGTGGGCCCCTAACTTGGCAATACCTGAAGTATGGGAAAAAAGGTTTAAAAGTAGTCCCCATCTTTAAAAAAGGAGACAAAATTTAAAACACTAATTTTTAGCCAGTGTCCCTGACTGTATTTTGTTTGCAAAAATCATGGCGAAGATTATAAGGGGGAGGGCGGTGGAGCCCGGAGCGAAACAAAAATTATTTAAAAGCCGCAAGCACAGATTATGGAAGGCAAATCTTGTTTTCCCCGGGGCCCACTAGAGTTTTATGACAAGGTTTAAATTTAAGTAAGAAATGAGAGGGAGGGGGGGGGTTTGATTGCGTTTTCTTGGACTGCAAGAAGGCATTCGACAGAGTTCCTTACAAGAGATTAGTAAAGAAGCTGGAGGATCAGACACATATAACAGGAAGGGCACTGCAATGAATCAGAGAATACCTAACAGGAAGGCAACAGTGAGTCATGGTCCGTGATGAGGTATCACAGTGGGCGCCTGTGACGAGCGGGATCCCACAGGGTTCAGTCCTGGGACCAGATAACTGCTGCGGCATTTGAGCGCCTGGCAAACCTGAGAATAGCGTTCCGGTACCTCAGTAAGCAATCGTTCAAGACTTTATACACTGTGTACGTCAGGCCATTACTGGAGTACGCAGCACCAGTTTGGAAACCACACCTGGTCAAACACGTCAAGAAATTAGAGAAAGTGCGAAGGTTTACGACATGGTTAATTCTAGAGCTAAGGGGAATGTCCTGCGAAGAAAGGTTGAGGGAAATCGGCCTGACGACACTGGAGGACAGGAGGGATAGGGGAGACATGATAACGACATACAAAATACTGCGTGGAATAGACAAGGTGGACAGAGACAAGATGTTCCAGAGAGGAGACACAGAAACAAAGGGTCACTCTTGGAAGTTGAAGACTCAGATGAGTCCAGGGATGTTAGGAAGCAGTTCTTCATTTACAAAGGGGTCAGTAAGTGGAACAGTCTAGTAAGTGATGTAGTGGAGACAGGTACCATACATAGCTTTATGACGATGTGTGATAAAGCTCATGGTGCAGGGAGAGAGAGGACCTAATCGCGTTCAGTGAAGAGGCGAGGCCAGGAGCTGAGTCTCGACCTCTGCAACTACAATTAGGTGAGTACACACACACACACACACACATGCATTTATTTCATAAATCTGTCATCCTTCACGATAGCAGAGTGACCCGAAAAAAGTAAAGAACTCTTTCACTGACATACTTGCAATCAATGTATTACCAGAAGCTCGCCTACATCACAGTTTATATAACCTGTTGTTAGGTAAGACACATATGCAACAGTTAGGTATCTTTATTTCGAAACGTTTCGCCTAGACAGTAGGCTCCTTCAGTCGAGTACAGAAAAGTTGATAGAAGCAGAAGAGACTTGAAGACGATGTAATCAGTCCATCACCCTTAAAGTTTTGAGGTGGTCAGTCCCTCAGTCTGGAGAAGAGCATTGTTCCAAAGTTTGAAACAATATGGAGTTGAAGTGACAGGATGGAGCCTTATATAGCGCCAGGAGGTGAGACGTAGGTCACTAGTAGAACGCAGATGTTGGGAGGTCAGGTCCCTCTCAAATCCAGCCGTTCTCACTAGTAGAGGTAGTCGAAGTTGATTTCAGGTCTGTACCAAGATACCCTTGTGTTGCAGTGTCTGACAGATTGAACATAAAAATGGTATAAAATACCGACAGATTGTTAGGTAAGACACATATGCAACAGTTAGGTATCTTTATTTCGAAACGTTTCGCCTACACAGTAGGTTTCTTCAGTCGAGTACAGAAAAGTTGATAGAAGCAGAAGAGACTTGAAGACGATGTAATCAGGGACTGACCACTCAAAACTTTAAGGGTGATGGACTGATTACATCGTCTTCAAGTCTCTTCTGCTTCTATCAACTTTTCTGTACTCGACTGAAGAAGCCTACTGTGTAGGCGAAACGTTTCGAAATAAAGATACCTAACTGTTGCATGTGTCTTACCTAACAATCTGTCGGTATTTTATACCATTTTATATACCTGTAGACTGTAACATCCCTCCTTCAGAGTGCACGCTGTATAATTCCCACCTTCAGGACTTAAGTGCACAAAATATCGCTTTTCTGAATCCTTTTAAATATTATCATGTTCACTCTCCAAGAGCACATCAAATCATTAAAAAAAAAACTTTCATTAATAAAGAATAAAAGGCACAATACCGTGACTAGAACAATGGTCCAACTTGGACCATTAACTAGACACACACAAAGAGGAAGGAAAGGGACCCAATATATGTAGGAGAGGAGGGCGGAACGGGAGACAGAGAGAAGTAATAATAATATAAAGTAAGTAGTTATAGTAGTGGTAGAGGTAGTGTGATAGTGGTGGTAGTAGTAGCAGGACTAGTGGTAGTGACATAAGAGAGAGTGGAGTACAGCGAGGCAGTAATAGTAATAGTAGAAGACATAACGGTAGTTGAGGAAGTCTATGGACAAGAAATAGAGCACGTCAGGAGAGTAATGGTCCACGAGGGTGGGACCGAAGCATAGGGTGAATAAACTCATAGGACAGAACTTACCTAGGTAGAAGAATAAAAAGTCAAATAAAATAATGAAAGGGGAAAAGGCCAAGTGAGAAAGAGACAGAAATCAGGTCAGGTTATGAGTGTTCTGAGCTTGGAGCATTTGATAATGTAATGAGAAAGGAAGTCATCTTCAGAGACAAAGTTAGGATTAAAATTCATGTAAGGAAGGTTGCATAAGGAATACTTCAACAAGATGGCGTCTGGGAAGTCTGGTCGTTGTTTTGTCTCTGTAGATACCTTCTTTTCTTATTACACTGTCAAATTTTCCAAGCTTCAGAACAATCATGACTTGACCTGATCTTTATTTGCTCCTCTCTTTACCTTATCTCTCTTCCTTATTTTCTTTATTTTTCCTTTCTCCTGCCTAGGGGAGTTCTAAGATGGGTGATTTCCCCTGTGTCTTTTGGTCCCACCCTCCTGGGCCATTAGCTCTCCTGCAGTGCTCTTTTTTCTTGTCGTTAGATTTTCTCCGCTACTTCTACTACGTCTTCTTTTTCTACTGTTACTATTGCTTCTCTTACTATTGCTTCTCTTACTATTGCCTTTCTACACTCCACTTTCTAATTCTTGTGCTACTATCAGTGATCTTCCAACCTACTACTACTACTACTATCACCACCACAACCTCTACTTCCATCATATTATTAATCTTTCTACCTATTTCTCTCTCATCCCCGCCCTCCTCTCTTTCTCCCATTCCCGCCTTCCTCTTCTCCCTCCTCTCTCTCTCTCTCTCTCTCTCTCTCTCTCTCTCTCTCTCTCTCTCTCTCTCTCTCGTTCTGTCTCTCATGTCTGTCTCTCTGTCTGTCTCTCTCTCTGTCTCTCTCTCTGTCTCTCTCTCTGTCTCTCTCTCTGTCTCTCTCTCTGTCTCTCTCTCTGTCTCTCTCTCTGTCTGTCTGTCTCTCTCTCTCTCTCTCTCTCTCTCTCTCTCTCTCTCTCTCTCTCTCTCTCTCTCTCTCTCTCTCTCTCTCTCTCTCTCTTTCTCTCTCTCTCTCTCTCTCTCTCTCTCTCTCTCTCTCCTCTCTTCTCTCTCTCTCTCTCTCTCTCTCTCTCTCTCTCTCTCTCTCTCTCTCTCTCTCCCATCTTCGGGATTCTCTCGTATATATACTGGCTACCTTCCCTTCGTGTTTCTGTGCGACTAGTTAATAATCCAAGTCGGACCGAAACGTCGTTATAAGTTTGGCTCTTATGTGCGGGTTATTTGCGTTTTGCTCCTCCATTCACTGCTATTTAATAAACTCAAACACAACTACTGGATGTTCATGTCCCTCGCATTCAAAACCTTTACCTCGTCTCTCTAGTCTACCCCTACAAATCTATCTCTCCCTACATTTATATGTTCTCTGCGTCATCCTATTTTCCTGCACCCTCTCTAAATGTCCAAATTACCTCAGTAACCAGTAGTGGCTCTGAGAATAATAGTTTTGATTACTCCACACCTCTTCTTATTCTCGATACTCCAGATTCTCTGCATAATATTCACACTACACATTATCCTCAAACACATCTTTACTGTCTCAAAATTGCTGCAATATTTTTTTTTTTTTTTTGCTTTCATAGATAATAACTTTTGTCTTAATGCTACTCTGCACCCCTCACTTTTTTTCCCTTTCATCAGTTCTTTAATTCACTTCATCGTAGATCCATCTGCCTATACTTTCTCTCCGAAATATCTAAACACATTAACTTCTTCCATACTTATTTCCTCAAAAACATTATCCCATCTCTGAATACCTATATTTTGTGATACTCTCATCACCCTACTCTTATATTATATTAATATATATATATATATATATATATATATATTTATATATATATATATATATATGTCGTGCCGAATATGTAAAACTGGTCAATTAGCAAGAACTCATTTAAAATTAAGTCTTTTCTAAAATTTTCTCTTATACGTTTAAAGATATATTTTTTTCATTAATGTTAATGTAAAAATTTTTAATTTTGCTCCAAAAGAATCTTAGAAAACTTACCTAACCTTATTATAACAAGAACAATTTATTTTAGCCTAACCCAACTAAATATATTTTAGATTTGTTTACAATAATTTAATACTAAAAAAACACAGTGAAATATATTTTTTTCGTTAGGTTCAGAATGATTTTGGCGAAATTATTGCATACACAAATTTTCACTTGTCCTATATTTCAAGATGAGCGTTTCTATTTAAGCCAAGATCGCAAGGTCTGCCTATTCTGCACGACATATATATATATATTATATATTATATATATATATATATTATATATATATATATATATATATATATATATATATATATATATATATATATATAAGTAGTGAATTTTTCCACTGGGGGAGGAACTTCCGGTTTGGGCTTTCCACTGGGCGAGGAACTTCCGGTTTGGGCCTTCCACTGGGCGAGGAATTCCGGTTTGGGCCTTCCACTGAGCGAGGTATCCGGTCTAGGACCAGCAGCTGGAGGGTCACCTTTTCACACCTAGGTGTTACTTCCGGTTTGACCATGACCTCGCCCTCGAGACTACCTCACACTTGACCCCCCAACCAATACCCCCACCCACGACCCCCCCTTCGCGACCCTCCTTCGCGACCCCGCCGTCGCGCCGCGCGCCGCGCCCGCGCGCCCACCCGCGCGCCCCGCCACGCCCGCGCGCCCGCCCGCGCCCTTCGCGACCCCCCGCCCGCGCCTTCTGCTGCGCCTTCTGCAGCGTCGTCCGGATCGCCCCCGCGCCTCGAATTTTTTTCCGATTTTTTTCGAATTTTTTTTGAATTTCATTTTCTTGTGCTCTCCATCTCCTTGGATCAAGTTTTTTTTTTGGGTACCCCTCCTTTCACCCCAAATTTTCTCGACAATACCATGACTCCATCTCCTCGGATCGAGTTTTTTGGATCCCCCCTATGGGGTTTTCGAAATTCTCCATCTCCTTGGATCAAGGTTTTTTTGGGTACCCCTCCTTTCACCCCCCATCCCCAAACAATTTCTCAATATCAAAGTCTCCACTTCCTCGGATCCCCCCCCCACTTTCACCCCCAACCCAAATTTCTC
>NC_069401.1:93621197-93647784 GCF_026875155.1 Cherax quadricarinatus | reverse complement strand
ATCTTTTACCTCGCCTTAAAACTATGTAGGGTTTCCCCCGCCTCCCTACGCATTTTCTAGGCTTTCCATGGCCTGACTACTCTATGACCGAAGAAATACTTCCTAACATCCCTTTGATTCATCTGAGTCTTCAACTTCCAATTGTGACCTCTTGTGTCTGTGTCCCTTCTCTGGAACATCCCGTCTTTGTCCACCTTGTCTATTCCGCGCAGTATTTTATATGTCTTACCATGTCTCCCCTGACCCTCCTGTCCTCCAGTGTCGTCAGGCCGATTTCCCTCAACCTTTCTTCGTAGGACAATCCCCGTAGTTCGGGGACTAGTCTTGTTGCAAACCTTTGCACTTTCTCAAATTTTCCCTTGACGTGCTTGATTAGGTGTGGATCCAAACTGGTGCTGCTTTACTCCAGTATGGGCCTGACGTAAATGGTATACGATTTTCTTGAACGAATCCTTACTTGAGTATCGGAACGCTATCCGTAGGTTTGCCAGGCGCCCGTATGCTGCAGCAGTTATCGATTGATGTGCGCCTCAGGAGATATGCTCGGTGTTATACTCACCCCCAGATCTTCCTTGAGTGAGGTTTGCAGCCCTTTGGGCCCATCTAAACTATATTGTGTCTGCCGTCTTCTTTGCCCTTCCCAACTTCATGACTTTTGCATTTGGCGGGGTTAAACTCAAGGAGCCGTTCCTGGACCAGGCTTGTAGCCTGTCCAGGTCTTTTTGTAGTCCTGCCTGACCCTCATCCGTTTTGATTCTTCTCATTAACTTCACATCATCTGCAAACAAGGACACTTCTGGAGTCTATCCTTCCGTTATGTCTTTCACTATACCAAGAACAGCACAGGTCCTAGGACTGACCCCTGTGGAATCCCGCTTGTCACAGGCGCCCTCTCTGACACCTCGTCACGTACCCTGACTCCTCGTTGCCTCCCTGTCAGGTATTCTCTGATCCATTGCAGTGCCTTTCCTGCTATATGTGTCTGATCCTCTACTTTTGCAGTAACCTCTTGTGAGAAACTGTGTCGAAGGCCTTCTTGCAGTCCAAAAAAATGCAGTCGATCCACCCCTCTCTCTTCTTTTCTTACTTCTGTCACCTTGTCATAAAACTCTAGTAGGTTTTTTGACACATGATTTTCCTTCCCTGAAACCGTGCTGGTTGTCAATTAATACAATTTGTTTCTTTCCAGGTGCTCCACCACTCTCCTCCTGATGATCTTCTCCCATGACCTTGCATACTATACACTTTAGTGGATACAGGTCGCTACTTTAAGTGCCTCAATGTCCGTCTTCCCTTTTTAAAAATGGGTCTACATTTGCCATCTTCCATATCCTCAGGGAGTGCCCATTTCAAATGACGTGTTGAAGATCTTTGTTAATGCACACACAATAACTCTGCTCCCTCTTTAAGGACCCATGGAGAGAATGTCTGGTCCGCCAACCGCCTTTGAGGTGTTTAAGTTCTCATAGCAGCTTCTTCACCACCTCCTTGGTTATATGTACCCGGTCATCCAGCACTTGCTGGTGTACCCCCCTGTTCTGATTTCCCTGGAGTCTTACTGGTTTTCCACTGTAAATACTTCTTTAAATCTCGTGTAGAACCTCCTAACATCCTCTCGGTCGTTTCTTGTTAATTCCCCATCACCCATCCGTCAGTCTGATTACCTGGTCCTTGCTGTTTGTTTCCTCCTTATTGTGGCTGTACAACAGCTTTCGGTAAGTCTTCATGACTTTCGATGCTATGTCATTTTCATATTGTCGCTGTAGGGGGGGGTCCTTCTCCTTCTTATCTGTGGCATACGAGAGCTGAGAGAGCGATAGAGCAGCTGAGCGGCTAATCTCTACTCTCATATATCTCTCTACTATATTCCTCTGTCTTCTGTACCTTTTCCATTCTCTAGTACAACCTGTTTTGCCTCCCTAACACTTTGGTGAACCAAGACTCGTTCTTGTCTTCCCATTATTTCTGTTTCCCTGGGAACAAACCTCTCCTCTGCCGCCTTGCATTTTGTTTGCCACATAAGCCCACATTTCTTGTACTGGTTTTCCTGTCCCAGTTCCTCTACCACGAATGTCTTGAAGGAAGTTCCTCACCTGGAGTAGTTTTCCCCCTTTTGTAGTTTTGGTTTTTCCTTCCCACCCTATTCCTGCTACTCTCTCCACTATGGAGCTCAACTATTAGCCGAAGCACAGAACCACATATCACAGCTCCCAGGGGCCTTTCATACAGAATCCCTCGATGTCCGAACTACTCAAGGTGAATACAAGTTCCAGTCTTTGCTGGTTCATCCTCATCCTCTCTCCTCTGGTATGTCTCTAACATGTTGATGCATGAGGTTTTCCAGTACCACATCCATCATCTTGGCTCTCCATGTTTCGGGACCCCCATGGGGCTCCAGGTTTTCCCAGTCAATCTCCTTGTGATTGAAATCACCCATAACTAGTAACTTTGCTCCCCCCATGTGTGCTCTCCTGGCCACCTCGGCTAGTGTGTCGACCATTGCTCTGTTGCTCTCATCGTATTCTTCTCTTGGCCTCCTGCAGTTCTGTGGTGGGTTGTACATTACTGCAATTATCACCTTATGTCCCTCAGACTGGATTGTTCCTACTAAGTAGTCCCTTTCGCCCGTGCCATCCATTCCTTCCATTTTCTCAAAACCCCACTGGTTTTTAATGAGCAGTGCAACTCCTCCTCCCCTCTCCTCCCTCTGTCTTTCCTGAGGATTTGATATCCGGATGGAAAGATTGAATCTGTTATTATTCTGGTGAGTTTTGTTTCTGTGAGTGCTATTATGTCTGGGGATGTCTCCTTGATTCTTTCGTGCCACTCCTCATACTTATTTGTTATTCCATCTGCATTTGTATACCACACCTTCAACTTCTTTTCTAAGACTGTGGTCTGGGAGGTGTATTGGGGTTGGGGAAGTGGGAGACCTGATAAGGAACTATGGGTGGTTGCTGTGGGGGTGGAGTTTGTAATGCAGTGGGTGGGGGCATTGGATGTGGCATGGTGTTTTGGTTTAGAGTGTTTGGTTGCACTGGGGTTGACCTGGTTGGGAGGCTTCTATAGGAAGTTGTGAGGGAGGCTGTATTTGATCTTCTTCCTGTGTCTGGGATCTCCTGTCTGTCTTCTCCATCCCCTCTCTTTCCTCCTTTCGCCTTTGTACCATCTCTCTCAGTTTCTGCCTTTCTTCTTGTGTTCTGTCGCGGTCGAGATACACCTTCCTGTATGCCGGCATGTCCCTTAATCGTGCTTTCTCCTGCAGGATCCTGTTCCGAGTCGATTCTGCCTTGAAGGTCACTTTCACTGGCCGGGTTCTTTTTTTTACAAACCCCCCTATTCTCCGAAAATTTTCCAGCTGGGTCATGTCGTCTTCTCCTATTGCTTTTATGATGCTTTCAATTGCTTTTTTTCCCCTTGTTTTCTTGCTTCATATGTTTCCCCTTCAACTTCCTGGAGCCCATACACAAAGACTGACCTCACCCTTTCATTCTCCCACTGCATATCCCTGTGTATCCCCTCATTCAATTTGATTTCCTCCATTGCAGCTTTCCTTTCTTCAGTTTCACTAGCTAATGTACTTGGGCTCAGTGGCCTGTCATTTTCCCTTCTCGGCTTTCCCTGGGCTCTGCTGTGGTCTGTTAGGGCCTCCACATATAGCTTAGCTCTTTCATTTACTACAGTCTCCTCTGATAGAGCTTCTACATGCAGTTTTGCTCCTTCTTTCCCTACAGTCCCCTTATTTGTGACTGAGGTAGCAGTCTCTGTTGTCAATCCCAAAATGTTCTTTAGTTCTTTAGGCTGTTTCAGATTTTTCAGTTCCTCTTCTAAACTCTGTATCCTAGCCTCTGCTGCTTTGACTTGCACTCCCATTTCCTGCTTTCCATATCTATCTTCTCTTCCTTTTCCTTATACTAAGTTTTTCTAGTTTCTTTTCCCATTCATGTTCCCTTTTCATGACTCTGCTGCCCAATCTTCCTTTGCAGCTGCCTCCTCCTGCCCCTTTGGGTTTTTTCTTGTTGCTCTCTAGCAACCCATTTTTGTTTTTATCCTGATTCCCTTAGAGAGGGAAACCTAGGGGAATTCTGTGTGTTGGGTTTAGTAGTGTGTATGTCAGAGTGTGGGGGGGGAGGTAGAGGAGGAACGGTGGCTATGTGGGAGAGGATGGGGAGAGGGATTTAGGGGGGAATAGGGGGGAGTGGGAAGGAGGGAGAAGCAAGTGGGTGAGGGGGAGAGGGAGGGGGAAGGAGGGAGAGGTGGGGGGGGGGGAGGGTGAAAGAGGGGGGGAGGGATGTCAGTGGGAGGGGGAGTGTATGTGTGAGTCTGGATATGTTTGTGTGTGTGCGTGTGTGAGTGAGTGTGTATGTGTGTGTATGTTTTGGTGTGTGGTGTGTGTGTGTGTGTGTGTGTGTGTGTGTGTGTGTGTGAGTGTGTGTGTGTGTGTGTGTAAGGTAGGTGACTTGTGCAGTGTAATGTGAAGTCTCAGTGGTCCTTGACTGACCAAAAATTCTTGTGACCTGACCCCACCCTCCTGGGACTTGCCCCACACCTACTTAAATGTGGCCATTAAAAGCTTGTCCTGCCACCTAGCTTATAGTAAGTTAATCGCCTTGTTCATTGAATTACCAATTGCTATTTCCTTATTGAATACTTGAGTGCCTATTCTTCATCATGCTATGGGGGACCATTCACAATCAGCTTGGGGGTTTAATTGAAACCTGTAACCCCACACCCTCAAAACCCACTCATAGGTGATTACAGTACTTGCAATGCGGCTGTAGCAGCCTGTAGATTGTCCAGCTCGATGTGACGTCCTGGCGTAGATCCACCTTAATTTCTTCTCGTTAATAATGTACCCAATTCACTGTATTTCTCCACTGGACACACGATGTGTTTTTACTTTATTAGCTTTCTTGGGTGACAAGTGACAACGTCGCCTTACCACCCTCCCCTAGCCTGCACGCTCTGAGTGCGCCAACCACGGTTTACTTTCTAGATCTCTTACAAAATTGTGGCTCTCCCCACACTTATGTGGCTCAGGCAGATTATAAATCGCTTGCAGATTGTTCACCACCCTAACACACTTTGCAACAATTGCAGGGAAAACTTGGGGAGCCCTCAAAAACGCTTATATTCGCGGAGCACGGAAGGCATGACTCGCGCGCTCGGTGTCCCCACTCTGTGTGTATATGTGTATGTGTGAATGTATTATTGTGTGTGTGTGTGTGTGAGTGTACTCACCTAATTGTACTCACCTGATTGTGGTTGCAGGAGTCGAGACTCAGTATATGTGAGTGTGTTTGTGAGTGTGTATGTGACTATGTAGTGAGTGTGTACTCACCTAATTGTACTCACCTAATTGTGGTTGCAGGGGTCGAGACTCAGCTCCTGGCTCCGCCTCTTCACTGATCGCTACTGGGTCCTCTCTCTCTCTGCTTCCTGAGCTTTGTCAATACCTCTTCTTAAAACTATGTATGGTTCCTGCTCCACTACTTCACTTGCTAGGCTATTCCACTTGCTGACAACTCTATGACTGAAGAAATACTTCCTAACGTCCCTGTGACTCGTCTGACTCTTCAGCTTCCAGTTGTGACCCCTTGTCCCTGTGTCCCCTCTATGGAACATCCTATCTCTATCCACCTTGTCTATTCCCGCAGTATCTTGTATGTCGTTATCATGTCTCCCCTGACCTTCTGTCCTCCAGTGTCGTCAGTCCGATTTCCCTTAACCTTTCCTCGTACGACATTACCTTGTGCTCTGGGACTAGCCTTGTTGCAAACCTTTGTACTTTCTCTAACTTCTTGACGTGCTTGACCAGGTGTGGGTTCCAGACTGGTGCTGCATACTCCAGTATGGGCCTAACATACACAGTGTACAGTGTCTTGAACGATTCCTTATTAAGGTATCGGAACGCTATTCTCAGGTTTTCCAGGCGCCCGTATGCTGCAGCGGTTATTTGGTTGATGTGTGCCTCCGGTGATGTGCTCGGTGTTATGGTCACCCCAAGAACTTTCTCCCTGAGTGAGGTCTGTAGTCTTTGTCCACCTAGCCTATACTCTGTCTGCGGTCTTCTTTGCCCCTCCCCAATCTTCATGATTTTGCATTTGGCTGGATTGAATTCGAGAAGCCAGTTACTGGACCACATGTCCAGCCTGTCCAGGTCTCTTTGCAGTCCTGCCTCATCCTCGTCCGATTTAATTCTTCTCATCAGCTTCACGTCATCTGCGAACAGGTACACTTCAGATTCTATTCCTTCCATCATGTCGTTCACATATATCAAAAATAGCACTGGTCCTAGAACTGACCCCTGTGGGACCCGCTCGTAACAGGCACCCACTGTGATACCTCTTCACGTACCATGACTCGTTGCTGCCTCCCTGTCAGGTATTCTCTTATCCATTGCAGTGCCCTCCCTTTTACATGCGCCTGATCCTCCAGCTTCTGCACTAATCTCTTGTGGGGAACTGTGTCAAAGGCCTTCCTGCAGTCTAGGAAAACGCAATCTACCCACCTCTCTCTCTCGTGTCTTACTTCTGTTACCTTGTCATAAAACTCCAGGAGGTTTGTGATACAAGATTTGCCTTCCATGAACCCATGCTGGTTTTCATTTATAATCTTGTTCCTTTCCAGGTGTTCGACCACTCTCCTCCTGATAATCTTCTCCATGACTTTGCACACAATACATGTCAGAGACACAGGTCTGTAGATTAGTGCCTCGTTTCTGCTTCCTTTCTTAAATATGGGGACTACATTAGCTGTCTTCCATTTCTCAGGTAGTTGCCCAGTTTCAAGGGATGTGTTGAAGATTGTGGTTAGAGGCACACACATCATCTCTACTCCTTCTCTAAGGACCCATGGGGAGATGTTGTCCAGTCCCATCGCCTTTGAGGTGTCGAGGTCACTTAAGAGCTTCTTCACCTCCTCCTCAATTGTTCGTATGTCATCCAACACTTGTTGGTATATTCCCTCTTGATGTTCCCTTCTGTGCTGTCTTCCCACAGCCCTTCCTGTCTCTACTGTAAAAAACTTCCTTAAATCTCCTGTTCAGCTCCTCACATACCTCCTGATAATTTCTTGTGAGTTCTCCACCTTCTGTCCTTAATCTGATCACCTGGTCTTTGACTGTTGTCTTCCTCCTGATGTAGCTATACAACAGTTTCGGGTCAGTCTTGATTCTCGATGCTATGTCATTTTCATACTGTTGTTGGGCCTCCCTCCTTACCTGTGTGTACTCATTCCTGGCTCTGCGACTGATCTCCCTATTTTCATGTGTTCTCTGCCTTCTGTACTTTTTCCATTCTCTGTTGCATTTTGTTTTTGCCTCCTTTCGCCGTCGGGTAAACCAGGGGCTCGTTCTGGTCTTCCCATTGTTACTGTTGCCCTTTGGAATAAACCTTTCCACTTCCTCCTTGCATTTTGTTGTTACATATTCCATCATTTCATTTACTGGCTTTCCTGCCAGTTCTCTGTCCCACTGACCCTCCCGCAGGAAGTTCTTCAACCCTATGTAGTCCCCTGTTTTATAGTCAGGCTTTTCCCATTCAACTCCTGTTATTCTCTCCACTTGCAGCTCTACTATGTATTCAAAGCACAGAACCACGTGGTCGCTAGCTCCTAGGGGACTCTCGTACTTGATGTCCTCAATGTCTGAGCTGCCCAGGGTGAACACAAGGTCCAATCTTGCTGGTTCATCCTCCCCTCTCACTCTGGTAGTGTCCTTAACATGTTGGTGCATGAGGTTTTCCAACACCACGTCCAACATCCTGGCTCTCCATGTTTCGGGACCCCCATATGGCTCCAGGTTTTCCCGGTCAATCTCCCTGTGGTTGAAATCCCCCATAACCAGCAACTTTGCTCTGCTGGAGTGAGCTCTTCTTGCCCCCTCAGCAAGTGTGTCCACCATTGCTCTGTTGCTCTTTTTCATATTCCTCTCTTGGCTTCCTGCCTTTTCTGGGGGGGGATTTACACCCACTGCAAGGGACCATTTTGTTTTCCCCCAGATGAAGTGTACCTCCCTATGTAGTCTTTTCTCCCATCCATCTATCCCTTCCATTTTCTCAAAATTTCCACCCTTTTTTTTTTTTTTGGGGCCGAGCAACCCCACCTCCCCCCCCTCCCCCTTTTTTATTTTTCCCATGATTGGTATCCTGGTGGGAAGATTGCTTTCTGCTATTGTCCCCCTTGGGTTTTGTTTCTGTAAACGGGCCATGAGGGTCGGGGGATTCTCATTGTTTTCTTTTTTGCCATTACTCAGGTTTAAAATTCTTTAACCCCATCTCCCATTTGTGTCCCAAACCTTCAACTTTTTTTTTCAAATCCCTGTAACTGTGGTCCCGGGGGGGTGGAAACAGAGGGTCGGGGTGGGAGGGTTTTTTTTGGGAAATTTGTTCAGTTTGCCTTGGGGGGGTCGGGGGCTGGGGTCCTTCGCAGGTTTTTTTCGGGGGGGTTGAAATTTTTCCTTTTCCATTTGTTTCCGGGGTTTTTCCCTTTTCCCCTTTTTTTCATTTCCTCCCATTTCCCTTTCTTTTTTTGAATTTCCTTTCATTGTTTTCCCTTTCGTCCTGTTTTTCGGGTCTGATCGGGGTACCACTGCGGAACCCCCTGTTTTCCCCTCTCAGCCGTGCTTTTTTCCTGCGGAAAAAATGGTTCGGGTTAAATTCTCCCTTTAAAAAATTAAATTTTGGAGGCCGTTTCCCCTTTTTTTTTTGTGAACCCCCCCAATTCTCCAAAAAATTGCCCCGGGGTCATGTCCCCCTTTGCCTTCCCCTTCATGATATTTTCCCAAATCACTTTTTTCTCCTCCTGCTTTTTTTTCTTTTTTTATTTTTTCCCCCTTTAGGTTCTTTCTAGCCCATAGCCAAAAACGGATCTCCCCCTTTCCCCCTCCCATTTGTGACCCCCCCTTTTCCCAATCCTCTGATGTGTTTTTTTCCCTTTCCCCGTGGAGTGTTCCTTCCTTCAGTCCCTTCCCTAGTTAGGCCCATGCTTGTTGGTTTGCCCTTTCCCTGTTTCACCTTTTCCCTGGCCCCACAGGATTTGGGTAAGGGCCTTCTGTGTGGTGTTGTGTGGTGTGGGTGTGTGTGTGTGGGGTGTGTGGGTGTGTGTGTGTGTGTGTGTGTGTTGCTTGTGTGCGGGTGTGTGTGTGAGTGAATAAATTTTTTTTTTGGGCTCACCGGGATTGGGTTGCAGGGGTCGAGCTCAGTGTATGTGAGTTTTGGTTTTTTATGGGGTTTGTGTATGTGCGGGTGTATGTTAGTGTGTGTGTGTGTGTGGGGCATGGGGTGTGTGTGTGGGGTTGTGTGTGGAAGTGTGCCCCGTATGGATGTGTGAGTTCAATTGTGGTTGCAGGGGCCCAAATTCACACCCCTTTGGCCCCTTTGGCCTTTTTAACTGCGCAAATTTACATCCTTATCAACTTTTCCCAAATTCCTGAAAAAACTCTGTGACTGAAAAAAATACTTCCTAACATCCATATGATTCTTTAGCCTCAATTTCCCAAAACTGTTCCCCCTTGTTCCGGTGACCTGTCTCTGAAAAAATCCTGTCCCCCTGTCCCCCTTTTGTCGATTCCTCTTAGTTTTTAAAATTGTCTTTTTATCATATCCCCCCTATCTCTCTTGTCTTCCAGTGTGTCGGGGGCCGTTTTTTCCTTAACTTTTTCCTCGTGGGCCATCCCCCTTAGCTCCAGTATGGCTTGTTGAAAAACTTTGAAACTTTTCCAGCTTCCTTATATGCTTAGCTAGGTGGGGGTTTTTCCAAACTGGTACTGCAAAAATCCAATATGGGCCTAATGACCCCGTATACAGGGTCCTGGAATGATTCCTTATTATGAGGGTCAGAATGCTGTTCTTATTTTGAAAAGGAATCCGTAGGGCTGCAGCATTTAAATTTGGTTGATGGCGCCTCGGGAGATTTGCCGTTTTTTTCCCACCCCAAAGATCCTTTTCCTTGGGGGTAAGGTTTGTACCCTTTGGGGCCCCCCTGGGCCTGAAATCTGCCCTGGATCCTCTTTGCCCTTCCCCCAAATCTTCATGACTCTGCTTTTTGGTGGGGATGAGTTTCAGGAGCCACGGCTGGCCCCTTTACTTTGAAAGCCTGCCCGGGACCCCTTTTGGGTTTTTTTCCCGGGTTCCTCGTCTATTGAATTTTTTTTTTACCCAACTTCATATCATCGCAAACAGAGACATTTTCTGAGTCTATTCCTTCCATCAGGTCTTTCCCACAAATACCAAAACAACCTGTAGCAAAGGGAAATTTTTAAATTTGCTACAGGGTGCCCACCTGACCCCTTCCCGCACCCCCAAATGACCACGGGTTTTTTTTTGAAAAGGGTTATCCCTTGAATCACTGAAGTCCCTTTACTGTTCCCCCAGCTTGATCCCCCCAGTTTTTGCCCCCAAAATTTTTTGGGTGGGGGAAAACGGTTTCAAACCCCCTTTTCCCTTAAAACATTTTAAAGGGGGAAAAATCCCATTTTTTAACCCTTTCCCCTCTTTTTTTGGGGGGCGTACGGGGGTGTCCCCCTGAAAATTAGAACTGCAAAAGGGTTTTGTGACCCCGGGAAATTCCCGTCCCTAAACCTGTGCGGGTTTTTCGTTGATAACCCTAGTTTCCTTTCTAGGTGCCCCCCACCCTTTTTCTTCTAAATAATCTCCATGACTCTGCAATTTAAAACAAGCAGTGATACGGGTTGTAGTTTAATGTTTCATTTTCTGCCCTCTTTTTTAAAAAATTGGGGCTGCATCTGTTGTTTTCCCAAAAACCCCGGTAGCCCACCCTTTTTCTATAGATTGTTAAAGATTCTTGTTAGTGGTAAAAACCTAGCGTTTTGTTTCCCCTCGGGAAACCATGGAGAGATTTTTATCCAGCTCCTTTCGCCTTTGAGCATTTAGCTCCCCTTGGGCCCAGCCCCCCACCATGCCCTTTCCCTTTGGTTTGTATGTATTCCCTTTAAAACACTTAAAGGGCGATCCCAGCTCCTCCATCTTTCTGGAGCCCCTTTTTCTTTCTCCACTGAGAACATTTTTCAATCTATGTTGAGCCCCCCAAAAAAATATTTAAGGGGTTCTTTTTCTTGTGATCCCCCCCCCCCCCCCTCCTCCCCCCCTTCCTCAGGTTAGTTTTTGGCTTTGGGCTGCTTGCATTTTCCTTTTTCCCGGGGGGGGCCTCCCTTCTTCCCTGCACATATTTATTTCTGGGCCCCTACGCCCTGCTCACCTTATTCTCTTGGGTTTCCATTCTCTAGTACACAGGGTTTTTGGGCCCCCCTACACCTTTGGATAAACCCCCGGGCTATCCTGGTTTTCTAGCTTTTTTCTGTTACTGTATGGTTTTAACCCCTTTCCCCTTTCAGTTTCCCCTTGCTATTTTTTTTCCCAAAATTCCATATCTAGTTTACTACTTCCCTCCCAAATTCCCTCGTGTCACTCCCCCCAAAGGGAGGGAAAATTCCCTTCAGGCCTGCAAAGACCCTTTTTTTTCGTAGTTTGGGGTTCATTGTTCTGCCTTCCTTTTTTCCCCCTCCACTTGTAACTCTACTGTGGGGATTTGAAAAATCAAAAAACATGATCAATGGGGGCCCCGGGGGCTTTCATAAGTGAGGGGACTCAATATCTGCACTAGCTCTTGGGCGTTAGCGTGGGCTGTTACCAAGCACCATGGCTTGTTGTAGTGGTTTTTTGAATCTCAGGTTCAAGTGTTTTAAGGAGATTCTACTTCTTCAGGAGGGAAAATAGGAGGCTGAAACTTGCCTAAAAAAGGGTTTTGGGAAATGAGTGGAGAAGGATTTAGCTGGTAAAGGGGGAAATGGTTCCCCAGCAGTGATAGTGGGAGCCGCTTTTAACCCTGGCAAGTGGTTCACATTTTTGGGAAAAAAGGTGATGAGGAGAGTTTTAAAAGAGAAAATTTTGAAGGTAGGAAATCGATTCTTTGTTCTCCAAAACGAGTGTACTTCCCTGGGTTTGTGAGGGTTGAAAAGGGACCACTGATTCCCCTGCAATTAAGGTAAAAATATTTTAAAGTAGGCGATTCTCAGGGAAGATATTTCGGCCCTGCATTTTGTAACAGGGGACCCAAAGGGCAGACAAGAGTGTGCCTTCCTGGAGCCCGGTGTTTTGGGGACTAGTCAGCAGGGAGGATTTATTATGGGAGGGGAAGGGGAAAAAGCCCTTTTTCTTCCTTAGTGCTGGGTGTAATGACATTTGGGGAAAACCCCAGGAAGAGGAGCTGCTGGATAATTACAGGTCGCCATTTAAAATTGTTAGGTCTTAAAGGGGGGGATCCCAGTCTAAAAAGGGAAAATAAGAACATAAGGGAAAGGGAAAGGGAAAACCGCAGCAGGCCTACTGGCCCCTGCGAGGGAGGTCCAAGTCTCCTCCGGCTTTTAAACCCAAAGCACCCAACCTAGTCAAGGGCAGGGGCCAAAAATTGGGCTTAAGGGAGGAACCCGGCAACCGACCTGGTAGGGCCCCCAAGCTAAACAGGTCCCCAAATCACACCCACCCCCCATCCCTCAAAGTATTATTTCCCAACCCAATTTTTTAAGGGCCAAAAAAAACGTTTTTGGCCTCTATAACTGTTACTCGGGAGTTTTTTTTTCCCCCCTTTCCCCAACCAAAATTTTAACCCAAAACCCGTACTTTCCTATACCCTTCCCGAATCTGAATTTTTTTCCCAAATTAAAAAAAACCCTTTGCTGCGAGTCCTGTCAGGCAGATATTTTCAGCAACCCCCTAAATTTCATCCCCTTTTTTTTACTCCCCGTCTTCCATTTATACACCTCAATCATACCCCCCCCAAAAAATACGGCTTTCTAGAGAGGGGCAGGGTTTTAGGGGGTTAGCCTATCCTATTTGGGGAAAGGGTTTTTGATACATTGGGGTTCAACTTTGTCTCCCCTTTTTTTTCATTTTCCCGAGAATTTATATCCATCCCGTAAAAAGGTGCCAAAAAATGTGCAGCTTTAAACTAAATGAGGTAAACCCAAAGGGTGTTTAGAGTTGGGGAACAACCTGAGGCTCCCATTATTTTTTGTTTTTTTGATTTTGAAGGAAAGGGTTCTATTAGCTTTATTCAAACCTTAAAGCACTGTTTTCTTGGGTTTTAGATTTCTTTCTTTAAACCCGAACTCCAAAATTTTTTTTTGCAAAACCGTAATATTAAGTTTTCATTATTTAGTTTTTTTTTTTGGCATGGTTATTGTCCTGTCCAAAAATTTAAACTTTGCAATTTTTTCTATATTAAACTGCATCTCCACTTTCCCCCGACCACTGCATCATCTATTCAAATTTCCTGGAGTGCTCACCCAATTCCTCGTCAGAAAAGAATTCGACGGGCCCTTTTTTGGGGTCATCGGCAAAAACTTTTCCGAGGGCGCTCTTTAAACCCCCATCTATGTCGTTTAGTAGATTTTTGAACGAGGGGGCCCAACACTGACCCCGGGAACAAACCCCTCGTAAAAAGCTTCCCCCCCTCTGATTTCTCCCCTTTTTTGCAAAAATTTTCTGCGCCGGGTTTTTCAACCATTTCCTCAATTTCCCGGGAAAAAATTTTTCCCCCCTATTTCCCTTTTGCCCTTTTAATTTTTCCCCAATATCTCTGATTGGGCCCTGTCAAAAACCTTAACTGAAGTCCATATACACAAATTTATATTCAAAAACCATGATCACCCCCTCAAATACCTTAGTG
This sequence comes from Cherax quadricarinatus, assembly GCF_026875155.1. Classification (NCBI taxonomy): domain Eukaryota; kingdom Metazoa; phylum Arthropoda; class Malacostraca; order Decapoda; family Parastacidae; genus Cherax; species Cherax quadricarinatus. The sequence goes on along the minus strand of NC_069401.1, from coordinate 93,634,098 downwards.
GGAAAAAAATTAATAAATTCGTAAGGCAGGAAAGCCCCTTTTTTAAAAACCCTGCTGAGATTCGTTGATTAAAATTTAAAGCTTTTCAAGGGGGGTACGAACTGCCTCGGCAATTTTTGATTCCCTAAATTTTCCCACTATGGAGGGGTTTGGCTTTTTTTTGGGGCTATAGTTCGAAGCTAAAAGGGCCCCGGGCACCCCGTTTTGGGAAAAAAGGTTTTCACAAATTTTCCATTTTCCCTTATCTGGACCCTTTCCAGTTTGTATGATATTTTTAAAAAAATTAGCCAAAAAGGTTTTTGCTTTAAACTCCTCTTTTCCTTTTTTTAGAACCCCTTTCATACAGTTTTTTCAGGGCCTGGGGATTTGTTAGGTTTTAATTTTTTCTTTTGCCTAAGGGCCATGCACTTGTGACCCCAATCGTGCAAAAGATTATTTTCGTCCCGTTCTACTTTAAATTTTTCATTACTGGAAAAATCGCTGGATCCTCCTGGTAAAAAAATTTAGAGGAATTTTGTGTTAAAAATTTCCTTTCACATTTCCTTTTCACTGTCTTTAGCTGAACCCCAGGAACTTTTTTAGTGGGCCTATTTTTGTTTCCCCGATCTTACTTTTTTATACCTGAAAAATTCTTTTTGGGGTTTGTCTTCGATTCTCCCTTTCAACTTTAACCTCATAATCTCTTTTTGCTTTTCCCAATTCCCTTTTTTATTTTTTCTCTTTAAATGAAAAAATTTTGGAAATTTTTTTAAATTTCCCCCCTCCTCTTTTGATTTGCCCCAAAAATGCCTCTCTTTTGACGAATCAGATATTTTAATTATTTTCATCCATTTAGGATCATTTTTGTTTTTATCTGATTTTTCCCCATTTGGGAAAAAAAAATTTGACTGAGGGGGCTAGAACTAAACCCCGGAAAACATTTATAAACGGCAACCCTCACCCCCTAACCCGAGCCCTTTGTCAGGTCATTCCCCGTTCAGCCCACCTAAGGGAATTTTTCAGTCCTATGAAATCAGCCAAGCGGGAAAATCAGGGACGGAGACTTATTGCCATTATTTTGGGGAAATTTCCCATGATAAAAATTTAAAACTGAGTGATTTGGATCACTTTCCCCAAGCTCATCATTAACCCAGATTTTTAAATTTAGTTTTCCCTACTGGAAAACCCCAAGTCAAGGAAGTTTTTTCCCCTAGTTGGCCTGTCACAAACTGTTTTAAAAAACAATCCGGATCTATCAAGAAAGCACCTACTCTAAATTTCCTTCAAATTGCTCCAGTCAGTCTTCTATTTTTGAAATCCCCCATTAGCACAACATTTTCTATGTAGCTGCCTTACGAATTTCGTCCCAAGAATTTTACTGCACTCCCATCAAATTTGGGGGCCCTGTAATACCCCCAAAATTATTTTTTCTCGGACCGAGAAGCGTAACCAAACAGTTCGTGGCTGCCCTTCAAATTTAATATTTTGTCTAACACAAAAATTTTAAATTGTCTCGACATACATCGCTACTCCACCATTTTCCTGTTGACCCTGCATGTTAATAATTTATAGCCTTGTATGGACATTCAGAGGCATCTCTCTATCTTTTAGATTGAGCCAGGTCTCTGTTATAGAATAATATCTATGTTTCCTGCACTTGCAATTAATTTTACTCCCCTTTTTTATTTCTTACACCCTGCTTTTAGTAATAAACCTTAAGGGAGCTGCCCCCTTTTTTTCCCTCTGCGTCCCCCTTTGTTTGCAACCTGATCTTTTGTCTTTATTTATAACTTCATGCTGAATGCCTTTTATACATTTACTGTTTCCAACCCAGTGTTGCAACCGCTTGTTTTCCCACACACACCCATCCTCTACCTTCCATCATTTTTTAAATTCATGGGCATTTCACCAATGGCCTTCTAAATCGATCTGCAAGTGCACCCCCCCGCCCCAGAGAGATTCCCCATCCCTTGCAACATATCAGTTTGCCAAAAGTTGTTCCATTGCAATGAATGGGATTGCAAGTTCCTTGCAGATCTGTCTAGCCAGCTTTTTTAAACCCCAATTGCCCAGACAACCTTCATTTCCTCCCCCTTTCTAGGCAAGAGCTACAATGATTTGGATCCCTCCCTTAATTTAAATGAAATCATAGCTGACCTGTACTTACTAGCAGCTCTTCTCTCCTACCCTTTCTCAATATCTTTTTCCACCAGCACTGAACAGATAATGGGGCTTGTTCCCATTACCTGACATATATTATCCAGCCTTTGACTAGTCCCCAACACCACTCCAGGGAAAAGCACACTTTTCCTCACTTCTTATTCCATTACAAAAAGCACGGTCAATAATCTTACCTGAGAGTCACCAACCCAAGAATGCGCTTACCTCCATTAGCAGGGGCAGTAGTACCCTTACCTTCACTGGCCACTGAATCATTCACCTGAAGAACTAGAAGCGTTTTCCTACCTTCAGACTCACTCTTAATTTTCCTTACTCGATCGCCCCCATTACTGTGAACCACTCGCCACTTTGGGGCGGGGCTGTGCTGCACCTCATGGGACCGTTTCCTCCCCAACTACACCCTCCTCACGCAGAGACAGCTGCACCTCCTGCTAAAGCCTCTTTCCCCACAACTCCACCACCCACATCTCCCCAACCCATTGAGGGATTTTTCCCCCTCCTAATCTCCCCTGGAGAAGCAAGACCCCCTCCTTCAACCTCCAACCTGAATTTTGAAAACACTTCAAAAGCAACCATGTTTTTGTAACCGTCCCGCAAATTTGTGGCAAACGGGAAATTTGGATTGAAAAAAGATTGCAAGAACTTGCAATCCACCATTGATAACGGGTTCCTATTCTTTGGCAAACGTACATGTAAGCAAGGGGAACATTCATCTCTCTGGGGATGGGTTGTTGTATTGCCAATTTGTTTGCAAGGGAAATTGATGTTTTGTCTAGGAATTAAACTGATGGATTATAGTGGTATGGGTTTTTGGGGAAAAAACAATCGGGCGAGCATTAGGGTTAAAAACAGCAGTTATTCCCGGGGATACCTCAGGGAATTTTAAAAACAATATTCAAAATAAAGTTGCTAGAATGGCAAACAATTGATTAACAAACAAAGAGAGATAGTAGGGGGAAACAAGGACTACTCCCTTGAGGTTTATATACAAATAGTAAGTTTAATTGCAATGGGGGGAATATAATATTATTGGAAAACAGAGACCGGGTTCACCTGAAAGATAGAGAAATGCCTTCTGAAGCAACAACAGGGTTAAAACTATTCCAAAATGATGGGGTCAACAGGGGGGGTGGAGTGGCGATGTATGTGAGAAAATTTTTTAAAAAAATTTGTTTGTCTTAGCATGATATAAGATTAGAAGCATCGAACACAGAATCTGTTTGCTACAGTTTCTCGGGGGATGAGACCAAAATTAATTTTTGGGTGTGTTTTATAGGCCCCCACAAACCTTGAAGGGAGTGCAATAAGCTTTTTAGGGACATTTTCATAAGGCATCTAGATATAAAACTTGTATAAGGGGACTTTTTAACATATAAAAATTGATTGAACAATAACGGGAAAAATTTTGAGTCTGGGATTCTTGAAACCGTTAGGAATGCTTTTTAGAGCGGGTTTGTGAGAGAGCCAACTAAGGAAACAATCTCTTGACTTGGTTCTTCCAAACAAAGATTCACAAATTAATAATCTTGAGGTTAATGATGAGTTTGGGGAAAGTGATCACAAATCACTTAGTTAATATATATGGAATTTACCCATAATTGCAATCAAAACTCTGTCCCAGATTTTGCTTGGCCGACTTCATGGGACTAAAAAAATTACCTGGGGGGGCTAAATGGGATGCCCTGACTATGGTCAGGTAGGTGATCATGGTTTTCAATATGATATTTTATCATAGCAAGTTCTAGCTGCCCAGGCAACTTTTGCTCCAACTGGGAAATTAGATCAAAAAAAAAAAAAATGACCCAAATGGATGAACAATTGATTAAAAAATCCATTTGGGCAAAAGAGAGGCATATAAGGCGTATCAAAAGAGGGGGAAGGGCAGTTAAAATCAATAATTTAATCAAAAAGATAAATAAAAAAAGGAAAAAGAAAAGCGAAAAGGGGTTTTGAGGAAGGTCGCAAGGGATTCAAAAACTAACCCAAAAAGGGGCTTTCGTATACATAAGTAACTTAGGGACAAGAAATTTGGGCCCCCTTAAAGTAACTCTGGTGAGATCACTGACAGTGATAAGGAATTTGAAAGTCCAATCCTACTTTTCCCCGATTTTTTTACCCGGGAAATAATACGTTTTTTGAAATAATAGATTATGTAGAACAGGATGAAAAATAAAATAGACAAAAAAAAAACAAAGAAAAAAAAACAAAACCAAAACCCCAAAAAGGCAAGGGAAAGGGAAAAAAAAATACAAACCCAAAAAAAAAAACAAAAAAACCAAAAAAAAAAACAAAAAAAAAGCCAACAAAAAAACGGTTTCCAACAAAAAAAAAAGTAAATCCCTTGGGGAAAATTTTTGGAACAAAATTCCAAACAATTCTAGCCATTTAAGGAAAAAAAATGATTTTTGAATCTAAAATTTTACAAAGGGGCTTTGCCCTTTGATTTTAAATAACTTTTTTAGGAAATGAAAGGTTTTTTCGAACTTAGAACCATAAAACCCAAACCGGGAATGGGAAATTTAAAGGAACAAATGGAGGAAATTTTTTTCCTGGGGGGAAGGGAGGTGAAAAACCAAAGTTTTAAAAAGGGTTCGAAAGGGGGGTACAATTTCCCAGGGGGGGAGTTTGGCCCATTTTTGTAAATTTCGAAAGAAAAAGGGGAATTATGGACTAAGAAAAAAAGGGGAAAAAATTTTCCCCAACATTCAATGAAAAAGAGTCCCAAAGAGAAAACGAGGGAAGTCCAAAAAGGGGGCAGGCAGTTTTTTGCAAGGTTTTAAAATTTTAAAGAAGAACCCTAACGATAAACAAATTGGAAAACAAAAAACCCCCATTCAAAAAGGGTTTTGGGGCTTTTCCCGAATTAAAAAAGACCAAAAGCAAAAGGTTTAAAAAAAGCAACAGAAATTTTGGCTTCAAACAAAGTTAAAATTTAATAAATCCCCCGGGGTTTTTTCAAAATTAAATCCCTTTTCCCCATTTTGAAATAGTTCGGTACCGTAAAAAAGGGTAAAAAAATTTTTAAAACCCCAAAGGTACAAAATTCCCCTTTTCAGAAATCTTTTAAAGGATCTAGGGTAATCTATCCTTAAAAGGGTTAAAAAAGGGGGATATATCAGGTGTAAAAATAAAAAGGAATAAATAAAAAGGGGGGTAAAAAGGGGGGAAAATTTCCAGACGAAACTCCGAGGTTTTAAAAAAAAAAATTCAATTCCCGAAGGTTGGAAAAGGTTTTAAAAGAGTTTTAATGGAACAAATGGAATTATTTGGGAAAATTTGTAAATTTTAAAAAATTTTTAAAGGGAAAAAACAGATGGGTTGGGGGGGTTTTTAAAAAAATTTATATTAAAAAATAAAAATAAAAAACAAATTTTATTTTAAAAATAAATTAGAAAATTGGAATTGGGGGTTTTATTTAAAACTTTTGAAATTTATATAAAAAAAAATTTAAAAAAATAAATATTTAAATTTCCCTTTTTTGGACTTTGGGACTTTTGGGAAAAAGTTTCCCCAAAAGTCCCAAAGTTTTACAAGTTTAATTTAAAAATGTTTTCTCTAAATTCTCCTTATAAAAATAAATTTTTAAATTTAATAAAATAAAATAATTTAAATTTTTAATTTTTTTTAAAATTAAAAATTTAAAATATATATAATATAAATTTATATAATATATATATATATATATATATATATATATATATATATATATATATATATATAATATATATATATATATATATATATATATATATATATATATATATATATATATATTATGTCGTGCCGAATATGTAAAACTGGTCAATTAGCAAGAACTCATTTAAAATTAAGTCCTTTCTGAAATTTCCTCTTATACGTTTAAAGATATATTTTTTACATTAATGTTATTGTAAAAAAAATTATTTTGCACCAAAAGAATCTTAGAAAACTTACCTAACCTTATTATAACAAGAGCAATTTATTTTAGCCTAACCCAACTAAATATATTTTAAATACGCTTACAATAATTTAGTACTAAACAAACACAATCAAATATTTTTTTTTTCGTTAGGTTCAGAATGATTTTGGCGAAATTATTGCATACACAAATTTTCATTTGTCCTATATGGCAAGATGAGCGTTGCTATTTAAGCCAAGATTGCAAGTTCTGCCTATTCGGCACGACAATATATATATATATATATATATATATATATATATATATATATATATATATATATATATATATATATATATATATATATATATATATATATATATAGTTACCTTGATTTCGTGGGGTTCATCAAAAGATAAGTGGAGCAAGAAATACACACACTAGATGTCTTGGAGGCATATATTTAAGAGTCTTGTGGAGATCCTAGGCTTACCTTCTCCAGTCTACTATGCCTAGCGTGGAAGTGAGACAGAGGCCTGTAGCTGACATCTCACATGTGTGGGTCTTGTGATATGCAAGGGACCATATCAATAAGGTAGCTGGGCTCTATCTATAAAAGTGTACCACACAAGTTACACTGTTGAAAGGTCGGCGACACTAACATTGTCATTCCCCGATGTAGAGCTTAATTATACACAGGAAAGACTGTAGGCATTACGGCTCTGGGCTGATTCTATACAACATCATTGTACACAACAACTGAACATAAGGAACTATACATAATAATAATTGACTGTAATACATTACAAATTATGATATATCACAAATCATGGTAAAAGCAGTGGAGATAGACAAAGAGAGAAGAACACACGTTCTGTATTCATGTAATTTACAGATTCTGAAAAAGCATATTTACAAAGAAGAAACTGTATAACAGAAAAGGCAGACTTGGTGCACACAAGTCATTTATATTTAATTCTCAGAATTCGAAGAGAATGTGATCATATAAAAAAACTGATCAATAACTTTATGTATTAGACACACAGTTGAAACACATTTTAAACGATATTAATCATATATAATATATATATATATATATATATATATATATATATATATATATATATATATATATATATATTATATATATATATATATATATATAATATATATATATATATATATATATATATTATTTACATTTAACCCAGACTCTACTAGGGTGAGATTTGCACATGTAGAGTGGTTATCGTCTCTAGGGAGGTCAAATTCTTTTGCAATGGCTAACACATGCTGTGGATGAGGAGGACCTAAACTGGTATTTACAACTGAAACTTGAGGATTCCTCATTACTTGTCATGTATGCAGGGAAAATGACAATCAGGTTGTTCGTCTGTTTGGTTGTTACTGAATCAGGAGGATTGTCAGAGTCTGTCGCATTTGTCTGGATGTCAGAAACCTCATCATCATCGCATACTAATTTCATATGATCTAAATGCGATTCTTTGTACTGACCAGTACTGATTTCTCTAACTTTATACTTATTGCCACTGACATGTTCGACTGCTAGATATGGACCAACAAGCTTTCGATCGAGCTTAGGCATTATGGAGGTTTTATTAAAATTAGTCAGCATAAATCTCAAACCTACTTTAATTTTGGATTGTTTTGCTTTTATATTAATGACTCTTCTAAATTCTGCTGTTAATTTAAGAAGTGTTTCTCAGATTCTCCTATAAACACCTTGAGCTAAGCTAGTATGATTTACTATTAGATCATCAGGATTGTAATTTGGTTTTAGAATAGAATATAACAACTCATATGGTAAGCGTTTATCTACACCATACAATGCATAATGTGGAGTGTCACCTATAGAATCAATGTAAGCAGAATTATAGGCACACTGAACATCAGGTATAACTTTATCCCAGATTGGAATTGACACTTGTTCTCAACACATCAGGTACTTTCTTATTAGTTCTTTCCAATAGATCATTACTGGCAGCATGATGAGGAACAATGGTCGTTTTATAGATCTTGTACAAAGTACACAACTTTTCAAGAATCTCATTTCAAAATTCACCTTCATTATGTTGCTAGGGACTTAAGAGTAATGTCCCTGCAGATTATGCGTTCCTTAAACACTTTAGCTACTGTCTTGGTAGTTTTATCTGCTATACGAACTAACTCACATTAAGTGGTGAAATGGTCTACCATGACACACAGATGTTTGTTGCCCTGGAGGGAACTTTGGGAATTAGTTAACAAATCCAACGCAACTCTTTCCCAAGGTTTGCTAATAGTGGGATACACCTGGATTGGATTAGGACCACTAACATTTCCTGTATTCTGCATACAGACACTACATTTTTTAACATACTCAGAAATGTCAGTTGCCATATGAGGCCAAAAGTATTGCAGTCTGGCTTGTTTTACAGAATGATCCATACCAGGCTGTGCAACACCTAGAACATCGTGAACTAGCTCTAAGGCTACATTCACCAGAGACTGTGGAATTACTAACTGGTATATCTTTCTGGTAGGAGTACCCAGCTCGGCTGTGCAATACAGTAACTCATGGTTCATGACAAAGTCACTGACAGGTGCTGGTGGCTTCACACAGAGTTCGATATTCCTGCAGGAGGAATCGAATCACATCAGACCACATGGGATCTGTTCTTTGAGCATTCTTTACGTCCTCGGCACTAAATGGAGGATCAGCTATTACTGTACTAATAAGTCACGATAAAGCTTCTGCAACTACATTTGATTTGCCAGCAAGTGTTCAAAGGTTGGGTTGAACTCTTGAATAGTCAAAGACCATCTGGCTAATTTTCCAGTAGGTTGTTTATTCTGTAATAATGGAATAAATGGAGCATGATCTGTCAAGACGTGAACAGGGTACTGATATATAATATCTCGGAAGTGCTTTAAAAACCATACAATTGCTAAGGCTTCTTGCTCGGTTACTGTATAATTACGTTCATTCTTTGTAAGTACTTGACTTACAAATGCAACTGTGTTGCACTTGCTATCAGTCTTCTGAGCTAGGATGGCACTAATGCCAATAGAACTAGCATCAGTTGTTGGATAGAAAGGTTTAGAAAAATCTGGGAATTTCAAAATAGGAGCAGAAATTAGCTTTTCTTTGAGAGATTGGAATGCTCTTCATTGACGGAAGGTCTATCCGAAAGAAGCATCTTTCTTAAGCAACTAAATTAAAGGAGCTGTTATAGAAGAAAAATTTGCAATGAAAGATCTATACAAAACCTGATAAACCCACAGAATCACCAGTTTTGGGAGATAGACAATTTTGTACAGAAGTTACTTTGGTCAGTCATAACCCCTCTTGGAGTGACTACATGACCAAGAAAGTTTATCTCTGATCTGAAAAGCAGTTTCGTCTTTAAATTGGTTTCTTCTAGCTTACCCAGTACCAAATCAAGCCCTTTTCAGGGGTGTCTCCACGTCTTCGGATATTACAATTACGTCATCTAAGTACACCATGAGTGCATTACCTCTGAGGCCTCATCATGAGCCTCGAGAAGATGATAGGCTAGGAGCATAAACTGAAGGCCATTCTGAGGAAATGATAATGACTTGTAAGTGTGAAAAATGCAGTTAGCTCTTGGCTGTCCTCGTGGAGAGGGACTTGCTAAAACCCTTGTAACAAGTCTAGGGTCAAAAAGACTTTGTTATCTCCAAGACTGTTTAAGAGGTCACCAAGTACAGGAAGTGGGTAGTGATCTGGAATTGTTTTTGCATTCAACTTCCTAAAGTCGATCACCGGGCTCCTAGTGCCGTCCCTCTTAGGTACTAGAGTCAAGACGTATTCCAGGGTGAATTACTTAATGATACCATCATTAAGCAACTTATTAATCAGGTCTTCTGCAACAGCAACTTGAGGCATTCTGTACACAGGTACGTATATAGGTCTGGTACCAGGTTCAAGTGGGTAAAGCAATGGCTCTGCGACGTTTATTCAACAGATGCAACAAAGCATTAACCTCAGCAGAACACATGACCATAACACAAGGCACAGATCACTCTTTGATGTTCCTCGTGTTCATCTCACACTATGCAAAAACTCAATGCACATAAAAGGCCCTAAAATCTGGAATTCATTACCTGTAAATATAAAAGAAACACTACCTGTTTATAAATTCAAGTCTCTACTCAAAGATCACTTACTCACCCAAAACCAAATAAATACTGAATAACTGAACCTTATAAATTGTATATCTTAAATGTTTCTCACAATTATATCACATAAATGTTAAACCTAAAACCCAATCTAACTTTATTATTTTTTAAATACACTACCTAACAGAATCCTTCATATGACCTGTCTTTGTAATACTCACTTGTGCTTTATAGTAATCTGTTTACATTAATGTTTTATCACTGACTTCATCATTGCTTAATTAATCTTAAGTTAATTTTAAGCCAGCCCGTAATGCTATGCATAGTATAAGTGGCTTTGGCATACTGCTCTTATCTGTATTTTTTTGTACCTCTGTATGTGTGCACAAATTTATAATAAATAAATAAATAAATAAATAAGTCTTTCTCCTCTATCGGTGGAGTGAATGGACTCTCTCCGGTTGAAATATCACCGATCCACTGGTCAGGTAACAACTCACCCTCTACATGAACAACGTAAGGATAGTGAACAAGGTCATCAATGGTGGTATTCGCTCTGAGGTGAATACTGTGACCGGAAGTGTTAGCAAGGGAGAAATGGATCTGTAAAGTCTGTAAAGACGTAATCCAAGCTTCGTACTCTGCAGCTGTATGACAGATCACAGACCCAAGCTTGTAGCCCCAGAATGGTACAAACAAGTCGTCACTTCAGGCATGCCATTGATAAGGATCAAGCGCAATATGTAATTCTCTCAAAATTAATCTGGTCTACAAGAAGAAAAGAAGTAGGTAACTCTCTACCTTCGATAGAAAAGGTGAGGGAAGTCTGACCTTGGACACGCAGAATAGAACCAGCCACACCACTAAGGGTGGACACATGAACTGGTTCTTCGAGAAGGACATGGCATAACTTTTTATCCTTAAAGAAACTAGTCCTGGTGATATTTACTTGAGCACTAGTATCTACTATTATAGAAAACATTACACAATTGAAGGCTCTGGTGGTCTGGTGGCAAAAGCTTTTGCTTTAGACGGCGAATGTCTGGGTTCGATTTCCAGCCAGGGTAGAAATATTGGGCGTGTTTCTTTACACCTGTTGTCTACGTTCATGTGTGGGTCACATCCTGGGGCACTGACGTAATTTGCCCAAAATGCTCAGCATAACAAATGGCTTTCTATATAATAGTATGTCATTGAAGTCAGCTAGGTCTGTATACCATGTACATCTACTTATAGTAAATAAAGATATTATTATGTCCATATATTCTGTGAAAAGTGCAGTATGGCAGATTGGTTTGTGAAGTCAGTGTAACGCTTTTTACTTTGAGCACTCGTACAATTAATTGCAATATGTCCTTCGTAACCACAGTTATAACAAGGTCTAGTACTATAGGTTGCTGAATGCACTACGAACACTAGGAGGAGAGTGACCATTCGTTACATTGACCATGGATGACTGACGTGATTGACTTTTATCAGGATCATTCGTTGTTACTCAAACAAAGGGTGGTGCTAAAGGATTCATTGTAGTTGATGTAGGTATGATGCACAGGAAATTACCAGGAGCACACATGGCACATGCATGAACAAATACTGCTAGCGGCTCCATATTCACAGCTGGAGGGTTGGATTTATAAGCATATAATAAAGCAGGCGGCATTAACTCCTGGATAGCACCAAAAGCTGCCAATTTATCAACTTCTTCGGTGGCATGTGTACACTCTTCAGATGTAAATTTAGAAGATTGTACTGCTTTAATGAATACTGACAAAAGTTTCTATGATCTAATCGCAAAGTCACTTAATGATGCGCCTTAGATGTTGCAATCGCTATTTCCTTAAGGATGATATACGGATCAGAGTCTGTCACTGGTACAAGAAAAGAACTAATCAATTTCTCATACTTTGACCATTTAGTAAAATTTTCGAAGTCACGCATGGTAAGAAAGAAAACGATGTTTACAGCAGATGGAGATCTAGCAAGACTTTCTTTTGCAATTCTAATAATAGTTTCCTCGGATGGAGCTTCTTCTACAAGAGTATTAGCTCTAGAACAGATGACAGTAAACCATGCTTCAAGATTATTCCGAATACCATCGAATAAAGGAAAAGCATTGAGAGTTTCACGTGAAAAACTAAATTGCCTCTGAGTTAGTTTTGGTCGATCAGTCGGTAAGGGACCATTAGGATTTTGCACAGGTACAACACTGGCCTGACTGACATTATTCACTAAGGAATTGCTGGCATTGCTCGAAGGTAGTTAAGACATGATTTCAGAGAAATTACACGAAGACAATGAAGGCAAAGAATAACAAAAGAAAATTATGTGACAGAAATTTACTTTAATAGATGTTAAAGATGCTTAACCATCTCTGCGTCAGTAAATAAAAATGATAAGATACACTGAATGAGAAAAGAAAACTCATTGAAATTTTTTTGACAAAGATAAAGGAAATAATGTGAGAATTCAAGAATGGAAAATATTAATATAACATTAATTAATCTCAAAAGTCAACTCTCTTTACTCTCAGTTAAACAAAGAGAATTTGATAATAAATTTATAGATCAAGGCAAAAATAATAAAATAAAATAAATAAATTGCATGCAATCACAAATAAGCTGGGAAGATAAATTTCGAAAAGATAACACAAAAACGAAAATATTATGCAATTATAAACACAAAATAAAATAATAAGATGAAAAACAAGACTCTCAATTTGTT
>NC_069401.1:93597696-93613197 GCF_026875155.1 Cherax quadricarinatus | reverse complement strand
ACCCCCCCCCACAAAAAGTAAAAAAGGATACACACACGCACACAGACAAAACACACACACACACACACACACAACACACACACACACACACACACACACACATACATACACACACACATCACACACATACATACATACATAAACACATACACACACACAAACACAAACACACACACACACACACACCACACACACACACACACACACACACACACACACCCCACACAACACAACACACAACACACATCACACACACACCCACACACACCCCCACACCCCCACACACACACACCACCCCACACACACACCACACACACACACAAAAACACCACACTACACACCCCACAACAAAACACACACCACACACACACACCACACACACACACCACACAACACACCACACACAACACCACACATACCCCACACACACACACACACCCCCACACACACCCCACACACCACACACCACACACAACCCCACACACACACCACACACACACACACACACACCACACACACACCACGCACACACACACGCAAAATACACACACACACACACACACACACCCACACACCCTCCACCATTTGACACAAACACTTGACACAAACACGTCCCCCCCCCCCTAACCACCTCCCCCCCTTCCCCTAACCACCTCACCTTAGCCACCTACCCCCCCCAAACCACCTAACCCCTCCCCAAACCGTCTAACCCCCCCAACTACCTCCCTCCCTCCAATAACCATCCTCCCCCTCCCCCATAACCATCAATCCCCTCTCTCCCCCAAACCATCTAACCCCTCCCCCAACTATCTCTCCCCCTCCAATAACCATCCTCCCCCTCCCACAACCATCCATCCCTCTCCTAACCATCTTTTCCCTTTCCCCCCCCTAACCGGGATGGGACAAGGGGCTCCAAGGACGAATTCTGGGAGGGAGGAATGGGAGGTAGAGCTCAAAAAATGGAAGACTGGGGAAGGAGACTAGATGAGCTGGAAAGAAAGATGGAAGAGAGGTTAGCAGCAGAATGCAGAAGGTGGAAGCAACAGGCCACAGCAGCAGAAATCAAGATACAGAGATTAGAAGAGGAGCTGAGACATCTGAAACAGCACAGAGACAAAGATATTACAGAAGTAGCATCGGCAATGGCTACATCAAACACAGACAACAGGTCTGAAGGAAGCATGGAAACTAAACTGTATGCAGAGGTCCTGTCAAACCCACACGGGGCCAAAACAAAGACAGGGAGGTTGGAAGACATTGAAGGAACTAGGACATGTGCAAGGATCTTACCAGATACCTGTGGGGGCCAGGAGCAGGTGAGCAGGAAGGAAAAAACCCAAAAAGCATAGGGGCAATAACTAGGGAAGGGACTGAAGGAAGGAACACTCCACGGGAAGGAGCTAAAACACATCAGAGGATGCAATGGGAGTCACAGTGGGAGGTGGAAAGGGAAAGATCCGTGTTTGTTTATGGGCTAGACGAAGCTAAAGGGGAAACTTATGATGAAAGAAAGCAGGAGGAGAAAAAAGCGATTGAAGATATCATGAAGATGATAGGAGAGGGGGACATGACCCAGGTGGCAAATTTTCGGAGAATTGGGTGGTTCACAAAGAAAAGGAATCGGCCTCTCAAAGTAATTTTCAAGGCAGAATCAACCCGAACCATTATCCTGCAGGAGAAAGCACGGCTGAGAGGCAAGCAGGAGTTCCGGAGTGTTACCTCGATCAAGACAGAACACAGGACGAAAGGAAGACAATGAAAGAGAGAGCTCAAAAACGAAAGGAGAAATGGGAGGAAATGAAAAAGGAGAGCAGAATAATCCAGGATCAAATGGAAGGACAAGCGCACCCCCCAGAAACACCTGCAGAAGGACTCCAGCCACGACACCCCCAAGGCAACTGAACAATCCAAACCAACCATCACACACCGATAACTCTGTTTCCACCCCCCGCACCACAGTTACAGTATTAGAACAGAAGTTGAAGGTTTGGTACACAAATGAAGATGGATTAACGAATAAACATGAGGAATGGCAAGAAAGAATCAATGAGAAGTCCGCAGACATCATAGCAGTTACAGAAACAAAACTCATGGAGACAATAACAGATGCAATCTTCCCACCAGGATACCAGATCAAGAGGAAAGATAAAAGGGGCAGGGGGGGGTGGGGTTGCTCTGCTCGTAAAAAACAGATGGAAACTAGAAGAACTTAGCATGAGAATGGAAGAGAGGATAGTAATGAAAAGCAGGAAGTGGGAGGTGCAAGTCAAAGCAGCAGAGGCCAGGATACAAAGTTTAGAAGAGGATCTGAAAAATCTGAAACAGCCTAAAGAACTAAAGAACATTTTGGGATTGACAACAGAGACTGCTACCTCAGTCACAATTAAGGGGATTGTAGGGAAAGAAGGAGCAAAACTGCATGTAGAAGCTCTATCAGTGGAGACTGTAGTAAATGAAAGAGCTAAGCTATATGTGGAGGCCCTAACAGACCACAGCCGAGCCCAGGGAAAGCCGGGAAGGGAAAATGACAGGCCACTGAGCCCAAGTACAGTAGCTAGTGAAACTGAAGAAAGGAGAGCTGCAATGGAGGAAATCAAATTGAATGAGGGGATACACAGGGATATGCAGTGGGAGAATGAAAGGGTGAGGTCAGTCTTTGTGTATGGGCTACAGGAAGTTGAAGGGGAAACGTATGAAGCAAGAAAACAAGGGAAAAAAAAGCAATTGAAAGCATCATGAAAGTAATAAAAGAAGACGACATGACCCAGCTGGAAAATTTTCGGAGAATAGGGGGGTTTGTAAAAAAAAGAACCCGGCCAGTGAAAGTGACCTTCAAGGCAGAATCGACACGGAACAGGATACTGCAGGAGAAAGCACGATTAAGGGACATGCCGGCATACAGGAAGGTGTATCTTGACCGCGACAGAACACAAGAAGAAAGGCAGAAACTGAGAGAGATGGTACAAAGGCGAAAGGAGGAAAGATAGGGTATGGAGAAGACAGACAGGAGATCCCAGACACAGGAAGAAGATCAAATACAACCTCCCTCACAGCTTCCTATAGAAGCCTCCCAACCAGGTCAACCCCAGCACAGCCAAACACTCTAAACCAAAACACCCATGCCACATCCAATGCCCCCACCCACTACATTACAAACTCAACCCCCACAGCAACCAACATAGTTCCTTATCAGGTCTCCCACTTCCCCAACCCCAATACACCTCCCAGAGCACAGTCTTAGAAAAGAAGTTGAAGGTGTGGTATACAAATGCAGATGGAATAACAAATAAGTATGAGGAGTGGCACGAAAGAATCAAGGAGACATCCCCAGACATAATAGCACTCACAGAAACAAAACTCACCAGAATAATAACAGATTCAATCTTTCCATCTGGATATCAAATCCTCAGGAAAGACAGAGGGAGGAGAGGGGGAGGAGGAGTTGCACTGCTCATTAAAAACCAGAGGGGTTTTGAGAAAATGAAATGAATGGATGGCACGGGTGAAAGGGACTACTTAGTAGGAACAATCCAGTCTGAGGGACTTAAGGTGATAATTGCAGTAATGTACAACCCACCACAGAACTGCAGGAGACCAAGAGAAGAATACGATGAGAGGAACAGAGCCATGGTCGACACACTAGCCGAGGTGGCCAGGAGAGCACACATGGGGGGAGCAATGTTACTAGTTATGGGTGATTTCAATCACAAGGAGATTGACTGGGAAAACCTGGAGCCCCATGGGGGTCCCGAAACATGGAGAGCCAAGATGATGGATGTAGTACTGGAAAACGTCCTGCATCAACATGTTAGAGACACTACCAGAGAGAGAGGAGAAGATGAACCAGCAAGACTGGACCTTGTATTCACCTTGAGTAGTTCAGACATCGAGGATATCTTGTATGAAAGGCCCCTGGGAGCTAGTGATCATGTGGTTCTGTGCTTCGACTACATAGTTGAGCTCCAAGTGGAGAAAGTAGCAGGAATAAGGTGGGAAAAACCCAAACTACAAAAGGGGGAACTACTCAGGCATGAGGAACTTCCTTCAAGACATTCAGTGGGAGAGGGAACTGACAGAAAAACCAGTACAAGAAATAATGGACTATGTGGCAACAAAATGCAAGGAGGCGGAGGAGAGGTTTGTTCCCAAGGGAAACAGAAATAATGGGAAGAACAGAACGAGTTCTTGGTTCACCCAAAGGTGTAGGGAGGCAAAAACTAGGTGTACTAGAGAATGGAAAAGGTACAGAAGACAGAGAACTCAGGAAAATAAAGAGATTAGCCGAAGAGCCAGAAACGAATATGCACAGATAAGAAGGGAGGCTCAGCGACAATATGAAAATGACATAGCTTCGAAAGTCAAGACTGACCCGAAGCTGTTGTACAGCCACATCAGGAGGAAAACAGCAGTCAAGGACCAGGTAATCAGACTGAGGAAGGGTGATGGGGAATTCACAAGAAACGACCGAGAGGTATGTGAGTAGCTCAACACGAGATTTAAAAAAGTATTTACAGTGGAAACCAGTAGGACTCCAGTAAATCAGAACAGGGGGGTACACCAGCAAGCGCTGGATGAGATACATATAACCAAGGAGGAAGTGAAGAAGCTGCTATGCGAACTTGACACCTCAAAGGCGGTGGGACCAGACAACATCTCTCCGTGGGTCCTTAAAGAGGGAGCAGAGATATTGTGTGTGCCATTAACAAAGATCTTCAACACATCATTTGAAACTGGGCAACTCCCTGAGGTATGGAAGATGGCAAATGTATTCCCAATTTTTGAAAAGGGAGACAGACATGAGGCACTAAACTACAGACCTGTATCACTAACGTGTATAGTATGCAAGGTCATGGAGAAGATCATCAGGAGGAGAGTGGTGGAGCACCTGGTAAGAAACAAGTGTATAATTGACAACCAGCACGGTTTCAGGGAAGGAAAATCCTGTGTCACAAACCTACTAGAGTTTTATGACAAGGTGACAGAAGTAAGACAAGAGAGAGAGGGGTGGATCGACTGCATTTTTTTGGACTGCAAGAAGGCCTTCGACACAGTCCCTCACAAGAGGTTACTGGAAAAGCTAGAGGATCAGGGACACATAACAGGAAAGGCACTGCAAAGGATCAGAGAATACCTGACAGGGAGGCAACAACGAGTCATGGTACGTGACGAGGTTTCAGAGTGGGCGCTTGTGACAAGCGGGGTTCCACAGGGGTCAGTCCTAGGACCTGTGCTGTTCTTGGTATATGTGAAAGACATAACAGAAGGGATAGACTCAGAAGTGTCCTTGTTTGCAGATGATGTGAAGTTAATGAGAAGAATCAAATCGGATGAGGATCAGGCAGGACTACAAAGAGACCTAGACAGGCTACAAGCCTGGCCCAGCAACTGGCTCCTTGAGTTTAACCCTGCCAAATGCAAAATCATGAAGATTGGGGAAGGGCAAAGAAGACCGCAGACACAATATAGTTTAGATGGCCAAAGACTGCAAACCTCACTCAAGGAAAAAGATCTGGGGGTGAGTATAACACCAAGCATAACTCCTGAGGCGCACATCATTCAGATAACTGCTGCAGCATACGGACGCCTGGCAAACCTACGGATAGCGTTCCGATACCTCAGTAAGGATTCGTTCAAGACTCTATATACCATTTACGTCAGGTCCATACTGGAGTATGCAGCACCAGTTTGGAATCCACACCTAGTCAAGCACGTCAAGAAATTAGAGAAAGTGCAAAGGTTTGCAACAAGACTAGTCCCAGAGCTACGGGGATTGTCCTACGAAGAAAGGTTGAGGGAAATCGGCCTGACGACACTGGAGGACAGGAGGGTCAGGGGAGACATGATAACGACATATAAAATACTGCGCGGAATAGACAAGGTGGACAAAGACGGGTTGTTCCAGAGAGGGGACACAGACACAAGAGGTCACAATTGGAAGTTGAAGACTCAGATGAATAAAAGGGATGTTAGGAAGTATTTCTTCAATCATAGAGTAGTCAGACCGTGGAATAGCCTAGAAAGTGACGTAGTGGAGTCGGGAACCATACATAGTTTTAAGGCGAGGTATGATAAAGCTCATGGGGCAGGGAGAGAGAGGTCCTAGTAGCAATCAGCGAAGAGGCTGGGCCAGGAGCTATGAATCGACCCCTGCAACCACAAATAGGTGAGTACATATAGGCGAGTACACACACACACACACACACACAACACACACACACACACACACACACACACACACACACACTCACTCACACTCACACACACTCAACACACACACATGCATAAATAGCACATACACTCACACACACACTACGAAACCTAGCCCAATAAAAATTAATAAAAATGGGTCCCCAGAGGGGAAGTTGAAGACTCAGGGGATAGGAGGAAGGTGGGCCTGGAAAGGATGAATGGATGGAAAAGAAATGTAAATGGATGGAACAAGAGTGGAAAAGCAAACCTAGCGAGCTTTCTATAAAAATGGAGAAGTGGCAGGAGGCAGAAAAGAAGAAATGGGAGTTGCGAGCTGAAGCTGCAGAAGCCTATATACAGACCCTAGAAGACAAAGTAAATATGCTGTAACAAGTTACAGGGCTAGTGTCCAGAGGCGACATCTGTATTAAATGAGGGGGTCAAAGGAAAGAAAGGAGACAAGACTTAAGTTAAGGTCCTTTCGTGCCACCAGGCATCGCCGAAGAACGAAGGGGACAAGCTGTTGGGCACAGAGACAGTAATTAGTGTGAGGGTACAGATAGATAAGGTGACAGGTCCCATACAGAGGCACAACCAGGTCACTGAGAGTTACAGGAAATAATAAAGGAGACAATTGTTATGTACAAATGAAAAACAATGGGAGAAGAGGGAGAGGTCAGTTTATATTCATGTTTTCGGGGCGAGTAAAGGGAGGACATACAGTAAACGACAGCAGAATTAAAAACAAGAGATTGAGATCATCAAACAAACAGGAGAGGAAGACATGATTGAGATAAGAAATTTTCAGAGAATAGGGAGGTACTCGAAGGAGGGAAATCGGCCAGTCAAACTAATTTTAAAGAAAGAACGGTGAGAAATTAACAAACCACGCTCCACACCAACAGCACTCACCCTACACTATGCTGAAAAATCCTACGGCACCTTGCCAGGTCCCCCACTTTTTCAGCTCCCACAAACACCCAAGAATATAGTGTCAGAGAGGCAACTGAAATTATGGAACACGAATTCTGATGGAATAATGAATAAGTAGGATAAATGGAATGAAAGAATCACAGAGGCATCACTAGACATCATAACTCCCACAGAAACCAAGCTCACAGGAATGATAAGAGATGCCATCTTAACAATTGGATATCAGATCATGAGGAAAGACAGAGAGAACACAGGGGGTATAGGAGCGACACTGCTCATCAAAAACCAATGGGATTTTGAGGAGTTGGAGAGAGGAGACAGATTAGAAGAAAGGGACTACATAATAGGAGCACTTCAAACTGGAGATTGCAAGGTGCTGATTGCAGTGATGCATAAGCCATCACAGAATAACAGAAGGCCAAAACAAGATGATGAGATTATATTAACAAAATGATGGCTAAACACTGGGTAAAATCGCAAGAAGGGCCCAAGTGGGCAGGGAGAAGCTACTGATTGTTGGTGACTCCAGTCACAAAGAAATTGAGTGGGAAAACCTGGAGCCACATGGGATCCCAGAAACATGAAGAGCTAAGTTGATGAAGATGGTACTAGAAAACCTCATGTATCAACACATCAGGGATACTACCAGAGAGAGAGGGGAGAGGACGAACCAGCAAGACTGTGCCTAGTATTTATTTTGAGTAGTGCAGAGATTGAGGACATCACATAAGAAAGACTCCTCGGGGTCAGCGATCAAGTGGTTCTGAGCTTCGTATCCATAGTAGAATTAAAAGTGGAGAGGGAAGCAGGAGAGGAAGGACCAATGAAGCCAAGCTACAAAAGAAAGGACTACACGGGCATAAGGGGTTTTCTGCATGAGGTTCAACGGGACAAAGAACTGGCTGGGAGATCAGTAAATGAGATGATGAAATATGTGACAACAATATGCAAGGAAGCAGAAGAGAGGTTTGTGCCCAAGGGCAACAAAAACTAGTGAGAAGGCGATGACAAGCCCTTGGCTCACGCAAAGGTGAAGAGAGGCCAAAACCAAGTGTGCTAGAGAATGGAAGAGGTATAGAAGGCAAATGACCCAGAAGAATGAGGATAGTCGAAGTGCATGAAAGGAATATGCTGAGAAAAGGAGGGAAGCCCAACTACAATACGAAAATGACACAGCAGCGAAAGCCATGTCCTACCCGAAGCTGTTGCACAGTCACATCAGGGTCAAAACAACAGTCAAGGACAAGGTAATCAGACTGAGGAAGTTAAGAAGGGAGATCACAAGAAACGAGAAGAATGATAGGAGCTCAACATGAGATTCAAAGAAGTATTCTCGGAGGTGACGAAAAGGACTCCAGAAAGGCAGAGAGGTGGGGTACACCATCAAGTGCTGCACACAATACATTCAACCGAGGAGGAGGTGAAGAGATACTGGAAATATTTTTGCATTAATTTTGGTGTGTGTAGGTGTAACTATTTTGTTTTTAAGAAATTTGATTAAATTCTATATAAAAAATAAAAAAAAAAACAGATTTTTTTATACTTATGGGATAGTAAACAAATTAACCAAAAATTTCGGTTTTAGGGAGCTTTGGATTTAATGATGATGGAATTTCCTATACTCCTGATACAGGTGTCTCAGATCACATGAGAAGACATCCTCAAAGCTGGAAGGTTTAAGTTACATGTGGCTGTTGTATGTCTTAATTTTTAGGTTTTAATGAAGGAATTGTGATATTAATTTCCATATTTTGACTTGTAAATGCCTCTTCTGATTCACATCCAATGTCCAGTGCTGGTACTGAGCTTCAGTGTGAATTTATGCCGCTCTCTCCACTATTCCAACTGCGTGCAGTGAAATAAAGGATCCTGGAGTTAGACAATACGGGGATAATTTTATCGGATCGTGTAGCTACCAAAATACATTTTTTTTTTAGTTTATGTTGCCTCGCCTGAAAATTAAAATTCGGAGAAGTGATACATAATTGTGAGTGACTGGTTCCTAGCTTCGGCGATGTTCCTGAATATTCACTGTCCATGGAACATCTGTCTTGTGATAGTGTGTGCTATATTCTCACGAGTAGTAGCAGTTCGCTGAAGGTAGTGAGTAGTGGGTCAATCTCTGTTGTGTCTGGTCAGACAGCCTCACAACAATTAATATTTGGTAGATTACATTGACTAAAATATTAGCCACAGTTATTGCCAAATGAAGGAAATTATGTCGAGTGCATCTTGCTGCTTTAATTATTTATCATTACTAGTGTCGACTGTAGATTAGTTGAGTGTGAGGCAATACTAATAATATGGGTTAGTTATATAAATTTATTTTAATGATATTAATTAGGTATTCACGAACCTCAATGATTATTGATGGTCTCTAAACACATTGATAAACAGAGTCTCTAAAAACATTGATAAATTATGCAGCATAATTTGGTATCCCAGAAAGGGGACTTATAAGAAGTTGCCTGATTTTTTTTTCTTTCTCCATCTCTTAGATTTTATATCGCCCATAACTCGAGAATACCTAACGCAATAGGCTTTAAAATTTCAGCACTTGAGATGTGTGACGGCTTCGTCTTATACACTTCTTATACGCGTGAAGATTGGTCTTACACTATTCTGTACACACCATGACACCCGCACTAAAAGGGTGTCACTACTGGCGTTTTAATGGGTTTACCATCTCCAGCCTATTTCCCTGAAAAACGTACTTAATGAAACACAGTCCTTCACGGTTTTAATTTCCATCTTTTTCCCAATTGGAGTGCGGATCGGGCACATATCCCTCAACAAACCCAATGGAATTTCCCTCTAAGAGTTAAAAATTTTCCCTGTGTGTTTCTTTACCAAAAAAAACCACAGGTGTTTGCTTAGACGCCGATGGTCCCTAGAAGTTTCCTAATCGTGCCCCGTTTTTGAAAAAAATTTTACTAAAAAGCTTAAAAATTTTAAAAAAAACATTGGTGTAGGGAACTATACTCAACTGTAAAATCCCAACCCTACTCGAAACACGATTGTTACCTGTGATCCTTAAAACAAAGCTTTCTAGCATTTTTAGGTACTATGTGACTTGATTCCTTTTCTTCTAGTCTACTTATTTTTTGTCCTTAAACATGTTAGAGTGATAATGGTTCTAAGCTGAAGCGTTTTTAAAAAATTTTTTTTTTTGTGTTTGCTTAGGTTTTTTAAAAACCCACTTTTTCATTTTTGCCCATCCAGGGCCAATTAGGAAATTGGGTAGCGATATGTCATTAAAATCTATAAACCGCCTATTTTTTTTTTATAAACTATTGGGGTACACATTACTTAGACAACCTGGGGATAAAAGAAATGTTTTTGAATTGACCCTTATTGTATTTCCATAATTAGTTTCTAGAAACCCTTTACCCCTGACCCGGGAAATTTTGGGGGCTTAGGAGCCTCGTACCTGCAATACCTCATTTTACTTCTTCATCTTCTCTATCTGTGGTGTGTGTGTGGGTGGGTGTTTGTGTGTGTGTGTGTGTTGTTGTGTGTTGTGTGTGTTGTGTGTGTGTGGTGTGTGTGTGTGGTGTGTGTGTGTGTGTGTGTGTGTGTATGTGGGTGTGGTGTGTGTGTGTGTTGTGTGTGTGTGTGGTGTTGTGTGTGTGTGTGGTGGTGGGTGTGTGTGTGTGTGTGTGTGTGTGTGTGTGTGTTGTGTTGGTGTGTGTGTGTGTGTGGTGTGTGTGTGTGTGTGTGTCTGTCTGTCTATCTGTCTGTGTCTGTCTGTCTGTCTGTCTGTCTGTCTGTCTCTGTCTCTGTCTCTGTCTCTCTCTCTTTCTCTCTTTCTCTCTCTCTCTCCTCTTTCTCTCTTTCTCTCCTTTTCTTACACAGAGTTTTACAAGTTTAGGTTTAAGAATCCTAACTTTATTTACAAGCTAAGAGCTGTTACCTACATGAGCTCATTTGAAAGTTTAATTTTTGTTATGAAATATACAAGTATGTAACAGGATAAAGCTGGAGTCATGTGCGGGCCATCAATTTCATTTCATCAACTGACTTTACCTCGATGATATCATTAAGCAGTATGGACAAGTTCCAGATTCGAGTCATCTTAGGAATAAATGATCTCAGATGAAATTATGTTTCAAAAAGGGAACCGTCAGTGAAGTAGCTTCATGCTTCGGAGTGGAGTCAAGTGTTGTACTTTGACAACATTGTCCTTGCCTAAAACAGTAAGGCCAACCACATCCTCCGGTGTTGAAGGCCCTGCTGAAATGACAGATCTGGGACAAGGCAAGAGATGAGTCGCTTTGCTCTGTTCATTATTCTGTCAAAAATTCGCAGATGAGACGAATGGCAGGCAATCCAAGATAATGCAGGATACTCGAGGTGTGAGTGTACTTATATCTCATACAGAATCTTGCTCCCTCTACTGTCAAGCAGATGTGCGATGTGTCGAAGTGCTGTAAGCTTCCTGACAGCTTTGTTTGCAAGATTTACAACGTGATTCTTCATAGGCAGTTTGGAGTCAAATTTCACCCTGGCACCAAAACACTACCAGCCATTCTTATCACTGCTCCAGCTTTAGTATCATGGCACCTAGAGACAAAGACCATAATTTGTGTTTTCCCGAGAGCAAATGTTACCTGGCACTGTTCACCCCAGGCTGAAACAGTGTAAGCCGGTGACGGATGTAACTCAGAGCAGCTGGCATTTCCTCTCTTGGGAAAATAAATGTCAGAGAACAGTCATCTGCATATGCATTAATTTCTGGGATGAGATGAAGGTCATTGCAGTAGACATTCCATAACAATGGACCAAGCACACTTCCTTATGCAACACTTTCACCAATAGGATGTCTTGTTGACTTTGTTACTTTGAGAAGTATGCTTAGAGATCTACCTTGAAGGTAATCACTGAGGAGTCATAGTAGAGAACCTGCAATTCCCAGTGTTTGCAATTCTGCCAAGAGGTCCTGATGCCATACTCGGTCGAAAGACCCAGTAATGTCCAGTGCTCATACACATTTAATTTTGGATTCATCCAGTGTTTGGTCTGCAGAGAGAACCTTTTCTGAAGCCAAATTGATGGTCACAAAAAAGTGAATGGTAGTCGAAAAACTGTCATTTGTCTTGCGATTATTCTATCTCTCCTTCCTCTCTCTCTCTCTCTCTTTTTTTTTTTTTTTTTTTTTTTTTTTTTTTTTACACAGAGTTTGTCAAGGTTAAGGATCCCTAGCTTTATTGACAAGCTATTTACAGGTTAAGGATTCCTAACTTTATTAGCAAGCTAAGAGCTGTTACCTACATCAGCTCATTTGAAAGCATTTTTATTGTTATGAGACATACAAGTAGGGAACAGGATGAAGTTGGAGCCATCTGTGGGCCAGCATTTTCATTTGATCAACTGACTTTATCTCGTTGACATCATTATGCTGTACGAATGTGTTCCATACTCGAGTCATCCTGGGTATGTATGATCTCAGATTGAGTGATGTTCTGGAGAAGGGTACAGCCAGAATGAAGTTGCTGCTTTCTGCCCGTCTTGTGGCATAAAAGCTTGTTTCACGCTGTCCTCGAAGTGGATCGAAGTGTGGTACTTTGACAATATTGGCCTTGTACATGACAGTAAGGCCACCCACATCCCTCCTATGTTGAAGGCTCTGATGAAATGACAGATCTATCCGTGATGGGTCCAGACGAGAGATGAGACGTCTTGCTCTGTTCTCTACTCTGTCAAGCAGACGAAGATGAGAGGGGGGGGCAGGCAAACCAAGAAAGTGGAGCATACTCAAGGTGCGAGCGTACTTGTGCCTCGTACAGGAGCTTGCAACCTCTACTGTCAAGCAGATGCGAGATACGGCGAAGTGCTGTAAGCTTCCTGGCTGCCTTGTTTGCAAGATTTACAATATGGTTCTTCATGGTTAGTTTGGAGTCAAATTTCACCCCAAGGATATCAACTTCTTCTCCAGGTGCTAACACCCTCCCATTCATCCTTACTACTGCACCAGCATTACCATCATGGTGCCTAGAGACGATCATCATTTGCGTTTTCTCAGGTGCAAATGTTACTTGCCATCTATTTCCCCAAGCTGATATAGCTCTCAGCTGGTGATTGATGTAGCTTAGAGCAGCTGGCATTTCTTCTCTTGGATAAGTGAATGTCAGTGTACAGTGGTCTGCATATGCATGTGATTCTGGCATGAGATGAAGAAGGTCGTTGAAGTAGACATTCCATATCAATGGACCCAGCACGCTTCCTTGTGGAACACTTGTCCCAATAGGATGTCTTGCTGATTCCGTTCCATTGAGAACTACACTTAGAGATCTACCATGAAGGTAATCACTGAAGAGACATAGCGTAGAGCCTGCAATTCCCAGTGCTTGAAGTTTTGCTAAGAGGCCCTTGTGCCACACCCGGTCGAAAGCGCCAGCAATGTCCAGTGCTACCACACAGCTTACTTTGGATTCATCCAGTGACTAGTGCCACTTAGTGGAGAGGTTCAACAACAGATCAGCAGCAGAGTAACCTTTCCTGAAGCCATATTGACGATCAAGTAGTGAGTGGTATTCAAAAAACTCTGTCATTTGTCTTGAGATTATTGTCTCAAGGATCTTACAAGTGATTGACAGGAGTGACACTGGTCTGTAGTTGCTGATTTCTGATCTGCTCTTCTTTTTGTGAACAGGGACTACATTTGCCTCTTTCCATAGAGAGGGCCATTTACACTGTACTAGGCAGTGCTGAAAGATGCGAGTTAGAGGTGCTGCTAGCTGATCTGCACATCTTCTCAACAATCTTGGGCTCAACTTGTCTGGGCCCACGGCCTTTTCTTTGTCAAGCAATTTAAGAAGGAAATACACCTCCTCCTGCCTTATTGTCACCACTGACAGTTTTGACACAGTTCTTGCAGCTAGCCAAGGAGGGTCTCTCTCTCTCTCTCTCTCTCTCTCTCTCTCTCTCTCTCTCTCTCTCTCTCTCTCTCTCTCTCTCTCTGTCTGTCTGTCTCTCTATCTCTCTGTGTCTCTCTGTCTCTCTCTCTGTCTGTCTGTCTGTCTCTGTCTGTCTCTCTCTCTCTCTGTCTCTCTCTGTCTCTGTCTCTCTCTCTCTCTCTCTCTGTCTGTCTGTCTGTCTGTCTCTGTCTGTCTCTCTCTCTCTCTGTCTCTCTCTGTCTCTCTCTCTCTCTCTCTCTCTCTGTCTGTCTGTCTGTCTGTCTCTCTATCACTCTGTGTCTCTCTGTCTCTCTCTCTGTCTGTCTGTCTGTCTCTGTCTGTCTGTCTCTCTCTCTGTCTCTCTCTGTCTCTCTCTCTCTGTCTCTCTGTCTGTCTGTCTGTCTGTCTGTCTCTCTCTCTCTCTCTCTCTCTCTCTCTCTCTCTCTCTCTCTCTCTCTCTCTCTCTCTCTCTCTCTCTCTCTCTCTCTCTCTCTCTCTCTCTCTCTTTCTCTCTCTCTCTCTCTCTAACACTTCTAAATTGTCCAGATCATCGGTAACATAAGTTAGAGGTCTGTTGTTGACTCTATTTTCTATTTCAGTCACAACTGTACGGAATTCTTCAAAGTCGATTCTTTGACGATGAAGAGTCTTCCTTAAACAACGTTTTACAATGCCGATCATTCTTTCATAAAATCCGCCGTGCCATGGAGATTTAGGAGGAATGTATCTCCAACGACAACTGCGTTGATTCAGCATCTGTTGTACTACTGGTTGATCAAAGATCTTGTTTATATAAGCAGCTCCAGCAACAAAGTTCGTTGCATTATCTGAAATCATCAGTCTAGGACATCCCCTTCTGGCTGCAAACCTGAATAATTTGATAAAGGTTTCAGCAGACATGTCAGTGGCTACTTCTAGTTGTACTGCTCTAGTTGTAGCACAAGCGAACAAACAGATGTACACCTTGATGGGAACTTTGTCAACTGTTTTGGTTAAAATTATTGGTCCAGTGTAATCTACACCTGTCACCTCAAATGGAGTGACATGACAAACTCTTTCAGAGGGATATTGAGGTGGACCTGGATACTGACATACTCGCATATCGTAGTGACGACAAGTAATACAGTCCTTTATTTGTTTTTTCACACTTTGTCTACCTTGAGGATTCCAGTAGGATTGTCGTATATGACAAAGTGTGTCAGCTACCCCACCATGTAACAATCAGTTTTGTTAGTCAATGATTCCTGGGGATCAATATTGGATGTATGGCTTCTTTAGGTAGTGAAGAATTATGAATTCTTCCTAGACATCTTATAATCTTTTCTGAGTCGAGATAAAGTCCTAAAGAATTAATCATGACAGGTTTCTTTGGGGATTTATCTTGTGTTTCCAGAAATATATATTCTGTAGAGAAAACATCTTTCTGTATTAGTTTCACCCAGTATTTAATGGGTTCAAGACATTCATAATCAGTTTTTATTCC
>NC_069401.1:93577804-93595304 GCF_026875155.1 Cherax quadricarinatus | reverse complement strand
AGCTGTTACCTACATCAGCTCATTTGAAAGCATTTTTATTGTTATGAGACATACAAGTAGGGAACAGGATGAAGTTGGAGCCATCTTTGGGCCAGCATTTTCATTTGATCAACTGACTTTATCTCGTTGACATCATTATGCAGTACGAATGTGTTCCATACTCGAGTCTTCCTAGGTATGTATGATCTCAGATGGAGTGATGTTCTGGAGAAGGGTACAGCCAGAGTGAAGTTGCTGCTTTCTGCCCTTCTTGTGGCATAAAAGCTTGTTTCACGCTGTCCTCGAAGTGATTCCAAGTGTGGTATTTTGACAATATTGGCCTTGTACATAACAGTAAGGCCACCCACATCCCTCCTATGTTGAAGGCTCTGCTGAAATGACAGATCTATCCAGGATGGGTCCAGGCGAGAGATGAGACGTCTTGCTTTGTTCTCTACTCTGTCAAGCAGTCGCAGATGAGAGGGGGGGGCAGGCAAACCAAGAAAGTGGAGCATACTCAAGGTGTGAGCGTACTTGCGCCTCGTACAGGATCTTGCAACCCCTACTGCCAAGCAGATGCGAGATACGGCGAAGTGCTGTAAGCTTCCTGGCTGCCTTGTTTCCAAGATTTACAACATGGTTCTTCATGGTTAGTTTGGATTCAAATTTCACCCCAAGGATGTCAACTTCTTCTCCAGGTGCCAACACCCTCCCATTCATCCTTACTACTGCACCAGCATTACTATCATGGTGCCTAGAGACGATCATCATTTGCGTTTTCTCAGGTGCAAATGTTACTTGCCATCTATTTCCCCAAGCTGATATAGCTCTCAGCTGGTGATTGATGTAGCTTAGAGCAGCTGGCATTTCTTCTCTTGGATAAGTAAATGTCAGTGTACAGTCGTCTGCATATGCATGTGATTCTGGGATGAGATGAAGAAGGTCGTTGAAGTAGACATTCCATAACAATGGACCCAGCACGCTACCTTGTGGAACACTTGCCCCAATAGGATGTCTTGCTGATTCCGTTCCATTGAGAACTACACTTAGAGATCTACCATGAAGGTAATCACTGAGGAGACATAGCGTAGAACCTGCAATTCCCAGTGCTTAAAGTTTTGCTAAGAGGCCCTGGTGCCACACCCGGTCGAAAGCGCAAGCAATGTCCAGTGCTACCACACAGCTGACTTCGGATTCATCCAGTGACTGGTGCCACTTAGTGGAGAGGTTTAACAACAGATCAGCAGCAGAGTAACCTTTCCTGAAGCCATATTGGCGATCACAAAATAGTGAGTGGTATTCAAAAAACTCTGTCATTTGTCTTGAGATTATTGTCTCAAGGATCTTACCAGTGATTGACAGGAGTGACACTGGTCTGCAGCTGCTGATTTCTGCTCTGCTCTTCTTTTTGTGAACAGGGACTACATTTGCCTCTTTCCATAGAGAGGGCCATTTACACTGTACTAGGCAGTGCTGAAAGATGCGAGTTAGAAGTGCTGCTAGCTGGTCTGCACATCTTCTCAACAATCTTGAGCTCAACTTGTCTGGGCCCACAGCCCAGCCCTTGGTCAAGCGATTTAAGAAGGAAATGCACCTCCTCCTGCCTTATTGTCACCACTGACAGTTTTGACACAGTTCTTGCAGCTAGCCAAGGAGGGTCCCTTGCTGGATCAGGAACTTGCATTTTGGTAGCAAAGTGTTCAGCAAAGAGGTCCGCCTTCTCTTGACTACTAGTAGAGGTGGTCCCATCCTGTCGATTTTGAGGTGGAATGAGCTCATCATGCAGATAACCTTGTCTGTCCTTGACCAGGGACCACCAGGTTTTGGAGCCTACCCTACCTGATGCTAGCTTTCTTTTAGTGTCCACCTCCCTTTAGCAATGGCCCACTTTTGAACGTCACCCATATGCCTACAGGCTTGCGTGTGCAAGTTCCTGTTATAGGTGGTAGGATGTCTCTTATACCTTCGCCATGCTTTGTACTTAGCAGTAGCAGTCTCTCTCTCTCTCTCTCTCTCTCTCTCTCTCTCTCTCTCTCTCTCTCTCTCTCTCTCTCTCTCTCTCTCTCTCTCTCTCTCTTTCTCTTTTCTCTCTCTCTCTCTCTCTCTCTCCTCTCTCTCTCTCTCTCTCTCTCTCTCTCTCTCTCTCTTCTCTCTCTCTCTCTCTCCTTCTCTCTCTCTCTCTCTTTTTCTCTCTCTTTTCTTCTCTATCTTTCTCTCTTTCAGGCTCAATAAATCAACAAGTCCCAAATTTTCCACCTTGAACATCTTCCATACATAGCTACTTTGTTTTTTCATTGCTCTGGCAACCCCCAGGTCTGCAGCGCTCGCTGCAATTTGCATAGTGATTAACGTTTTCCCCTTGCAAGAACATCAGCCGTATCACAATATCCATGCTAATGAGGTGTAATTATGGTATCTGGAGGATTTTTTTCGCTTCAATAATCTAAACTGTTTGATAACCTAGGATAAGCAAGAAAGTAGTGAATACATACAACTGGGAAGAAAGTAATCATTCAGGCATCAGTAAACATAAGGATATTGGAGCACTGACGCAGGCGTACTGGTACTTTACTGGGCAGCTCCTACTTACACCCAACCACACCTATTTATTTACCTGTCAAACCTAACCTAACGCGTTCGTCTCGAGTTTTACGACTCTTTGACCGCGGGTTCAAGCCCCACCCGTGGTATGGTTTGTTTGCAATCGTGTCACTACGATTTTGTGATTCATTTAAAGTACCTCTCATAGCTGGCTCAACTTATCTATCGGCAAAACAATACCTTCCCGTTTTATAGGATAATTATCCTACTCTTACTAAATTTATTTTATTTTCTCTATTTTGTTGTCATTATATGTTTCCACAGATTCCCTCACGTGCCAGCCCCTCACGTGCCCGCGTGCCCTCGTGCCTCGTTGTGCTCCGTGTTTTCTCGTGTTTTCACGGTCTCTATTACGTGCTGGAACTTTAATTCGTGACAGCGATCTTATACGATACATCTCTTTAGCGCTTGGAACCAATCTGGGGGAGAAAATAGTATATACTGAATTAGTGTGCAACACCAGAGGGGAATCAAAGGCCTAGTGTGCCGTGTGCAAAATAATAATAGAACTTTTCTTTGTCAGAGGAAAAAAAGTCTCCCTGATAATAGTGTGTATACATACTGGAATAGTGTATACCACAGTGGCACCGTAGTATACATAGTGTTATAGTGTATACCACAGTGGCACCATAGTATATATGTAGATAATAAATGCTAAAGTGTCATTAAAACCGGTGCAATAGTAACTGGAGTGATAGGCATAAAGAGGCAGGTGCCAGCAGTCGCCAGAAACCTATCACACAGGTCAGCTGTTTTAATAATCTTCCTAGCCTGCTAGTGCACCTCGCCTATAATCTTCCTAGCCTGCTAGTGTATCTCACATATAATCTTCCTAGCCTGCTAGTGCACCTCGCCTATAATCTTCCTAGCCTGCTAGTGTATCTCACATATAATCTTCCTAGCCTGCTAGTGTACCTCACATATAATCTTCCTAGCCTGCTAGTGTACCTCGCCTATAATCTTTCTAGCCTGCTAGTGTACCTCGCCTATAATCTTCCTAGCCTGCTAGTGTACCTCGCCTATAATCTTTCTAGTCTGCTAGTGTACCTCGCATATAATCTTCCTAGACTGCTAGTGCACCTCACCTATAATCTTCCTAGTCTGCTAGTGTACCTAGTCTATAATCTTCCTAGTCTGCTAGTGTACCTCGCATATAATCTTCCTAGACTGCTAGTGTACCTCGCCTATAATCTTCCTAGTCTGCTGGTGTACCTAGCCTATAATCTTCCTAGTCTGCTAGTGTATCTCGCCTATAATATATTAGCCTTCTAGTGTACCTCGCATATAATCTTCCTAGCCTGCTAGTGTACCTCGCCTATAATCTTTCTAGTCTGCTAGTGCACCTCGCCTATAATCTTGCTAGCCTGATAGTGTACCTCGCATATAATCTTCCTAGCTTGCTAGTGTACCTCGCCTATAATGTTCCTAGCCTGCTAGTGTACCTCGTCTATAATCTTTCTAGTCTGCTAGTGTACCTCGCATATCTTCCTAGCCTGCTAGTGTACCTCGCCTATAATCTTTCTAGTCTGCTAGTGTACCTCGTCTATAATCTTTCTAGTCTGCTAGTGTACCTCGCCTATAATCTAGTGACACGAGAGGGGAAATTTTTTTCCTCTAAATTACGAAAAGTTGCAAAATCCTGAGGAAATTCGAAAAGTGTACAGTTTTGTAAAAAAAAAAAAAAAAACACACAAAAAAAAAAAGAAATTACGATATCAGTGAAGGTTTACAACAATAAGATCATAAACCATACACCGGCCGGGATTGAACCCGCGGTCATAGAGTCTCAAAACTCCAGCCCGTCGCGTTAGCCACTAGACCAGCTAGCCACAATAAGATTCATCACAGTGTTGTAGTAGCAACTAACCAGTAATATAATGGTACTTAGTGAGGTGGAGTGACCATCATTAGTTTCTTCTTCATTCTTGGAATACTAGACGTATACAGTGGAAATTCATATAACCTGTAGTTACCAGCGGTCGCAATATACGCAATGAAAAGCAAATATTACTCCAGGAAAAGAGACTTTCTTCCAATAATCTTCACCAGACAACTATAGTGATAACATAGCATTTGTTGTGGAGGAGACGGGAAAAATCTAGAAAAGCTTAATACAGTGATCTATAAACTTTCAGGCTGTAAGTAAGAGTTGAGGTCTCGACCGTTCGTCATTGTAGGAGCTGCCAGCAATCACCGGTTCCTCAACACGCAAGTTATACTTTTGTATCAATCTAATCACATATTACTCGGTTAAATAATTTCCAGTAGTTCCTTCATGTGTTAGCCCAAATCACCGACCAGATATGTTTTAAATAAGTGATCCACCGATCAGATCCAACTGGTTCCGAACCCTTAATGGTTCCAAACCCTTGACTGGTTCCGAACCCTTGACCGGTTTCAAACGGATTCGCTGGACAATAAATCAGACTATAAACAGACGGATTTTTAGATGCCCTTATCAAATACAAACAATAACTATAAAGCAGAAACGTAGAGCAGTAAGCTTGTCCTAATATACAAGTACAGTTAGAAATAGAAATACAGATAGCCAGATCTTCACTTTAAGGAGGTTATTAGTAGAATATTCAAGGGGTTACTTATAGAATTACAGTAAATCAACCATTGAAATCACATGGATTACATGCCACTTTTCGTGAAAACTGGTGTCACGCCCCTTGTGCAGATATCCAAGAATTATCTACAAGCAGTATTAAATCAGGGAAGTGTTTTTGGGTATGCCCGAATGAGATCAATCTGTGGACTAAAATCACATTGGTATTAAAAGAGGATAACATCAAAGCAGCCTTCATAGAAAACCTGGAAACATTTTATAACAGATGGGAAAATAAAAAATCTGGGCTGGATGGTATTGCTCTTGGTGCGGATGCTGCTCTGGCCTACAGTAACTGTATGACTGGAGGTGCTGGCCATGTAGTCAGAAACTGTAAGGCTGGAGGTGTTGCCCTGGTAGACAGTAATTGTGGGGCTGGAAGTGCTGTCCTGGTAGACAATAATGGTGAGGCTGGAGGTGCTGTCCAGGTAGACAGTAAATGCACGCATGAAGGAATGCACATAAATGACCACGAGGGAGACAGGAGCTGTAGTGGGGAAACAAGTGTAGTCAAGGACAATATAAAACCAATATTACAAACTAGTAATACCACAGGAGATAGCAAATAAGGGGATTCCACTAGTAATAGTGAGGATATATTACCAGAAACAACTGGTGAGAGCTCCATTGTTAGTGCTAGTGAGGATAGGAAAGACAAATGACAGAGTTTTTTGACTATCACTCACTACTTTGTGATCGTCAATATGGCTTCAGGGAAGGTTACTCTGCTGTTGATCTGTTGTTAAACCTCTCCACTAAGTGGTACCAGTCACTGGATGAATCCAAAGTCAGCTGTGTGGTAGCACTGGACATTGCTGGTGCTTTCGACCGGGTGTGGCACCAGGGCCTCTTAGCAAAACTTCAAGCACTGGGAATTGCAGGCTCTACGCTATGTCTCCTCAGTGATTACCTTCATGGTAGATCTCTAAGTGTAGTTCTCAATGGAACGGAATCAGCAAGACATCCTATTGGGGCAAGTGTTCCACAAGGAAGCGCACTGGGACCATTGTTATGGAATGTCTACTTCAACGATCTTCTTCATCTCATCCCAGAATCACATGCATATGCAGACGACTGCACATTGACATTCACTTATCCAAGAGAAGAAATGCCAGCTGCTCTAAGCTACATCAATCACCAGCTGAGAGCTATATCAGCTTGGGGAAACAGATGGCAAGTAACATTTGCACCTGAGAAAACGCAAATGATGATCGTCTCTAGGCACCATGATGATAATGCTGGTGCAGTAGTAAGGATGAATGGGAGGGTGTTGGCACATGGAGAAGAAGTTGACATCCTTGGGGTGAAATTTGACTCCAAACTAACCATGAAAAACCATGTTGTAAATCTTGCAAACAAGGCTGCCAGGAAGCTTACAGCACTTCGCCGTATCTCGCATCTGCTTGACAGTAGGGGTTGCAAGATTCTGTACGAGGCACAAGTACTCTCGCACCTTGAGTATGCTCCACTTTCTTGGTTTGTCTGCCCCCCCTCTCATCTGCGACTGCTTGACAGAGTAGAGAACAGAGCAAGACGTCTCATCTCTCGCCTGGACCCATCCTGGATAGATCTGTCATTTCAGCAGAGCCTTCAACACAGGAGGGATGTGGGATGGCCTTACTGTTATGTACAAGGCCAATATTGTCAAGTACCACACTTGGATCCACTTCGAGGACAGCGTGAAACAAGCTTTTATGGCACAAGACGGGCAGAAAGCAGCAACTTCACTCTGGCTGTACCCTTCTCCAGAACATCACTCCATCTGAGATCATATATACCCAGGAAGACTCGAATATGGAACACATTCGTACAGCATAATGATGTCAACGAGATAAAGTCAGTTGATCAAATGAAAATACTGGCGTACAGATGGCTCCAATTTCATCCTGTTCCCTCCTTGTATGTCTCATAACAATGAAAATGCTTTCAAATGAGCTGATGTAGGTAACAGCTCTTAGCTTGTCAATAAAGTTAGGATTCCTTAATCTGTAAATAGCTTATCAATAAAGCTAGGGATCCTTAACCTTGTCAAACCCTGTGTAAAAAAAAAAAAAAAAATGCACCAACAAGGAATGCAGTCACAAAAACCCAAGGCAAATGGAAAACAAGCCTGTGCACATACTATGCACTTGGTATCTGCAGACATGGGAAATCTGAAAAAACAGATGGGACGTGCAACTATGACCACCCTAGAAAATGCCGTGCCCATATGACAACAGGAAAATGCAAACTCCCTTCCTGTAATCTTTTTCACCCTGAAATGTGTCCCTCTTCAGTACAGGAAAGACAGTGATATAACTTAAATTGCCAGGTACATCATCTAAAGGGGGCAAAAAGACACAAAACATCCAGGCCATGGGAACACCTGGGTAGCCACAGCCACTCAAGAGGGAGAGGTTTTTAGTGTCAGGAAGGAAAAAAAACTGGCACGAAATGGCAGAAATCGTACACCAAATCCAGTCATTTCTGGAGTGGAACCACAGTCGATGACCTCCACTCCAAACCAACAGATACAGATACTAGCGCCGGAGAAAAAAGTCCCCCCCAGTACCACCAATACCACCAGCCCAATGACATTCTTCTTTGCAAATATACAGGATCTAAAACCAGCAATGAACAACAAAATACCTTTCATCCTTTGACTGCTTGCAGAAACAAATGCAATGTTCACGGCTTTCACAGAGACCCACATAAAGGATCACTTGGACAACGAAATATGATTCCCAGGTTACAACCAATACAGATGCGACAGAGTGAACAGGCAAAAGAGGGGAGGGTTGGCCTGTATATCGCAGAGTCACTTACATGTACAGAACTGCTTAATGCTTCAAATGATGTAGTGGAAGTTTTAACAGTAAAGATCGAGAACCAAAACCTAGTCATTGTTGTAGTTTACAAGCCTCCGGATGCAACGTCCCAACAATTCCAGGAACACTGTGTGGAAAATCTTCCAGCTCCTGCCCCCAATATCTTGCTCCTGGGGAATTTCAACTTAGGGCACCTAAAATGGAAGAATAGAGCAAATAATGTTGTTGCAGCGATAACACCAGGAGGCAGCTCAGACGAGAACTCACACACACACGAGCTTTTAAATCTCTGCACAAAATTCAACTTAAACCAGCAAATAATAGAGCCTACTAGACTGGAGAATACACTGGACCTCATTTTCACTAACAATGATGATCTGATACGAAATGTCACCATATCAAAAACAATATACTCAAATCACAACATAATGGAGGTTCAGTCATGTATGCGCAGAGCCCCAGACCGACAAAATTAGATCAGTCGCGAGGGAGCCTTCACCAAATTCAACTTCAATAACAAGAACATAGTGTGGGACCAAGTAAACCAAGTCCTAAACTATATAAGCTGGGAAGATAGACTAAGCAAAAGAAACCCCAGCTTATGCCTAGATCAGATTAACTCTGTGGCACTCGATATATGCTCAGGGCTTATTCCTTCAAGAAAAAGGAGGAGTAGATGTAAAATAGAAAGAGACAGGCGCTCCCTTTACAGGAGACGGAAAAGAATAACAGAGCGGCTAAAAGAACCCAATATATCTGCAATGCGTAGGGAGACACTGGTCAGAGAAATAGCAAACATCGAACTAAAGCTAAAGGAATCTTATAAGAGTCAGAAATCCCGGGAAGAAACCCAAAGTATTTCTTTTCTTATGCCAAATCAAAGTCGAGAACAACGTCCAGTATTGGGCCGCTACTTAAATAAGATGGGTCCTACACAGATGACTGCAAGGAAATGAGTGAGCTACTAAAGTCTCAATATGACTCATTTTTTAGCAAGCCGCTAACCAGACTGAGAGTCGATGATCTAAATGATTTTTTTATGAGAGAGCCACAGAATTTGGTAAACACAAGCCTATCTGATGTTATCCTGAAGCCAAATGACTTCGAACAGGCGATAAATAACATGCCTATGCACTCTGCCCCAGGGCCAGACTCATGGAACTCCGTGTTCATCAAGAACTGCAAGAAGCCCATATCACGTGCTTTTACCATCCTATGGAGAGGGAGTATGGACACTGGGGTCGTCCCACAGTTACTAAAAACAAGACATAGTTCACTCCACAAAGGGGGCAGTAAAACAATAGCAAAGAACTGCAGACCGATAGCACTAACATCCCATATCATAAAAATCTATGAAAGGGTCCTAAGAAGCAAGATCGCCACCCATCTAGATACCCATCAGTTACACAACCCAGGGCAACATGGGTTTAGAGCAGGTTGCTCCTGTCCGTCCCAACTACTGGATCACTACGACAAGGTCCTAGATGCACTAAAAGACAAAAAGAATGCAGATGTTATATATACAGACTTTGCAAAAGCCTTCGACAAGTGTGACCATGGCGTAATAGCGCACAAAATGCGTGCTAAAGGAATAACAGGAAAAGTTGGTAGATGGATCTATAATTTCCTCATAAACAGAACATAAAGAGTAGTAGTCAACAGAGAAAAGTCTTAGGCGGCTACGGTGAAAAGCTCTGTTCCACAAGACACAGTACTCGCCCCCATCTTGTTTCCCATCCTTATATCTGACATAGACAAGGATGTCAGCCACAGCACCGTGTCTTCCTTTGCAGATGACACCCGAATCTGCATGACAGTGTCTTCCATTGCAGACACTACAAGGCTCCAGGCCCACATCAACCAAATCTTTCAATGGGCTGCAGAAACAATATGAAGTTCAACGATGAGAAATTTCAGTTACTCCGATATGGTAAACATGAGGAAATTAAAGCTTTATCAGAGTACAAAATAAATTCCAGCCACAAAATAGAGCGAGAAACCAACGTCAAAGACCTGGGAGTGATCATGTCTGAGGATCTCACCTTCATGGACCATAACATTGTATCAATCGCATCTGCTAGAAAAATGACAGGATGGATAATGAGAACCTTCAAGACTAGGGTGGAATTTCAAGCCCATGATGACACTCTTCAGGTCACTTGTTCTATCTAGGATGGAATATTGCTGCACACTAACAGCTCCTTTCAAGGCAGGTGAAATTGCTGACCTAGTAAATGTACAGAGAACCTTCACGGCGCGCATAACGGAGATAAAACACCTCATTACTGGGAGCACTTGAAGTTCCTGAACCTGTACTCCCTTGAACGCAGGCGGGAGAGATACATGATTATATACACCTGGAAAATCCTAGAGGGACTAGTACCGAACTTGCACACGAAAATCACTCACAACGAAAGCAACTTCACTCTGGCTGTACCCTTCTCCAAAACATCACTTCATCTGAGATCATATGTACCCAGGATGACTCGAGTATGGGACACATTCGTACAGCATTACGATGTCAACGAGATAATGTCAGCTGATCAGATGAAAATGCTGACCCACAGATGGCTCCAACCTCATCCTGTTCCTTACTTGTATGTCTTATAACAATAAAAATATTGTATGCTTCATAAGAATAAAAATACTTGTGTGTTTCATAACAATAAAAATACTTGTATGTCTCATAACAATAAAATGCTTTGAAATGAGCTGGTGTAGGTAACAGCTCTTAGCTTGTCAATAAAGTTAGGAATCCTTAACCTGTTAATAGCTTGTCAATAAAGCTAGGGATCTATAACCTTGTTAAACCCTCTGTAAAAAAAAAAAAAAAAAAAAGTGAAATCATGATCAACAACCCCCACGGTTTTCAAAAATGGTGAATCCTGTCTCACAAATCTGCTAGAGGTCTATAATATGGTAAAGAAATCAAGGTGAGAAACAGAGGGTTATATTGATGGACTGAAAGAAGGCGTTCAATACAATACCTCATGAGACTCTGGAACAAAAGCAAGTGAAGCAGATATAAATTACAGGGAAAACACTACAGTGAATCAAGGAATACTTAATGAGAAGGAAGCAATGACTTATTATCAGGAAAGAGATGTCGGAATGAGCGAGTTTGATTAATGGGGTTCCAGAAGGGTCAGAGGATATCGAGATAAAGGTGTCACTGTTCGTAGATAATGTGAAAGAATGAGGAAAATACAAACAAGAGAAGACCAGGAAAAACTACAAATGAATCTGGAGAAGCTGGAAGACTGGTGTGACAAATGGCTACCGGAAATTAACTCCAGCAACTGATAAGATGTAAACCCGGAGAAAGTAGAAATCAGAAAATAGAGAACTGAATCGGGGGATAAAGACTGCAAGTCTGCATGACACAGAAGTATATTCTTGGGCATTACGCATAGAACATCGTCCACATATATATTCTATTACCTTTTTTAGGAAGAATTCTGTTAAACACTCTTGTTTACAAAAATCCATCCACAAATTGTTAA
The DNA here is from genome assembly GCF_026875155.1 of Cherax quadricarinatus. NCBI lineage: Eukaryota > Metazoa > Arthropoda > Malacostraca > Decapoda > Parastacidae > Cherax > Cherax quadricarinatus. The sequence goes on along the minus strand of NC_069401.1, from coordinate 93,583,803 downwards.
AGTGAGAGTCGCTTTCCCACTGCCATATCAAATATCTGATTGTAATACTCACCATTAAACACAATGATTGTTGACAGAGATAATGGCAAAGTGTAATTATAGAGATCTTCAGATAGGAAACTTAATAAGTCATAAACTTGGACTTCTGTGAACAACGATGTAACATCACAACTAACCATGGTGTCATCATGTAAGTCAGTAGGAGGTGCTTAGTTTGTCCACTAAATATATTCCTAACATTAAGGTAAGAAACTTTGCCTACAACTTGGCCAAGTTCCTAACACATTGCCTTTTTTAGCTGCTTTGCTTGTTAAAGGAATCCAAAAACATGCAAAAAAGAAAAACATACGCAAAACCCAGAAATAACTGCTCATATGTACACTGTTACTATTCAGATCGTATATATATATATATATATATATATATATATATATATATATATATATATATATATATATATATATATATATATATATATATATATATAATATATATATATATATATATATATATATATATATAGCATATACATATACATGCATATCAATATATATCAATAACTACACTGTGCTAGCCACGGATGCGAACCCATGTTGTACTGGCCTGCCTCATGGTAAGCGAGAACCTCATGACGCTTTTAAACCACAGAACCACCCAACCCTACAAGAATGGCGCAGCCAGCAGAGCTAGCTGTTTTGCCGCCATCCGAGGGCATGCGGAGGTGAGGGAGCGTCTAAGCTAATTTCGTTCTCATCCTTGTTTGGTATACTAGCCTCACGAGCAGCATTTATATATTATTGTAACCACAGACGAGTGGAATTGATCAATAACAACACTGCACTAGCCAAGGATTCAAATCCATGTTGTACTGGCCTGCCGCATGGTAAGCGAGAACCACATGACGCTTTTAAACTAAAGGACCACCCAGCCCTACAAGAATGGCACAGCCAGCAGAGCTAGCTGTTTTGCCGCCATATGAGATCATTTATTCCTGGGATGGCTCGAATCTGGAACATGTTCATACAGCATAATGATATAATAAAAATAAAGTTAGCTGATCAAATGAAATCTCTGGCCCACAACTGTTCCATATTTGGGAGACGTGATAGGTTCCTCATATGATAAGAGTTTTTGTGAAAATGGTGAGCTCACGGTAGGACATGCAGGAGATTTGAAGAATATTTTCTAGGCCTTAGGGAGGGATGCATAATGTCACAATGGCTTTTTAAAATATTTATAGATGGGTGTTGCAAAAGAAGTGATTGCTAGAGTGTTGGGGTAAAGTGTGACATTAAAAGATAAAAAATATAATATAAAGGGAAAATTGTCACAACTGCTTTTTATCGATGACAGACAGCTTTTGAGAAATTCTGAAGAGAAGTTACAAAGGTTTCTGGACAAATCTGGAAGAGAATGTTAAAGAATAATAATAAATACGAACTTAGGAAAGGTCAATGTGATGAGTGGTAGCAAAAAATAAGGTAAAGGAAGAATGTATATCTAACTGGAAGGAGGGAGTATGAAGGAAGTGAATGTGTTCAGATATTTAAGCGAGTACATGCCGACAGACAGGTCTGTGAAAGACGAAATTAACCATAGAATTGACGAGTGGCATAAGGTGAATTGTGCATTGAGACATCTGTGTAGAAAAAGAACATTAACCATGGAGGCAAAAAGGGGTGAAGCATGGCTTATGAATGTTTCAGCGAGGAGGAGGCTGAAAACAATGGAGATGTCGTGTCAGGTCATAATGTGTGGTGTGAGTATTGCTCATAGAATTCATAGTTTGGAGATTATAAGTAAGTGCAGGGTTACTAAAATAATTATACGAAGGAGTGAGGAGGGATAGTTGAGGTGGTATAGACACGTAGAGAGGATGGGGCAAAATTGGGTGACCTGGAGGGTGTATAAATCTGTAGTGGAGGAAAGGTGGAGTATGAGTCTTAATAAGAAAGGAAGAATGGACGGGTTAAAGAAGGTTTTGCTTGCTTGGGGTTTAGACATCCTTCAGGCGTGAGTGAGTATGTTCGATAAGAGTGGAGGCAAATGTTATTTTATGACTTGACATGCTGTTGGAGTGCAAGCAAGGTAACATATATGAAGGGATTAAAAGAAGTCGGTTAGCTGAATCTGAGTCCTGGAGGTGGGAAGTACATTGCTTGCACTCTGAAGGAAAGGTGGAAGTACTGTAGTTTCGACGGGCATCTGAACTGTAGTATCGGTGTTTCTCTGGTATTACAACCCAGGCACAATAAGGACTGTTATCCTGGATTTAAAAGGGAGCAAGAAGCAGAACAAACACAGCTGAATGACTTTGAAATATATTTTCCTTCACCAAGAGCAATAGTAATTATTTACAACTATGTACACTATATACAGCTGGAAATGTATGTGTACAATACGGTTTAGTCAAAGACAAATACACAGCCTGGTGACAGAATGGACAACCGTGCTCAACCAGCTCTAGAAAGGGAATTACAAGCGTGGAAAGGTGAGTGGTGACCACTACACCTCCACAATTGCCAGACCCACCTTCTCATTGGCTGAACCTAGGTACTGATCAAATGATGGGGCCCAATCATTCGACCCTTAGTACTGGTTCGCTGGTTGGGGAGATAGCCTTTCAATGAGGGTGTGTACATGTGCCGAATAAAGGTTACATACTCTTTACATGCCACAACTGGCAAGACACTGATGAAGTGAGTGATGGTGAAAGCCTTTCTTATTTGTCGAGTTCCCCTACCGTGTTGGGAAAAGGCCAGAGCGTACAAAAAAATATTTTTAGACTGGTTGTGACCAGGTTACATGCTTCATTACTCTCATATAGACGATAGGTTTTAAGCCACGTTAAAAATCGAACTCTTCTAACTGTCAAGACAGGCTATAAACCATGAAGAATGAGGCGAGGATTGCTTTGTCGCATCATTTAGTAAGATTATAACTAAAGCAGAGAAGAACCTGCAGAAGATTAAGTTATACAGTGAATAACATGGTTGGTGGAAAAGAGAAAGGGCCTAAATGGAGGAAAGGGAGAATAAATGATCAAGATAAAATTAAAAGAAAAGCAAAAACAGCAAGATATATTTATATCAGAGAGGGAAATGGCAAGAGAACAGAATATATATAAATAAGAACATATGAACCCTCATAAGGGGCGTTTAATTATTATTATTATTATTATTATTATTATTATTATTATTATTATTATTATTATTATTATGATAACTATCATTATTATCATTATTTTTCACCAGGAAGATGATGAGCAGCACCTGGGTAATGTATGAAATCATTATCGTTCCTTCAGTTAGTTAATTCCTTGGCTCTGTTTTCCCTTGCAGCATGATGGCTTACCTTGTGCTGAGTGTGACGGTGATGAAGTTTTCTCTTGCATGTAAAGAGGTTTCACTAGCTGGTGAAGAGGCTTCCCAAGCTGGTGAAGAGGTTTCCCTAGCTGGTAAAGAGGTTTCCCTAGCTGGTGAAGAGGTTTCCCTAGCTGGTGAAGAGGTTTCCCCAACAGATGAAGGGGTTTCCCAAGCAGGTGATGTGGTTTCCCCAGCAAGTGAAGCGGTTCCCCCCCAGCAGGTGAAGGGTTCCCCCAGCAGGTGAAGGAGTTTCCCCCAGCAGGTGAAGGGGTTTCCCCAGCAGGTGAAGGGGTTCTACCAGCAGGTGAAGGGGTTCCCCCAGCAGGTTAAGGGGTTCCCTAGCAGGTGTAGGGGTTCCCTAGCAGGTGAAGGGGTTCCTCAGCATGTGAAAGAGTTCCTCAGCAGGTGAAAGGGTTTCCGCAGCAGGTGAAGCGGTTCCCCCAGCAGCTGAAGGGGTTCCCACCAGCAGGTGAAGGGGTTCCCCAAGTAAGTGAAGAGGTTCCCCCAATAGGTGAAGGGCTTCCCCAGCAGGTGAAGGAGTTTCCCCAGCAGGTGAAGGCGTTTCCCTAGCAGGTGAAGAGATTCCCCCAGCAATGGAAGGAGTTCCCCCAGCATGTGAAGGGGGTACCCCCAGCAGGAGAAGGGTTGTCAACATTTCAATACTCCTTTACAAGACTTTGCTGCTTTCTGCTATAGTTTGCATAAGAGGGAGAAGAGAGGAGTGATGATGGAAGGTATGGAGAAGCTGGAGAGGGAAAATGGAGAAAAAACTTTTATTGTGATGACGGTCGTAGAGGGATGACATAAGATGGTCGAGGAAGAGGAGGAAAAAAGGGAAGAGAAGAAAAAGAAGAAGAATTAGGAGAAAGAGAATGAGAAGGAAGAGGAGGGCGAGAAAATGGAAGGACAAATAAATAAGAGATTATAAGAGGAGGAGAAGGAAGATTAGGAGAAGGGAAGAAGAAGAAGAAGACGAAAATATGAGGAAGAGAGGGGGAGGAGGAAGAAGAGGAAGACGAGGGATGGAGAACGGAAGAAGAGAAGGCGAGGATGAGGAAGAGAAGGAGGAGCATGACAATGATTTATTGCATGTGTATCTTTCTTTTTTATCTATCTCTCTCTCTCCCTTTTACACAGGGTTTAACAAGGTTAGGTTAAGGATCCCTAACTTTATTTACAAGCTAACAGCTGTTATTTTCATCAGCTCATTCGAAACCATTTTATTGTTATGAGACATACGTGAAGGGAACAGGATGAAGTTTGAGCCATTTGTGCGCCACCAATTTCATTTGATCAACCGACTTTATTTCGCTGATATGATTATGCTCTACGAACATGTTCCAGACTCGAGTCATCTTGGAGATAAATGATCTCAGATGAAATGATGTTCTGGAGAAGGATGAAGTTACTACTTGCTGCCCGTCTTGTTATGTAGAAGCTCACTTCTCGCTGTCCTCGTGGAGCCAAGTGTGATACTTTGACAATTCTGGTCTTGTACATAATAGTAAGGCCACCTACCTCCCTCCGGTGTTGACGGTTTTGTTGAAATGACAGATCTATCAAGGATGCGTCCAGGCGAGTGATGAGGCGTCTTGCTCTGTTCTCTACTCTGTCAAGCAGTTGCAGATGAGATGGGGGGCATACTTGTGAGCTTACTTGTGCCTCATACATACAGAATCTTGCATTCCCTACTGTCGAGCAGATGCAAGATACGCTGAAGTGCTCTAAGCTTCTCGCCCGCCTTGTTCATGGAGTCAAATTTCACCCCAACGATATCAACTTCATCCCCAGGTACCAACACTCTCCCATTCATACTATTGCTCCGGCCTTACCATAATGGTGCTTAGAGACCATCATCATTTGTGTTTTCTCGGGAGCAAATGTTACCATTTATCAGTTTCTCAAGGCTGATATAGCTCTTAGCTGGTGATCGATGTGCAGCTGGCATTTCCTCTCATGTATATGTAAATGTCGGAGTCTGCATACGCATGGGATTCTGGGATGAGATGAAGAAGGTCATTGAAGTAGACATTCCATAACAATGGCTCAAGAACGCTTCCATGTGGAACACTTGAAGGTAATCACTGAGAAGACATTGTGTAGAGACTGCAATTCCCAGTGCTTGCAGTTTTGCCAAGAGGCCCTGGTGCCATACTAGGTCGAAAGCACTATTAATGTCCAGTGCTACTACACAACTGACTTTTGATTCGTCTTAGGCTGACGTTGGATTCGTCTTGGGTTGACGTTGGATTCGTCTTGGGCTGACTTTGGATTCCTCTTGGGCTCAACTTGTCTAGGCCCACAACCTTTTCGTTTCAACCGATTGAAGATGATGTACCGCCTCCTCCTGCATTATTGTCACCACTGACAGCTTTGAGACAATTCTTGTAGCTAGCCAAGGAGGGTCCCTTGCTGGATCAGGAACTTACATTTTGGTAGCAAAATGTTCTTGACTACTAGTAGAGATGGTCTCATCCTGTCTATTTATAAGTGAAATAAGTTTATCAGGAAAATGCCCTTGTCTGTCCTTAACTAAAGAAAACCAGGTTTTGGAGCCCATTCTATCAGATACTAGTTTTCTCTGTGTATACCTCCCATTAAGAGATGGCCCACTTTTGAACTTCACCCATATGA
>NC_069401.1:93482804-93572804 GCF_026875155.1 Cherax quadricarinatus | reverse complement strand
CTTTACACTACAGTTTTTAAACTGCAACATTAACACCCCTCCTTCAAAGTGCAGGCACTGTACTTCCCATCTCCAGGACTCAAGTCCGGCCTGCCGGTTTCCCTGAATCCCTTCATAAATGTTACTTTGCTCACACTCCAACAGCACGTCAAGTATTAAAAACCATTTGTCTCCATTCACTCCTATCAAACACGCTCACGCATGCCTGCTGGAAGTCCAAGCCCCTCGCACACAAAACCTCCTTTACCCCCTCCCTCCAACCCTTCCTAGGCCGACCCCTACCCCGCCTTCCTTCCACTACAGACTGATACACTCTTGAAGTCATTCTGTTTCGCTCCATTCTCTCTACATGTCCGAACCACCTCAACAACCCTTCCTCAGCCCTCTGGACAACAGTTTTGGTAATCCCGCACCTCCTCCTAACTTCCAAACTACGAATTCTCTGCATTATATTCACACCACACATTGCCCTCAGACATGACATCTCCACTGCCTCCAGCCTTCTCCTCGCTGCAACATTCATCACCCACGCTTCACACCCATATAAGAGCGTTGGTAAAACTATACTCTCATACATTCCCCTCTTTGCCTCCAAGGACAAAGTTCTTTGTCTCCACAGACTCCTAAGTGCACCACTCACTCTTTTTCCCTCATCAATTCTATGATTCACCTCATCTTTCATAGACCCATCCGCTGACACGTCCACTCCCAAATATCTGAATACGTTCACCTCCTCCATACTCTCTCCCTCCAATCTGATATTCAATCTTTCATCACCTAATCTTTTTGTTATCCTCATAACCTTACTCTTTCCTGTATTCACCTTTAATTTTCTTCTTTTGCACACCCTACCAAATTCATCCACCAATCTCTGCAGCTTCTCTTCAGAATCTCCCAAGAGCACAGTGTCATCAGCAAAGAGCAGCTGTGACAACTCCCACTTTGTGTGTGATTCTTTATCTTTTAACTCCACGCCTCTTGCCAAGACCATCGCATTTACTTCTCTTACAACCCCATCTATAAATATATTAAACAACCACGGTGACATCACACATCCTTGTCTAAGGCCTACTTTTACTGGGAAAAAATTTCCCTCTTTCCTACATACTCTAACTTGAGCCTCACTATCCTCGTAAAAACTCTTCACTGCTTTCAGTAACCTACCTCCTACACCATACACTTGCAACATCTGCCACATTGCCCCCTATCCACCCTGTCATACGCCTTTTCCAAATCCATAAATGCCACAAAGACCTCTTTAGCCTTATCTAAATACTGTTCACTTATATGTTTCACTGTAAACACCTGGTCCACACACCCCCTACCTTTCCTAAAGCCTCCTTGTTCATCTGCTATCCTATTCTCCGTCTTACTCTTAATTCTTTCAATTATAACTCTACCATACACTTTACCAGGTACACTCAACAGACTTATCCCCCTATAATTTTTGCACTCTCTTTTATCCCCTTTGCCTTTATACAAAGGAACTATACATGCTCTCTGCCAATCCCTAGGTACCTTACCCTCTTCCATACATTTATTAAATAATTGCACCAACCACTCCAAAACTATATCCCCACCTGCTTTTAACATTATATATATATATATATATATATATATATATATATATATATATATATATATATATATATATATATATATATATATATATATATATATATATATATATATATATATATATATACATATATATATATGTGTACGAATGGTATATAATACCGACAAGATGAGAGTAAGACACATGTGCAACATCTGGGTATCGTCTGCTTCACCTGACGTTACTATATAAGCGCCAGGATTCTTTCTTCTGCTTCAGAATCTCCACGACTATGGTGCTGTTCGCACCTACTCCTAGGTTGAGGGACTGATTACCTCATCTTCTGTACATAGTTCTACTGTCTTCAAGTTATGTCCTGGAATTTGTATTGATAAAGCCACTGGATGGCGAAACGTCTACAATAAAGATACCCAGATGTTGCACATGTGTCTTACTCTCATATATATATATATATATATATATATATATATATATATATATATATATATATATATATATATATATATATATATATATATATATATATATATAATATATATATATATATATATATATATATATATATATATATATATATATATATATATATATATATATATATATACCATGAAAACTTGGTTGATATGCCTTCTCTTCTTAAAACTTTTAATATCAAAATTATATATATATACTATTTTCAATCACATCGAGTTCCATATGACAAAAGCATTTCTCTTCTGAAACAGGCCATTAGTTTTTGAAATGGTATGAGAGTTAACTGATAGGTAGGTAGGGAGGTAGGTAGGTTTATAAGGATGTAGGTAGGAGGATCTTGGCAATTAAGCTGAGTCACAGCAAGTTAAATCAATCAAATTTCTAAATCCTCCCTACCTACCTACAGTCAAGCTGTTATTCTGCCTCTGCTACTCCAGCTTACAACTGCTGTTGCTGCTGCAACTCTACAACATACATTCATCTGAAATTATTCATTCATAGGATGACTCGAATCTGGAACATGTTCGTAGAGTGTTACGACACGAACGAAATAAAATCAGTTGACCAAATGGCCTCACAGATGGCTTCAACTTCATGGTGTTCCCTGTTTGTATGTCTCGTAACAATATAAAGAAATTAAAATAAGCTGATGTAGGTAACATGTATTATCTTATATATGAAGTTAGGAACCCTACACTGACATTGTAGAACCTTGAGGAAACGCAAGAGCACGAAAGAGAGAGAGAGAGAGAGAGAGAGAGAGAGAGAGAGAGAGAGAGAGAGAGAGAGAGAGAGAGAGAGAGAGAGGAGAGGAGAGAAGAGAGACAGAGAGAGAGAGAGAGAGAGAGAGAGAGAGAGACAGAGAGAGAGAGAGAGAGAGAGAGAGAGAGAGACAGACAGACAGACAGATAGACAGAGAGACAGAGACAGACAGACAGACAGACAGACAGACACAGACAGACAGACAGACAGACAGACAGAGGATAACAGACAACAGACAAACATGGATAGCAGACGAGAGAGAGAGAGAGAGGAGAGAGAGAGAGAGAGAGAGAGAGAGAGAGAGAGTGAGAGAGTACATGCGATATGACAAATAGCAAAGAACTTGGATGTTCACATGGAGGCAATCTACTGAGACGTTCTGTCTACTTGTACCTAGATTAAGGATTATCGTTATTTATGTATGTGTGAGGGTCAATATAGAAATTGAGAAGCCACTTCCTCTCTAGCCACTGTCGACATGAAAACAGGGAGAAAAATATGACGTACCATAATGGAAAAATGGCATGAAAATTTACAGGGTTAATATAACTAAGTGGAAAACGTGGTCTACAACCACCTTTAATAATTTAGTATTGTTATCTTACGCTAATCGTGTGGGTTTAGTGAGTGACTGCTAAATGTAGCAAGTGTAGCTTCTCTTCCCTCTTACTGTGCACTGTATCTTATTGGACCACTGAAAGTTGTTGTTACGTTTCCTGGCAGGGTAAACAAAATTGGGCTGACCCTGCAGTCATTACTGATAGTTTCACATTTAGAAAATGTTTCTGAAGCGTCAGGAAACTAGCTCCCTAGTGGGTGTAGTTTCCGGTGTATCTAGTTCCATCCTATACCTACAAAGTGCCTGTCCTGCGGTTCTTGAATAACTGTTTTTTTCTTGGCACCTACATCATAAGCTGGTAGTTTATTCCATTGTGTTATAATACTGCTAGCAAATAGACTACCCTCGAACACGTTTGTGTTGCGTCTTGTGCCTCGTAGTTTCATTTAAGTGTTTGGAGTTATAGACTCGTTCAGTAATTCAAATAGTTTTTAATGTTTACATCTGTCTAAGTCATTCAGTTTCGGAACATTTTGAAAGCATTCTCCTCGAAGTTTTCCTAAGAGAAAAAAGTTTGAAAGGTTTCAGTCTGTCTTCATAGGGTGTGTTTCTGAGGTGCGTCACAAGCGGTATTCCTCAGGGGTCAGTGTTGGGCCCGTTGTTGTTCACAATTTACATAAACGACATAGATGAGGGAATAAATAGCGACATAAGCAAATTTGCTGATGACATCAAAATAGGCCGTTCAATTCATTCTAATGAGGACACTAGAGCACTCCAGGATGATTTGAATAGACTGATGCAATGGTCGGAGAAGTGGCAGTTGCAGTTTAATATTGACAAATGCAAAGTTCAAATGACAGTTTTTTGACTATCACTCACTGCTTTGTGATCGTCAATATGGCTTCAGGAAAGGTTACTCTGCTGCTGATCTGTTGTTAAGCCTCTCCACTAAGTGGCATCAGTCACTGGATGAATCCAAAGTCAACTGTGTGGTAGCACTGGACATTGCTGGCTCTTTCGACTGGGTGTGGCACCAGGGCCTCTTAGCAAAACTTCAAGCACTGGGAATTGCAGGTTCTACGCTATGTCTCCTCAGTGATTACCTTCATGGTAGATCTCTAAGTGTAGTTCCCAATGGAACAGAAACAGCAAGACATCCTATTGGGGCAAGTGTTCCACAAGGAAGCGTGCTGGGTCCATTGTTATGGAATGTCTACTTCAACGACCTTCTTCATCTCATCCCAGAATCACATGCATATGCAGACGACTGTACACTGACATTCACTTATCCAAGAGAAGAAATGCCAGCTGCTCTAAGCTACATCAATCACCAGCTGAGAGCTATATCAGCTTGGGGAAATAGATGGCAAGTAACATTTGCACCTGAGAAAACGCAAATGATGATCGTCTCTAGGCAGCATGATGGTAATGCTGGTGCAGCAGTAAGGATGAATGGGAGGGTGTTGGTACCTGGAGAAGAAGTTGATACCCTTGGGGTGAAATTCGACTCCAAACTAACCATGAAGAACCATGTAAATCTTGCAAACAAGGCAGCCCAGAAGCTTACAGCACTTCGCCGTGTCTCGCATCTACTTGACAGTAGGGGTTGCAAGATTCTGTACGATGCACAAGTACGCTCACACCTTGAGTATGCTCCACTTTCTTGGTTTGCCTGCCCCCCCCTCTCATCTGCGACTGCTTGACAGAATAGAGAACAGGGCAAGAAGTCTCATCTCTCGCCTGGACCCATCCTGGATAGATCTGTCATTTCAGCAGAGCCTTCAACATAGGAGGGATGTGGGTGGCCTTACTGTTATATACAAGGCAAATATTGTCAAAGTACCACACTTGGATCCACTTCGAGGACAGCGTGAAACAAGCTTCTATGCCACAAGACGGGCAGAAAGCAGCAACTTCACTCTGGCTGTACCCTTCTCCAGAACATCACTCCATCTGAGATCATATATACCCAGGATGACTCGAGTATGGAACACATTCGTACGGCATAATGATGTCAACGAGATAAAGTCAGTTGACCAAATGAAAATGCTGGCCCACAGATGGCTCCAATTTCATCCTGTTCCCTACTTGTATGTCTCATAACAATAAAAATGCTTTGAAATGAGCTGATGTAGGTAACAGTTTTTAGCTTGCCAATAAAGTTAGGAATCTTTAACCTGTAAATAGCTTGTCAATAATGCTAGGGATCCTTAACCTTGTCAAACCCTGTGTAAATAACCATGTAAATAACCATGCCACATATAAACTAAATAACGTAGATCTTAATACTACTGATTGCGAAAAGGATTTAGGAGTTCTGGTTAGCAGTAATTTAAAACCAAGACAACAGTGCTTTAGTGTTTGCAATAAAGCTAACAGAATTCTTGGCTTCATATCTAGAAGTATAAATAATAGAAGTCCTCAGGCTGTTCTTCAACTCTATATATTCTTGGTTAGGCCTCATTTAGACTATGCTGCTCAGTTCTGGTCACCGTATTACAGAATGGATATAAATGGTCTGGAAAACGTACAGAGGAGGACGACAAAGATTATCCCATGTATCAGAAATCTTCCCTATGAGGATAGACTGAGGCCCTGAATCAGTACTCTCTCGACAGGCGTAGCATTAGGGGGGATATGATCGAGGTGTATAAATGAAAAACAGGAATAAATAAAGGGGATGTAAATAGTGTGTTGAAAATTTCCAGCCAAGACAGGACTCGCAGCAATGGTTTCAAGTTAGAAAAACTCAGATTCAGGAAGGATATAGGAAAGCACTGATTTTGTAATAGAGTTGTGGATGAGTGGAACAAACTCCCGAGTACAGTTATTGAGGCTAAAACCTTGTGTAGTTTTAAAAATAGGTTAGATAAATACATGAGTTGGTGTGGGTGGGTGTGAGATGGACCTGACTAGCTTGTGCTGCTGGGTCTGGTGCCATGCTCCTTCCTTGAGTGGAGGTGACCAGACTGGGTGGGTCATTGGGTTAATCCGGGTGGGACATGGACCTGCTCCGCATGGGTTGGTAGGCCTGTTGCAGTGTTCCTTCTTTCTTATGTTCTTATGTTCTCTAATCTGTTCTTTTCTTTTATGCAGTTTCGACACAAAACCTGGACGGCTTATTCATGATGTGATCTAACAAGTGTGTTACAGATTTTCAATATGATGTTTGATGTTCTGTGTTCAAGGGTTCAAGCTATTAATGCTAGCATTCTGTTATCCTTGTTGCTTGCAGTTACTCGTTACTAAGTGCTTCATAATTAATCCAGAAAACACTTTCTTACTAGTTTCAATAAGTTTGTTGCTATTTTGAATTTAAATTTGAAATGACAACACACAAAATGTACTACTTTGCATTTGTCAACAATGCATCTTCCATGTCTCGTACCACATCGACAGCCTCTCCAGATCACTCTTATTGCACAATTAAAAGATGCTTCACTTTTTCCAAGTTTGGGGTCATCAACAAATTTTGCTTGCTTAGGTTTTTGATCTATAGAGAGATCGAGACACTCGAAATCGTAATAACATGATTGCAAACAAATCACGGATCTGTTTTAGCTTGAGCCTATGGCAAGTGAGTCTTAAAACTCACAGGCCAGTGCGTTAACCACTTGAGCTGTTGGCTGTAATAAGATTCATTCAACTAGGTCTATTTCAATATATCATAGGGACGTTAGCATAAGATTTTTCTATAAAAAAAATGCATTTGTGGTCACATTATAGCCCATGCTAACCTCCCTATAATGTATAAGAAATATACCTAGTTGGATGAACCTCGTTATATCCAATAGGCCGAGTGGTTAACGCGCTGGACTCTTAGCTTCAGGCCTCATTTGCCATGGGATCAAGCCTAGCGTGTTCCCTGTTTTGATTTCAAGAGAGGCCATTTCTGTACACCCTGTGGGCACCTGCCTGTTTATGAAATTAATCAAACAATAACCTGACAGCACCTCAATGAACAAAAGCATACAGACATGGCCAAGAGATGCTGTTGCTGTTCAGACCAAACATCGGTTGTTGGTGAGAAACGCAATAGTATGTAGATTTTTACAGAGAACAGAGTAATAAACACATTACAACCAGTGAGCGGCAGTTCTGTCGGCGAGACTGCCTTGTTAATGAGGGATGTCAGAGAAAAATGGTAGACTGGTTCAAGCTGACAGGGAGGTGACAGATACTTAAATAAGCAAGCGTTACAACTCTGGTATGCAGAAGAGCATCTTTGAATGCATAACACGTCGAACCTTGAAATGAATGAGCTACAGGAGCGCAAAACCACAAGGTTCCACTCCTGTCTGCTAAGACTGTGGAACTGAGGCTACAATGGGCACAGGCTCATCAAAACTGGAGATTGGAAATATGTCACTGTGGATGACAAATGATGATTTCTGCTGCGACATGCTGATTGTAGGGCTCAGAACTTGGCATAAACCTTGAGAATGTGGTGGAACGGTAAATTCCCATTATGAATGTGTAGCCTGCTAAGCTATAGCCACATAGTGATGCTATCGTGTGAACATGGACCAGATGTCTATTTCCAACTACTCATTGAACCCATGCCACGAAGAATTCAGGCTGTTCCTGGGAAAAACAGAGGACCTACCTAGAACTAGAAAGGTGTACCTAATAAAGTAGCCACTGAGTGTATATTGTGAGCATTACTGGACCAAGTGCCGATCCCTGGGAAGCCCACTCATAAGGGAAGGCACTCAGATACCATTTTGTTGACTACCACCACTGTCTGCTTTCCTTGTGCGTGAGCCTGTCTCATTACAGCATGACGTTTGTGTAATATACCAAGTGCTTTTATTTTGCTCATCAGTCGATAACCTTCTGGAAATTTATATATGCTACATCTGAAAGGACTCTTTCATACCAGTTTCTGTTTGTGAATTTAATATCTTTTGTTCGGAATGTATGTAGGTTCCCATTTGTTTACCTAAAACTGACTTTAAGACGATGGGAGAATAGCTTAGGCACAAGTCTTCATGTTAATTATTGAGGTTTTATGTGAATTCTTGGGTTGACGGGTTAGATATAGCTATATAAAATATTTTATAATACACATGTATGCCTTACATTATTATTTTTTGCGTCATGTTTACTTCACAGGCAATCATGTCATAAACACAATTTTTACCTCATCAAAAAAACAAAAACAAAAAAAACATTGAATTGTCATCAAATGGAACAAAGCCCAACTCACCATCACTGATGTGGAACTAAAGACATAGCTGTTTAGAAACATTCATGAGTGTGGCGTCAGATTTGGTTATTCAGAAGACAGGAAGTTATAACATCACTACCACGCTGTCCCACATTATGCTCTTCACCCGACCTACCTTAAGACGGCCCATCTTCACATTCTCAGCGCAGCTCCTCAGGTAACCACACCACAGTTAATTAAATCACTTGTCTCTTTTCTTATATATAAGAATGTTTTCTACTCGTTGTGTAGCAGAAATTATCTGGCCCGAAGTGTTTCTTATTCTCAACTAGGAGAACTAATACAACATAGCTCACTACATAAGAACACAAGAAAGGAGGATCATTGCAGCAGACCTGTTGGCCCATACTAGGCAGGTCCTTTACAATCCATCCCACTAACAAAACATTTGCCCAACCTAAATTTCAATGTTACTCAAGAAATAAGCTATTGTTGATAGTTTCAATATCAATCATGTTGCAACATCTCCCTGGAAGTTGTCTATTGCTGAGTAGCAGTACTGACGTGCTACATCCTCTACACTTTGTCGCAGGCAAGTAGCAGCAGTACTAAAATTACAAGACATAATAGTAATATTAGTAATAGTAGTAGCGGTAGAAGTAGTCGAAGTAGTAGTAGTAGTAATAGTAGAAGTAGTAGTAGTAGTAGTAGTAGTAGGAGTAGTAGTAGTAGTAGAAGTAGCAGCAGCAGCAGCAGCAGTAGAAGTAGTAGTAGTAGTAGTAGTAGTAGTAGTAGTAGTAGTAGTAGTGGTGGTAGTAGTAGTAGCAGAAGTAGTAGTAGTAGTAGTAGTAGTAGCAGTAGTAGTAGTAGTAGTAGTAGTAGTAGTAGTAGCGGTAGTAGTAGTAGCAGAAGTAGTAGTAGCAGTAGCAGTAGTAGTAGTAGTAGTAGTAGTAGTAGTAGTAGTAGTAGTAGTAGTAGTAGTAGTAGTAGTAGTAGTAGTAGTAGTAGTAATAGCAGAAGTAGTAGTAGCAGTTCTAGCAGTAGTGAAGTCCAAACTCTGAAGTCTCCTTGCCTACTAAATCTTAAAGCATGTCTTTCAACACAGCTGGCCGTCCTCGTAACCAACGTTATCACCAGTAGGGAAATCAGAGCAAGAAGACAGCTTACTTTCTGTAGTTTAGTGTCTTCTGTAGATAACCTTCAGATAGGCTGTAAAGCTTGATATCTACATTTTTCAAGTAAACACGCGTCTTCAATTAAAAATGTAACATAGAAACATTATTAGTAATATTATTAGAAATAAATCTATGATATTAATTTTTCAATAATATAAGTCATGGAGACCTACATCAACTGCATTTTTATAGATATTTTTGCTTCTTTTATGTTGCAGTTTCATTTAATGTGCTTTCTCTGTGACCTGTTACCGTTTTATTTAGTGAAATTATATTTCAAGACATTAAAGAATCTTCCTATAAATTTCATGGTTTTATTACCACTGAACCGACAACAACTTCCATACCAATTCAGTATGACAAGAGATTTTTCAAAAGTTTGAGTCTATGCATTTCAGTTTCAAATCATTCTTCCTCCTCCTCTCCCTCCTACTCCATCTTTTACTCCTTTTCCTCCGCCTCCTCCGGCCCCTGGAGGAGGAGGAGGAGGAGGAAGACGAGGAGTTATCCCTCACTTATATAAGAACATAAGAACATAAGAAAAGGAGGAACACTGCAGCAGGCCTGTTGGCCCATACTAGGCAGGTCCTTTACAATTCATCCCACTAACAAACATTTGACCTACCCAATTTTCAATGCTACCCAAGAAATAAGCTCTGATGTGCAAGTCCCACTCAAATCCAACCCATCCCACTCATGTATTTATATATTAATGGTTTCATAACTCAGTGTCTTCTCTCCTTCCCTGACTTTTCTTACTTCAACCCATGCTTCACACACCCATTCCTTCCTTCAACCCATGCTTCACACACCCATTCCTTCCTTCAACCCATGCTTCACACACCCATTCCTTCCTTCAACCCATGCTTCACACACCCATTCCTTCCTTCAACCCATGCTTCACACACCCATTCCTTCCTTCAACCCATGCTTCACACACCCATTCCTTCCTTCAACCCATGCTTCACACACCCATTCCTTCCTTCAACCCATGCTTCACACACCCATTCCTTCCTTCAACCCATGCTTCACACGCCCATTCCTTCCTTCAACCCATGCTTCACTCACCCCTTTCTTCCTTCAACCCATGCTTCACTCACCCCTTTCTTCCTTCAACCCATGCTTCACTCACCCCTTTCTTCCTTCAACCCATGCTTCACTCACCCCTTTCTTCCTTCAACCCATGCTTCACTCACCCCTTTCTTCCTTCAACCCATGCTTCACTCACCCCTAACCAGATTCACTCTTCGTAAATAACAAAAAAAAAAAGGCAAAATACCGTGACTGGAACGATACACAAATAACCCGCACATAAAAGAGAGAAGCTTACGACGACGTTTCGGTCCGACTTGGACCATTTACAAAGTCACACTAACCAGAAGCTAAGCAGGACGGCTATATATACGCAGGAGACTGTTCGTCTAGGAAACAGGAAAAAAAAGTAGAAGCTGTGGTGTAGATGATTTGCCTAAGTCTGTGCAGATCCAGGGATTAAAAGAAACAGTTGCAGCACTGAAAGCAGCCAAGGTCAAGTTAGCCTGTCCTGACATACAGACGGATACAGTCAGTCCAATTGATTTAGTCATTGGAAGTGATTATTATCACTGTTTTGTGCAAAATATAGTAAGTAAACATGATGTTCACTGGCTGAAAACAGCAGGAGGCCACATGATATATGGTCCCATTCCCTCTCGAAGTGGGAAAGAAACTGATATTGATTCAGTGGAAAATGTACTAGTTACGAGAATAACCGCTGATCATGTACCACAGCAAAATTTATCATTACTGGAAGACATGAATGAACAGTTGATAAGTTGTGGATTTAGATACGATAGGTATTGATGTAAATAAAAAAACCCCACAAGAGTCTCAGACTTATAACCAATAATTGGACACTGTCAGATATGAAAATGGACAGCATTGGGTTAGGTTACCATGGAAATTAAATCCACTGCAACTACCTAGCAATTATCGTATGGCTTTCGGACAAATAAAAGCACAAATACGAGCTCAGGAAGAATCCAGAGCTGCTGACTGTCTATGATAATATCATAGAAGAACAGTTAGGCAATAATTTTATTGAGGAAATAGTCGAAGACAAGTTGAAGACAGAAGCTCATTATCTCCCGAACCATGAAGTCAGAAAAGATTCTGAAACCACTCCACTACGTGTTGTATATAATTGCAGCGCACGTGCAAATAAAGATGTAGCAAGTCTTAATGATTGTCTGATGACCGGACCCTCACTAACTGAGAAGCATGGAGACGTGCTTATGAAATTTCGCACAAATCCATTTGCCTACACGGCTGATATTTCCAAAGCTTTCTTAAGAGTCAGACTACAGGAAATAGACAGAGATTATACTCGATTCTTGTGGCCTGAAAATCCACATGATCCTCAAAGTCCTGTGAAAACTTATAGTTTCAAGTCAGTTTTATTTGGTGCAACATCCTCTCCATTCTTACTAGAAGCTACTCTAAATACACATTTGAAGAAATCTGAAAGTCCCTTCAAAGAAACCTTAAAGAAAAGTTTATATGTGGACAATCTTCAAGGTACTGTGAATAAAGAGAAGGATTTGAAATCCTTATACAGAGAAGCTAACAAGGAAATTAAAGAAGCAAATATGGATCTTAGGATATGGAACACTAATTCAACACAGTTAAGGGAACTTATAAAAGATTTCCTTAAAGCTGAAATTCCTGATTGCAGCAATATGCTGGGATAAATTAGACACATGTGCAACTCTTGGGTATCTTTATTGAGGAAACGTTTCGCCACACAGTGGCTTCATCAGTCCATACAAAGGAGGAACGTGAATAACAGGAGGAGAATGAGGTAATCAGTCCCTCAACCTTGAGTCGATGTGGTCAGTCCATCAATCTTGAATAGAATACGGCACATATGCGGAGAAGCAGCTTACAAACCGTAGGCAGGAGAAGTGCAGCAGTCGTAGGTGGTGTCACATTTGTCCAATGTGGAAGTAGGTCGTGCCCAAGGGTTAGGCAAGCGAAGAATTACCAAGTATTAAGATCCCAAGAGGTTGTAGTGTCTGACAGGATTGTAGATGAATGGTTCAGAGAACCGGCACGTTGATAAATTAGACACATGTGCAATTCTTAGGTATCTTTATTGAGGAAACGTTTCGCCACACAGTGGCTTCATCAAGCCATACAAAGGAGGAGCATGAAGAACAGAAGGAAAATGAGGTAATCAGTCCCTCAACCTTGAGTCGATGTGGTCAGTCCATCAATCTTGAATAGAATACAGCATACCCGCAAGCGAAAAATTCCCTACGACTGCTGCACCTCTCCTGCCTACGGTTTATAAGCTCCTTCTTCGCTCATATGCCTTACTCTATTCAAGATTGATGGACTGACCACATCAACTCAAGGTTGAGGGACTGATTACCTAATTCTCCTCCTGTTCTTCACGTTCCTCCTTTGTATGGACTAATGAAGCCACTGTGTGGCGAAACGTTTCCTCAATAAAGATACCCAAGAGTTGCACATGTGTCTAATTTATCAACTTGTCGGTTCTCTGAACCATTCATCTACAATATGCTGGGACTTAATTGGAACACACCGGAAGATACTTTGAGTCTCAAAAGGATAAAAAATAAATCATGCAGTACACTTACTAAACGTAGTTTACTGTCAGAGGTATCTTAATGTTTTGATCCTCTAGGACTCGTCTCATCAATTACCATAAAAGATAAAATGCTTGTGCAAGATGCATGGACGCTCAAAATCGATTGGGATGAGAACTTACCTCTAGAAATGAGTCAAGCATGAGATCAAATATCCAAGGAGTTTAAACAACTTTATCAAATTAAATTTCCCAGATAAATAGGGAAAGAAGTGAGAGTAAGACACATGTGCAACACCTGGGTATCTTTATTGTAGACGTTTCGCCATCCAGTGGTTTTATCAATACAAATTCCAGGACATAACTTGAAGACAGTAGAACTATGTACAGAAGATGAGGTAATCAGTCCCTCAACCTAGGAGTAGGTGCGAACAGCACCATAGTCGTGGAGATTCTGAAGCAGAAGAAAGAATCCTGGCGCTTATATAGTAACGTCAGGTGAAGCAGACGAGGGCAAATTCACTGGTAGGCGGGATTCCCCAGTGGAAGTAGGTCCTTCCCTTCCTGGAATTTGTATTGATAAAGCCACTGGATGGCGAAACGTCTACAATAAAGATACCCAGAAGTTGCACATGTGTCTTACTCTCATCTTGTCGGTATTATATACCATTCGTACACAGGGAAAGAAGTACACATTACATATGTTCTGTGATGCGTCAACCAGAGGTTATGGCGCTGTAGCTTACATGAGTAATGCTGAAGCAAGTACATTAATTACTTCAAAGGCCAGGGTAGCACCCTTGAAGGTTAGAACAGTACCACAATTGGAACTGACAGCACTCTATGTAGGTACAAAATTAGCTGTCTATCTCAACAAAGTACTTGATCATCTCACTATTGAAAAAAACTTGATCTGGAGTGTTAATGAAGCAGTTCTCCAGTGGTTAAGAAATAATAAGAGTAAGTTGTTCTGTGTACTGAACAGAGTAGCAGAAATAAGAGAAATGCAGAGAGATTATCTCTTTCTTCACGTCTTTACCCAAGAGAATCCAGCTGACATGTTGTCACGTGGTGTCCCACTCAAGAAGTTTGTGGATAATAAATTATGGGTCCACGGACCGAACTGGCTCTCTAATGAAAATAACTGGCCTCAGCAAAAAGCTCACATTATGCCAGAAGAGACAGTCTGCTTGAATACAGCATAAATAATCTGTTTAAATACTGCAGAAACAGCGGAAATAGTCACTTATGGATCTAAATTCTCATCTTTGGGTAAACTTTTAAGAGTTACAGCTCTTGTCTTTAAATTCATTATAGGGATAAAACCTAATTATGAATATCTTGAACCTATTAAATACTGGGTGAAATTAATATAGAAAGATGTTTTCTATAGAGAATATAAATTTCTGGAAACACAAGATAAATCCCCAATGAAACCTGATATGATTAATTCTTTAGTGCTTTATCTCGACTCAGAAAATATTATAAGATGACGAGGAAGAATTCATAATTCTACACTACCTAAAAAGCCATACACCCAATATTGATCCCCAAGAATCATTGGCTAACAAAACTGATTGTGCAAAACGCCCACAGTAACGTATTACATGGTGGGGTAGCTGACACACTTTGTCATATACGACAATCCTACTGGATACCTCAAGGTAGACAAAGTGTGAAAAAACACTTTGTGGTCACTACGATATGCGAGTATGTCAGTATCCAGGTCCACCTCCATATCCCCCTGAACGAGTTTGTCATGTCACTCAATTTGACAAAATTCCCAGCAAGGTGTACATCTGTTTGTTCACTTGTGCTACAACTAGAGCAATACATCTAGAAGTAGCCACTGACATGTCAGCTGAAACCTTTATCAAATTATTCAGAAGGTTTGCAGCTAGAAGAGCATGTCCCAGACTGATCATTTCAGACAATGCAACGAACTTTTTTGCTGGTGCTGCTTATATAAGCAAGATCTTTGATCAGCCAGAAGTACAACAGATGCTGAATCAACGCAGTTGTCATTGTAGATGAATGGTTCTGAGAACCGACACGTTGATAAATTAGGCACATGCGCAACTCTTGGGTATCTTTATTGAGGAAACGTTTCGCCACACAGTGGCTTCATCAGTCCATACAAAGGAGAATCGTGAAGAACAGGAGAATGAGGTAATCAGTCCCTCAACCTTGAGTCGATGTGGTCAGTACATCAGTCTTGAATAGAATACGGCATATACGCGGAGAAGCAGCATATAAACCGTAGGCAGGAGAGGTGCAGCAGTAGTAGGTGGTGTCACATTTGTTCAATGTGGAAGTAGATCGTGCCCAAGGGTTAGGCAAGCGTAGAATTCCCAAGTATTAAGATCCCAAGAAGTTGCAGTGTCTGACATGATACTTGGGAATTCTTCGCTTGCCTAACCCTTGGGCACGACCTACTTCCACATTGAACAAATGTGACACCACCTACGACTGCTGCATTTCTCCTGCCTACGGTTTATAAGCTGCTTCTCCGCATATATGCCGTATTCTATTCAAGATTGATGGACTGACCACATCGACTCAAGGTTGAGATACTGATTACCTAATTCTCCTCCTGTTCTTCACGATTCTCCTTTGTATGGGCTGATGAAGCCAATGTGTGGCGAAACGTTTCCTCAATAAAGATACCCAAGAGTTGCACATGTGTCTAATTTATCAACGCAGTTGTCATTGGAGATACATTCCTCCTAACTCTCCATGGCACGGCGGATTTTATGAAAGAATAATCGGCATTGTAAAACATTGTGTAAGGAATACTCTTCATCATCAGAGAATCGACTTGAAGAATTTAGTGCAGTTGTGACTAAAATAGAAAAGAGTCAACAACAGATCTCTAACTTGTGTTACCGATGATCTGGACAATTTAGAAGTGTTAAGTCCATCTCATTTACTCCATGGCAGAAGGCTCGAACCTGTTCCTCCCATGAAAGATAAAGAAATCATAGAGGATCCTACTTATTTCAAACCTGAGCAACTCAGACGTAAATTCAAACACCTTAATAAAGTGATTGAACGTTGGGAGAAAATTTGGCGAGAAGACTATCTCACTTCATTGAGAGAACACTTCTATAGAGCTGATGTTCCTGAAAATCATAAGTCCTTAAGACCTGGTGACATAGTGATTATTGACAATGATGTGCCGAGGTCCCAATGGCCTCTTGGAAAAATTGTGACCATATACCCTGATGCAAATGGAATCATCAGGACAGTTCATGTTTTGAGCAAAGGTGTAGTGAATAAGCGGACAATAAATGATCTAGTGCCGTTAGAATTACAGTGTTGAAAACAAAATTAGTGATTCTGCAGAAACCACACAAACTAAAACTGTTCAGAAAAGGCAAGCAGCAGTGGTGGCGAGTGAGAAAATCAAATTAATGTTAAGAGATGAATAGTTCACCTGCAGTGAACCTCCGCCACCCCCAGTGTGGAGAAATTTTCTCCAAGGAGTGGGGTATTGGGCCCCTTTCAGCCCTGAGAGGCCCAGTCCTCTCAGAAAGAAAGAAGGCATCTTGCTTGCTTCTGCAACAACACTTTTAACCTCTTAACTGTCCAAACGTAAATCTACGTTCTCTCATCCAGTGCTCCGAACATTTTGCAACAAAAAAATATTTTTTTTTAAATGAAGAGGACATTTTTTATATAAAATAATGTAAGATTTTTTTTTTTTTTTTTTTTTCGAGTCAGTAATTATGAGATATAAGGCCACAAAGTCTATGATTGTTGCTTATTTGACGGCAACAAGAGGCGCTGCTGCTTGCAGAAATCCTACATATTTATCGTTTTTTCCATAATAATGTTTAATTGCTGTTTAGACACAAATATTATCGCAAACACACTTGTACACACTTATAGGTGATACTGTACACCTGGTTGAATCACAGTCTATTATATACAACTATATCCAAGTATTTACATGTCCCAGTAATGTTTCTAGTGGTCCAGGATTGTATGATACTCCATGAAACATGGATTCATAGAGTGCCACCCAACATTGCTGACACAGGAATCGTGTGTTCATCCGCTGTTTGGGTCGCCGTGAGGTAGTAGCACACACAACACACTTTTTCTGAGAATACTTCTTTTTTTGGGGTAGGTTGTATTGACACCAGGTAGTAGCAGTTAGAGAGGATTCGGTTTGGCACTTCCCCCTCTGGTTGTGGTTGGGGAACAGGTTGTGGTGACAGGTCGCTGTTGAGGGGCAGGTATAGGTGTGGTACCATACTTTCTTGCTATCTGCTTAATGACATTTAGGCGGAATTCTGCATAACGAATTCGTTTTCCAGTCTTTATTTCATACATATTAAAGGCATTGAACATTGCAACGTCAACAAGGTGGAAAAACACTTTCATATACCATTTGCGACTCCTACGCACACAGTCAACGAACCCTATCATCATGCCACATTTATCGACTAGTCACATGTTCGTATAGCCCACAGCAGCAGCTGGCTTTACAATGCGTTCATTGGTCTCCCTGTTCACTTTGTACCATCTCATTTTTATGGAGGGTTGATATTAATGTCACGTCCCGTTTGTCATGCCACGTCAGTGCCATGATGTCACTGGCATGAAACACTTGTACTGTAGCTTCACCACTGCAACCTCTGAACCTTGGCATATGTTTTCTATTCCTTCTCACTGTTCCACATATATCAGTATTGTTCACACGTAGGAAATCAGAGAGCATAGTGCTTGTATACCAATTGTCTGTGTACAGTGTATGACCCTTGCCAAGGTATGGTTCCATCATCTTGCGAACATCACAAGAAATGCCCAGCATCCCTTTGTCATCATCGAGTGTGTTTCTCCCGGTGTATACAATGACATCCAACACAAGACCACTCTCACAGCAGAGAGAGAGAGGATATAGTAGCGATCAGTGAAGAGGCGGGGCCAGGAGCTCAGTCTCGACCCCTGCAACCACAATTAGGTGAGTATAATTAGGGGAGTTCAGTCACACATAACAAAAAGTTTTATACCAAAGCGATTACGTTTGCTCGGTATATACTACATGAATGACAGGCGTCTCTTGAACAGAATCAAGGACTCGTCGATAACAATGTTCTTGAATGGATAAAATTAGGCACTGAATTTCTGCTTCATATACATAAATACTTCTCGGATTTTGCGTGAAAGGTCATTTCTGTTGGGCCTATTCCTGTCTGAGAAGTGCAACATTCGGAGCTACAAAGTGAATCTGTTGCAGGGAAGGAGGTCACGGAAGACTGGAGTACTGATGAAGTGGTCTGTGGAACAGTAATGTGCTATGTTGTGCTTGTACATATGAGGCATAACCATGACAGTGTCGAGGCCGATTCTGCAACCTCTGTGCTGTAATAATTGTCTGTATGACAATCAAGTTCATTAGAGGCTCATCAAAGTATAGTTGGAAAAAGTCCAACTCTGTAGACTTATTTGTGATGGGACATTCTGGGAGGATGTCACTTCCACTGACATCAAAATCGAAAGGATGTGGCACGAATGTTGTACTTTGTGCCCAGTTCCACTCACGGTCACATGGTGCAGGGTGGATCTGAGGCATGGGGAGTAGGGGAGCAGGAGGGAGGATGGGAGTAGAGGCAGAACACGGCTGAGGGGGTGCCGGGGGCTACTTTGTCTGCCTACCCAATGCCACGGGCCAGGCACCGTACTACCCACCACCACCCCATCCTCCATGCTTGCGTATTCACCTTCATGATCACTATCACTATCAGTTGCTGGGGTGCTTGATCATGACCTTCCATGACCCTTGGGCACTGCATATGACACACTACCTGAACGAAGGCAACGACATCTAAAAGTACGCTTCACTGAGAAATATTATATGTCACTATCACTTGACAAATCATCAATGGGCATAAAATCAATCTCGTCATCACTTATATTACTTTCACTCTCGTCTTCACCAAAAATCACAGAATATGATAATTTTCTTTTGCGTAGTACCCTCTGAGTTATATTTAACATTGGCGACCCTATAGGTGCTTGGCTGAGGGTCTGGGATGGCCACACCAGAGTCTGGTGTGGCCACACTGGCCACACCAGAGGTGCTTGGCTGAGGATCTTGCATGGCCCCACTGGCCACCCCAGAGGTGATGGGCTGAGGGTCATCTGGGTTATCGTCAATATTTTCACTAATTCCTTGATCATTCGTGGCCACATCGTTCTCAAATCCACTAAACTGATCTTCTATATCACTTTCCTCTAATAAGAGAGTGTTAATACGCCGAGGCGTGAGTGAATCACAAGGGTTTGCCATGGTGTTGACCGAGGATGGAGCTGAAAATAGCTGGTGCGCACACCCATTCTCTCATTTCTAGACCGCTCAGGCCTATTACGCCAAATCTGAAGGCAGGGAAAATAAAACGTAGATCTACGTTCGGAGCGCTAGCGGTAAGAACGTAGATCTATGTTTGGACAGTTAAGGAGTTAATTGAAAGCATTTGACCATGTGTCATGATCACGACTAATCTTTGCAAAAAGACCAGTGTTGCAAATAGGGGGTTTAATAAGAGAAAATTTATTCTTACCGGCATGACAAATTTGGAAACCTGTTCCCACTTTATTACCATGTACAAGAAGCATTCACTGAATCTATGCCCAGAGACAGCAAGAATCAAGATTTTTCATTGCTTTTTTGGGGAAGTTTGTAAGAGGGAAACATGCATGTCTGCAATCCCCTTTTGAGTGTCGGATGCCAGGTCAAGTTTTAAAGGCCGATGGGGGTGCCCGGGGCAGAACTTTTTTTCTTTGTTGTTTAATGTGCTTCTCGATGTAATAACAAAAACACAGTGATTTCGGTTTTGTTAATAAAGAGGTCTCAAGTGAACAGGGAACAATTTACAGAGAAGTGTGATCGCTTTTCCCTAATGACATAACTTTGAAATGGGCAATTTGTGGAACATGTTACCAGTGCGAGTTTTTTTTATTCTAGACGAGTGGAAGACGTGGCATCCCAGGGCACTTCGCTTTATTTAAGTCTATTGTGTCGAAAAGCGATCAACACCATAGCTCCGTCCAGGCAAGGGAGGTTTGAATTTGCTTTTTTGCAGGAGATGCACAGTTCTTGTGTCCAAGGGGTTCAAAAAACATCCCATAGTCGGCAGTGAGACGTTGGTTTCTGAACCCAAACACGAAATTTCATCATTCTCATTTTGGATATGCTGAAATAATACCCCCTTTAGAGTTTTCATATAATTACAACCCAAATTTATTCACGGCCAAATGCGGTTGCATCGTCGGTAAAGAATGTTTAAGCGGCTGTGGGAAAGTTGATCGTCATCAAGCTAAGTTCCCCTTACAGTCCTTTTATTGGTTTAGCTTGTTTTTATGCTAAAAAAAACCCCAATAATGTGGGGCAGTAGATTAAAGTGTGGTTCGTACCATAAAGTTGGCCTCAGTAGATATAATGGTGGCCCAGTAGATAAAACAGTGTGCCCGTAGATTTTTTGTGTGGCCCGTAGATAATAGTTTGGGGGGCCCCGTGATATAAGAGTGTAGCCCATAGCAAAATAGTGTGGTAGAGATATAATAGTGTGACCCAGTAGATTAACAGTGTGGCCCCTAGATATAATTTGGTGGCTCAGTGATATTTGTGTTTCCAGTAGTATAAGGTGTAGCCCACTAGACATAATAGTGTGGTTCGTACACATAAAAGTGTGGTCAGAGTATAATAGGTGGCCCCCCGTAGATATAATAGTGTGGTCAGTAGTTAAAAGGTGGCCCAGTAGATTAAGAGTGTAGCCCATTGAATAAAGTGGGCTCAGTAGATATAATAGTGGGCCCCCGTAGATATAAAAAAGTGTGGTCAGCATACATAATAGTGTGGCTCAGTCACATAAAAGTGTGGCTCATAGATATAATAGTGGGCTCAGTAAATTAATAGTGTGGGCAGTAGATATAAAAGTGTGGCCCTGTTGTTAATAGTGTGGCCCGTGATTAATAGTGTGGTTCAGTACACATAAAAGTGTGGCTTATAGATATAATAGGTTGTTTTGTAGATATAAAGTGGGCCCCCGTAGATATAATAGTGTGGTTCGTCCATATAGTGGGTCAGTAGTATAATGTGTGGCCCAGTAGTTTTAATGTGTGGTTCAGTACACATAAAAGTGTGGCCAGTATACATAAAAGTGTGGCCAGTGAATTAAAAGTGTGGCCCGTAGAATAATAGTGTGGCCCAGTAGATATTAGTGTGGTTCAGTTTTCCCTAATGTGTGGCTAGTAGAATAATTTTTTTTGGCCAGTAGTATAAAAATGGGCTCGTAGATTTAAAAGTGTGGCTCAGTAGATTAATGTTTTTGGTCGTTGATTAATAGTGTGGCTCAGTAGTTTTATAGTGTGGCTAGTTAAAATAAATTTTGGGGCCAATAGATATAATGTGTGGCTCAGTGTTAAAAGGTGGCTCAGTAGTATAATAGTGTGGTCAGGAGATATAATAGTGGGCTCAGTAGATATAGTAGTGTGTCAGTGATTAATAGTGTGGCCAGTGTTTTAAAAGTGTGGCTCAGTAGTAAATGTGTGGTCGGAGATTTTTAATTAGTTGGGTATAGATATAGTAGTGTGGCTCAGTAGATATAATAGTGTGGCTCAGTAGATATTAAAAGGTGGCTCAGTAGATTAAAAAGTGTGGCCCCAGTAGATATAATAGTGTGGTCAGTAGACTAATAGTGTGGCTCAGTAGATATAATAGTGTGGTTCAGTACACATAATAGTGTGGCTCAGTAGATATAATAGTGTGGCTCAGTAGATATAATAGTGTGGCTCAGGAGATATAATAGTGTGGCTCAGTAGATATTTAGTGTTGTCAGTAGATATAAAAAGTGTGGTTTTAACATAAAGTGTGGGGTCAGTAGATATAATGTGTGGCTCAGTAGCATAAAAGTGTGGCCGTAGATTAATAGTGTGGGGCAGTAACATAAAAGTGTGGCTCAGTGATATAATAGTGTGGTCAGTAGTATATGTGTGGCTCAGGGGATTAAAAGGTGGTAGTAGATATAAAAGTGTGGCTCAGTGTTATATAGTGTGGCTCAGTAGAATAAAAGGTGGCCCAAATAGATATATTAGTGTGGCTCAGTAGATATTTAGTGGGCTCAGTAGTTAAAAGTGTGGCTGTAGATTTAGTGTGGCTCAGTTAAAATTAATGTGTGGCCCCGTAGATTTATTGTGTGGCTCAGTAGATTATAGTGTGGCTCAGTAGATATAATAGTGTGGTCAGTGAATATTAGTGTGGCTCCGTGATATAATAGGTGGCCCAGTAGTTATTAGTGGGCTCAGTAGTATATTAGTGTGGTCAGTAGATATAAAAGTGTGGCCCCCAGTAGATATAATAGTGGGCTAGTGATATATAGTGGGCTCAGTAGATATAAAAGTGTGGCCCCAGAGATTAAAAGTGTGGCTCGTGAATAAAAGTGTGGCTCAGTAGATTATTTTTGTTGGCTCAGTAGATTAATAGTGTGGCCCAGTGATATAATAGTGTGGCCGTAGATATAATTGGGGGTTTGGGTCAGTATTTAAAAGTGTGGTCTGTAGTACAATAGTGTGGTCAGAAGGTTTTAAATACAATGGGTAGAAATATTTTCATGAATTGGTGATAAATAAGTTAGCTAATAGATGTACTTCTCTAGCAGAGTGATGTACTTTTTCTAGCAGAGTAGATGTACCTCTAGCAGAGTAGTTTTATTCTCTAGCGAGTAGATGTACTTCTAGCAGAGTAGTTACTTCTCTAGCAGAGTAGTGTATCTCTAGCGGTGATGACTACTCTGCAGGTAGTGTTTCTTCTCTAGCGAGTAGATGTATTTCTCTAGCAGGTAGATGTACTACTCTAGCAGGTGTGTACTTCTCTGCGAGTAGATGTACTTCTCTAAGAGTAGATGTACTTCTTGCGAGTAGATGTACTACTCTAGCGAGTAGATTTTTCTCTAGCAGGAGATGTCTTCTTAGCAGAGAGATGTATTCTGCGAGTAGTGTACTTCTCTAGGGTGATGACTTCTTAGCAGGGGTGATGTACTACTTGCAGAGAGATGTATTCTCTAGCAGAGTAGATGTCACTTGAGGTGATGTCTTCTCTAGCAGGTAGATGTACTTCTTAGCAGAGTAGATATATTCTCCGCGGTAGATGTACTTCTCTAGCAAGGGAGATGTTTCTACTCTAGCAGGTAGATGTACTTCTCTAGGAGTAGATGTTTCTCTGAGGTAGTGTTTATCAGCAGGTAGATTTCTTCTCTAGAGGTAGATGTACTTCTCTAGCAGAGTAGATTACTTCTTAGGAGTAGATGACTATCTGCAGAGTAGATGTATATCTAGCAGAGTGTGTACTCTTAGCAGGTAGATGTACTATCTGCAGGTAGATGTATTCCTAGCGGTTTGATGTACTTCTCTAGCAGAGTGATGTATACTCTGAGAGTAGAGTACTTCTCTAGAAGGTAGATGTATTCTCTAGCAGGTAGATGTACTACTTAGCAGAGTAGTTTTATTCTCTGCAGAGTGTTTTACTTTTTAGCAGAGTAGATGTCTACTCTAGCGGAGATGTATACCTGCGAGTGTGTATTCTCTGCAGAGTAGAGTACTACTCTAGCAGAGTAGATGTCTTTCTAGCAGAGTAGATGTATTTTCTGAAGTAGATGTACTACTCTAGCAGGTAGAGTACTTTCTAGCAGGTAGATGTCTTCTCTGAGAGTAGATGTACTTCTCTAGCAGGTGATGTTACTCTAGCAGAGTAGTGTACTACTCTGCAGAGTGATGTACTTCTCTGCGGTAGATGTACTACTTAGCGGTAGAGCTTCTCTAGCAGAGTAGAGTTCCTTAGCGGTAGATGTATACTTGCAGAGTAGAGTACTTCTTAGCGAGTGATGTACTACTTAGCAGGTAGAGTATTCTCTAGCGAGTAGATGTATTCTCTAGCAGAGAGATGTTACTCTGCGGTAGATGTCTCTCTAGCAGAGTAGATTACTTCTCTAGCAGAGTAATGTATTTTTCTAGAGAGTAGATGTTACTCTAGCAGGTGTGTATTTTCCCAGCGAAATAGATGTACTTCTCTAGAGAGTTTGATGTACTTTTCTGGAGTAGATGTACTTTTCTGAAAAGTGATGTATACTCTAGCAGGTGTGTTTCTTCTCTAGAGAGTAGATGTACTACTCTGCAGAGTGATGTCTTTTTCTGCAGAGTAGATGTCTTCTCTAGCGAGTGTGTACTTCTAGCAGGTAGATGTATTCTTAGCGAGTGATGTACTACTTAGCAGAGTAGATGTACTTCCCCCTTTGCAGAGTAGGTTTCTCTAGCAGAGTATTACTACTCTAGAGAGTAGTGCTACTCTAGCAGAGTAGATGTACTTCTTAGCAGGTAGTGTATTCTCTAGCAGGTAGATGTACTACTTAGGGTAGATTTTATTCTTAGAGAGTAGGTACTTCTCTAGCAGGTAGATGTACTTCTCTAGCAGGTGATTTTACTACTTGCAGATAGATGTATACCTGCAGAGTGTGTACTTTTTAGCGAGTAGATGTATACTCTAGCAGAGTGATGTACTTCTCTAGCAGGGTAGATGTATTCTCTAGCAGAGTAGATTCTACTCTGCAGAGTAGATGTACTTCTTGCAGAGTAGTGTACTACTCTGCAAGTAGATGTATTCTCTGCGGTAGATGTACTTCTTCAGGAGTAGATTTCTCTCTAGAGAGTAGATGACTTCTTAAACAAGTTGATTAAATTCTTGCAGGTAGTTTGTACTACTCTGAGATAGATGTACTTTCTAGCGAGTAGATGTAATACTTGCAGGTGATGATATTAGCAAGTAGATGTACTATCTAGCAGAGTGATGACTTCTTAGCAGAGTAGTGTACTACTCTAGCGAGTGATGTATACTTAGCAGGTAGATGTATTCTCTGCAGAGTAGTGTACTTCTTAGCAGAGTAGATGTATACTTGAAAAGTGTGTATTCTCTAGCAGGTGAGTACTACTTAGAGAGTAGATGTACTATCTGCAGAGTAGATGTATTTTTCTAGCAGGTAGATGTATTTTAGAGATAGATGTATACTTGCAGAGTAGATGTCTTCTTAGCAGAGTAGAGTACTACTCTAGCAGAGGGAGATGTACTTCTCTGCAGAGTAGATGTACTCCTAGCGAGTAGTGTCTTCTCTAGCGGAGATTCTACTCTAGCAGAGTAGTGTACTTCTCTAGCAGGTAGATGTACTTCTCTGCAGAGTAGTGTACTTCTTAGCAGAGTAGATGTATTTTCCCAGCGGTAGTGTATCTTTGCAGAGTAGATGTACTTTTTTAGCAGAGTAGATGTACTTCTCGCAGAGTTGATTCTTCTAGCAGAGTAGATGTACTTTTAGCGAGTAGTGTACTTCTCTAGCAGGTAGATGTACTACTCTGCGAGTAGATGTCTTCTCAGCGAGTGATGTACTTCTCTAGCAAGGGGAGTACTTCTCTAGCGAGTAGATGTACTACTCTAGCAGGTAGAGTCTTTTGCAGAGTAGAGTACTACTCTGCAGAGTGATTTACACTTAGCCCGAGTAGTTTACTTCTCTAGCAGAGTAGATGTACTTCTCTAGCAGAGTGTGTCTTCTTAGAGAGTAGTGTACTACTCTAGCAGAGTAGATGTATACTCTGCAGAGTAGATGTACTCTCTAGCAGAGTAGATGTACTCTCTAGCAGGTTATGTACTCTCTAGCAAGTAGATTTACTACTCTGCGAGAGATGTACTTCCTAGCGGTAGATGTACTTCTCTTGCGAGTAGATATCTTTTCCAGCAGAGTAGATGTACTTCTCTGCAGGTAGATGTACTACTCTAGCAGAGAGATGTATTCTCTAGCGGTAGATGTATTCTCTAGCCCAGTTTTTTGTACTACTCTAGCAGAGTAGATGTACTTCTCTAGCAGAGTAGATGTACTTCTCTAGCAGAGTAGATGTACTTCTCTAGCAGAGTAGATGTACTACTCTAGCAGAGTAGATGTACTACTCTAGCAGAGTAGATGTACTTCTCTAGCAGAGTAGATGTACTACTCTAGCAGAGTAGATGTACTTCTCTAGCAGAGTAGATGTACTTCTCTGCAGAGTGATGTTTATACTCTAGCGGTTTTTGTACTTCTCTAGAGGTAGATGTATTCTCTAGCGAGTAGATGTACTACTTAGCAGGTAGATGTATTTTTAGCAGAGTAGTGTACTTCTCTAGCAGAGAGATGTATACTCTAGCAGGTAGATGACTACTCTAGCAGAGAGATGTCTTCTTAGGAGTAGATTACTACTTAGCAGGTGTGTACTTTTTGCAGAGTAGATGTACTTCCTTTTCAGAGTAGATGTACTACTTAGCAGAGTAATGTACTTCTCTGCAGATAGATGTATTCTCTAGCAGAGTAGATTTTATTCTCTGCGGTAGATGTAACTCTAGCAGAGTAGATGACACTCTAGCAGAGTAGATGTATTCTCTGCAGAGTAGATGTATACTCTAGAGAGTGATTACTTCTCTAGCAGAAATAGATTTTATCCTTAGCAGAGTAGATGTACTCTCTAGCAGAGTAGATGCTTTTGCAGAGAGATGTTTACTCTACAGATAGTGTATTCTCTAGCGAGTAGATGCCCCTCTAGAGGTAGATGTACTACTTAGCGAGTGATTTTACTACTCTGCAGGTGATGTATTCTCTAGGGTAGATTTACTTTTCTGAGAGTAGATGTACTACTCTGCAGAGGATTATTCTTACAGAGTTGATGTATTCTTAGCGGTGTGTATTTCTAGCAGAGTAGATGTACTACTTAGCAGAGTAGAGTATACTTAGCAGATAGTGTATTTCTTTTGCAGGTAGGTACTACTCTAGCAGAGTAGATGTACTTCTTGCAGAGTGATGTACTTCCTTTGGAGTAGATGTATACTCTAGCAGAGTAGAGTCTTCCTGCGAGTAGATGTACACTTAGCGAGTAGTGATTCTTAGCAGAGTGATGTCTTTCTGCAAGTAGATGTATATTAGCGAGAGATGTATCTCTGAGGTGATGTCTTTTGCAGGTAGATGTACTTCTCTAGCAGAGTAGAGTATACTCTAGCAGAGTAATGTACTTTCTAGCAGAGTAGATGTACTTCTTACAGAGTATAGTATTCTCTAGCGAGTGATGTATACTCTAGGGTGATGTACTCTTAGCAGGTAGATGTACTTCTCTAGAGAGTGATGTACTATCTGCGAGAGAGTTTCCTAGCAGAGTGATGTACTTCTTTGCAGAGTAGATGTCTTCTCAGGGTAGATGTACTTCTTAGCAGGTAGATGTAACCCCTTTGCAGAGTAGGGGTTTTTAGCGGGGGGAGTGTTTTTAGAGAGTAGTGTTTTAGAGAGTGATGTCTTTCTTGAGAGTGATGTACCTTTTTGCGGGGGTAGATGTATTTAGAGAGTGATGTTTTTTAGAGAGTGATGTTATCTGAGAGTGATGTTTTCTAGAGTGATGTTTGAGAGTGATGTTTTTAGACGGTGGGGTTTTTTTTAGGAAATGGGGGTTTTTATTAGCAGGGTGTGGGATTTTTGGGAGATGATTCTTGGGGAGTAGATGATTTTGGGGAGTAGTGTACTTTTGGAAGGGGTATGTTTTTAGAGAGTGATGTTTCTAGAGAGTGATGTTTTTTAGGGGAGTAGTGTTTCTTAGCGGGGTGTTCCAGAGAGTGATGATTCCTAGAGGTGTGTTTTAGAGGTAGTGTATTTTCCCACGAGTAGGTGTTTTCTCTGCAGAGTTGTGACTTCTTAGAGAGTAGATGATCTCTAGAGGTGTTACTTCTTAGCAGGTGAGTACTTCTCTAGAAATAGATGACTTTTAGAGGTGATGTTCTTTCCCAGCAGAGTGATGTTTTTAGAGAGTGATGTTTTCTAGAGAGTAGGTGTATTCCTTGCAGAGTAGTGTATTCTTGCAGGTGATGTACTTTCTAGAGAGTAGATGTACTTCTTTGCCCGAGTAGATGTACTACTCTACAGAGTAGATGTACTTCTCTGCGGTGAGTACTTCTCTAGCAGGTAGATTACTTTTAGCAGAGTAGTGTCTCTCTGCAGGTAGATGTACTTCTTGAGAGTAGATGTTTCTCTCTGCAGAGTAGATTTATACTCTGAGGTAGATGTACTTCTCTAGCGAGAGATGATTACTTCTTAGCAAGTGTGTTTCTCTAGCAGGTAGAGGTTTTCTACTCCTGACCCCCCCCCCTTTTTTAAACCTCCCTTTCAATGTGATTTACTTTTCTTTAGCAGAGTAGGTTTTTGGGGTAAGCTATCTAGCAGAGTTTTATTAGGAAAAATGTATACTCTGCAAAAGGGAGTTTACTCTCTAGCAGGTAGATGTACTTCTCTGCAGAGTAGATGTACTATCTAGAGAAATAGTTTACTTCTTAGCCCTGGGGTAGATGTATTCTTAGCAGAGTAGATTTTATTTCTTAGAGAGTAGAGTACTCTCTGCAGAGTAGATGTTTCTTTTTCTAGCAGGTAGTGTATTCTCTGCAGGTTTGATGTACTCTCTAGAGAGTAGATGTACTTCTTAGGAGTAGATGTACTTTTCTAGCAGAGTAGATTATATCTAGCGAGTAATGTACTTCTCTAGAGAGTAGATGTATTCTCTGCAGAGTAGATGTACTACTCTGCAGAGTAGATGTACTTCTCTAGCAGAGTAGTGTATTTCTAGCAGGTAGTGTACTCTCTAGCAGAGTGATGTATCTCTAGCAGAGTGATGTACTTTTCTAGCAGAGTAGATGTTTTCTCTCAGCAGAGTGATTTACTCTCTAGCAGGTAGATGTACTTTTTCTAGCAAGTAGATGTACTTCTCTAGCAGAGTGATGTATTCTTGCCCGAGTAGATTTTATTTCTAGCAGAGTAGATGTACTATCTAGCGAGTGATTATACCCAGCAGAGTAGTGTACTTCTTAGCAGAGTGTGTACTCTTTGCAGAGTAGATTTATCTCTGCAGAGTGGTACTCTTGCAGGTAGAGTCTACTCTAGCGGTAATGTACTACTCTAGCAGAGTAGATGTTACTTCAGAGTGATTACTACTTGCAGGTAGATTTACTTCTCTAGCAGAGTAGATGTATTCTCTGCAAATAGATGTACTCTCTAGCGAGTAGATGTATACTTGCAGAGTGATTTATACTCTGCAGGTAGATTACTTCTTGCAGAGTAGATGTACTTCTCTAGAGATAGATTATTCCTCGAGTGTGTATTCTCTTGCAGAGTAGATGTACTCTCTGCAGAGTAGATTTACTACTCAGAGGTAGATGTACCTTTAGCAGAGTGTTTACCTCTAGAGGTAGTTTTACTTCAGCGGAGAGATGTACTCTCTAGCAGAGTAGTGTACTACTTAGAGAGTAGATTTACTACTCTAGCGAGTAGGTATACTTAGGAGTGGGTACTACTCTAGAGGTAGTTTTTTAAATCTGCGAGAGTGTCTACTTGCAGAGTGTTTATACTCTAGAGAGTAGATGTACTACTCTGGGAGAGTTGATTTACTACTAGCAGGTAGAGTATACTCTGGGAGAAAAGATTATACTTCCGGGTAGATGTACTATCTGCAAGGAGTTAACTACTCGGGAGAGCAATTATTTGGCAGGTAGATTACTATTGGGGGTAGATTATTTCTGGCAGAATAGATGTTACTTGGCAGATAATTACTATCTGGAAATAATTACTAAATCTGCAGGTAATTCTACTTTTCAGAGTGATGTAAATCTCTGGTATGGGGGAGTAGTTACTCTCTGCGAATGATGTCTACTCTGGCAGAAAAGATTACTACTCTGGCAAAAGATGTATACCCGGGCAGAATAGTGTCTTTGGGGGAAACCTCTTCAGGAAAAGTATATCTGAATAATGATTTCCCGGCGATAGATGTACTCTTGCAGAATAGTGACTACTCTGGCAGAGAGTAATTCTTTTGGCGAAAATATACCGCAGAAAAGATGTTTCCGGCGAGTAGATTCTCTTGCAGAGTAAAATACTCCGAAGATAATGTACTACACCGGAAGAGTAGATGTACTACTCTGGCAGAGTAGATGTACTACTTTGGCCGAGTAGACGTACTACTCTGGCAGAGTAGATGTACTACTCTGGTAGAGTAGATGTACTACTCTGGCAGAGTAGATATGCTACTCTGGCAGAGTAAATGTACTACTCCGGCAGAGTAGATGTACTACTTTGACAGAGTAGACGTACTAATCTGGCAGAGTAGATGCACTACTCCGGCAGAGTAGATGTATAACTGTATCAAAGTAAACACAAAACACTAAACTGATTGAAAATACTGGCTAAACAAATGCAATTCATAGCCTGAGTAGATATAATACACTGGATGAAAAAAATATTATTACTAACAACACCCAGGCTGACTATGTACAGCCTGACCAGATAAAATTCTATGGATGAGTAGATACAATCAATACACTAGCTGAAAAGATGCAACGCAACAGTTGACTGTGTTCGTTTGAGCCCTGATGTCAGTTCTGGAAACACTTCAGTATGTCTGGTTGACCAACTTTTCCATTACATTTTTTACATCTCAACCAATTTTTTTTATAAGATAACAGATTGGCCAGAGGAAGTGAAGGATTAATAGAGTCTTGTACTTGGCTATCCAAATCTCAACTATCTACACACATGTGGACTACAGAGATGACGACTAGCCTTCCTTGGTCTTGAAGTTCTCATGGTATCTGTCTCTTACGTGCATTCCAATCTATCTCTCTCATTATCATCATCTTTGATGCTCATAACAACATCGTCAATATCATCATCTTCAACCCCAAATATCGTTTAATCATCTACTACGATTTCCTCTGGTTTATCAACCATGTACCACTACTTGACCAGAATCTTACTAATTTTCTTCCTGAACCTCTTCTCTATCTCCCCTCATCCTATCCTCGTTCACTATTAATTTTGCTCCTCTAATTCCAACTTCAACTTTTATTAGCCCTCTTGGACAGCCTTCTCTTTATTTCTTTAATTTCTGTTATCACAACTTGATAACAGAAACACAGGTAATGCTAACTACTAGCAGATACTGCTAGTAGTAAGCATTACCTATGTTTCATTCTCAATTGTTGTTAATCGTCTAGTCACGAGGAGACTGCTTGATTGTCCTGAGATAGCTGTATTCTGCAGTGCCTGAGCTGGTGATCTACAGCAGTGGCTGAGCTAGTGGTCTACAGCAGTGGCTGAGCTAGTGGTCTACAGCAGTGGATGAACTACTGGTCTACAAGTAGTGGCTGAGCTAGAGGTCTAGAATAATGGCTGAGCTAGTGCTCTACAGTAGTGGCTGAGCTAGTGCTCAGTCACTACTGAGCACTAGCTCAGTAGTGACCACTAACTGAGAAGAGTTAGTGGTCTATAGTAGTGGCTGACCCAGTGCTCTACAGTAGTGGCTGAGCTAGTGGTCTACAGCAATGGCTGTGCTAGTGCTTTACAGTAATGGCCGAGTTAGTGGTCTACAATAGTAGCTGAGCTAGTGGTCTACAGTAGTGAGTGAGCTAGTGGTCTACAGTAGTGGGTGAGCTAGTGATCAACAGTAGTAGCTCAGCTAGTGGTCTAAACTTATGGCTGAGTTATTGGTCTACCGTAGTGGCTGAGCAAGTGGTCTAAAGTAGTGGGCGACCTAGTGGTCTACAGTAGTGGCTGAGCTAGTGGTCTACAATAGTGGCTGAGCTAGTGGTCTACAGTAGTGGATGACCTAGTGGTTTACAGTAGTGGCTGAGCAAGTGGTCTACATTAGTGGGTGAGCTAGTGGTCTACAGTAGTGGATGAGCTAGTGGTCAACAGTAGTGGCTGAGCTAGTGGTCTACGGTTGTGGCTGAGCTAGTGATCCGCAGTAGTTTCTGAGCTAGTGGTCCACAGTAGTGGCTGAGCTTGAGGTCTACAGTAGTGGATGAGCTGGTTGTCTACAGTAGTGGGTGAGCTAGTGGTCCACAGTAGAGGCTGAGCTAGTGTTCTACAGTAGTGGCTGGGCTAGTGGTCTACAGTAGTGGCTGAGCTAGTGGTTTACAGAAATGTTTGAGCTAGTGGTGTATAGTAATGGGTGAGATAGTGATCTACATTAGTGGTTGAGCTAGTTGTGTACAATAGTGGCTCAGCTAGTGGTGTTAAGTAGTGGCTGAGGTAGTGGTGTACAGTAGTGGCTGAGCTAATGGTCTACAGTAGTGGCTGAGCTAGTGGTGTACAGTAGTGGCTGAGTTAGTGGTGTACAGTAGTGGCTGAGCGAGTGGTGTACAGTAGTGGCTGAGCTAATGGTCTACAGTAGTGGCTGAGTTAGTGGTGTACAGTAGTGGCTGAGTTAGTGGTGTACAGTAGTGGCTGAGCGAGTGGTGTACAGTAGTGGCTGAGCTAATGGTCTACAGTAGTGGCTGAGTTAGTGGTGTACAGTAGTGGCTGAGTTAGTGGTGTACAGTAGTGGCTGAGATAGTGGTCCACAGCAGTAGCTGAGCTAGTGGTGTACAGTAGTGGCTGAGCTAGTGGTGTACAGTATTCGCTGAGCGAGTGGTGTGCAGTAGTGGCTGAGCTAGTGGTTTGCAGTAATCGTTGAGCTAGTGGTGTACAGTAGTGGCTGACCTAGTGGTGTACTATAGTGGTTGAGCTAGTAGTTTACAGTAATGGTTGAGCTAGTGGTGT
The DNA here is from genome assembly GCF_026875155.1 of Cherax quadricarinatus. NCBI lineage: Eukaryota > Metazoa > Arthropoda > Malacostraca > Decapoda > Parastacidae > Cherax > Cherax quadricarinatus. Next base: position 93,539,856 of record NC_069401.1, on the reverse strand, counting down.
ACAGTATTGGCTGAGCTAGTGGTTTACAGTATGGTTGAGCTAGTGGTGTACAGTAGTGGGTGAGCTAGTGGTGTACAGTAGTGGCTGAGCTAGTGGTTTACAGAAATGTTTGAGCTAGTGGTGTATAGTAATGGGTGAGATAGTGATCTACATTAGTGGTTGAGCTAGTTGTGTACAATAGTGGCTCAGCTAGTGGTGTTAAGTAGTGGCTGAGGTAGTGGTGTACAGTAGTGGCTGAGCTAATGGTCTACAGTAGTGGCTGAGCTAGTGGTGTACAGTAGTGGCTGAGTTAGTGGTGTACAGTAGTGGCTGAGCGAGTGGTGTACAGTAGTGGCTGAGCTAATGGTCTACAGTAGTGGCTGAGTTAGTGGTGTACAGTAGTGGCTGAGTTAGTGGTGTACAGTAGTGGCTGAGCGAGTGGTGTACAGTAGTGGCTGAGCTAATGGTCTACAGTAGTGGCTGAGTTAGTGGTGTACAGTAGTGGCTGAGTTAGTGGTGTACAGTAGTGGCTGAGATAGTGGTCCACAGCAGTAGCTGAGCTAGTGGTGTACAGTAGTGGCTGAGCTAGTGGTGTACAGTATTCGCTGAGCGAGTGGTGTGCAGTAGTGGCTGAGCTAGTGGTTTGCAGTAATCGTTGAGCTAGTGGTGTACAGTAGTGGCTGACCTAGTGGTGTACTATAGTGGTTGAGCTAGTAGTTTACAGTAATGGTTGAGCTAGTGGTGTACAGTATTGGCTGAGCTAGTGGTGCACAGTAGTGGCTGAGCTTGTGGTTTACAGTATGGTTGAGCTAGTGGTGTACAGTAGTGGGTGAGCTAGTGGTGTACAGTAGTGGCTGAGCTACTGGTTTACAGTAATGGTTGGACTAGTGATCTTTTTTTAGTGAATGAGTCTATGGTGTTTTGTAATGGCTTTGTGTGTTGTGTCTATGTTAGTGGTCTTCATCTGGATGAGTTAGTGACTATAATGTTCTGGGTGAGTTAGTGACTATAATGTTCTTGGTGAGTTAGTGACTAGAATGTTCTGGGTGAGTTAGTGACTATAATTCTCTGGGTGAGTTAGTGATCTTTATCATGTATTACTAAATGGTCTGCAGCAGTGGCCTCAACAGACACAACATATTATTTGATAACGTTGTTTACCTGGTATCAGCATTGTTGAGAAATGTGTTACAAGCGAAGTTAAAGATTAAATATAGGGGGAACTTATCCTGATAGACAGCTTTCGCCTACACTGCCATCCCTGCAGGCGATGTCTTGTTATAGGTGATTATAAGTACCCCCAGGAGGTATTATGTTAGCATATATCAGAAACTGACTGCTGGCTGAAAAAACTTACTTGTGTGGACTCAAAAGTCCGCACTTCACTGCCGAGTATAGGTTGATTACAAACTCCTTGCGACACAAGAACTGCACAGTCCCCTGTAGTTCAAAATAATTCGAAACCTACTTTGCTCTTGTAGTGTGAGTTATGGTGTTCTTTACACCTTCGACAGGTATACTTGACTTGATAGAAGCTGAGGTGTCCTTGGATGTCCACGTCTTCCATAGTCTAGGAATATGCACACTGGTAAACTATGTTCCACAAGGTTTGTCTTTATTATTCACAATCTTAACACTAAAGAAGCTGATCACACTTCTCTGTAAGTGTTTATTGTGTTTTGTGAGACACTTGTACACACTAACACATGGAGCAGTGTTCTTTTTGGTTATCCTGGCGTCAGTGTGAGTCCCAGCAGGGTCAAAAGTAATCTGACCTCACAGTCTCCTAAACCGCTGCAATGCCCCTAGCACATAAAGGAAAAGCTGACCTAGTACATTTCGCTTCCTTGCCAAACTTCCACTATGAAGTAAAACAGAATGTTTGATTCTTGCTGTCTTAAGCATAGACAACAATGTACACTCTCTTTACCATGGTAACAAAGTTGGAGCAGAATTTCTTTAATTGTCCTGCTAAGGTAGACATGGACTGTCTCTTATTCAACTAAACTATTTGCATCATCGGTCTCTTGCACTGAGCCACGTGACCATGTCACATGCTCATACTGCATCTGGGAACAATTACTTACTGTAGCAGTAAAAAAGGTGTTTGCCCCTTCTGAGAGGGCTGGGCCCCTCAGGGCTGAGAGGGGCTGAAAGGGGCTGAAAGGGGCTGAAAGGGGCTGAAAGAGGCTGAAAGGGGCTGAAGGGGCTAATACCCCCCTCCGGAGAAAATTTCTCCACAATCTGCATTGCACCTGGCAGAAAAGGTTCTTGAGCTAGAACGTTTATAAAATAAAATATAAATGTTTACTCACTGGTTTTATCAAAAATGGTGCTGCTGGCCAGGTTTCCTGCCTCAGTGTTCCTTTGAAGCAGCTGATACACTTGAGCTCTGAAACGAGGGAATTATTTTTTTTTTTACAGTTGCTGGCTAGGCATTATCATGGCTTTAATAATTGCTTGCGAGCGAAACGTGCCGAAAAAAGTCTCATTGGTTGCACTTGTGTTATCTTATATCTGAAGGTATAGAGTGAAAGGTTTTCTTAGAATGACTTGAGTTGTTTCCTGTTGTGGCTGAGTAAATGACGTTCAAAAACATTAAAGTTAGTAACAGTAGATAAGTCAGTTATGTTGGGGAGCAGATAGGTTAGTGGTTACTGGATGTTGATGTTTAAGTCGTCTTGAAGGTTCATGACTCAGCAAGATCCCTCAGATGCCAGTCTTTTAGTTGTCTTGAAACGTTGTTGTATATTAATGGATCTTAGGTGTTTCTTTCCATCGACTATTATAGCTACAATTGATCCCAGGGTTAACTGTTCTTGTGTATATTATTGATCCCAGGGTTACTTGTTCTTGTGTCTATTATTGATCCCAGGGTTAACTGTTCTTGTGTACATTATTGATCCCAGGGTTACTTGTTCTTGTGTCTATTATTGATCCCAGAGTTACTTGTTCTTGTGTCTATTATTGATACCAGGGTTACTTTTTCTTGTGTCTATTATTGATCAGAGAGTTATTTGTTCTTGTGTCTATTATTGATCCCAGAGACACTTGCTCTTGTGTCTATTATTGATCCCAGAGTTACTTGTTCTCGTGTCTATTACTAATCCCAAAGTTACTTGTTCGTGCGTCTATTATTGATAAAAGAGTTACTTGTTCTTGTGTCTATTATTGATCCCAGGTTTACTTGTTCTTGTGTCTATTATTGATCCCTTGGTTACTTGTTCTTGTGTCTAATATTGATCCCAGAGTAACTTGTTCTTGTGTCTATTATTGATCCCAAAGTTACTTGTTCGTGCGTCTATTATTGATCCCAGAGTTACTTGTTCTTGTGTCTATTATTGATCCCAGGTTTACTTGTTCTTGTGTCTATTATTGATCCCTTGGTTACTTGTTCTTGTGTCTAATATTGACCCCAGAGTTACTTGTTCTTGTGTCTATTATTGATCCCAGAGTTACTTGTTCTTGTGTCTATTATTGATCCCAGGGATACTTGCTATTGTGTCTATTATTGATCACAGGGTTATTTGTTCTTTTATCTCTTATTGATCCCAGAGTTACTTGTTCTTGTGTCTATTATTGATCCGAGAGTTATTTTTTCTTGTGTCTATTATTGATCTAAGAGTTACTTGTGCTTGTGTCTATTACTGATCCCAGAGACACTTGTTCTTGTGTCTATTATTAATCTTTGGGTTTCTTGTTCTTGTGTCTATTATTGATCCCAAAGTTACTTGTACTTGTGTCTATTATTGATCCCAGAGTTACTTGTTCTTGTGTCTATTATTGATCACAGAGTTACTTGTTCTTGTGTCTATTATTGATCCCAGGGATGCTTGTTCTTGTGTCTGTTATTGATCTTAGGGTTTCTTGTTCTTGTGTCTATTATTGATCCCAAAGTTACTTGTTTTTGTGTCTATTATTGAGCCCAGAGTTACTTGTTCTTGTGTCTATTATTGATCCCAGAGTTACTTGTTCTTGTGTCTATTATTGATCTCAAAGTTACTTGTTCTTGTGTCTATTATTGATCCCAGAGTTACTTGTTCTTGTGTCTATTATTGATCCCAGAGTTACTTGTTCTTGTGTCTATTATAGATCTTTGGGTTTCTTGTTCTTGTGTCTATTATTGATCCCAAAGTTACTTGTTCTTGTGTCTATTATTGATCCCAGAGTTACTTGTTCTTGTGTCTATTATTGATCCCAGGGATACTTGTTCTTGTGTCTGTTATTGATCTTAGGATTTCTTGTTCTTGTGTCTATTATTGATCCCTAAGTTACTTGTTTTTGTGTCTATTATTGAGCCAAGAATTACTTGTTCTTGTGTCTATTATTGATCCCAGAGTTACTTGTTCTTGTGTCTATTATTGATCCCAGAGTTACTTGTTCTTGTGTCTATTATTGATCCCAGAGTTACTTGTTCTTGTGTCTATTATTGATCCCAGAGTTACTTGTTCTTGTGTCTATTATTGATCTTTTGGTTTCTTGTTCTTGTGTCTATTATTGATCCCAAAGTTACTTGTTCTTGTGTCTATTATTGATCCTAGAGTTACTTGTTCTTGTGTCTATTATTGATCCCAGAGTTACTTGTTCTTGTGTCTATTATTGATCCAGAGTTACTTGTTCTTGTGTCTATTATTGATCCCAGAGTTACTTGTTCTTCTGTCTATTATTGATCCCAGGGTTACTTGTTCTTGTGCCTATTATTGATCCCCCATTACTTGTTCTTGTGTCAATTATTGATTCCAGGGTTACTTGCTATTGTGTCTATTATTGATCCCAGGATTACTTGTTCTTGTATCTGTTATTGATCCCAGGGTTACTTGCTCTCTTGTCTAATACTGATTCCACAGTTACTTGTTCTTGTGTCTAATATTGATTCCACAGTTACTTGTTCTTGTGTCTATTATTGATCTTTGGGTTTCTTGTTCTTGTGTCTATTATTGATCCCAAAGTTACTTGTTCTTGTGTCTATTATTGATCCCAGAGTTACTTGTTCTTGTGTCTATTATTGATCCCAGAGTTACTTGTTCTTGTGTCTATTATTGATCCCAGAGTTACTTGTTCTTGTGTCTATTATTGATCCCAGGTTTACTTGTTCTTGTGTCTATTATTGATCCCTTGGTTACTTGTTCTTGTGTCTAATATTGACCCCAGAGTTACTTGTTCTTGTGTCTATTATTGATCACAGGGATACTTGCTATTGTGTCTATTATTGATCACAGGGTTATTTGTTCTTTTATCTCTTATTGATCCCAGAGTTACTTGTTCTTGTGTCTATTATTGATCCGAGAGTTATTTGTTCTTGTGTCTATTATTGATCTAAGAGTTACTTGTGCTTGTGTCTATTATTGATCCCAGGGATGCTTGTTCTTGTGTCTGTTATTGATCTTAGGGTTTCTTGTTCTTGTGTCTATTATTGATCCCAAAGTTACTTGTTTTTGTGTCTATTATTGAGCCCAGAGTTACTTGTTCTTGTGTCTATTATTGAACCCAGAGTTACTTGTTCTTGTGTCTATTATTGATCCCAAGTTACTTGTTCTTGTGTCTAGTTATTGATCCCAGAGTTACTTTTCTTGTGTCTATTATTGATTCCCAGAGTTACTTGTTCTTGTGTCTATTATAGATCTTTGGGTTCTTGTTCTTGTGTCTATTATTGATCCCAAATTACTTGTTCTTGTGTCTATTATTGATTCCAGAGTTACTTGTTCTTTGTGTCTATTATTGATCCCAGGGATACTTGTTCTCTGTTGTCTGTTATTGACTTAGGGTTTCTTGTTCTTGTGTCTATTATTGATCCCAAAGTTACTTTTTGGGGACTATTATTGAGCCACAGAATTACTTGTTCTTGTGTCTATTATTGATCCCAAGAGTTTTCTTGTTCTTGTGTCTATTAATTGATCCAGTTTACTCTGTTCTTGTGCTATTATTGATCCCAGAGTTACTTGTTCTTTTGTCTAATTATGATTCCAGTAGTTTACTTGTCTTGTGTCTATTATTGATCTTTTGGTTTCTTGTTCTTGTGTCTATTATTGATCCCAAAGTTACTTGTTCTTGTATCTATTATTGATCCTAGAGTTACTTGTTCTTGTGTCTATTATTGATCCCAGAGTTACTTGTTCTTGTGTCTATTTTTGATCACAGAGTTTTCTTGTTCTTGTGTCTATTATTGATCCCAGAGTTACTTGTTTCTTCTGTCCCATTATTGATCCCAGGGTTACTGTTCTTTTGCCTATTATTGATCCCCCTTACTTGTTCTTGTGTCAATTATGATTTTTCCCGGGTTACTTTCTATTGTGTCATTATTGATCCCAGGATTACTTGTTCTTGTATCTGTTATTGATCCCAGGGTTTTCTTGCTCTCTTCTAAATATTGATTTCCCCATTACTTGTTCTTTGTGTCTAATATTGATTCCACAGTTACTTGTTCTTGTGTTTTATTATTGATCTTTGGGTTTCTTGCTCTTGTGTCTATTATTGATCCCAAAGTTACTTGTTCTTGTGTCTATTATTGATCCCAGAGTTACTTGTTCTTGTGTCTATTATTGATCCCAGAGTTACTTGTTCTTGTGTCTATTATTGATCCCAGAGTTACTTGTTCTTGTGTCTATTATTGATCCCAGAGTTACTTGTTCTTGTGTCTGCTAGTCTGTTATTGATACCAGGGTTACTTGTTCTTGTGTCTGTTAGTATGTTATTGATACCAGGGTTACTTGTTCTTGTGTCTGTTATTGATACCAGGGTTACTTGTTCTTGTGTCTGTTATTGATACCAGGGTTACTTGTTCTTGTGTCTGTTAGTCTGTTATTGATACCAGGGTTACTTGTTCTTGTGTCTGTTAGTCCCGTTATTTGATACCAGGGTTACTTGTTTTCTATGTTTTGTTAGTCTGTTTTTGATACCAGGGTTCTTTGTTCTTGTGTCTGTTAGTCTGTTATTGATACCAGGGTTACTTGTTCTTCTGTCTGTTAGTCTGTTATTGATACCAGGGTTACTTGTTATTGTGTCTGTTAGTCTGTTATTGATACCAGGGTTACTTGTTCTTGTGTCTGTTAGTCTGTTATTGATACCAGGAATACTTGTTCTTGTGTCTGTTAGTCTGTTATTGATACCAGGGTTACTTGTTCTTGTGTTTGTTATTGATACCAGGGTTACTTGTTCTTGTGTCTGTTATTGATACCAGGGTTACTTGTTCTTGTGTCTGTTAGTCTGTTATTGATACCAGGGTTACTTGTTCTTGTGTCTGTTATTGATACCAGGGTTACTTGTTCTTGTGTCTGTTAGTCTGTTATTGATACCAGGGTTATTGTGTCTATTATTGTTCCCAGGGTTACTTGTTCTTTTATCTATTATTGATCAATCAATCAATCAATCAAGTTTATTCTCTGTAAGGATTACAATGCGGGGTTTATAGATTTTGGTTATTGTGTGGTTTACATGTTATAAAATACTAATTAAGGAGGGGGCCACTAGGACACCTAGCATGGCTAGGCATTTCAGGCAGACTTAGATTAATTTTTAACTCTAAATTATTACAAATTACAAAGTGATTAAATACTAGTTTGTGAGTCTAGCAATGTGAATGCTTATGTTTTGGCACAATACATAGTTTCTATAATGGAGTATCATAGGCAAACTTATGACTAGTTAGGATTCATTATTTTAAGATTAAGATTCGTATTTCTGGGTTTATAGTCATGTGGGTGAGTGAGTGAGTGTATGTGTTTCTTGTAGGGTTTCTTGCTCTTGTGTCTATTATTGATCCCAGGGGTAACTTGTTTTTTAATCTATTATTGATGCCAGGGTTACTTGTTCTTGTGTCTGTTATTGATCCCAGAGTTACTTGTTCTTGTGTCTATTATTGACCCCAGAGTTACTTATTCTTGTGTATATTATTGATCCCAGAGTTACTTGTTCTTGTGTCTATTATTGATCCCAGAGTTACTTGTTCTTGTGTCTGTTATTGATCCCAGAGTTACTTGTTCTTGTGTCTATTATTGATCCCAGAGTTACTTGTTCTTGTGTCTATTATTGACCCCAGAGTTACTTATTCTTGTGTATATTATTGATCTCAGAGTTACTTGTTCTTGTGTCTATTATTGATCCCAGAGTTACTTGTTCTTGTGTCTATTATTGACCCCAGAGTTACTTATTCTTGTGTATATTATTGATCCCAGAGTTACTTGTTCTTGTGTCTATTATTGATCCCAGAGTTACTTGTTCTTGTGTCTGTTATTGATCCCAGAGTTACTTGTTCTTGTGTCTATTACTGATACCATGGTTACTTGTTCTTGCGTCTATTATTGATCCCATGGAGTAGCATGAAGGGGAAAGGAGTGGAATTGACTAGAGTTGAATGGAGAGGGGTAGGATGTCCTAGAGTGCCATAGAGCTGCTTGGAGTTGTGTGGAGAGGCATGGAATGGCATGGAGTTGCATGGAGAGGCATGGAATGGCGTGGAGTTGCATGGAGAGGCATGGAATGGCGTGGAGTTGCATGGAGAGGCATGTAATGGCATGGAGTTGCGTGTAGAGGCATGTAATGGCATGGAGTTGCATGGAGAGACATGGAATGGCGTGTAGTTGCATGGAGAGGCATGAAATGGCGTGGAGGTGCGTGTTGTAGCGTGGAGCTGCGTGGAGAGGCATGGAGAGGAATGGGGTAGCGTTGAGAATCAAAAAATGGTGTGGAGTGGAGTAGAGTGGCGTGGTGTATCGCTGAGTAGCAAGAAGTGGCGTGTAGTAGCTCTAAGTGGTGTGGAGCGGCCTGTAGTGATGTGAAGAGGCGTGGAGTGGAGTATCGAGGAATAAAGTGGAGTTTCATGGAGTGGCGTAAAGAGGCATGGTGTTGGAGTGGCGTCGAATGGCATGGAGAGCCATGGAGTTATACTGAGTGGCGTGGAGTAGCGTTAAAGCATGGACTAATAAGGAGTGGCCTGGAACAAGGAAAGAAGGAGAGTGGCGTGGAATGGCAAGGAGTGAGATGGAGAGGCGTGAAGCAGTGAAGAGTAACGTAGAGTGTCAAAGAGAACCGTGCAGTTGCCTGTAGTTGCAAAGAGTGGAGTGGAATTTCATGGAGTGTCATGGAGTAGCGTGGAGAGGCATGTAGTGGCGTTGTGTGTCGTTGAGTGGTATGGAGTAGCATGAAATAGCATGAAGTATCGTGGAGTAGTGTGAAGCTGCGTGGAGTGGCATGGCGTAGCGTGGAGTGGCAAAAGAGTGGTGTTGAGTCGGAAGGAGTGGTGTGGGGAAGCATGGAATACCGTGGAGTGGCGTGTAGTGGTGTGAAATGGCGTGAATGCCATTGGGCAGCGTGAAGTGTAAGGAGTGCAGGGAGTAGCGTGGAGTGGCGTGGAGTAGCATGTAGCAGCGTGGAAGGGCGTGTAATGGTGTAGACTGACGCACAGTAATAAGGAGTGGCAAGGAGCGGCGTGGAGTGACATGGAGTGGTAAAGAGTGGCGTGGAGAAGCGTGCATGGATCTTCGTAGTGTGGCATAGAGTGGCGTGGAGTGGCTTGGAGAAGCGTGCAGTGGCATGGAGTGCCGTAAAGTAGTATGGAGTGGCGTGGTGTGTAGTGGAGTGAAGTGGTGTGTAGTGGAATGGAGTGGTGTGTAGTGGAATGGAGTGGTGTGTAGTGGAATGGAGTGGTGTGTAGTGGAATGGAGTGGTGTGTAGTGGAATGGAGTGGTGTGTAGTGGAATGGAGTGGTGTGTAGTGGAATGGAGTGGTGTGTAGTGGAATGGAGTGGTGTGTAGTGGAATGGAGTGGTGTGTAGTGGAGTGGAGTGGATTGGACTTTTGAGGCGTGGCATAGAGTGGAGAGGCGTAGATTGGCGGCAATTGGCGTGGAGCAGCATGGAGTGAAATGGATTAGTGTGGAGCGGCTTGTACGTAGCGAAGAGGAGCATGGAGTAGCGTCTGAGTGGTACTGAGTAGTATAGAACTGCGTGGATAGGCGTGGAGTAGCTTGGAGCAACGTGGAATGACCGGGAGAAGAGTGGAGCTGGGTGGAGCAGTGTAGAGAAATGTGGAGTAACGTGGAGTAACTGGAGTAGCGCGGAGCAACGTGGAGTGATGTGGAGTAATTTGAGAGCAGTGTGGAGTGACATGGAGCAGCGTGGATTTACGTGAAGAAATGAGGAGTAGCGTGAATTAACGTGAAGAAATGTGGAGTACCGTGAAGTAACGTGGAGTAGCGTGGAGCACCGTGGAGAAGCGTGGAGTATTGTGAAGTAACGTGGAGTAGCGTGGAACACCGTGAAGTAATGTGGAGTAGTGTGGAACACCGTAAAGTAACGTGGAATAGCATCGAGTACCGTGAAGTAACTTGGAGTAGTGTGGAGCACCGTGAAGTAACTTGGAGTAGCGTGGAGTAACGTGGAGTAGCGCGGAGAACCGTGGAGTAACGTGGAGTAGCCTGGAACACCGTGAAGTAACTTGGAGTAGCTTTGAACTCCATGGAGTAACGTGGAGTAGCCTGGAGCACCGTGGAGTAACGTGGAGTAGCGTGAAGCATCATGGAGTAACGTGGAGTAGCGTGGAGCATCGTGGAACAACGTGGAGTAGCGTGGAGCGCCGTGGAACAACGTGGAGCACCGTGAAGTAACGTGGAGTAGTTTGGAGCTCCATCGAATAAAGTGGAGTAGCGTGGAGCACCGTGGAGTAACGTGGAATAGCGTGGGGCACCGTGGAGTAACGTGGATTAGCGTGGAGCATCGTAGAACAACGTGGAGTAGCCTGGAGCACCGTGAAATAACGTGGACTAGCGTGGAACACAGTGGAACAACGTGGGGCACCGTGGAGTAGCGTGGAGTAGGGTGGAGCACCGTGGAGTAGCGTGGAGCTCCGGGAAACAACGTGGAGCAGCGTGAAGCACCGTGGAGTAACGTGAAGTATCGTGGAGTACCATGGAGTAACGTGGAGTAGCGTAGAGCACCGTGGAGTAACGTGGAGTAGCGTGGAGCACCTTGGAGTAACGTGGAGTAACGTGTAGCACCGTGAAGTAACGTGAAGTAGCGTGGAACACCGTGGAACAACGTGGAGCACCGTGGAGTAACGTGGAGTAGCGTGGAGCACCGTGGAGTAACTTGGAGTAGCGTGGAGTAGCGTGGAGCACCGTGGAACGTCGAGCTGCGTGGAGCACCGTGGAACGTGGAGCAGCGTGGAGCAACGTGGAGTAACGTGGAGTAGCGTGGAGCACCGTGGAGTAACGTGGAGTAGCGTGGAGCACCGTGGAGTAACGTGGAGTAGCGTGGAACACCGTGGACTAACGTGGAGTAGCGTAGAGCACCGTGGAGTAACGTAGAGTAGCGTGGAGCACCGTGGAGTAACGTGGAGTAGCGTGGAGCACCGTGGAACGTGGAGCAGCGTGGAGCACCGTGGAGTAACATGGAGTACCGTGGAGCACCGTGGAGTAACGTGGAGTAGCGTGGAGCACCGTGGAGTAACGTAGAGTAGCGTGGAGCACCGTGGAGTAACGTGGAGTAGCGTGGAGCACCGTGGAACGTGGAGCTGCGTGGAGCACCGTGGAACGTGGAGCAGCGTGGAACACCGTGGAGTAACGTGGAGTAGCGTGGAATACCGTGGAGTAACGTGGGGTAGCGTAGAGCACCGTGGAGTAACGTAGAGTAGCGTGGAGCACCGTGGAGTAACGTGGAGTAGCGTGGAGCACCGTGGAACGTGGAGCTGCGTGGAGCACCGTGGAACGTGGAGCAGCGTGGAGCACCGTGGAGTAACGTGGAGCAGCGTGGAGCACCGTGGAGCAACGTGGAGTAGCGTGGAACACCGTGGAGTAACGTGGAGTAGCGTGGAGCACCGTGGAGTAACGTGGAGCACCGTGGAGCACCGTGGAGTAACGTGGAGCACCGTGGAGCACCGTGGAGTAACGTGGAGCACCGTGGAGCACCGTGGAGTAACGTGGAGTAACGTAGAGCACCGTGAGTAACGTGGAGTAACGTGGAGCACCGTGGAGCACCGTGGAGTAACGTAGAGCACCGTGGAGCAGCGTGGAGTAACGTGGAGTAACGTGGAGCACCGTGGAGCACCGTGGAGTAACGTAGAGCACCGTGGAGCACCGTGGAGTAACGTGGAGTAACGTGGAGCACCGTGGAGTAACGTAGAGCACCGTGGAGTAGCGTGGAGCACCGTGAAGTAACGTGGAGCACCGTGGAGCACCGTGGAGTAACGTGGTTATAGAAACGTTACGTCATGTTTTTCTTAAAACCTGCCATAACAACTCTTCTGTATGGAGATGAGAGTAAAGCCCATAAGCCTCCAAAAAACTGCTAATCGAGTATATAAAGCAGAAGTTATGTTGCAATAATCATTAATTGTCTTTTGTATGTTCTTTGAGAGGATTCAAGACGTAGTAATCACCATAATCGTACGTCTAAAAACTATGAAGAAGTGTCGTAATGTCAGGAGAGTTTTCATACACTTGTATAATATCACAACAGCAATCCTGGCTCTACCGAGTTGGTAGAGCGTCGAAATGTCAGTTTACGGACCGCGGTTCGAGCCCCTCGTCCACCCTTCTGTTTATTCACTGGCAGTTGATTATTAGAACAGACTAGTAACAAATGGAAGGCGAAAATTTTCTTCTAAGCAAGGCATGCCAGAGCCGGTCCACATCACTGTAGTGTGAGAGGGTCGTCAAGTAACCAAACCCTACGTATGGTTCCTTAATTAACACACTCGAAGTAAGGAGAGGGAAAATCTCAGAGGTTTCCAGTAACCAAGCTGAAGAATAATATGGAAAAGCAATAGTCATCCGAAAACCACCATTAAACAATGTCAGCTGATCTGGAGTCACATGATATTATGTTACGCACGTGATTATTACACACACTCAAGCTTTATGTGACTTGGTATTAATATATGAATCAGATGTGCTGGTTGTCACTCGTTATATGACTTGGTATTAATATACGAATCAGATGTGTTGGCTGTCACTCATCATTACAATACTTCATAGAATATTCCAGAAAGTGCCAACAGAAATGACCCATAATATTTACCTACATTGCTTCATAAAGAGGTTTGTTAACACAGTCTAAGCATTGTAATAGTAACTGTTCCTCTGTATTCCTAGATATGCTAAAAATTCTGAACATCTTCTGTCATTAGGAATGACTGTATCCTAAGCATCACACACATGCTACTATGTATAACAGATGCCTTCACCTATCTGTTGCTATGTGTGATACTTGCAGTTTCCTGTATATTATGGGTTGGTCTGAATGTCTCCTGTCACTCAAGCCTTAGTAATGATAAGCTACTACTCTAACTTTGTGTAATCCTAGTTAACTCACACACATGTTGCTATGAATGACAGTTCCATTGTGTCTTATAAATAGAACCCCAGAGGCAATAATTCACTCTGCCTGATTTGGTTAGGTTAGGAAACTCACATAAATGTTCCTGTGTGTGTTTCAGTCACATAAATTTGTGTAACTTTACTCATATCCTACCAGATATCTATTACAGTGTACCCTCAAAACTACCAGAATAAAAAATTGAATAATGAAATGAAATATACTCACCTCCAGCCCACGGGAGATGTTATAATTTCTGGAATTCTTAGTGAACAGCTATATAGATGGAGGCAAGCGATCTCCAATGGGAGGAATGTGTGGTAAAATCTATCACAGTCTTCCCTCAAAACAAAATCAGAGAAGAAGCTAGCAGAAGCGTACTCTCACACCCACCTACGGGATGTTTTAATCCTTCCAGAATTCACAATGAACAGAGACACAGATGGGAAGAATAACCGACAGGCGAGAAGTGCAGGACAGGTGCAGAGAACGAGCGTACATCACCAAATCATCATGAGGAAGTCACATAATAAACAATCCAGGGATTTTGTGTAGCAACCTTGCTTAAGATTGTGTATAACTGAGCTCACTAAGCAGCAGTCTAGTTAGAGAGGATTTAGTTATATTCCTTTCCATGATGGAACTACTGGGTACAATCACTTGAGCTGCTGCATACCCCAGCAGATTGCTTTTGACTTAGCTGTTGTGATTTCTAGTGGCTTATATCTGTCACTTTGACATATGAAAGAGAGCATATTGTGCATGGGCTCTTGTAAACCCCACTATGTTGGATGGTGCATTCTTCTTCAACTTCTGCTTCATTATCCCAGTAAACGAAGGTGGAATATAGTCTAATTTTTTTTGGAACTTTGGGTTTTGGACCTCTTAAAGGGGGGCTCCTTGGCGTGGTGAAGAGGCTCTTGGTCTGAGTAATTAGACCTGTTGGTCTCCTTCCTCAGACCGAACCTAATTACCCCTCAATCCCCCCTTCCCTATCCCATCCTCCCCATCCTCTCTTTTTCCTTTCCTCCTCCTCCCCCCCCGTCCCTCCCTCATTCCCTCCCTCTTTTTGGCCTTTGGGATTCTTTCCACAGGCCTACTGGTTCCTAGGTAGGGGGAAGGGTACCGGGGTCAATCTCATTCCGTTGAGGTTCTTGGCAGTGGTGTAGTTTGCCGTGGAATCTGGATCACCTGGGGACATCCTGTTCCCTCTCCGGTCTTCGGGGGGTGGATTTGGGTGTCTTTCGGGCGATGGGTGTATCTCTGGAGGCAGCCTTTCGGATTCCGGGGGTGGTGGCCAAAGGAGGTATGCTTTGTGGCGGATATCCGGCCGCCCTCTCTTTTGTCCACCGAGATAGCTCGGCAGATGCGAGGTTGCTATCCTGGATTGTTGGTTTACTGGCATGAAGGGTAGGGTATGGCACGGGTTCCATGCCACATTTTCTTTTCTTCTTTCTTTTTTTTTCTTAAAAGCAAAAAGAAAGAAGTAACCTAACCATGAAAGCCCTAGTCCACGAACCTGCTACCCCCGGGCCCCTTACTGGTACCACACCCTGTTCTGACCCTGCCTCGTTTTTTGACCACTCTTTAGACACTCCTGATGCCCCTGTACCTCTTGCTGGTGCTGTTTCATCACCAGCTTCAAGTACTGGGGTGTAGACTGACTCTTTCGATTTGTTTGACATCCGCCTTCCTTTGACTATGCTTCCAGCCTCTCCCTCTACAGTGCCGCAATTTTCAAATTGTCAACTATGGTCCCACTTCTAAATGCCAACGACAATTTCCTGATGATGTTACTATGTTACCATCCCGTTCTACTCAGAAAAGACCGGCACAGTCATATACTCCCTCTCCACGCTCAGTTTCGGACCGCACAGTGGACTAACTTCTTTACTTTATGACCGACTTCTTCTATTGCCTATCTTTCCGACCTTATTATTGGCAAAGCACTACTATGCCATGTTGGTAGAGATATTTCCTTTCATGCTCTCAAGAGCGGTATGCGCATCGTCACTGTCCAGAATGCTACCCAGGTTCATGATCTTTCTCTCCTTTCACATATCGATACTATTCCTATCACTATTGAAAAACATCATTCCCTCAATTCTTGTAATGGTACTGTCATTCTGCCCCATATCATAGTCCAACAGAATTTCCAGACATGTGGTAATGACATTATTGAACAGCTAGAACTCCAGGATCTCCCAATCCTCAAAGTGGACACTTATGTCCTTCCTGCCCATGGGGAGAGACGATACCCTTGCAATGTGGCTCGATTAACTTTTGACAACTGCGAACTCCCATCCTCTGTTTATGTAGCTGGACATAGGTTGCAAGTTCGAAAGGTGATCCCTACTCTGGAACAGTGTAGAAATTGCTGGGGATTTGGTCACCCAGCAAAATATTGCAGATCTATAGCCAAATGCCCAGTCTGTGGTGCCGATGACCATACTAATTCATCTTGCAGTCAACCACCCTCTTGCCTTAATTGTCATGAGGCTCACCCTTCGTACTTTCGCCGTTGCCAGGTTACTTAAATGAGTGTGAAACCCGTTGTCTCAAAGAGGCAGAAGGTCTCCCTTATGCTATGGCAGTTTCTCATCTCCGCCTCCAAGGGAGACTGCCCCGTGTTTCTTATTCTCGTGTTTCCAAAACGTCCCCCCACTTCTGGGGTCCCAGTCTCTGTGCCTAGTTCTTCCCCTCTCACTGGCTCTATTACAAGTGTGGAGGCTCACCCTCCTCCTCGTACTATGCCTTCCACCCTGTCCCATCCCAAGTTTCTCCCTCTTCTGCCACCTCCCAGGCTTCTGCCTCTTCTGTCCCCTCGCACACTTCTTCTCCAGTTCCCTACACTCTTTTGTCTCCCCCTACTTTGGTATAGTCCATTACTGTCCCAATCTTTACTCACCCTCCTCCTTCTACCTCCAATATTGTCTCCCATACGTCTTTGAATTCAGAAACACTTGAAGCCATTTCAGAGTATATTGCAGAGACTAAACCTTCAATGGACACTGATCCACCTCCTGTTCCTTCTCCTCCCTCCCCTCCATCTCCACAACTTTCTTTGCAATGCTCCATTCCTTCGCTGCTTAAACACCTTCCGATGCCACCGCATATAGACTTTTCTAACCCCCTCTAGCCCGTAGGTGCTCTTACCTGCGGATCCCTATTATTTTCGTCGTTGCCAATCATGGCTTATTTACAGTGGAATATCCGCAGCCTCAGGAGTAATCGGGGTGAGCTTCAGATGCTGCTTTCCCGGTTGGTGTTTGCTTACATGAACCAAAATTACACTCGGCTGTTTTCCAACCCATCTCGGGCTATAATTTATTGTATTCTTCGGATCCTTTTTCTGATGGAATCTTTAAAGAAAGTGCCCTTCTTCTACGTAATGATTTTCCGTACCGTCCACTGTTTGTTCATACTTCGCTGCATTACACTGCAGCCCGTATCCATTTGAACAAGTGGTTTATAATATGTACTTTATATCTCTCTCCTCGGGCATTATCTATCCCAGATTTTGCCTTTCTTGTTTCATCCTTACCATCTCCACCTCTGTTACTTGGCAATTTTAATGCCCACCATTTCCTCTGGGGGGGATTCTCATTGTGACTCACGTGGCATTCAGTTGGAGGCTTTTCTTGCTTTTCACTCCCTCCATGTTTTAAATACGGGTACTCCCACCTAATTTGATCCTCGTACTCATACTCTCTCTTGCGTCGATCTATCGGTCTGCTCTTCCTCCACTGCACTAGACTTCACCTGGTCTGTTCTACCGGACTTACATGACAGCGATCTTTTTCCAATCATTCTTACTTCTTCATATTCACCACCTTTCCATAGCCCTCTCTGGCAGTTTGATCGGGCAAATTGGAACCTTCACTCGCAACTCACTGCTTTTAGTGAGGTTCCTTCTTCATCCTCTATTGATGAGCTCCTTCACCTCTTCTCGACGTCAGTTTTAACCACAGCTTCTCATTCTATACCCCAAACCTCAGGCAGGCATTCTCAGAAGTGCATGCCTTGGTGGTCTTCTGCTTGTGCTCGTGCAGTACGTTTGAAACGAGCTGCATGGGGCAGGTACCGGTGGTACAATAGAACTGATGAGAGACTTCTTGATTTTACGCAGAAGCGTGTGGTCGCTCGCCGTGTCATCCGTGATGCTAAACGCACATGCTGGCGAGATTATGTTTCCACCATCACCTCTGCTTCCTCTATGAGTGTAGTCTGGAAAAAAGTGAGGAAATTGAGTGGTAAATACTCTCCTGACCCGGCTCCTGTTCTACGGGTCGCCGGTGTTGATATAGCAAACCCTCTTGACGTTGCCATTGAAATTGGCACTCATCTGGTCGGTATTTCCCGGGGGCTCCATCTATGCCCCTCGTTTCTTTCCTCAAAGTCTGCCAGAGAGTTATTATCCTTGGACTTTTCTTCTCTCAGAGAAGAACAGTATAATGTGCCTTTTACACTTCGGGAACTGGAGGCAACACTCTCAGCTTCCCGATCATCGGCAGCTGGACCTGACGACATTCATACTCGGATGTCACAACATTTACATCAGTCAGCCCTTACAGTCCTCTTACACCTCTTCAATCTTATTTGGTCACAAGTTCTTCCCCATCTGTGGAAATCTGCCATTGTTCTCCCTTTCCGCAAGCCAGGTACTACAGGACATGATGCCTCCCACTATCATCCCATTGCTCTTACTAGTGCAGTTTGCAAAGTGATGGAACGTCTGGTAAATCGACATTTAATGTGGTATTTAGAGACACACAACATCCTCTTTACTAGTCAATATGGCTTTAGTAAGGGCCGATCTACCATAGACCCCTTACTACTCTTGGATACGTATGTTCGTAATGCCTTTGCGAATAACCACCCAGTTATTGCCATATTTTTTAACCTTGAGAAGGCATATGACACAACTTGGAGGTATAATATTTTGGCCCAAGCCCACTCCTTAGGCCTCCGAGGCAATCTACAATCCTTCCTTAAGAACTTCTTAACTGACAGACATTTCCATGTTCGAGTTAATAATGTGCTCTCCCTGGACTTTGTCCAAGCTGAAGGTGTCCCTCAGGGATGTGTTCTGAGCACAACACTTTTTCTCCTTGCTATAAATGATTTGGCGTCTGTTCTTCCATCCAATATTTGGTCATCACTCTATGTTGATGACTTCGCTATTGCTTGTGCAGGCGCTGACTGTCACCTCAATACAGTTTCTCTCTAGCATGCGATCGACCGTGTTTCCAATTGGGCCACCACGCATGGGTTTAAATTTTCCAGTACCAAAACTCACCAAATTACTTTCACTAGACTCTCTGTTATCTCTGATCATCCTTTATACCTCTATGGCTCCCGTATCCCTGAACGTGATACAGTCAGGTTTCTAGGCCTTCTCTTTGACCGTAGGTTATCCTGGAAACCTCACATTACCTCTCTGAAGACAACTTGTCACAGCCGGCTGAACCTTCTTAAAACCCTTGCTCATCTTCCATGGGGAGCTGATCGTCGAACTCTCCTTTGCCTACATTCAGCCCTCATTTTATCGAAACTCGATTATGGTGACCAGATCTATTCAGCGGCCTCTCCTGCTGCTCTCTCTAGACTTCACCCCATCCATCACCAAGGATTATGTTTATGCCTTGGTGCTTTTCGCTCTTCCCCTGTTGAGAGGCTCTATGCAGAAGTGAATGTTCCATCCTTGTCTAATCGCCGTGATACCCATTGCCTTCGCTACTATGTACGCTCTCACGATCTACGCAATCTTTCCATTTATAGAATGGTCAACGATATTAGTAGACATTCTTTATTTGATCGCTGCCCCGTTTGCTCCGTCCCTTCTCTCTTCGCCCACATTCGCTCTTGTCTTCCCCTCAGACTCATGGAACTCTGTGTTCATCAAGAACTGCAAGAAGCCCCTATCACGAGCCTTTTCCATCTTATGGAGAGGGAGCATGGACACGGGGGTCGTCCCACAGTTACTAAAATCAACAGACATAGCCCCACTCCACAAAGGGGGCAGTAAAGCAACAGCAAAGAACTACAGACCAATAGCACTAACATCCCATATCATAAAAATCTTTGAAAGGGTCCTAAGAAGCAAGATCACCACCCATCTAGAAACCCATCAGTTACACAACCCAGGGCAACATGGGTTTAGAACAGGTCGCTCCTGTCTGTCTCAACTATTGGATAACTACGACAAGGTCCTAAATGCACTAGAAGACAAAAAGAATGCAGATGTAATATATACAGACTTTGCAAAAGCCTTCGACAAGTGTGACCATGGCGTAATAGCGCACAAAATGCGTGCTAAAGGAATAACAGGAAAAGTCGGTCGATGGATCTATAATTTCCTCACTAACAGAACACAGAGAGTAGTCATCAACAGAGTAAAGTCCGAGGCAGCTACGGTGAAAAGCTCTGTTCCACAAGGCACAGTACTCGCTCCCCCTCTTGTTCCTCATCCTCATATCCGACATAGACAAGGATGTCAGCCACAGCACCGTGTCTTCCTTTGCAGATGACACCCGAATCTGCATGACAGTGTCTTCCATTGCAGACACTGCAAAGGTCCAGGCGGACATCAACCCAAATCTTTCAGTGGGCTGCAGAAAACAATATGAAGTTCAACGATGAGAAATTTCAATTACTCAGATATGGTAAACATGAGGAAATTAAATCTTCATCAGAGTACAAAACAAATTCTGGCCACAAAATAGAGCGAAACCCCAAACGTCAAAGACCTGGGAGTGATCATGTCGGAGGATCTCACCTTCAAGGACCATAACATTGTATCAATCGCACCTGCTAGAAAAATGACAGATGGATAATGAGAACCTTCAAAACTAGGGAGGCCAAGCCCATGATGACACTCTTCAGGTCACTTGTTCTATCTAGGCTGGAATATTGCTGCACACTAACAGCACCTTTCAAGGCAGGTGAAATTGCCGACTAGAAAATGTACAGAGAACTTTCACGGCGCGCATAACGGAGATAAAACACCTCAATTATTGGGAGCGCTTGAGGTTCCT
Organism: Cherax quadricarinatus; assembly: GCF_026875155.1. Lineage (NCBI taxonomy): Eukaryota > Metazoa > Arthropoda > Malacostraca > Decapoda > Parastacidae > Cherax > Cherax quadricarinatus. The sequence continues at coordinate 93,519,534 of NC_069401.1, read as the reverse complement.
AAACCTGTATTCCCTGGAACGCAGGAGGATGAGATACATGATTATATACACCTGGAAAATCCTAGAGGGACTAGTACCGAACTTGCACACGAAAATCACTCACTACGAAAGCAAAAGACTTGGCAGACGATGCACCATCCCCCCAATGAAAAGCAGGGGTGTCACTAGCACGTTAAGAGACCATACAATAAGTGTCAGGGGCCCGAGGCTGTTCAACTGCCTCCCAGCACACATAAGGGGGATTACCAACAGACCCCTGGCAGTCTTCAAGCTGGCACTGGACAAGACCTAAAGTCAGTTCCTGATCAGCCGGGCTGTGGCTCGTACGTTGGTTTGCGTGCAGCCAGCAGCAACAGCCTGGTTGATCAGGCTCTGATCCACCAGGAGGCCTGGTCACAGACCGGGCCGCGGGGGCGTTGACCCCCGGAACTCTCTCCAGGTAAACTCCAGGTATCTCACTTCTCCCTACCCCCCTGGGAAGTTCCAGCTGTTCTAGTCTGTTCTTTCTCACTCCCTTGCTCGAAAGCCCAACAACCTGCGGTAGCTTCCCACTCTCTCTTTCTTGACCACTTCCACTCTCATTCTCATGCCATCGCAGTGTACACAGATGTCTCTAAGTCTTCTGATGGCGTCGGATTCGCAGCAGTGTTTCCGGACAGCGTCGTGTGAGGGCATTTACTATTTTCGGCTAGCATTTTTACTACTGAAGTGTATGCCATTCTTGCAGCACTTATTCGTATTGCATCTATGCCTGTGTCATCATTTGTGGTTGTCTCAGACTCCCTTAGTGCTCTACAGGCTATACGGAAATTTGATACACCTCACCCCCTAGTTCTCCGTATCCAACTTTGGCTATGCCATATCTCTACCAAGCATAAAGATATTGTTTTTTGTTGGGTCCCTGGTCATGTTGCCGTACAGGGCAGTAAACAGGCATACAATGCTGCGCGATCAACAGTACATGACCTACCAATTTCATATAGAGGTGTTCCATTTCCGTTGGCAACAACGTTGGTCAACTCTACTCGGTAACAAACTTCATTCTATTAAACCGAGTATAGGTTACTGGCCGTCTTCTTATCATCAGTGCCGAGGTTGGGAGACTACTCTCTCCCGCCTTTGCATTGGCCACACTCGTCTTACTCATGGGTATCTCATGGAGAGGCGCCCTGTTCTTCTCTGTGAGAAGTATCTGTTAGCCACATTCTTTTAGACTGTCCTCTCCATCAACGAGCACGCAGAATTTACCTCCAACGCCGTCTTCGCTCTACTACTCCCTTTACCTTCCCTTCTTGCTGATGGACCCTCCTTTAATCCTGACTCTTTCGCTGACTTCTGGACAACGACTGATTTACTCCACAAACTCTGATGATGATACCTTTCGCACTCCCCTCAGCCCTTTCTACCTCAATCTCTTGCTGCCCTTTACCCTTTCACCATCCACTGCCCCGATGTTCTCCGTAACCTACTACTCATCCCTCTCCCTTTTGCCACTTGATACCCTCGCTTCCTTCCTGCCGTGCAGTGCTGTATAGCCCTTGTGGTTTAGCGCTTCTTTTTTATTATAATAATTGAGTTTTAGGTTATGTGAGCCATAACTAAAAAATAATTGGTCCCCATTATTGTATCCAGATGTGTTGAAAATCTGAATGTGACTGGATGAGCCATTCGAATAATAAGTGAAATAAAATCGAAAAATGTGAGGAAGAAGAAAAAATTAGATATGCTTTTAAAGGTACCTCGTCGAGGATACCTAATAATTATAGTAGAGGTGTTTTTAGGTCGCTGTACTATCCGTTAATGGTATCATAACCCCATTACCAGTGCCTCAGTGCAAACTATTGAAATTACGCAGAGTGCGACATTAGATGTTGATGTAGTTAAATATTAGTGTTGAAAATTTGAGGAGAATTAAAAGAGAGATGAAGTCATCATCATAGTTGTTACTGAATATATTTGTTATGATGGTGTGTCGCAGAGGACGATCTTGAGAGTATGTAGAGATTAATCTGTTTCATATTTTATATGTAAAACGGTTAAAGAATTTCAAGTAAAAAAATGTGGTGAATTTGTGAGATTTTTATTGTATATATCTGGATAAAAAGTCACTGAGGCAAATTATCTGAGGGTGATAAAATGGTAGACAAAATATATAGAAGAAAATATTGAACAAATATCCTAAAGTGTCTTAGAAATAAATACCGAACACACTTTGTAAACCAATAGGATTAATTTTGAGTAGAAAGTCATTGTCTAAAACGCGATTTTCTTCATACATAAATAAGCATAAAAATTATCTAAATAAATATATTGTAATACACGAAAGTGAATATTTAATAATTCTGGAGAATCATGATGTGTGTAGTGAAATTATTAATGGTGAATATGAGCTAAATTAGTGATATTTAAATCAAACATCCTGTAAATACAGATATTTATGCAATAAATTTCTAGATTTCTTATGTAAATAATTAAGTGCAACTATATTATGTTATTTACATTCATCATTGTAAAAAAAAGGGTTAATGGAATGATTTACCTACATGAAAAAATGTAGAACAGATCCACTAAAAAATATCATTAAGTGGTATTGTATGGGGATATACTCATATAATTGATGGACACCATGCCCAGCCCTTCTAGGGTAGGGTAGGTGCCTGAGCCCGAGCCTTTAGCTCATAAGACTGTCATTCCCATTTGCCCCCTTGTGGCGGGGATGGCAGACCAGAGAGGCCTAGCTTGTGGCTAGGCCTGGGGACAGTTGGTCCCAAAGATGAGGAGGTACTTGTGCCTCCTCCCATGGGAGACTTAGGTCTCAGACACTCCCTAAAGAGGGAGCCAAGGCCGGGCCACCACTTGGAAAGGGCCCGAGCCGGGAGAATACTGGCTAATCTTTAACTAACTAACTCATATAATTGATATGGTAATTAAATAGTTGGTATTGTATGGAGGACAAACTTTCAAGAAGGAACTGAATGAGAAAAAGGATTAAGGTTACTTTACGAATGTATGTGATAATGTATGTAAGGTGATATTTTATATAGAGATAATAAGTTAATTGCATCTAAAATAAGAAACAAATGTGCGCAAATTTCCTTGTAAATTCATAAATAAAAGATGAATTTTCAATAAATTCCTTGTGAGAGAGAGAGAAAGAGAGAGAGAGAGAGAGAGAGAGAGAGAGAGAGAGAGAGAGAGAGAGAGAGAGAGAGAGAGAGAGAGAGAGAGAGAGAGAGAGAGAGAGAGAAAGAGACAGACAGACAGACAGACAGACAGACAGACAGACAAATAGAGGGAGAGAGAGGGAGAAAGAAAGTGAGAGAAAGAGAGGGAGAGAGATAACATAAATGATGATGGTCTCTACGCACCATAATCGTAATGTAGAGCTAAGAATGACTGGGAGAGAGTTGGTACCAGGGAATGAAGTTGATATCCTTGGGATGAAATATAACTCCAAACTGATTATAAAGAAACACATTGTAAATCTTGCAGCAGAGGTTGCCAGACTGTGTATGAGGCACAAGCACGCCCACACCTTGAGTATGCTCCCTTTCTTAGAATGCCTACCATCCATTTCATCATCTCCATTTCATCATCCTGGACACAGCTTTTATTTCAGCAGAGCCTTCAGCACAGGAGGGACGTGGGTGATTTTACTGTTATATACTAGGCTAACATTATCCAAGTACCATGCTTGGCTTCACTTGGCATGAACACAAGACGTGGAGCAAACCACTACACTCATTTATTCCTAGGATGACCCGTGTCTGTAATATGTTCGAACAGCATAAAGACATCAACGAAATACAGCTAGTTGACCAAATAAAATCGCTGTCCATAGATGGCTCTAACTTCATCCAGTTTCCTATATGTATAACTCTTAACATTAAAAAGGCTTTCAAATGAGCTAATGTATAGGTAACAGCTCTTAGTTTATAAATAAACTTAGGAACCTTCATCCGAATTGTTTCAAACCTGTGTAAAAGAAACAGAGAGAGAGAGAGAGAGAGAGAGAGAGAGAGAGAGAGAGAGAGAGAGAGAGAGAGAGAGAGGGACAGCGTGAAACAAGCTTTTGTGCTACAAGACGGGCAGAAAGCAGCAACTTCACCCTAGCTGTACCCTTCTCCAGAACATCACTCCATCTGAGATCATATATACCCAGGATGACTAGAGTATGGAACACATCCGTACAGCATAATGATGTCAACGAGATGGAGTCAGTTGATCAAATAAAAATGCTGGCCCACAGATGGCTCCAACTTCATCCTGTTCCCTACTTGTATGTCTCATAACAATAAAAATGCTTTCAAATGAACCGAAGTTGGTAATAGCTCGTAGCTTGCCAATAAAGTTAGGAATCCGTAACCAGTAAATAGCTTGTCAATAAAGCTAGGGATCCTTAACCTTGTCAAACCCTGCGTAAAAGAGAGAGAGAGAGAGAGAGAGAGAGAGAGAGAGAGAGAGAGAGAAAGAGAGAGAGAGAGAGAGAGAGAGAGAGAGAGAGAGAGAGAGAGAGAGAGAGAGAGAGAGAGAGAAGAGAGAGAGAGAGAGAGAGAGAGAGAGTGGTGAACACTCTCACACATCACCCACTCAGCTACTCCTATCTCAGCCCAGCATATGGTACTGTGCCTTATACAAGACCACAGTCCTACATCCCTGCAGCTGCCTCAGTACCCTACCTCTCTCAAGGGCAGGCACCTTACATGCCCTATACACCCACCACCTCAAGCTGACCACATCATGAGGAGCCAGTCTATCAGCATCCTGTCGGCCAACATTAGAGGTTTCATTATTAATGTTGGAGAGCTCACACATAGTTTTGTGAACACTCGACGTCCTGACACGATAGCTGTTGTTGAAACATTTTTGGATGACAGGACTCCAGAAAATTTTGCAAGAATTGCTGGCTACACCTCATGGATGAGAAGAGACAGGCAAGGGCAAGGAGGAGATGTTACTGTGTGCTTCTCTAAAAGTGTTCATTCCCAGCACATTGATGTTGCCATCCCTACTCATCTAGAAATGATGTTCTTCAAGCTCTGCATAAACACTAGTACCTCTGTACTAGCATGTGCAATGTACAGACCTCAGTGGCAACATGCAGACCCCATCAACTTCCTAATGGAAAATATGGACTCCCTTCTGCTACAACACAACTGTCAACGTATCATAATTGTTGGTGACCTCAAATAAACACTTTATACAGAGGGATTTTGATGACCTTCTTGCAGTATTTGACATGAGAAACTTTGTTGATGTCCCTACTTACATCTCTGGCTCCTCGCTTGACCCAGTAGTGAGTGATGTGGCAGAAGGTATAGTCACTTGTCAACCCCTCGGCTACATTGGATCATCTGACCACTAGGCTGTTTTTACGACACTTAAGATCCCAACAGAACGAGGTGAGGAGTCCACACTCACAACCTGGCTATGGGAAAGAGGTAATTGGCCAGCCCTTTGCTCTGAGCTCGCCACCACCGATTGGAATGCTCTTCTCCAAGGGGATGTTGACAACCAAGTGAAAGCCTTCACTGGACACATCCTTAATCTACAACAAGAACACATTCCTCACCGGCAATATGTGACGAAGCCTACACATCAGCCTTGGTTTGGCTTTCGTTGTAGAGAGGCTGCTACTGTTAAGTACAAAGCATGGTGAAGGTATAAGAGACATCCCAACACTTGTAACAGGAACTTGCACAGGCAAGCCTGTAGGCATATGGGTGACGTTCAAAAGTGGGCCATTGCTAAATGGGAGGTGGACACAAAAAGAAAGCTAGCATCAGGTAGGGTAGGCTCCAAAACCTGGTGGTCCATGGTCAAGGACAGACAAGGTTATCTGCCTGATGAGCTCATTCCCCCTCTAAATCGACAGGATGGGACCACCTCTACTAGTAGTCAAGAGAAGGCGGACCTCTTTGCCGAACACTTTGCTACCAAAATGCAAGTTCCTGATCCAGCAAGGGACCCTCCTTGGCTAGCTGCAAGAACTGTATCAAAACTGTCAGTGGTGACAATAAGGCAGGAGGAGGTGCATATCCTTCTTAAAACACTTGACCAAGAAAAGGTTGTGGGCCCAGACAAGTTGAGCCCAAGATTGCTGAGATGTGCAGACCAGCTAGCAGCACCTCTAACTTGCATCTTTCAGCACTGCCTAATACAGTGTAAATGGCCCTCTCTGTGGAAAGAGGCAAATGTAGTCCCTCTTCACAAAATGAAGAGCAGAGCAGAAATCAGCAACTACAGACCAGTGTCATTCCTGTCAATCACTGGTAAGATCCTTGAGACAATAATCTCAAGACAAATGACAGAGTTTTTTGACTACCACTCACTACTTTGTGATAGTCAATATGGCTTCAGGAAAGGTTACTCTGCTCGTGATCTGTTGTTAAACCTCTCCACTAAGTGGCACCAGTCACTGGATGAATCCAAAGTCAGCTGTGTGGTAGCACTGGACATTGCTGGTGCTTTTGACCGGGTGTGGCACCAGGGCCTCTTAGCAAAACTTCAAGCACTGGAAATTGCAGGCTCTACACTATGTCTCCTCAGTGATTATCTTCATGGTAGAACTCTAAGGGTAGTTCTCAATGGAATGGAATCAGCAAAACATCCTATTGGGGCAAGTGTTCCACAAGGAAGCGTGCTGGGACCATTGTTATGGAATTTCTACTTCAACGACCTTCTTCATCTCATCCCAGAATCCCATGCATATGCAGACGACTGTACACTGACATTCATCTATCCAAGAGAAGAAATGCCAGCTGCTCTAAGCTACATCAATCACCAGCTAAGAGCTATATCAGCTTGGGGAAATAGATGGCAAGTAACATTTGCACCTGAGAAAACGCAAATGATGATGGTCTCTAGGCACCATGATGGTAATGCTGGTGCAGTAGTAAGGATGAATTGGAGGGTGTTGGCACCTGGAGAAGAAGTTGATATCCTTGGGGTGAAATTTGACTCCAAACTAACCATGAAGAACCATGTAAATCTTGCAAACAAGGCAGCCAGGAAGCTTACAGCACTTCGCCGTATCTCGCATCTGCTTGACAGTAGGGGTTGTAAGATTCTGTACGAGGCACAAGTACGCTCACACATTGAGTATGCTCCACTTTCTTGGTTTGCCTGCCCCCCTCTCATCTGCGACTGCTTGACAGAGTAGAGAACAGAGCAAGACGTCTAATCTCTCACATGGACCAATCCTCGATAGACCTGTCATTTCAGCAGAACCTTCAACATAAGAGGGATGTGGGTGGCCTTACTGTTATGTACAAGGCCAATATTGTCAAAGTACCACACTTGGATCCACTTCGAGGACATCGTGAAACAAGATTCTATACCACAAGACGGGCAAAAAGCAGCAACTTCACTCTGGCTGTTCACTTCATCTGAGATCATTTATCCCCAGAATGAGTCGAGTAATAAACATATTCATACAACATTATGATGTCATCGATATAAAGTCAGTTGATTAGCTGAAAATGCTGGCCCAAAAATGGCTTCAACTTAATCCTGTTCCCTATTTGTATGTTTCATAACATTAAAAATGCTTTCAAATGCGCTGATGTAGGTAACAGCTCTTAGCTTATCAATAAAGTTAGGAAACCTTAACCTGTAAATAGTTTGTCAATAAAGCTAGGGATCCTTCACCTAACGTTGTCAAAACCTCTGTAAAAAAAGGAGAAACAGAGAGACAGAGAGACGGAGATAGAGACAGAGACAGACAGACAAACAGACAGACAGACAGACAGACAGACAGACAGACAGACAGACAGACAGAGACAAAGACACAGAGACAGAGAAAGAGAGAGAGGAAACAAATAGTAAGAATGCCTTCACTGCTTTGTTATTGTTCCAAAACTTCTACAGTGTTTGTGGATATACAATATGAGGCCGGGCGTATCATAAGTGTCTGGAGCCCACACAGCCTGCATGACAGAGGAAGCCTTTAGTTGTAGCCAGGTGGAACAACTCAGGAACTTGAAAGAAATCATTACGTCTGTGACTATGTTCAGAAACAAGCCTGGAACAACTGAATGTTTCAGAGGAAACCCTGGAACTCTACTCATATAATCAAGACAGCCTTCCTGGGATATGTAGTAAAGTTGCTGCGCAGATATTCCAACAATAGGAATCACTTCACAAGCTCCTTATATAAATAGATATGCTTCAATCTACTGCAGAAGGCCAGAGCAGGCCGACATCAAGGAACATATATTGCTCAGCTGATGTTTAGACTATCGACAAGGCCTGGAATTCCCATACTGGAATTAACTCTGCAGCAAATTCCAAGTGAAAACCTGTCAACACTATGGCCTCACAGGTAGACAGAGCTCAAAGGCCTCCATTTGACAACTCAAATACAACTTCTTTGGTCACCGTAGAGGGAACAGTTCCATTACTCAGAAACGAAGAAACTCTTGGATCGGTTAGTTCTGCTCCTACATCTGACAGTACACATTTCATTATTGCTCTCCTGCCTGCTGGCACTCATGACAGCAGTATTCTACCTGCCATTACCGAGTCAGGTTAATCTCCACCAGGGCTTGGTGCAGCTAATAAACACGTGACCAACACTGCACCTGAACAAGTACTGGAGGACGTGGAAGAGAAAGAGGAAGCTGTCTACAGCCGCCTCATCTTCCATCTACACAGTCCCAGGAAACGCTACCAGGTACACAATCATCGGATTCAACAGTAGCAGTAACTATAAGAAATCAGATGCTGAATATGCAGCAAAACAAGAGATGCAAGATGTAGGAGTTTACCTTCCCAGGCACCTACGCAGTGATCCCTGCTCCCGCTGTTACTGGAGGGGGCACACTACTTGAGGGACACCAGGTGCCATTAATGTCACAACTGGGGATATCAAGAAAGCCACTTTAGTAGAGTAAAGGAACTTCACAGACAGGATTACCAACTCTTCGCATAGATGAGTTTGGGAGAGTGTGTGAGAAGGATTTAGCTGGTAAGGAAGGAATGGTCACCAGCAGTGATAGTGGCAGCCGCTTTAAGTGGCAAGTGGTTCACAGTTCAGGAAGAAGGAAGATGAGGAGAGTTAATAGAGATGTCAAGGTAGGAAATCGATTCTCTGTTCTCCAAGACGAGTGTACTTCAGTGGTTAGTGAGGTTGAAAGTACCACTGATTCCTCTGCTAATCAAGGTAAAAATATTTTAAAAGTAGGCGATTTTCAGGTAAGATATATGGACCGTGCATTTTGTAACAGAGACAGAAAGGTCAGACAGAGAGTGTATCTTCCTGGAGCTGGTGTTGGTGACATAGTCAGCAGATTGGATATTATGGCAGGTAATGGGAACAAACCCATAATTTTAGTGCTGGGGGTAATGATATTGGGAAGGGCAGGAGAGAGGAGCTGCTGGATAAGTACAGATAAGCCATAGAAGTAGTTAGGTCTAAGGGAGGGATCCCAGTCATATGTAGTATCTTGCCTAGAAAGGGAGTGGGCATTGAATGGATGTCTAGGGCAATTGGTATAAACTGCTGGCTAGACAGGTACTGCAAGGAACTTGTAATCCCATTCATTGATAACTGGGACCTATTCTTTGGCAAACGTGATATGTATGCAATGGATGGGGTTCATCTCTCTGGGGATGGAGTGGTTGCGTTAACCAATTCAATTGAGAGGGTAACTGATGACTTGTCTAGGAATTTAAACTGATAGATTATAGAGGTATGGGTGTTTGTGGGAAACAATCAGGCTACAGCATTAGGGTTAAAAACAGCAGTTATTACTGGGATACCTCAGGGATATGTTTAAAAGACAATATTCAAAATAAAGTTGCTAGTAATGGCAAATCAACTGATCAACAAACAAAGAGAGATAGTAGAGGGCAACGAGTGACTAGCTCCCTTAATGTTTACTATACAAATAGTAGGAGTCTAAGAAATAAGATAGATGAGCTAAGATTACTTGCAAGTGTAGGTAATATAGATATTATTGGTATAACAGAGACTTGGTTCAACATGAAAGATAGAGAAATGTCTTCTGAATGCAACATACAGGGTTATAAACTATTCCATACTGATAGGGTCAACAGGAAGGGTGGTGGTGTGGCGATGTATGTCAGAGATAATTTAAATTGTTGTCTTAGACAAGATATAAGATTAGAAACATCGAACAAAGAATCTGTTTGACTACAGTTTCTCGAGGGACGTGACAAATTAACTTTGGGTGTGATTTATAGGCCACCAAACCTTGATAGGAAGGGCAGTAAGCTGTTATGGAACGAAATTCATAAGGCATCTAGATATGAAAATGTTGTGATAATGGGAGATTTTATCTTTAGACAAATTGATTGGAACAATATGACAGGAAATCTTGAGTCTAGTGACTTTCTTGATACGGTTCAGGATTGATTTTTAGAACAGGTTGTGACAGAACCAACTAGAGGAAACAATCTGCTTGATTTGGTTCTTGCCAACAAAGATTCACTAATTAATAATCTTGAGGTTAATGTTGAGCTTGGGGAAAGTGATCACAAATCACTTAGTTTCAATATATCATGGAATTACCCAGATAACTGCAATCAAATCTCTGTCCCAGATTTTCGCTTGGCCAACTTCATTGGACTGAAAAATTACCTGGGTGGGCCAAATTGGGATGACCTGACTATGGGTCAGGTAGATGATCTGGTTGCCAATATGAAGTTTTTCAGAGCATAGTTCTAGCTGCCCAGACAACTTTTGTTCTGAGTAGGGAAATTAGATCTAACAAAAATGATCCCAAATGGATAAACAATAGATTAAAACATCTCACTGGTCAAAAGAGAGGCATAAATAGGCGTATCAAAAGAGGGGATGGGCAGTTAAGAAATCAATATATTCAAATAAAGAGAGAAATAAAGAAAGGAATCAGAAAAGCAAAAAGGGATTAAGAGGCTAAGGTCGCAAGGGATTCAAAGACTAACCCAAAAGGGTTCTTTCAGGTATACAGAAGTAAGATTAGGGACAAGATTGGCCCACTTAAGAGTAACTCTGGTCAGATCACTGACAGTGATAAGGATATGTGTGAAATTCTAAATACCTACTTCCTCTCAGTTTTCACCCAGGAAAATACTAGCGATATTCCTGGAATAATAGATTATGTAGAACAGGAAGATAAACTATATATGACTGCGGTAACTAGTGATATTTTCCTCAGACAAATAGAGAAACTAAAACCTAACAAATCCCCAGGCCCTGTTGAACTGTTTGCAAGGGTGTTAAAGGAATGCAAAGAGGAACTTAGCATATCTTTGGCTAATCTTTCTAACATATCACTACAAACTGGCATAGTGCCTGATAAGTGGAAAATGACAAATGTAATACCTATTTACAAGGCAAGTGACAGGTCCTTGGCTTCGAATTATATACCAATAACCCTTACCTCCATAGTTGGAAAATTTATGGAATCAATAATTGCCGAAGCAATTCGTAGCCATCTTGATAGGCACAGATTAATTAATGAATCTCAACACGGTTTTACAGAGGAGCGTTCCTGTCTTACGAATTTACTTACATTTTTCACTAAGGTGTTTGAGGAGGTAGATCATGGTAATGAATATGATATTGTGTATATGGACTTCAGTACGTGTGGAGTGATATATGGAGGCGGGTTCAACAGTTGCGTCTGCCTGCTCAAGTACGGGAAGTGGTTTTTAAATTTTTGCATGGAATCTTGCCGTCCGGGATGGTGTTGTATAATTGGCATTTGGGGGAGGACCGGGGTTGTCCAGCGTGCGGGGTGAAGTAATCTGCTTTTCACATTGTGTATTTCTGTGAGACTTTAGGTATGGTACGTGAGTGGTTCAGTAGGGTTTTGCGCTTGATGGGGGGGGGGATGTTTGAGGGCGTTCACAGCGTTGAGTTTTGATGTAGGTGGGGTTGACATGCGTGTACAACGTGCGGTGTCGTACGTTGTGGCCGATTATATTTATGTGTCATGGGCTATGAGGCACGCTGAAGGTAATAGTAGAATTCGGGTTTTAGCGGGAACGATTTATTGGACAAAGTGTCGAAATAAGTTGATATATGAGGGGAGATGGGAGAAAGACTTCCCGTCTGAATATAAAGCCTTGGAGTTAAGAGATTTGACATAGTTTGTGAGCGTTCAGTGGGTAATCTAACGGGCTGGTCAGCTGTGACTAATTGTGTATAATAGTTATGTGAGTGTTTTGTTGTCTCCGTGTGTATATACGTCTCCTATGTGATGGTGACGTCGCTATATCTGTTAAGACTTTGTATGTACAGAAGTTAAAAGGTCTTCCGTCATTTATTTCTCGATACAAGTTCGTTAGTGTATATTTGTATATTGTGCTTCCTAGCAAAAGTGATCGGTTCTTATATTATGTTTATGTTTTATGCCGTAGTTATAGTGTGCTTTTTAGTAATATTATTTTATATTTCATGTAACTGATTGAATTATTATTTTTCTTTGTTTCATTTGAGATGTAAAATATCACATCGTAGATTAGTTTTGTTATATTGGATGTTTTTATTTTTGTGACTTGTTTTCCTTCTATGAATTGTAAATACCTATGTCTATGTTAAGACCCCGTGATAATCGCCTAAATTAATGTATGATTATCGTGGTACTCTGTTGGGCACCTGAGATCTTAGATTAAGTCTTGAATACGTGTGTGTTGACAGACGGAAGCCATACCTAGTAATGTGCCAGATGTAGTGCCATGTTGTGTATACGTGATTGCTTGTGTATGTGCGTCGTTTTGTGTGTTTGTATTTATAACAATGTTTTATTGTACAATCTTTACAATTTCCAGTGTTTGATTTTTTTTTTTTTTTTTGGACACTCTTGTTCATACCCTTGTAATGTTGTGTTTTTGTTATATATAACCTTGTTAGTGGTGTTCGTAAGTAAAAAGAAAAATATCACTGTAATATACGGTGTGTATTGTGTGAGAGTGTATTACCATAGTACTATATAGTGTCGTTATTTTTTATTTATTTAAATACACTACATAAGAATATGATACCCTGTGACCAAGGTCGAAAGACATAAACCATAACACAAAGGATAAACATTACACTCACAATAAACATATCGCACATAAACAACTGAACATTAACTATAATAGGGAAAATAACCTATACCATAAACAATACAATATAAATACACACTCCTATCTAAACACACACAATGCACAGCATATTATTTATGTTATTAGAACCCGCACATACATATATATATACATGGATAGGTACACAAGAGCTTTGGCCTGGTGGCTAAAGCTCCCGCTTCACACACGGAGGGCCCGGGTTCGATTCCCGGCGGGTGGAAACATTTCGACACGTTTCCTTACACCTGTTGTCCTGTTCACCTAGCAGCAAATAGGTACCTGGGTGTTAGTCGACTGGTGTGGGTCGCATCCTGGGGGACAAGATTAAGGACCACAATGGAAATAAGTTAGACAGTCCTCGATGACGCACTGACTTTCTTGGGTTATCCTGGGTGGCTAACCCTCCGGGGTTAAAAATCCGAACGAAATCTTATCTTATCTTATCTCAGCCGGCCACTACACCAGGTCATGAAGACAAGACACCATGCATAACACAAAGCTTACCTAACAAACAACCTACCAACAAATACATCAGCACCTAGTACAATGGTTGCAGCATACAATAGTATTGGCACCATGCCTCCTACCCCACTACCCCCCCCCCCCAATGAAAAGTCAAACCAACTGCCTCATATAATTTGCATGAAAACACACACAATAATTAACCATAGACTTGCATGTTTGCACCAAATCTCTTCAGTACTAAGGTGAACAGCCACCAACACTGACATTAAAAGTATACATATTATACACAGCTTACAGAACAAAGCATACTTTTACAAAAAGAAAATGTAATTTGACAAACAAAGCGACAACAAAGCCAATCAAAGCACTCGTTAATACAACAGTGGTGTTCTTATACGTTATTATTGGTTAAAAGTGGTCACCAAAGTCTCATTAATCTCAGATTAGCAAAATCAGGTAATTCTTTATTTTTTATCTCCTAGTGTTTAACTTCGTTACATTGAAAACTGCAGTGATCCTGTTACTTAGCTAAACCCAGGTTAAGAAATGGTTGGAAATTAACTAAATGAGAAAAAAAATACTATCGAGAAATATGGCTGGCTTTTAAATATATTATTGATCAATGAAAACATAAGCAAAATGTATCAGTACCTACAACTCCATATCTTCAATTTCTTTTTATATATTTTATTTAAAAACACAACAAAACAAAATTATGAAACCTTATGACCAAGGCAAATGCATACAACATAAACCTTACTCCATACTGGCATGCAATGTTCTCCCATCACAATTCCACTATATGGTATATATACACGGAACAACTGCATTAACCCTATGGGCTAAAACCAGCACCATAAACACAGTCCATAAAAATGCACACGCCTTTCAAAGTACATAGTGCCCTGCATTATACCTCTATGTTAATAAGACGTCGCACAATGTATGCTTACGCCACAACACACACAGAAAACCTCAGACCTCATACCCATACTCTCACAACCTGCACACCATAACATCATTTCTCTTGCTAACATATAAATGCAGGTTCCCCATATTCTCATAAAAAGCACACACAGGTTACACGAGTTGAATTCACGAGTATACACTGAAGAACAATCTCACCTAACACTTCTCCATAATTAAAGAAGCTCAATATATACTTACGCTACAACACACACAGAAAACCTCTTACCTCATACCCAATACTCTCCCAACGTACACACCATAAAACACCATTTCTCTTAGTTAACATATAATAGGTGTTCCAGTCATACTCACACACACTAGCCCCCCCAGGGAGACCAGCCCGCCGCATCCCCTGACCCCCTCCCCTCCTACATCCCCAAGATGACCCCCACCATTAAACCACGATAGCTTACAGGGAAATCCCGCTCCCACCATATCCCGTAAAGAACCCGATTTCGACACAACGTACGATGAAAGGTTGCCGCCAATACTCTTTTATGCACTCCCCCCCTCCACCTGACACCTCATAGCCCACGACACAAAAACAAAATCCACAAAAAGGTAACCAAGTGCCCGCTGCACAGGGATACCCACCCCTCCCACATCCAAACTTAAAGCCCGCAAAACCGAAATTCCCCCTCCCACCCATCGTACAACCTACCCCATCCACTCCTGTAAGTCCCCCAATCGTTCACAGAAACAGACTGCTTGAAAGGCTGTATCCTGACCCCCGCAAACCCCACAGATGCCCTCAGCTCGAATCCTCCGGTCTCTAAGAACCGCACCTGATGGCAGGATACCATGCAGGAACCTGAACATCACCTCCCACTCCCGGAGGCATAGCCTACACAACCTACCCCAAATATCCTCCCATGCATACATTGGATACGCTCCTTCCACTGTCGCCACCTCCCTTTCCTCCACCACTTTCTCTAAAACCCCCACCCTCATGTGTTTCGTATCCCTAAAATACAAAAGCACCTGCATCATGTCCTCACACATATGCAAATCCTTCCCTCCCCACCATCTTCTGATGTCCTCATACAAAAGGTGCAACCCACCACCTACACACCCCCCACTCGGAGGAACCCCCTCTTTACATATACACTCATTATCCTACTCTTTAAATTAATTAACCCCAGCCCGCCTCTGCGCACTGGGAGAGTGACAACCTCCCTCTGCAACCAATCACATCCTGACCACCAAATAAACCTAAACACTCTCCTCAATAATACCCCAATATCTGACTGCAACGAAGGGTACATAGCTACCACATGCCAAATTTTACTATATAGTAAGACATTTACTACAATGACCCGCTGATGAAGCGTTAAATGACCCGGCCATAACCCATCCAACCGTTTAGTCACCCACTCCACAACACTCCCTGAATTAACCATCCTAGCTTGCTGTGCATCCTGCATATACTCAATCCCACAAATCTTGACCCAATCCACAACATCCTACCTCCTACTACCTTCCCCTCCCACCTTCCCCTCCCAATCCCCCAACACCATAAACTTAGACTTCTCTACATTCACCCTCACACCAGTCGCCTCTCCAAACAGGTCCACAATCCTCCCCACCCCTCCTAAACCTTCCCCCTCCCGCACAAGAATCGTCCTGTCATCTACATAACCGACAATTCCCGGCACACCTCGTCCTACCCACCCCTGTCGCTCCCCCCTCACACATACCTTCACTGCTCTATAAAACGGATCCTGCAAACACGCAAAAAGTAATTGGGATAAAGAACATCCCTGCCGCAGACCTCTACCCATAGGGATCCAATCCCCCACCCTCCCATTCACCTGCACCCGAACACCCACTCCATGATACAACGTTTGCATCCACCTCACTATCTCGTCCCCAAACCCTTGCCTCCTCATTATCCACCACAATGCTTCTCTCTCGACACTATCATATGCTGCCTGCCAATCTAAGGCCAACACCCCCCCTTCATTCCTTGCACACTCTCTACAAACCCCTGAGTCACCCCGTGCCCCTGATACATGGTTCTTCCTGGCACCCCATACTAGTATGGCCTGCTGCCACCACCCTGTTGATCACATACTTCAACCTATTCCCCAATATTTTAGTGAATAACTTATAATCCGCACACAGTAAAGAAATCACCCTATAGTCCTTCACCATGCGCAGACTAGCCACCTTCGGGACCAAGACTACCACCGCCGTTGCCTGCAAAACCCCCAGTTCACCCCTTTTTTCATCTCATTCAACAACCACACCAGGGACTCCTTAAGTATGTCCCAATTTTGTAAGTAAAACTCACATGGCGGACCGTCGATTCCCGGGCATTTACCCCTACACATACTCGATAATGCCCTCCACACCTCCCCTTCTTCATTGTCTCCACCCAGTGTCTTATGGTCCCCCCTACTCAGGATATTGACCACATGCCGTCCCAACTGCCCTAACGCCCCACCCCCCTGTACACCTACACTCCTCAAAGAAGTCCCGAACCATTCATCCACATAACAACCCATCCCTTACATCGTACGAAGCACCTGCCCCACACGAAACCCTCCGACCTCCTCTTTCACTAACAAACATTTCATCTCTGTGGCCGCCTGATGCTTCTGCTGCCCCTGCAGAACACACGCTGATGGCCTGTCACCCCACAAAACTTCCTCTGACCCACCCTTAACCATCACTGCATCAAACTTCACATTCTCCAGTTCTCTGATGCGTTGCTTCAGCCCCTCTATTTCCTCTGCAGGATAGCCCCTACCCCCACCCCTCTCCCATAACAATCCCTCAACTGCCCCTCTAAATATCTTATAAATCCAAAAGTCATCTGGGCCTCCCCCTTGCCCTGTCTAACATAATATGCCCTGATCCTCCCCTTTGCCACACCATCCCACCATGCCAACATATCCCCAACAGCCCCCACCCTTGACCACAACTCCCTCCACAGTTGCACAAACCCCTCCCTCCCCCCTCCATCTGTGAGGAGCCGAACATTCAATTTCCAAAAACTCCTATGCCTCCCAGGCAACCCGTCCCACCCCACTTCAACGAAAACCGCTCGATGATCTGAATATGCTACTTCCACCACACACACCCTTTCCACCCTTACAGTCTGCGTTACTTACAAACGGTCCAGACGAGCAGCATACCCTCCTTGCGCAAACGTGTGCTCCACCTCCCACGCCTCACCCTTAGCCACATCCCACAACCCTGCCCCTCGCAAAAGATCCCCTAACACTACAGAGTAAAACCCCACCCCTCGAGGCTTCACATCATTCCTTCTCACCACACAATTCCAGTCACCCCCCTCAACTGCCATGGGGGGAAGCAACCGGAGGTGGTACACTAGCACATCCCTCACAAAGGCATTCTTGACACGTCCATCCCCCTCTGCGGGCCCATAGGCACACACTAGCGCCTCCCTCTCCCCCATCCACAGCCCGTCCACTCGCACGACCCACCCCTCCTCCCCTACCTCACTACGATACACAACAAATGGGCTGGTCTCTCGCAGAAGGATGGCGACGACCCCTTTCAATCGAGTTAAATGTGCAACAAACACCTGAAATTCATCCAGTACTAACTCACACCTGGCTTTATAATTGTGCTCTTGCACAAAAACCACATCCACTCCGCACCTACAAAGAAAACCCACAAACCACATACACTTCACTCTGTCTCGCAACCCATTTACATTTACTGAGACACACTTCAAGCCAGCTGTACCTTGTTCCCTTTCTTCACTGGTCCGCCTCTAGACGCCTGCCAGTGTCTACCACCATGCACACGACCAGACACTGGAAGTCCTCCAGTATCTGCCACCAGGCCCCTTGGCCCCTTAGGGCTGCCTCGTGCCACCTCTGCCCACACCTTGCCAGGCCTCTGCGCCGGGGTGAGGACATCATCAAAGTCTGACAGTGCCACCGCCCGTTTGCATGATCCTCCCTCTGCCTCCATAGCCACCTCCAGGAGGCCTTTGTTATGCACCACTGCCTCTATGGTGATTACATCCCAGCAGCCTGCTTCACAACCAGCTCCTCCACATCCTGGGACCATACACAAGGCACATTCCCAAGGGGTAATTCAAGCCCCTCCTCTTCTGCCTCTCCAGGTGTGTCCAAGAATCTTTTCAGCACAGTCCCTAATGTGTCTTCCACTCTCTCTTCCATGACCATCCTACCCTCCTCACCCAGCATAACTGGGCCAACAGAGGAAGGTTCCCCAGGTAGAGTCACACAAGACTCCTCAAACTGCTCCTCTCGCTCCACCTCTTCACTCCACAATGACGTCTTTGGACGTGCACCCGACTCAGGCACAACAATCACCTCCTGGACGGGCTCTTCCACTGGTTGCCACCCTACGTCCTTCTTCCACTGTTAGCGATCCCATTGTGCTGCAAAGCGATCGTACTCTCCACAAAGACGACAAGTGCGGCGTTGCCCAGCATAGGACACCATCACTTGCGTACGAAAATCGGTCATAACTATATACGACGGTATGGGAAGTTTCAAAGACATCTTCAGTGAGAAGGTACCTTCAAGGAGTCCAGCATATGTGCCCTCCATCCACTTTCCGATGGTAGCCACATGTACAGTTCCATACCTGCTGAATACGTTCCGTAAATCCGTCTCATCGGCTTCAAAAGGCACATTTCGTACCTTTTCCCAAATGAAGTAACGTGATACATCGATGATCCTCACTGTGACCGCCGGGTTGACAACCACACAACTATCTTGATATTTGTTGACCAACTACTCATAGACACTCGTTCAGAGCTTAACAAAGACCCTATAGGCCCCATTAAGTGCCACTCCATAAAGTTCTTCATCAGCGACACCATGAGCCTCCCTGATGATGGCTGGCAGGATAACAGAAGCTGTTTGGGCAGTCAGCCCCACGCACCAGCTCTATACAGACAGTGTTGATCCGCCTCCATGTCTGCTGCGCCATATTGAGAAAAATCTCAGCTTGCTTCAACGGCCAGCAGAGGGCAGTGTAACACACGTCCGCTCACTACAAAGGTCGAGCGACGAATGAGTGTCGTTATTATGTGCAAAGGTTATTGGGACTCTTGTGCATTAATTAATTATTTGTGTATCCTTTTAATTATTTCTGTCACCTTGTATCGCATTGTTTTAAATAAAAAAAATAAAAAAAAAGTCTTTAGAGACTTATTTTTGGAACAAACCAGCAGGATCTCAGAACTAGTGAACACACACGTCACCCACTTAACCACTTCTATCTTGGTTATGCAGCTGGTTTCGGGCCTTATATAAAACCACAGAGCAAAGACCCAGCAGCTATGTAGGTGTCCCACCTGTCTCATAGACAAGCACCTTACACACACACATCATCTCAAGCTGAACACAATCATGAGGAACCATACTTTTTTTTTATATTTTATTTAAAACACACATTACAATAAATAAATAAAAGCATACAGAGTCAGTTAATACAAAAACAATTATGTCCTCATAATCAAAACACACTGCTCGTTTACATTGCCTTCAGGTCTTCAAACTAGGAATAGTTAGTGGTATGGGTTTTGGCGGGAAAACAGTGAAGTCGCAGTGTAGTAATATGAGCACTAGAAGAACTAGTAATAGGCAAAATGAGGTGGATATTGGAAAGCCAGTGGCACTAATTGACAAGGACAGTAATAGGTTTAGTGGAATAACAGAAAGGAGCAGGAAGGGTAAAGAGAAAAGAGGGTCCTTAAATATATATTACACAAATAGTCGTAGTGCTAGGAATAAGATGGACGAGTTGAGACTAGTTGCTAGTGTAGGTAACATTGATGTATTTGCCATAACTGAGACGTGGTTTAATTAAAAGAGTCGGGACATGCCTGCGGAATGTCACATTCAGTGTTTTAAATTGTTCCAAGTAGATAGAAGTATCGGGAAGGGGGGTGTGGTGGCATTGTATGTCCGAGATCTCTTGAACTGTTGCATAAAAACGGTTATTAAGTCTGAAGTAACACATACAGAGTCTGTTTGAATAGAATTTTCAGAGGGGCATGAAAAATTGATTTTAGGTGTGATATACCGTCCCCCAAACTTAGATAGGGACCACGGGAGACTAATATGGGAGGAAATTGTTAGAGCCACAAGGAACGATAATGTAGTAATTCCAGGAGACTTTAACTTTAGTCATATTGATTGGAATTTCTTGACTGGGAATTTAGAATCATACAGCTTCTTAGAAGTAGTTCAGGATTGTTTTTTCAAGCAGTTTGTGACAGAACCTACAAGGGGAAATAACCTGCTTGACTTAGTTCTGGCAAACAATGAATCCCTTTTTAATAATTTAGAAATTTCAGAGGAACTGGGTGCTAGCGACCACAGATCAATTACATTTAGCATTGAATGGAAGAATGATAGTAGGGATAACTCAGTAACAGTCCCAGATTTTAGCTTAGCAGATTACAATGGGCTTAGAGAACACTTATTCTCTGTTGACAGGGGTAACGAAGAGAGCTATCAATATGACAGTTTTCTGAACACTATACATGCTGCTCAAAGAACGTTTATCCCATATAAAGAAATTAGATCAAATAGAAATGACCCAAAATGGATGAATAATAGACTGAAATATCTACTAGGGCATAAGAAAGGAATTTAGAGGCGTATCAAAAGAGGTGAGGGTCATCTTATGAATCAGTATGCTGACATTAAGAGGAACATTAAAAAGGGGATAAGAAAAGCTAAAAGGGACTATGAAATTAAAATTGCTAGGGATTCTAAAACTAACCAAAAAGTTTTTTCCAGGTATAAAGAACAAAAGTTAGAGATAAGATAGGTCCCCTTAAAAATAACTATGGGCATCTTACTGACAAAGAGAATGAAATGTGCTCGATTTTAAATAATTATTTTCTCTCGGTTTTTACACAGGAAGACACTAACAATATTCCAGCAATTAATTTTTATAGTTGACCAGAAGAAGATAAATTATGTAACATCACAGTCACTAGTGAAATGGTTGTGAAGCAGATAGACCGACTGAAGCAAAAGAAGCCACCGGGTCCTGGTCAGGTTTTTTCAAGGGCTCTTAAGGAATGCAAAATGGAACTCTGTGAACCATAAACTAATATTTTTAATTCATCTCTTCAAACAGGTGTAGTGTCTGATATGTGGAAGATGGCTAATGTAATTCCTATTTTTAAAACAGGGGACAAGTCATTACCGTCAAATTACCGCCCAGTAAGCCTGACCTCAGTTGTAGGCAAATTACTAGAGTCAATTAAAGCTGAGATTATAAGAAGCCATCTCGATAAGCATAGCTTGATTAATGATACTCAGCATGGATTCACAAGAGGCCGGTCTTGTTTAACTAATTTATTAACTTTGTGATGAATGGTTTGAAAAACCGACAAGTTGAAGATTGAGACACTTAAACCATACCCCCGGCCGGGATTGAACCCGCGGTCATAGAGTCTCAAAACTCCAGCCCGTCGCGCTAGCCACTAGACCAGCTAGCCACAATAAGATTCATCCAACTAGGTATATTTCTACACCATAGGAAAGTTAGCACAGGCACCTCTGTGACCACAAATGCAAGTTTTTACAGACGAATCTCCAGCTAGCGTGGCCGTGACGAACTCTAGCTCAAGTCCCTTCACTGCCGTCAACATGACTTAAGAAATCGTAATGACACGATTGCAAATAAACCATACCCCCGGCCGGATTGAACCCGCGGTCATAGAGTCTCAAAACTCCAGCCCGTCGCGCTAGCCACTAACCAGCTAGCCACAATAAGATTCATCCACTAGGTATATTTCTACACCATAGGAAAGTTAGCACAGGCACCTCTGTGTACTACAAATGCAAGTTTTTACAGACGAATCTCCAGCTAGCGTGGCCGTGACGAACTCTAGCTCAAGTCCCTTCACTGCCGTCAACATGACTTAAGAAATCGTAATGACACGATTGCAAATAAACCATACCCCGCGGGATTGACCCGCGGTCATGAGTCCAACTCCAGCCGTCGCGCTGCCACTAACCACTAGCCACAATAAGATTCGTCTGTAAAAACTTGCATTGTGGTCAGAGGTGCTGTGACTTCCTAGGTAGAAAATCTTTGATGAATCTATTTGGCTAGTGTTAGGGCTAGCGCGCGGCTGGAGTTGAGACTCTAGACCGGGGTCATCCGCCGGGGGTAGGTTATGCAATTGCATTCGATCTTAAGTCAGTGACGCAGTGAGGGACTTGAGCTAGAGTTCGCACGGCCACGCAGCTAGATTCGTCTGTAAAAACTTGCATTTGTGGTCACAGAGGTGCCTGTGCTAACTTTCCTATGGTGTAGAAATATACCTAGTTGGATGAATCTTATTGTGGCTAGCTGGTCTAGTGGCTAGCGCGACGGGCTGGAGTTTTGAGACTCTATGACCGCGGGTTCAATCCCGGCCGGGGGTATGGTTTATTTGCAATCGTGTCATTACGATTTCTTAAGTCATCTTGAGACACTTATGCAACATATGGGAATCTTTATTCAGGAAACGCTTCGCCACACAGTGGCTTCATCAGTCCAATACAAAGTAGAAAGGCGTAAGGAGAGGAGGAGTTTGAGGAAATCAGTCCCTCAGCCTGGAGTCGATGTGTTCAGTCCATCAATCTTGTAGAATATACAGCATAGGGCCATAGACGTAGTTTATATACTGTAGTGAGGTGAGGCGATACAGGAGGAGGTGGGGTCATAGTGGTATCATCCACTAGTCGAAGTAGGTCTTCGTCCAAACGCTGGACAAGTGTTGAAGAATTCTTTGTAACAAGATCCCATAATGCTGCAGTTTCTGACAGTTGTGATGAATGGTTTGAAAAAAACCGACAAGTTGAAGATTGAGACACTTATGCAACATATGGGAATCTTTATTCAGGAAACGTTTCGCCATACAGTGACTTCATCAGTCCATTACAAAGTAGAAAGGCGTAAGAAGAGGATGAGTTTGAGGTAATCAGTCCCTCAGCCTGGAGTCGATGTGTTCAGTCCATCAATCTTGTAGTATGTACAGCATAGGGCCGTAGACGTGGCTTATATACTGTAGTGAGGTGAGGCGAAGCAGGAGGAGGTGGGGTCATTGTGGTATCATCCACTAGTCGATGTAGGTCTTCGTCCAAAGGTTGGACAAGTGTTGAAGAATTCTTTGTAAAAAGATCCCATGATGCTGCAGTGTCTGATAGTTGTGGTGAATGGTTTGAAAAACCGAAAAACTGAAGATTGAGACACTTATGCAACATATGGGAATCTTTATTTAGGCACTTGCGTCTGCGGAAATTAGTTTCTTTGATCACTAATTGGGCGTCTCTGAATTTCATGAGATGATTGGAGGAATTTCGGTGTTGTACACAGGCGTTGTTCAAGTTATCGTTCCTACATGCGTAAATGTGTTCATTGAGGCGGGTGTCGAGGTTTCTTGCTGTTTCACCTACATAAATTTTGTCGCAGCCTCCACAGGGAATAGTGTAATAACGATAACTCCTACATGCATGCAGAAACGATAACTTGAACAACACCTGTGTACAACACCGAAATTCCTCCAATCATCTCATAAAATTCAGGGACGCCCAATTAGTGATCAAAGAAACTAATTTCCGCAGACGCAAGTGCCTCGAGTCAGCACTAATCGCTGTTTCGAATGCAATTAAACAAAACAAAGGCAGCTTCACCATCTCTGAAGTCTTAGCAAGAATCCTCCTGAAAACAGTAAACCCTGCCATCACATAGTCTCTCCAGTTAATACTTCACAAAGCACATTACAGAGAGTGAACACTGAAACAGGCCTTCTCTATCCAGTCTATATTTGTCTAACCTATTTTTGTTACCCAAGTAATAACTTTTATATCCTTTTACTCATGTACGAATTAATTGCTCTACCCTATTGTATTACTACTACTACTACAACTTATGTCACTACTACTACTACTACCACTAGTATTGCACCTCACTCTGAGCCTATATATACCCTCTGAGTCCATGTACTGTTTGTAACGGCTTGACAAAGCTCCTGGAGAGCGAAACGTTGCCACAATAAAAGGCCACATTAGTTGCACTTGTGTTCTTTTACTTTACATATTGTCGGTAATTCTACCAACAATATTGATATTATTTACTTAGATTTTAGCAAGGCTTTTGATAGACAAGAATTAGTAAGGTAGGGTAAGTCCAGTTCCCACTATTCCCCCCCCTTTTTTTTCCCCTCCCCAAAAGTGATAGTTTGATTGCCGGCTGCTTGTTAAGGTAGGGTCAGTCGAGCTCCCGCTATCCCTTCCCCTCCCTCTTCCCCCCCCCCCCGAAAGGTGACGTGTGGGGCTCCGGTCCAAACAGTAATCACTCGACTCACAGCTCCCAGCACTACTCTTGGAATGACAGAATGGGTCACCTGCCAACCAACGAGTAGAATTGAAGGGGATGGACTATCGTCCTGAGACGTCCCATGTTTTATCTACTTGCCTGTGCACATGTATGAAGAATCAGGACGTAACCCCTCATCATTGCAGCGGTAAAGAACCTGATTTCCTGTCATCTGGATAGATTATTTACGGCTAAAAGAACGAGCCGGTGGGTTGTCACCAACACCTGCGACCCCCTCCCCCCACATCATCAGCAACGGCTACGATTTCAACAACACACAGTGTCACCAAAACCAGACACCCAAGTTTTATATATATTAACGTTGAATTCAGATATTATTTATCTTTTTCATTTTTCATTTTCTTTAATGTAGGATCAACATTTCATATTTAAGTGTTTTATATTTTATACTTCCTAAATAATAAAATGTTTGTCAGTTTTTGTTCTTTTTCTATGCATTAATTTTCCTGAGGAGGAGCCAGCCTTAGTAATACTGGCTGAAGTTGTTACAGGGCTGAGTAAGCCTTCACATTGGATTTGACAAGGATGGCAACCCCATCGTGGGGATCATAGGGGGACTGTAGTGCAGTATAACCATAATGGCGGATACGTTGAGGGGCTTTGAGGCAGGTACTGTTTAGCAAAACAACATCTGGCCTCTCTGCTTCAAGGAGCTCGGCCAGTA
Organism: Cherax quadricarinatus; assembly: GCF_026875155.1. Lineage (NCBI taxonomy): Eukaryota > Metazoa > Arthropoda > Malacostraca > Decapoda > Parastacidae > Cherax > Cherax quadricarinatus. The sequence goes on along the minus strand of NC_069401.1, from coordinate 93,493,997 downwards.
GGTGTCTAATTGTAAAGTAAGAACGTACGTTGAACTGAATCACCTTAAACATGATTTAATGGTTTCGTCATAGCAAAGTTAATGTCGGGGGAGGAGTTTGGATTAAAGCCCATGATAGTGGTGTCATCAGTGGATGTGTGTTTGTAGGTGCTACGGACCCATTTCCTGGAGGGGGAGGAAGAGATGGATCTGTTTTTATGTTCTTTGGTCTGTCTGTCAGAAGTTGGGGCAGGTTTAGGTTTGAGTGGATTTTGTCTGGAGGAGGTGGAGTTGGACCTGGATGAAGTTTTGGTTGTGGTGGAGGAGTGGGCGAAGGTGGATGCAGAGGAAGTGGAAGCTTTGGTAAGGGATGAGGAAGTGGAAGCTATGGTAAGGGATGAGGAAGTGGGTAAGGAAGTGGGGGGAGGGGTGGTCGTAGCAGCAGCAGTAGGGGTGTTGGTGGGAGGTGTAGAAGTAGTGAAGAGGGGTAGGGGAGGAGGAGAGCTGGTGGGTGTAGGAAGTGGGGGGGTGGGATTGACGTCACTAGTTGTTGGTGTTGATGGAACTTCTGCAGAAGAGTTGGTGATTAAGTCCTTGGTGAATTTGAGAATTTCTTCAGAAGGTGGAGATGCTGGAAATGTAAATGAAGGCATGTTATTTAATGCAAATAACTCGTTGATGGTAGAGTTAAAGGATCCAGGCACAGCCATGTTTTGCATATGAGCGTATAGTAGACAGTAATGAACCTTCGTTACGTCACATGCTGGAGGAGTGATGGTGGTGGTGATGGAGGCGGGCTGAGTAGATGCTTGAAGTAATTTTGTAGTGTCTGCTTGCAATTTTACAATTGCGGCATACGTTGGTGCGCTGTTGGTAGATTTTTTCTTTGTTGCATCTTGTTGTTTCTTCATAATATTCTTTCTTGTAGAACATTTTGCTGCTAATGTATGGTGATCATTACTTTTGCAGTTTAAACACGCTGGTTGTGTTGGAGCATCAGCGGTACAGGAACTGAAGGTGTGTCCTTCACTACCACATGTAGTGCAGAACTTCTTGTCTTTTACTGGACATGCTTTGGTGGTGTGAAGATAAGAATAGCAGTTCCAGCAATGTTGGATGTAGTGGTATCTCTCTGCTTCTATGTAGGTGGGACTAATGTAGTAGTAGTAAACAGCAAGACCTTCGTTCAGAGCAGTGGCAGCCATGTTCACGTCGGTAAAGGTGACCTTGAGCATAGACGATGCATTCGGGATTTTGGTAATGTTATCAACAGTAGCCCAAGTATTTTGCGTTTCAATGGATGACTTGAGTTCAGCAATTGATTGAGAAGTCAAAATCTTGTCCAGTGTTTTAGGAATACTGATTTTCTTGCCCTGAGGGCAGGAGAGGATGTAACAGTAAATCCTTGAGCAGTAAGAGTAGTGGTGGCTTCTGTGGTGAGTAACTTCTCTGCTTTAGCATCATCGTGACATATAACAATGAATGCTTCTTTCATTGACAAAATAGCATTGAATTTCTCTTGCAATGCTTTCTGCACAACAGTTGCAAGAGCAAGCTCCGTTGAATCATCAACGGTACCATTTTTTGGCTTGATCTTTACACGATTTGCGTAGCTCATCGTGCAAGTCAAGAAGATTATGCTGGTAAAGGTTCCCCTCCCCAACGGGGATCGTAGGGAGACTGAGTAAGTACTGATATCTTTTATTAAGTCTTCTTTGTCTGTGTCATAGGCTGTCAGGAGAGAGTAGTCTACGTGTTTAGCAATGACTGTGCTTTCGGCACGGTGCTCAGGAGTCCAAATAATGGTGAAGCCTGCGTTGAGAAGTTTTTGTCTGGTATCGGTTGAGGTACACGTTTCGTAGGAATGTTTGTCAAGAAGGAGTTTGAAGCCTGAGTTGGTTTTGAAGACTTTAAGTTGAGGTGCACCAGTGATCTGATATAATAAATTTTCAGAACAGATAGTGGCATCAGGATTAGAGAATTTGAGGTTTAGCGAGAAGGAATTGGATTTAGAGGAAGCATAGGCAGGTGTTGGCGGTTGGGGGAGAGTGGAAGGGGGGTGGGAGGTGGAAGGCAACGAAGGCATCGTCTAATTACGAAAAGATGAAATTGACGGTGTCAATCGGCCAAAAAGTGAGAGTACTCAGCTAGGCAAGTAAGTGTAAGTAGACACACGTACTTGCCTGGCGCAGGACACTGAGGAGGTGAACTGTAGCTTGATGGAGCACTGTATATCCTGAGTGGCGGCGAGACTGGCTGTATGGTGTGCAGTCAACAGGCGAAGAGAATTCAGGCAGCAACAGGCTTCCTGGCCTTGGGTAGGCAACCACCGACGCACCAGTCCTGATGGTGGAGAGGAAGACGAGGGAGGGTCCAGCAAGCACTACTCTAAGCGAAGTCTCTCCCAACACAAGGTAATTAGAGAGAGGCGAGATCGTCGATGTGTGAGTAGTGTGTTAGGTAAGCACACGTCACCAATCGAGCTAAGTCACAAACGAGGAATGCAGCACCGTGATTGACTGAGAGCTGAAGTGACAGGATGGAGCCTTATATACCGCCAGGTGGTGAGATGTAGGCTACCAGTAGAGGTAAGAATGAAGTCGTTGCGAGGTCTGGTCCCTCTCAAATCCACCCATTCTCACTAGTAGAAGTTGTCCAAGTTGATTTCAGGTCTGTACAAAGATATCCTTGTGTTGCAGTGTCTGACAGAGTGAACATTAAAATGGTATAAAATACCGACAGGTTGTTAGGTAAGACACATATGCAACAGTTAGGTATCTTTATTTCGAAACGTTTTGCCTACACAGTAGGCTTCTTCAGTCCAGTACAGAAAAGTTGGTAGAAGCAGAAGAGACTTGACGACGATGTAATCAGTCCATCACCCTTGAAGTTTTGAGGTGGTCAGTCCCTCAGTCTGGAGAAGAGTATTGTTCCACCTGGCGGTATATAAGGCTCCATCCTGTCACTTCAGCTCCATATTGTTTCAGACTATGGAACATTACTCTTCTCCAGACTGAGGGACTGACCACCTCAAAACTTCAAGGGTGATGGACTGATTACATCGTCTTCAAGTCTCTTCTGCTTCTACCAACTTTTCTGTACTCGACTGAAGAAGCCTACTGTGTAGGCGAAACGTTTCGAAATAAAGATACCTAACTGTTGCATATGTGTCTTACCTAACTATCCTACCTATCTTTGTGTCATCGGCGAATTTGCTCATTTCACTAGTAATTCCCTCATCAAGATTATTGATATTTATTATAAACAACAACGGGCCCAAGACTGATACCTGTGGAGCGCCTCTTGTTACAGATCCCCACTCGGATTTAACCCCATTTATGGACACTCTCTGTTTCCTGTCTGTGAGCCATGACTCGATCCACGAGAGCACTTTTCCCCCAATGCCATGAGCTGCCACTTTCTTTAACAGTGTTTGGTGCGAAACACTATCAAAAGCCTTACTAAAATCTAAGTAAATATCAAATTCTTTATCGTGATCAACAGCCTCAAAAGCTTCACTGAAGAATGTTAATAAATTAGTTAGACAAGAATGGCCTCTCGTGAATCCATTCTGAGTATCATTAATCAAGCTATGCTTATCGAGATGACCTCTTATAATCTCAGCTATAAATGACTCTAGTAATTTGCCTACAATTGAGGTCAGGCTCATTGGGCGGTAATTTGACGGTAACGACTTGTCCCCTGTTTTAAAAATAGGAATTACATTAGCCATCTTCCACATATCAGACACTACACCTGTTTGAAGAGATAAATTAAAAATATTAGTTAATGGTTCACAGAGTTCCATTTTGCATTCCTTAAGAACCCTTGAAAAAAACTCACCAGGACCCGGTGACTTATTTTGCTTCAGTCTGTCTATCTGCTTCACAACCATTTCACTAGTGGCTGTGATGTTGCATAATTTATCTTCTTCTAGCCCACTCTAAAAATTAATTACTGGAATATTATTAGTGTCTTCCTGTGCAAAACCGAGAGAAAATAATTATTTAAAATCGAGCACATTTCATTCTCTTTGTCAGTAAGATGCCCATAGTTATTTTTAAGGGGACCTATCTTATCTCTGACTTTTGTTCTATATACCTGGAGAAAACTTTTCGGGTTAGTTTTTGAATCCCTAGCAACTTTAATTTCATAGTCCCTTTTAGCTTTTCTTATCCCCTTTTTAATGTCTCTCAAGAACGCACTATACATCTTGAAGAACACACTGTATAAATTGAAGAACACTCTGTACATCATGAAGAACATAATGTACATTTTAAGAATGTACTATACATTTGAATAACACTCTGTACATCTTGAAGAACACGCTGTACATCTTGAAGAACACACTGTACATCTTGAGGAGCACTCTGTACATCTTGAAGAACACACTGTACATCTTGAAGAACACGCTGTACATCTTGAAGAACACGCTGTACATCTTGAAGAACACACTGTACATCTTGAAGAACACACTGTACATCTTGAGGAGCACTCTGTACATCTTGAAGAACACACTGTACATCTTGAAGAACACACTGTACATCTTGAAGAACACACTGTACATCTTGAGGAGCACTCTGTACATCTTGAAGAACACGCTGTACATCTTGAAGAACACACTGTACATCTTGAAGAACACACTGTACATCTTGAGGAGCACTCTGTACATCTTGAAGAACACACTGTACATCTTGAAGAACACGCTGTACATCTTGAAGAACACACTGTACATCTTGAAGAACACACTGTACATCTTGAGGAGCACTCTGTACATCTTGAAGAACACGCTGTACATCTTGAAGAACACACTGTACATCTTGAGGAGCACTCTGTACATCTTGAAGAAAACACTGTACATCTTGAAGAACACGCTGTACATCTTGAAGAACACACTGTACATCTTGAAGAACACACTGTACATCTTGAGGAGCACTCTGTACATCTTGAAGAACACACTGTACATCTTGAAGAACACACTGTACATCTTGAAGAACACACTGTACATCTTGAAGAACACACTGTACATCTTGAAGAACACACTGTACATCTTGAGGAGCACTCTGTACATCTTGAAGAACACGCTGTACATCTTGAAGAACACACTGTACATCTTGAGGAGCACTCTGTACATCTTGAAGAACACACTGTACATCTTGAAGAACACACTGTACATCTTGAAGAACACACTGTACATCTTGAAGAACACACTGTACATCTTGAAGAACACACTGTACATCTTGAGGAGCACTCTGTACATCTTGAAGAACACTCTGTACATCTTGAAGAACACACTGTACATCTTGAAGAACACACTGTACATCTTGAAGAATACACTGTACATCTTGAGGAGCACTCTGTACATCTTGAAGAACACTCTGTACATCTTGAAGAACATACTGTACATCTTGAAGAACACACTGTACATCTTGAGGAGCACTCTGTACATCTTGAAGAACACACTGTACATCTTGAAGAACACACTGTACAACTTGAAGAACACACTGTGCATCATGAAGAACACACTATACATCTTGCAGAACACGTTGTACATCTTGAAGAACATTCTGTACATCTTGAAGAACACACTGTACACCTTAAAGAACACACTGTACACCTTAAAGAACACACTGTACATCTTGAGGAACAGTCTGTACATCTTGGAAAACGTGCTGTACATTTTGAAGAACACGCTGTACATCTTGTAGAACACACTGTATATCTTGAATAACACACTGCACATCTTGAAGAACACACTGTAAATCTTGAAGAACACACTGTAAATCTTAAAGAACAGTTTACATCTTGAAGAACACTGTTTATCTTGCCTCTAATATAACGGAAGCTACAAGTAATCAATTATTTATTTAGTTGGTTAATCAGTTAGTCATAATTATAATATTTCTGTTAATTTTCCTATTCTCTCCATTAACTGTTCCTTGCTTCTCTTTCTCTAATTCAACTCCCTTCCGATTACTCCTCTCATCTTCCTATTCCCTCCGTGTTCACCTCCCATTTATCCACATTTTTCCCTTTTTCTCGTCGTGTCTTTCCTCATGTTCCTCAACACACCTTCTTCATCCCGGCTGTCATGCCTTGTATGCAGTAATGTGAATTAATCTGGTGTGCAGTATTTGTTTGTCTTACCAAGCTGGCCTAGGGTAATGACTACTTCAGTAAATTACAGTAACTCAGTGCATTGATTCAGCATTCCAAATTATCTCTGCTCTTATAATTCTCTTTTTTTCTAATGTATACAAATTTGGTTTCCACACCCTGTAGTAATGGAGATATCTTCATAAAATTTCTCTCCTCCCGTGTGTTGGATAGGTCATCTTGAAGGTGCAGTAGATACTAGACTTTCCATTGTATAACTTGTAATTTCATTACCCTACTGAAGTCTCACATTTTCTAATAGCATAAGACAGATAAGCAGAACTGGCTTTTGTTTCCACAATGCAATTATCTTGTCAACTTGGGTAACTGCGCAATGATGATGTATCCAATTTTGCTAAATAAAAAAAGTAATGTTATTCTCTCAGCCAGAGTTCCTCTGTTGGTCTAGATCCGTTGAAAGGGTTCCAATCTGCAACCTCCGTGCGTCGTCAAAGTGTTGGAAGTAAAATCAATCTCTTCTCGTATCGAAACTTCGAGTTGAGATAAGCGGCACGATATTTTTCCATTCTTCCGAGTGGCCTTGATTCCCTTGGCTGCAGGATTTATGTCGGAGGATGAGGATTTATCGGCTCCACAGAATGACAGGCTAACATGTATTTTCCTCTCATCGTGTTTCCTGCCGGATTTGCGTTGAGAATTGCAGGGGCTTTGCTTAGAAGAAGCGTAGGCGTGTTGAACGTGATGACCTGTTGACCGTGATAACCTGTAGACCATGATAACCTGTTGACCGTAGAATCTTTGTATCTCAATGCCTACGTAGAGTAAACACTTCCTCGGATGGCTTGTTCGTTTCTCTCTTCTTCATAGTGCGTTATTTTCTGCAGTGTCAAACAAGACTGAAAAAAGTTATTAGTTGTAAAGAATAGACACATGTTATGACGACGATTTGCTTTGTGAATACATCTATCAAGCCATGATAAAACTCATGATAGATAAGTTAGGTTTAGATGGAATAGCTTAGGTTTAGTTGATTGAAATTAGGTCAGGCAACTTAAGTCAAGATAGTTTAAGTTAAACTAAAATAAATTAGGTGAGGCAGAGTTATATTAGAATAGGTCAGGTTAAGTTAATTAGTTAAGATAAGGTTAATTATTTTCGCTTATTCTAAATAAATCTACATGTATTCAGAGTTAGATATTAAAGGATGAGTGCAATTACTGACAAAATCTCATTTTTTATCAGTATGGGATAAAATTAAATTAACCCGTTAATGGTGAATCAAAACGAGGGTGGCGTGGTAGTACCCAAGGATCTGCTTACTGGCATTTACACCAGACACTCTAAATTTTTACTTGTGTAACACACACATACACAAGTACACACACACACACACACACACACACACACACACACACACACACACACACACACACACACACACACACACACACACACAGCCACTACATCACACACGCACGCATCAAAAGAATTCAAGAGAGTTGATCCCAGACATCGTAGCGGATTACAGAAACGAACTCACATGGATAATAACAGATGAATCCTTCCAAACCCGGATATCAGATCCTGAGGAAGGATAGAAGGAGCAGGGGGGGGAGAGGAGGAGGCTGTTACAATTAAAAAAAAACCGTGGGGTTACAAGGGAAAAGAAAAGGAAGGTATGGATATTTGGAGAAAGGGATAACATAGTAGGTCAGTGCAGTCCAGGGGTATCACAAGGTCAGTCCTTGGCATGTGTTTGTATAACCACCACATGAACTGCAGGAGACTCAAGAGGTGTTTGATGAATGCAACAGAGCAATGTGAACACTCTAGTGAAGGTGGACAAAAGGGCCCACTCAAAGTCAAGCGAATGGTCCTGATTCAAGGCCACTTCAGTCACAGGGAAGATTGATTGGGAATAACCTAGAGCCAACATAGGGGGTCCCGAACACAGAGATCACCAAGAAATGATGGATGTGATCAGCGGCAAATCTCCTGACCACACATGTAGATACTTCCAGAGATGAGGGCGAGACGAACCAGCAAGACTAGACCTATCGGACTTCACCCTGATACTCAGTACAATAGCCACATCACATATGAAGTATGCCCCATTGGAAGCTAGGCCAAGAGTTAGAGCTTGAATACATCGTGGAGCTAAACAGTCGGTGAGGGTAACAGGAGTAGTAAAGGGAAACAACTAAACTATAAAGGGGGGGGGGCTACACAGGAATGAAGACCTTCCTGCAGAGGATTCAGTGGCAACAGGAGTTCGGTTGGAAAACAGTAAAGAAATAGTGGACTTTGTAACAAAAATGTAAGGAGGCAGAGGAAAGTATTTGTTCCCACAGAGGTATACAGAAATATTGGAAGGACAGAGACGAGCCTTGGTTTACCGTGAAGGGCAGGGAGCAAAAACTAGTGCTCTAGAGAATGGAAAAAGTACAGAGGGGCCAAGGACTCAGGAGAGAATAAAGAGATTAGTCGAACGAGCCAGTAAACGAGTATGCACAGATAAGAAGGGAGGCCGCACGTGCAGTATGAAAATGAACATAGCATCGAAAGTCAAGTCGGACCCGAAACCCCTACAGGCACTCAGAGGAGACAGGGAAGTACAAATAACAAGTAACCTGGGCTGAGGAAGAATGGTGAGGGAGTCAAAGATAACGACCTGGAGGTATGTTGAGGAGCTCAACATAGGATCCAGGAGTATTTACACCACAGATGGAGGCTAAGGGACAAACGAGAAAGACAAAATCAGTTGGGGTCCCACCAACAACGAATATACCAACACGTGTATGGATGAATTACACACAACTGAGTGAGGAGGTGGAGTGCTCCTAAGTGACTTATGATACTTCAAAAGACGGTTGGAGACCATGGACAACAATCTCTCCTTTGGGTTTCATTAAGAGAGGGAGCCCGAGGGAACAAAAATATGTGTGACCACAACCACAAAATCTTCAACACTTCCTTTGAAACATGGGTTAACTACCTGAAGTATGGAAGAAGTGCAAACATAGTCGCCATCCTTGTAAGAAGGGAGAAAAACGATGAAATGAGGAGCAATAAATTTATATAGACCATGTGTTCACTTGTCACATGTTATATGTATGATAGCAAAGTCTTGGAAAAATGATTAATCAGAGGTAGAGTGGGTGGGGAGCACCTGCCTGGAGCTCGGATACAAGATTAATAAACGTACAAGCCAGCATGGATTCATGGAAGGCAAATCCTGTGTCACAAATCTACTAGAGTTTTACGACAAGGTAACTGAAGTAAGAAATGAGAGGGAGGGGTGGGTTGATTGCATTTTCTTGGACTGCAAGAAGGCCTTCGATACAGTTCCTCACAAGAGATTAGTACAGAAGCTAGAGGAACATGCACGTATAACAGGAAGGGCACTGCAATGGATCAGAGGATACCTAACAGGGAGGCAACAGCGAGTCATGGTCTGTGATGAGGTATCACAGTGGGCGCCAGTGACGAGCAGGGTCCCAAAGGGGTCAGTCCTGGGACCAGTGCTATTCTTGGTATATGTGAAGGACATGGCGGAAGGGATAGACTCAGAAGTGTCCCTGTTTGCAGATGACGTGAAGTTAATGAGGAGAATTAAATAACACGCTGACCAGACAGGTCTACAAAGAGACCTGGACAGGCTGGATGTGTGGTCCAGAAACTGGCTCCTAGAATTTAACCCCGCTAAATGCAAAGTCATGAAGATCGGAGGAGGGCAAAGAAGACTGCAGACAGAGTATAGGCTACGTGGCCAAAGGCTGCAAACCTCACTCAAGGAGAAAGACCTAGGAGTGAGTATAATAACGAGTACATCGCTAGAAGCACACATTAACCAGATAACTGCTGCGGCATATGTGCGCTTGGCAAACCTGAGAATAGCGTTCCGGTACTTCAGTAAGGAATCGTTCAAGACTTTATACACTGTGTACGTCAAGCCTATACTGGAGTACGCAGCACCAGTTTGGAACCCACACCTGGTCAAACACGTCAAGAAATTAGAGAAAGTGCAAAGGTTTGCAACAAGGCTAGTTCCAGAGCTAAGGGGAATGTCCTATGAAGAAAGGTTAAGGGAAATCGGTCTGACAACACTGGAGGACAGAAGGGTCAGGGGAGACATGATAACGACATACAAAATACTGCGTGGAATGGACAAGGTGGACAGAGACAGGATGTTCCAAAGAAGGGATAAGAAATAAGGGCCCATAACTGAAACTTGAAGATCCAGATGAGTCAAAGAGATGTTAGGAAGTATTTCTTCAGTCATAGAGTAGTTAGGAAGTGGAATAGTCTGGCAAGCGATGTAGTGGAGGCAGAAACTATACATAGTTTTAAGACGAGGTATGATAAAGCTCATGGAGCAGGGGAGAGACGACCTAGTAGCGGCCGGTGAAGAGGCGGGCCAGGAGCTGAGTCTCGACCCCTGCAATCACAATTAGGTGAGAACAATTAGGTGAGTACAGGAGGTGAAAAAAGTGACTGAAGGTACCATGAAAGCAATAGGTGAGGGCGACATGACCCAGGTGGCAAAGAGAATTGGGTGGTTTGCAAGGGGACGGAAACGGCTTCTCAAAGTAATTTTCAAGGCAGAATCAACTTGAACCATGATTCTGCAGGAGAAAGCACGACTGAGAGACAAACAAGAGTACCAGAGTGCGTACCTAGATCGAGACAGGACACAAGAGGGAAGGTTGATACTGAAAGATAGAGTACAAAAACGAAAGGAGGAATGAGAGGAAATGACAAAGATGAGCAGAAGAACCCAGATGTATGTGGAAGGGCAATCACACCCTCCAGGAACACCAGCAGAAGGACTCCAACAGCGACAACCCCAAGGCAACTGAGTAATCTAAACCGACACTCACACACTGATTCCTCTGTCCCCACCCCCACCATCACAAGCCCCACCCATACAGCAACCCTCTATGGGAACTCTGCCCCCACCCCAATTGCAACCCCCTGTAGGCCCCCGCCAGGGCTCCCGATCCCCCAAAGTTTTGCACACAAACGCAGATGGAATAACGAATAAATATGAGGAGGGGCTTTAAAGAATCAATGAGAAGTCCCCAGGTATCATAGCAA
>NC_069401.1:93472804-93477804 GCF_026875155.1 Cherax quadricarinatus | reverse complement strand
CACTCACACATACACACACACACACATACACACACACACACACACACACACACACCACACACACAAACACACACACACACACAACACACACACACACACACACTACACATCACACACACACTCACACATACACACACCACTCACACATATACACACACACACACACACACACACACACACACACACACACACACACACACACACACACACACACACAACACACACACACCCCACATGCAAATGAAGTTCCCATTTTTAAAAAAGCAGACAGAAAAGAGGCACTAAACTATAGACCTGTGTCATTGACGTGTATAGTATGCAAAGTTATGGGGGAAAAAATTATCAGGAGAGAGTGGTGGAGCACCTGGAACGGAACAAGAGTATAAACGCCAACCAGCATGGATTCATGGAAGGCAAATCCTGTGTCACAAACCTTCTGGAGTTTTATGATAAAGTAACAGAAGTAAGACACGAGAGAGAGGGGTGGGTTGATTGCATCTTCTTGGACTGCAAGAAAGCCTTCGACACAGTTCCTCACAAGAGATTAGTGCAAATGCTAGAGGATCAGGTGCATATAACAGGAACTGCATTGCAATGGATCAGAGAATACCTGACAGGGAGGTAACAATGAGTTATGGTACGTCGTGAGGTGTCACAGTGAACACCTGTGACGAGTGATGTCCCACAGGGGTCGGTCCTAGGACCAGTGCTATTTTCGGTATATGTGAATAACATGATGGAAGGGTTAGATTCAGAAGTGTCCCTGTTCGCAGATGATGTGAAGTTAATGATGAGAATTAAATCAGATGAGGATCAGGCAGGACTTCAAAGAGACTTGGACAGACTTGGCACCTTGTCAAGCAACTCTCTTCTCGAATTTAGCCCCTCCAAATGCAAAGTCATAAAGATCGGGGAAGGGCACAGAAGACCGCATACGGAGTACAGGCTAGGTGACCGATGACTGCAAACCTCGCTCAAGGAGAAAGATCTTGGGGTGAGTATAACACCGAGCATGTCTCCGGAAGCACACATCAACCAGATAATTGCTGCAGCATATGGGAGCCTGGCAAACCTGAGAACAGCGTTCCGATACCTTAGTAAGAAATCGTTCAATACGCTGTACACCGTGTAAGTCAGGCCCATACTGGAGTATGCAGCACCTGTTTGGAACTCGCACTTGAACGAGCAAGTCAAGAAATTAGAGAAAGTGCAAAGGTTTGCAACGAGGTTAGTTCCAGAGTTAAAGGAAATCTCCTATGAAGAAAAGTTGAGGGAAATCGGCCTGACGACACTGGAGGGCAGGAGGGTCAGGGGAGACATGGTAACTACATATAAAATACTTCGTGGAATGGACAAGGTGGACAAAGACAGGATGTTCGAGGGAGGGGACACAGAAACAAGAGGCCACAATTGGGAGTTGAATAGTCAGATGAGTGAAAGAGATGTTAAGGAGTATTTCTTCAGTCATAGAGTTGTTAGGCAGTGGAATAGCCTAGAAAGTGACGTAGAGGAGGCGGGAACCATACATAGTTTTAAGGCGAGGTATGATAAAGCTCATGGAGCAGGGGGAGAGAGGACCTAGTAGCAACCATTGAAGAGGCGGAGCCAGGAGCTAAGACTCGACCCTTGCAACCACAAATAATTGAGTACAAATAGGTGAGTGCACACACACACACACACACACACACACACACACACACACACACACACACACACACACACACGCACACACACAAACACAGAACACACACACACACACAGAAACACACACAGACTATACAGCAGACCATTCTACGGCAGAATCTTAGAAATCCGAAGAAAGTAGGAGCTTATTAATAACTAGTGACAGCGAATCCTATTTCCACATATAAGCAGACTGAAATAGACTGCAAGCGACTAATATGCACCGACTTGCGCCGATTTTGTGTGACGCTAAGGAAAAGACAATTTGAAAAACGTAGAGACTGATATAGTGGAAAGGAAATTATAAATGAATAAGACATTTTCTAACGTAAGTGATAATGAATTCAGGGGACTGTCAACCTGGGAAATGATGAACATTTTCTACCAGAAGTGAAGAGAATTGGCTGACAAGTTTGTATCATCTCACTTGGGTGAAGATGAACGACACTTATTTAACTCACATTTCAATCTTCAATGTAAGGTAAGAACATAAGAATATAAGAACATAAGAATGGAGAAACACTGCAGAAGGCCTACTGGCCCATACAAGGCAGGTCCTTATCAAAATGACCTAAGTAAAACTAAAAGCAAAGAGCATGGAGAAATTACAGCCTCAGGATTTCAAAAGAACCAAACACTATTGTCTTCGGGTGACAAGGATAGATAACTGAAAACAAATTTGTAATAGAAATAGCAAGGCAAAATCAAAGCTGTCATATCAATAGAAAGATGAAAAGGATTAAATTATAACATTTTTTAAAGAAAAGGGTAGCACTCACGATCGTGTGTCCTTGGGTAGGGAGTGCAACATCCAGTACCGCTACTCTTAAGGATCGTATGGTTTAGTGGATAAGGGCGTCATGTGTTTCTAGCTCTCTATGAGGCGGGCCAGTACAGCATGGGTTCGAGCCCTTGGCTAGTGCGGTGTTGTTATTGATAAATACCACTCGTTCATGTTTATAATAATAATAATAATATAATATATATTATATATTATATATTATATTTATATATATATATATATATATATATATATATATATATATATATATAATATATATATATATATATTTATATATATATATATATATATATATGCCTTAACCACAAGACCACCCAATCCTACAAAGGTGGCGCAGCCAGCATAGCTAGCTGTTTTACCGCCATCCGAGGGCATTCGGTGTCGTGGGAGCTTCTAGGCTAATTTTCATTCTCATTCCTGTTAGGTGTACTAATCGACGAGCAGCATATTTAAATTATTGTAACCACGATTCATACCACTCGTTCGTTTTACGGCAAACATGATATGTATGCAATTGATGGGGTACATCTCTCTGAGGCAGGAGTGGTAGTGTTAGCCAACTCGATCAAGGGGAATGATGATGAGCTTGCTAGGGCTTTAAACTGATAGAAGACTGAGGTATGGGTGTTTGTGGGAAACAAACAGGTTGTGGCACGAGGGATGAAAATAGTAGATATTACTAGGACACCTCATATGTTTGAATGACATTATTCATCATAAATTTACTAATAAACGCAATGGAAGTGGTCAACATACAGAAACAATTGAGGGCAGATAGTGACTAGCTCCCTTAAACCGTTTTGTTAATCATGATATAAAATTAGAAGCATTGGACACTGAGGATCATGAAAAACTAATCTTGGGTTTGATTTACATCCCCCTAACCATGATATGGAATGCAGTGAACCTCTATGAGACGAAATTCATAAGACGTCTAGATATGAAAATTTTGTGTTAATGGGAGATTTCAACTTTAGACAAAATAACTGCGACAATCTGAGAGGAAATATTGAATATTGCGAGTTTTTTATACGATCCAGGATTCCTTGGTTCTTGCCAACAAGGAATCACTAATTAATAATTTTGAGGTAAATGATAATCTTGAGGAAAGTGATCACAAAATCACTCATTTTCAAAGTATCATGGACTTACCTTATTAACCGCTGTCAAATCAATGTCCCTGACATCTGTTTTGCCGATTTCGTAGGGCTGAACTGGAATGACCTGATAATGGGCCAGATAGCTTGCGGTGGTTCCCGATATGACATATGAGAGACTTTTACAGACAAAATTAAGTGAAGAGATGGGGAGTTAAGAAATCAATATATTCATTTTAAATGAGAAATAAAAAATGAATATGAAAAGGAAAGAGATTGTGAAGCTAAAGTCGCAAGGGATTTGAAGATTAACCCAAATTGTTTCTTTCTGGTATATAGGAATAAGATTATGGACAAGATATGTCCACTCAAAAACTATTCAGGTAAGCTCACTGACAGTGACAAAGAAATGTGTAGATCATTTAACATTTATTTTCTCTGGATTTTTATGCTGGAAGACACTAGTGAAATTCCAGAAATAATGAGGTATATAGAACAGGACGAGATAAGTTAAACACATCTAGAAAAGGCAATGAGTTATTTTCTTCAAACTCAACAGTAAAGTTTATAGATTGGGCTAAGCTATTTAATTTGCCAAGGAAATGATGTATATCTACATTCTTGGGCATAAGATACAAAATATCATCAACATATCTGAACCATTTAGCTGTATTAGTTTGAAGAAAATAACTCATTGCTTTTTCTAGATGCTTTAATTATTAAGAGTAATAATGAATTCAAATTTAAAATTTACAGAAAACCTACAAATAACTGTTCCTATGTCCACTAATATTCTTCACATCAAGATAGAGTTAAACTGTTTGTTTTCTCATCAATGTTTTTGAGAGCTTTACGTATTTGTAGTCCAGAGTTCATAGATGAGGAAATATCCAAAATTTATGAAATAGGTAATGATTTGAAATACCCAAGAAACGTAATTGATAAGTCTTTTAAAATTGCTAGAAATACTTTTTACAATCCAGAAGGACAACCAACCTTATTCAACTAAAAATATGTTGGTTCTCCTTACCATGAAAACTTGGTTGATTATGCCTTCTCTTCTTAAGACTTTTAATATTAAAGGTTGTATTTAAAAATCTTGATACAGTAAAAAAAACTTTTGATAAAGAATTCCCCCCAAAATGCTGATGGATGTGTCTATAAGTTCCTTTGTAAAATTTGCGATAAAGTTTATTACGGTCAAACTGGTAAAATCTCGAACTAAGATTAAAACAACATAAATATATCATTAGAACTGGACAAGATTCCAATGCTCTATTTATTCATGTGAGAGATTTTAACCATCCAATTGATTTTCAAAAAGTTGAGAAAGTTGTATCAAACAAGTCCATGGTCGACAGAATATCATTGAATCTTGTTTCATAAAAAGCAGTTTTGACAAGAATATGAATATTTCC
>NC_069401.1:93410304-93470304 GCF_026875155.1 Cherax quadricarinatus | reverse complement strand
TATATTATATATATAGATAGATACATAGATAGATAGATAGATATACATATCCGAGTAATGCCCCAAATTTCTCTCTCTATCTCTTAACTGTTCTTTGAACTTATAGTATGAAACCTGTCCTCCCCTTTTCTCTCTGAGACTACATTTCTTCTCGAACAAAGATCTGAGAGGTCAGGACAAGTGTACTCTCTCTTGAGGTTCCCAAAGGTTTCACACCCTCGTCATGTGACCTTATGACCCCAGACTATCTGGACTCATTTTGACTTGATATTTTGTGAAACAGTTCACCAACATCACAGTGTGATGTTGGGAGAGTTGAATGAGGATAGTGTATGGTATTAGAAGAAGCATATGAGGATCATGTGTGGTGCTTATGAGGTATATGAGTACCATGCGTGATTTGAGGAGAAACTTATGAGAACCGCGTGTTATGTTAGAAGAGACAAATGAGAACCATATGTAGTGTTAGAACAGAGATATGAGGACCATGTGCAGTATTAGAATAGATATATGAAGATCATATGTGGTGTTAGAAGAGATATAAGAGGACCACGTGTGCTATTAGGAGAGAGAGATATTTGAGAGTCGTCTGTGGTGATAGAAGAGATTCAGTTGGACCATGTGTGGTGTTAGAAGAGACTCAGGAGGATCGTCAGTTAAGTTATGAGGCACATTTTGACCATGTGTTTTGATATAAGGAGAGAGACATCTCAGAAGCAGCATGTTTGGTTTTGGGAAACATCACACAGAGTCCACCTTCTGAACACCCACGATACTAGGCACTGTGAACACTTTTTGACTTTTTGTATCAGGAGGTGTCAAGACGAGTAGATAAGTAGATATTTAACACCTAAATGGAATATTATCTATCGTACCTCCAATCGTTAAAATTTTGAGTTGTCTTTGAGATATGAAGGACGTAATTTCTTTTCTAGATTTGTTTAGGTTAGAAAATGATAGATTTGTTAAAATCGAACAAAAAAGATTTTTTTCTAGCGCCGAAATGGATAATATACTTTGAATATTTAGAAGCCAACAACTTACTGCTTTCCTTCACCTGGATGTTCTTCGTTGATGACTGGTCATCTTTCCAAAAAGATTCCTCGACACTATTAGTACCTCAGAGCCAGCCATCAAATTCACACCACAGGAAGAGAAAGATTTCCGGTTAACGTTCCTTCACGTTATACTCCACACGTTTTGTGATAAGATTCTTGTTTATTGTGTACAAGAATCCAACATTCATTTGCTACATATTTGCTCCAGTCATGATAACGGAACCAAAAACTGAGTCGTTACAGGATTTTTTTAGGGGCTTCTATGATATCCAGTTCTCAGTTCCTTGATGAAATGTCTGATAATTTATGCAGGTATTTCACATGCTGCACTTCCCTCTTCAGTTCATCCCAAACAGTGACACAATAAACGTCGCACCAACCAAGAACTGTGTATTGCTCTTCCTGTCAGCAACGAAGTATCCGATTTATCTTGGGCAATAGTAGGCAGCTAGTATTAATTATCATATCTTGGGAGGGTGTGCTGTAAGAAGTATATGTGAGAAACAGCAAGATATTTCTAACCAATGGCACAAGAAGACAAATAGAACACAAATATGCATATCGGCAACATTTAGGCAACTTTATTCCGAAACGTTTCGCCTACACAGTAGGCTTCTTCAGTCGAGTACAGAAAGTAGGCAGGAGCAGTAGAGATGAGAAGACGATGTAATTAGTCCATCGCCCTTGAAGTCGTAGATTTGAGGTTGTCAGTCCCTCAGCCTGGAGAAGTTCTGTTCCAAAATCTGTTCCAAAGTTAGTTCCAGACTTTGGAACAGAACTTCTCCAGGCTGAGGGACTGACAACCTCAAATCTACGACTTCAAGGGCGATGGACTAATTACATCGTCTTCTCATCTCTACTGCTCCTGCCTACTTTCTGTACTCGACTGAAGAAGCCTACTGTGTAGGCGAAACGTTTCGGAATAAAGTTGCCTAATGTTGCCTGTGTCTTATCTACCAACCTGTCGGTATTGTATACCATTTGATAATCACAAATAAGCATGTAGCGGAGAAGTACTGAACGAGGCCAGTGTTCATCATAGGAATGGCTCATGACTACCTCATCATGGGGAAAGAAAGTGATTTTGTAACCTGAAAAATAAAAATCATCGAAAGTGTTTCAAAGTTGCCATGATGGCAGTCAACACCACGTCATAAATATTTATTCGTTATAACACTTCCAGAGCTTAACGAACAGTTACTACCCATCATGATGATGCTGTTAGATTACACCTACCAGATAGGTCATACCTACTGCATCCATTTATGCAAATATACTTCATCTCCACTTATTACCTATTAGGTATCACCGTTGGTGGGCCATTAGTTACCAGAATTTTATTTTTGTATTTTTCTTCATTTAACTTTTCTATTTTACTAAGTTTATAAAAGGAGACGTTAGACAACCATCTTCGTGTTTTCAGTGCTGATGTACGGTAACTAGGCCTAGAATCTTGGTACTATTGGCATGTACAGGTGCTCTATGCTCAAAGTGGTTGGACCCATTCCCAGCATAACTTCAAACATTTAAATTAGTTGCCTTCTAAATCCATGATGGCGAGGAGTGAAATTCACGTTTGTAGGAGCATATATGCAATATTTAATGGCTGATATATTTTATAGCAAGGATAAAAGTCATTTAATTTAGTTTGTCTGAATTTATTCGCCTTCAGAGGTCATCGACCCAGCAGCCCAGTAACAGAACAGACTTTCTGGTTCCTGGCATGATTGATCAACCTTTCAGTGCCAGCCTCCCGTAGTCCAACGTCACCACAGTAACCCAGCTGATCAGGAATGTCTCTGAGGAATCTGTAGGTAAAGACAGCTAGAGGTTTGAGTGTAATTCCCCTTATGCATGAAAGAACAGAGTTGAAGAGTCTTGGTACCTTAGCACTTTCTGAGTTATCTCTCAGTGTGCCTATCCTCACCTCCTGAGGAATTTGTGCAATAACTGGAGAATGCTTATCCTGATCGGCTTTAAATTTTCAGTCCTGGTTTCTTTTCCAGATTAAAATGGTAACTTTGATAGTTAGTTACATTAGTTCCGGTTTTCTAACTGTATTAATAGCGTAACTGATTTTCATTAAATAAAAGAAGAAGAATGCTACTTCATATCAGCTTCAAAATTTCCATGCGCATGTATTCCATAAGAAGGAAGACACTTGTAAGTTGATATTGAATACCTGGAGAGTGTACCAGCGGGAGGGTCCGTGACCGAGCCTTGTGGTGGATCAGGGCTTCATCACCGTCGGTTTATCGCTGGCCGCACGTAAACCCAAGTACGAACCACAGCTGTGTGTGTGTGTGTGTGTGTGTGTGTGTGTGTGTGTGTGTGTGTGTGTGTGTGTGTGTGTGTGTGTGTGTGTGTGTGTGTGTGTGTAAATTTGAAATTTTATTGAAACTGTATAAAATTAATGGAATCTTTGAATTTAAAGCAATTACTAGATAATACCTCTTGTAATAGGCAAAATTTATTAAATTATTTTCATTGCAATATTTTGCCTTGATTTTGGTGAGTGGCTCTTGATCCCAGGAACTAGACTCATACTCCCCTTGCCTAGATTCAGTCAGAATGCGTCCCATTCCACAAGCGTTAAATATCCCAAATGGGTTTAGCGTTTTTTCCTCAGTAATATATCTCATTAATAACAGACTCATCCAATAGAAAGACTGAAAAGTTTATTAAATTTAGTCGTACAAATAGGTGATATTTGGGTGCATCCTGAGCAAAAACTGGAGAATGCGTTACTAGCTCGGCTTTCAACTTTGGGTACTGGTGTCTCCCTTATTGGAAGCTTCGTATTGATTTTGGTCAAGTTATATTTTACCGCTTTTATTAATCAATACATTTTGTGTGAACAACTTTAGAATGTCCCTTTTGATGAGTAATGTCACAATATTTGTCTTGACTGTGTTATCTTAGGTGAGAGCTACGTAATGTACTGTGTTATCTTAGGAGAGCTATGTAATGTACTGTGTTATCTTAGATGAGAGCTACGTAATATACTGTGTTATCTTAGGTGATAGCTACGTAATGTACTGTGTTATCTTAGGTGAGAGCTACGTAATGTACTGTGTTATCTTAGGTGAGAGCTACGTAATGTATTGTGTTATCTTAGATGAGAGCTACGTAATGTACTGTGTTATCTTAGGTGAGAGCTACGTAATGTACTGTGTTATCTTAGGTGAGAGCTACGTAATGTACTGTGTTATCTTAGATGAGAGCTACGTAATGTATTGTGTTATCTTAGGTGAGAGCTACGTAATATACTGTGTTATCTTAGGTGAGAGCAACGTAATGTACTGTGTTATCTTAGGTGAGAGCTACGTAATGTACTGTGTTATCTTAGGTGAGAGCTACGTAATGTACTGTGTTATCTTAGGTGAGAGCTACGTAATGTACTGTGTTATCTTAGGTGAGAGCTACGTAATATACTGTGTTATCTTAGGTCAGAGCCACGTAATGTACTGTGTTATCTTAGATGAGAGCTACGTAATGTACTGTGTTATCTTAGGTCAGAGCCACGTAATGTACTGTGTTATCTTAGATGAGAGCTACGTAATGTATTGTGTTATCTTAGGAGAGCTATGTAATGTACTGTGTTATCTTAGGTCAGAGCTACGTAATGTACTGTGTTATCTTAGATGAGAGCTACGTAATGTACTGTGTTATCTTAGGAGAGCTATGTAATGTACTGTGTTATCTTAGGTGAGAGCTACGTAATGTACTGTGTTATCTTAGGAGAGCTATGTAATGTACTGTGTTATCTTAGATGAGAGCTACGTAATGTACTGTGTTATCTTAGGAGAGCTATGTAATGTACTGTGTTATCTTAGGAGAGCTACGTAATGTACTGTGTTATCTTAGGTGAGAGCTACGTAACGTACTGTGTTATCTTAGGTGAGAGGAACGTAATGTACTGTGTTATCTTTAGCGATAGCTACGTAATGTACTGTGTTATCTTAGGTGAGAGCTACGTTATGTACTGTGTTATCTTAGGTCAGAGCTACGTTATGTACTGTGTTATCTTAGGTCAGAGCTACGTAATGTACTGTGTTATCTTAGATGAGAGCTACGTAATGTACTGTGTTATCTTAGGAGAGCTATGTAATATACTGTGTTATCTTAGGTGAGAGCTACGTAATGTACTGTGTTATCTTAGGTGAGAGGTACGTAATGTACTGTGTTATCTTAGGTGAGAGGTACGTAATGTACTGTGTTATCTTAGGTGAGAGGTACGTAATGTACTGTGTTATCTTAGGTGAGAGCTACGTAATGTACTGTGTTATCTTAGGTGAGAGCTACGTAATGTATTGTGTTATCTTAGGAGAGCTATGTAATATACTGTGTTATCTTAGGTGAGAGCTACGTAATGTATTGTGTTATCTTAGGTGAGAGCTACGTAATGTATTGTGTTATCTTAGGAGAGCTATGTAATATACTGTGTTATCTTAGGTGAGAGCTACGTAATGTATTGTGTTATCTTAGGTGAGAGCTACGTAATGTATTGTGTTATCTTAGGAGAGCTATGTAATATACTGTGTTATCTTAGGTGAGAGCTACGTAATGTATTGTGTTATCTTAGGAGAGCTATGTAATATACTGTGTTATCTTGGGTGAGAGCTTCGTGATGCCAAACTGAAGAGGCATTCTCCGGTTATCACTATAAGACCAATATCTTAGAATACTCTCGAACATTAAATCTGGTGCAGCTCGGAATTTCCATTCAAAGTAACTCAGAAACTATTGAATGTAAACCACTCTTGCAATTAGCTGATTTTCCACCATGAAAAAAAAACCGCAAAGTGGGATTTACACAGGAAAGGCACAGTCCTGGCATCTGAGGTTTAATTAAGCATTAATGCAAATGACAAAGAAAGTTTTATTTAACATATGGTACATACCATTTATTTTTTACAGTGGTATTAATATTTATATTTTACAATGGTATTCAAGGCACAGAGATGTTACGTGAATATACAGAAATACCTAATGTACTGTATATTCACGTAACATCTCTGTGCCTTGAATACCATTATAAAAAAATAAATATTAATACCACTGTAAAAAATAAATGTTATGTACCGAATGTTAAGTAAAACTTTCTTTGTCATTTGCATTAATGCTTAATTAAACCTCAGATGCCAGGACTGTGTCTTTCCTGTGTAATTCCCAGTTTGCGGGGTTTTTTTCATGGTGGAAAGATAGCATATTGCAAGAGTGGTTTACATTCGATAGTTTCTGAGTTACTTAGATTGGAAATTCCGAGCGGCACCAGATTTAATGTTCTAGAGTATTCTAAGATATTGGTCTCATTGTGATAACCGGAGAATGCCTCTTCAGTTTGGCATCAAAGTTGATGTTTCTTAGTTGAAGGTTTGATTTAGTTTTGTGCTGAGTATGTCTTTATTTACTATGATTATTGATTAAATCGGGATCTTATCTCTCATGTGAGAATGTGGAATGCTGGTTCTGATTGTCGTCAAATCTTTAAGTCTAATATTTAAAGCACTTATTTTTTTGCCCCACTCTCCACTATTCCTTTCACGTGTATTGACGTAGAAAGGGCTGGGGTTATATAATACTGGTATACCTTCCATGGGTCGCGCAGCTATCGAAATATATCTAGTCGGAAACTTTTTACCCAACACCCTCCATATTTATTTTCTTTTTATTTGTGTCTGTGTTCATGGCGATACGTTTGCTCAATAATTATCTTTGTTCAATGTTGGTACAGTACTGGAAACAACTAGTGTTCCAGAGGGTCGTGAGACCCAGAATAACCGTTTTCTATGATTTTTACTTGTATATTCTATTATTTTTTCTGTTGTATTGTATGTTTTCTTATAGGTATGTGTGCCAGTGGGAATGGCTTACCCTGCATCCCATATCTTATATCCTATATTTTTTATCCTACATCTTTGGTACTATATTTTAAATCCTACATCTTATGTCCTATATCTTATACAGGTTCTTATATAGAAAGTGGTACTTATAACATAACTCATTATTTTCCTTTTTTTCTCTTCTATTGTTTCCTTCTTTATACAAGGTGTTGATGGAATGTGACGGCATCCAGTTATTCAGGGAGACAGTCTCTGAACCTTAGAGAGATAAGAGATGGAACTTCCCTGCCACACTAGCATGACAAAAAGCTATATTAAGCTGGGTTTCATGTGAGTAACAACCCATTAGGAAACCGGTAAGCCAGAGGAAACTTCTGGATCAAGTGAGGGAAAGTTGGAATGAACTGTTCATCATACGACTAACACCCGCATCACCAGAAATATTAAATATCTCCTGATTAGCAAGATATTACTTGAATTATTTATAAATGTTAGTTTAAATTTCCGATTAAATATTTTGGAACAATTAAGCCGAGCATATTTTATGATTTATATATAATTGTTTATAGAATATAAACAGAATTAATTAACATTTATCAAATATCCTTGAAAATATTAATATTGCGTGCTCCTTCAATTTTATTTAAATCGAGTGAAAGCCTTAAATGTAATAATATTCACAGAAATTGTAGAATAATGATTTCTCTAATTAATGGTCATTCATTTTTGGAAATATTCCAAATACTTTGGGAGTTATGTGGGAGTAAAGGGCAGATTTTTTGCAGCATTCCAAGAACTAACAAACTTTATTTTTTGTGAAATAAAGATAAGTTATTTAGAGGAAAGATATTAATTACGAATTCGTATAACCATTGTTCTCTCGGCACCAAGTGTCCAAACAACCTTACGTAGTCCCATACAGGCCTACCACCGTGTCAAAGGGTATTTTCAGTAAATCAGTCCTTTTTCAATCTTTTCTCAGTTGTTGTTTGAGGTATATTTTTGGTAAATATTTTCAAGAAAGAGTGAAAACACTTTGTCTTGTGCACCAAAACTGGAGGAAATCGGACGGTAAACAAAAGAGCTACATTTGATTGCTATGCAGCCCCCTCAAGCATTTCAGCCGCTCCATTGCTGTGAGTAAATAATAAATTTTCTTCACCATGATAGCGTGTCTGGGGAAACTTCGGCCTTCAGGATGTAACTTACCTAACGTTGTGTGTATAAATTGGCAACTTAGGGGTTGTGGTAAGTATAATGTAGTAATATGTTAGGATATACAAGGCTATGTAGAGGGATTTGTGGTCTTTGGTTGGTTAGGGAAGTAATGCCTCTTCGCACTTGAACTTTGGTATTACATCACCTGAGGTGTTAGCTCTCTGCAACACAGCTCAGTTCGTAGCTCTCTTCAGTACAACTAAGTTGTTAGTTCTCTTCAATTCAGCAGAGATGTTAGCTCTCTTCAGAACATTCCAGGTATAGTTCTCTTCAACACAGTTGAGTTTTTAGCTCTCTGTAACACATTTGAGTTGTTAACTGTCAACAACTTTTATTAGTTGTTGAGAGTTACCAACTTTTATAAGTTGTGGAAGATGAAATGATAGCTCTTTGCAAGGCAGGTGAATTGGGAGCTTTCTTTCTGCAACACATACTAGTTATTATCTCTCTCTGTAATGCACCTGAATTGACAGATTTCTTTCTGTAATACAGTTGAGTTGACGGTTCTTTCTCTGCAATATAGATGAGTTATTAGTTCTGTACAACACAGCTGAGACGTTACCTCTGTGCAACACAGCAGAGTTATTAGATTTCTCTGCATTAGTTGCTAACTCTCTCTCTGTAAAATCTATGACATCTTAGCTTTTTACAACACACCCAAGTTTTAGCTCTCTCTAAAACACAGATGAGTTGACAGTTTTTTTCTGCAACCTGTTAGAGTTTCTAGCTCTCTTTCTCTATAACACAGGTGAGTTGTTAGCTCTCTCTGTCTAAGATCTCTCTCTCTCGCTCTTTTTTTTTTTTTTTTTTTTTTTTTTTTTTTTTTTTTTACACAGGGTTTGACAAGGTTAAGGATCTCTAGCTTTATTGACAGCTATTTACAGGTTAAGGATTCCTAACTTTATTGGCAAGCTAAGAGCTGTTACCTACATCAGCTCATTTGAAAGCATTTTTATTGTTATGAGACATACAAGTAGGGAGCAGGATGAAGTTGGAGCCATCTGTAGGCCAGCATTTTCATTTGATCAACTGACGTTATCTCGTTGACATCATTATGCTGTACGAATGTGTTCCATACTCGAGTCATCCTGGGTATGTATGATCTCAGATAGAGTGATGTTCTGGAGAAGGGTACAGCCAGAGTGAAGTTGCTGCTTTCTGCCCGTCTTGTGGCATAAAAGCTTGTTTCACGCTGACCTCGAAGTGGATCCAAGTGTGGTATTTTGACAATATTGGCCTTGTACATAACAGTAAGGCCACCCACATCCCTCCTATGTTGAAGGCTCTGCTGAAATGACAGATCTATCCAGGATGGGTCCAGGCGAGAGATGAGACGTCTTGCTCTGTTCTCTACTCTGTCAAGTAGTCGCAGATGAGAGGGGGGGGGGCAGGCAAACCAAGAAAGTGGAGCATACTCAAGGTGTGAGCGTACTTGTGCCTCGTACAGGATCTTGCAACCCCTACTGTCAAGCAGATGCGAGATACGGCGAAGTGCTGTAAGCTTCCTGGCTGCCTTGTTTGCAAGATTTACAATATGGTTCTTCATGGTTAGTTTGAAGTCAAATTTCACCCCAAGGATATCAACTTCTTCTCCAGGTGCCCACATCGTCCCATTCATCCTTACTACTGCACCAGCATTACCATCATGGTGCCTAGAGACGATCATCATTTGCGTTTTCTCAGGTGCAAATGTTACTTGCCATCTATTTCCCCAAGCTGATATAGCTCTCAGCTGGTGATTGATGTAGCTTAGAGCACCTGGCATTTCTTCTCTTGGATAAGTGAATGTCAGTGTACAGTCGTCTGCATATGCATGTGATTCTGGGATGAGATGAAGAAGGTCGTTGAAGTAGACATTCCATAACAGTGGACCCAGCACACTTCCTTGTGGAACGCTTGCCCCAATAGGATGCCTTGCTGATTCCGTTCCATTGAGGACTACTACACTTAGAGATCTACCATGAAGGTAATCACTGAGGTGACATAGCGTAGAGCCTGCAATTCCCAGTGCTTGAAGTTTTGCTAAGAGGCCCTGGTGCCACACCCGGTCGAAAGCGCCAGAAATGTCCAGTGCTACCACACAGCTGACTTTGGATTCATCCAGTGACTTGTGCCATTTAGTGGAGAGGTTTAACAACTGATCAGCAGCAGAGTAACCTTTCCTGAAGCCATATTGACGATCACAAAGTAGTGAGTGGTAGTCAAAAAAATCTGTCATTTGTCTTGAGATTATTGTCTCTCTCTCTCTCTCTCTCTCTCTCTCTCTCTCTCTCTCTCTCTCTCTCTCTCTCTCTCTCTCTCTCTCTCTCTCTCTCTCTCTCTCTCTTTCTCTTTCTCTTTCTCTCTCTCTCTCTCTCTCTCTCTCTCTCTCTCTCTCTCTCTCTCTAATTTACACAAGAGTTTTACAGGGTAAAGTTAAGGGTACCTACCTTTATAAACAGGTTCAGAGTTGTTACTTTCATCATCTCATCTCAAAACCTTTCTATTGTTATGAGACTTATTAAAAGAGAATAGGATGACGCTGAAGTAGTGTTTGGGCCAGTGATTTCACTAAGCTGACTTTATTTTATCGACAACACTGGCCTTGTGCATAACAGTAAGGCCACCCACATTCCTCCAGTGTTGAAGAGTCTGCTGAAATGGCAGATCTGTCCAGGAAGAGTCCAGACGAGTGGTGAATCTTCTTGATCTGTTCTCTACTCTCTCAAGAAGTAGTAGATAAGACGAGGAGCAGGCAATCCAAGAAAGCGGAGCATACTCAAAGTATGAGCAAACTTATGCCTCGGACAGAGTCTTGCTGACTCTACCAGAGGCGAGATTTGTCTAAGTTCTGAAAACTTTCTGGTCGCCTTATTTGAAAGATTTACAACGTTGCTCTACATAGTCACTTTGGAATTAAATTTCATGCCAAGACTATCAGCCTTATCACCAGGTTCCAACACTCTCCCATTCTTTCTTACCACTTCTGCAGAATTACCATCATCATTTTTCTCAGAAAAAATGAGTCCTGTCATCATTTTCCTCAGGCTTATATAGCTGTAGGCCGTTGATTGATATAACTTCGAGCAGCAGACATTTCCTCTTTTGGATAAATAAATGTCAGTACAGTCCTCTGCATTGGATTTTGGGATGAGTCGAAGGTCATTGAAGTAAATATTTGACAGCAAGGGCCAAGCATACTTTCCTGTGGAACACTCTTACTAATAGAGTGTC
This sequence comes from Cherax quadricarinatus, assembly GCF_026875155.1. Taxonomy (NCBI): domain Eukaryota; kingdom Metazoa; phylum Arthropoda; class Malacostraca; order Decapoda; family Parastacidae; genus Cherax; species Cherax quadricarinatus. Next base: position 93,458,969 of record NC_069401.1, on the reverse strand, counting down.
TTGTTGACTCTGTATCATTGAAAACTACGCCTAGTGATTTACACGGATGGTAATCACTCAAGAGATGTAGTGCAGAACCGAAGACTCCTAGAACATGAAGTTTTGTCAAGGGTCTTGGTGCCATACTCGGTCTACACCAGAATAAATGTCCAGTGCTTCTATACAGCTGATCATGGATTCATCCGATGGCTGGTGCAAAATAATGGGAAGGTTTAACAGCAGAGTGACCTTTTCTAAAGCCATACTGACAGTCACAAAGAAGCGAATATTAATCGCACAGCGCTATCAGACTGACAGGAGTGACACTGGTCTGTAGATGTTGATTTCGGGTTTGCTCTTCTTTTCGTGAACAGAGACTACATTTGCTTCTTCCCATTCAGAAAACCATTCACCCTGTGCTAGGCAGTGCTGACAGTTGCGAGTTATAGTTGATGCTAGCTGATCTGCACAACTACTCGCAATTGTGGACTCTCCTTTTCTTTATGAGGAAGATGGACTTCATTGTTCCTGATTGTCACCTCTGACAACATCGGCAAAGTTTTTTTCGGCTAGCAAAAAAGCTTTCCTTACGTGATTAGAAACTTGCATCTTGAAAGCAAAGTGTTCGGCAAAGAGGTCAGCTTTATCCTAACTGCTTGCTGTCTTTCATGGGAAAGGTGGTCTATTTTATTTTATTATTAACACTTCGGCCGTTTTCCACCAAGACAGGGTGGCCCGAAAAAAAAAAACTTTCACCATCATTCACTCCATCACTGTCTTGCCAGAGACATGCTTACACTGCAGTTATAAAACTGCAACATTAACACGCCTCCTTCAGAGTGCAGACACTGTACCTCCCATCTCCAGGACTCAATTCCGGTCTGCCGGTTTCCCTGAATCCCTTCATGAATGTTACGTTGCAAGCACTCCAACAGCACGTCAAGTCCTAAAAAACATTTGTCTCCATTCACTCCTATCTAATACGCACACGCATGCTTGCTGGAAGTCCGAGACCCTCGCACACAAAACCTCCTTAACCCCCGCCCTCCAACCTTTCCTACGTCAACGTCTACCTTGCCTTCCCCCCACTACAGATTTACACACTCTCGAAGTCAATCTATTTCGTTCCACCCTCTCTACATGTCCGAATCACCTCAGTAACCACTTCTCTGTCCTCTGGATAAGAGTTTTGGTAATTCCACGCCTCCTCCTAATGTCAGTACTACGGATTCTCTGCATTATATTCACACAACACATTGCCCTCAGGCATGACATCTCCACTGCTTGAAGCCTTCCCCTTGTTGCAACATTTACAACCCATGCTTCATGCCCATACAAGAGCGTTGGCATAACTATACTCTCATACGGTCCCCTCTTTTCTTCCATGGATAATGTTCTTTGTCTCCACAGACTCCTCAGGGCGCCACTCACCTTTCTCCTCTCATCATTTCTTTGATTCACCTCATCTTTCATAGACCCATCTGCCCATACGTTAATTCCCAAATATCTGAATATATTCACCTCCTCCATACTCTCACTTTCCACTCTGATATCTAATCATTCGTTACCTAAACTTTTTGGTTATCCTCATCACCTTACTCTTTCCAATATTCACTTTTAATTTCCTTCTTATACATTACCAAACTCATCCTCCAACCTCTGCAACTTCTCTTCAGAATGTCCCAGGATAGAACAACTGTGACAACTCCCACTTTGTGTTACATTCTTTGTCTTTTAACACAACACCTCATGCTAACACCCGAACTTTAACCACCCTCACAACCCCATCTATAAAATATTAAACAACCATGGTGACATCACATATCCCTGTCAAAGGCCCAGTTGTACTGAGAAATAATCTCCCTCTGTCCTACATACTCTAACTTGACCCCCACTATCCTCACAAAAACTTTTCACTGCTTTCAGTAACCTCCTATTCCATATATTTGCAACATCTACCACACTGCCTCACTATCCACCCTTTCATATGCCTTTTCCAATTCCATAAATACCACAAAAAAACTCTTTACCCTTATGTTAACACTGTTCTTCTATATGTTTCACTGTAAACCCTCCTTGCTCACTGTGAAGACTTACTCAGCCCTGTAACAACTCCAGACAGTATTACTAAGGCTGGCTCCTCCTCAGGAAAATTAATGAATAGAAAAAGAAATAATAATTTACAAAGATAAACACTTTATTATTTATTAATGCAAAGATAAAACACTGAAACATGAAGGTGTATCCTACTTGAAAGAAAAATAAAAAATGAAATGGAAAAATAACATTTGAATTCAACGCTAATATGTACAGTTATACTGGGGTGTCTGGTTGAGGTTGACACCGTCTTGTAGAAATTGAAGCCGTTGCTGATGATGTGGGGGGGGGGTCACAGGTGTTGGTGACAACCCAACGACTAGTTCTTCACAGAGTCTATAGCCTTGAATAGTCAGTCCTGATGACAGGAACGTAGGTTCTTTACCACTACAAAGATGAGGGGTTGTGTCCTGTACAATTAATCAGGTAGGTAGATTATGAAGTGACGTCTCGGGACATCAGTCCATCTCCTTCAACACTTCTCGTTGGTTGGCAGGTGACCCGATCTGTCATTCCAAGCTGGATAGAGAGACAGGTTACCCACTGCTTAAGAAATCACTCTCCATGATAAGTGCAAGATACTTAAAAAAGGTGGTGATTATCTTAAAAGTCTCATGTGGAGCTTAAAACTGAAAGGACTAAGTTTATTATTGGTCAGAAGTGAAGCTTTTAACCAATATCCACTAGAATAGGAGCAGGTTTTTACTTACAGTTGTGCTGGGAGCTGTGAGTCGAGTGATTACTGTTTGGCCGGAGCCCCACACGTCACCTTTCGGTATGGGGAGAAAGGGGGGGGGGTAGCGGGAGCTAGACTTACCCTACCTTAACAAGCAGCCGGCAATCAACCTATCGTTACCATATACTCGCTCGCTACTCCTATCTGTTGAACGTTTCCCTCACATTCATCTGCTATCTGTTTTATTCTTAATTCTTTCAATTATATCTCTACTATACACTCAGGGTTAGTTGTGACTCTCCATTTTTTCTCCCAGTTAGCTGTTCTTCGTAGCTCTTTGTTCATTTTCTCAATTGCTCTCCTTTGCTTGTTGGCACCAGATATGGGGGTGGATGAAACTATATAGATAACATCGTCTGCAAATTGCGTGATGATGGTATCACTGAATTCAGGTTGTGGGAGGTCGTTTTACATATATGGTGAAGAGTATGGGGCTGAGGCATGAGCCCTGTGGTACTCCAGCTGTCGTTGTGAAGGGTGCTGCTGCCGTACCATGGATGGTGGAAATGATGTGTCTACCTGTTATTAAGAAGTTGTATATAAGTCTGAGTAAGGTCCAGTTGTGGTCTGGGAGGTCTGCTAGTTTGAAGATGAGTCCATTGGTGCCATAGGCTGTTGAAGGCTTTGTGCACATCCTTAGTAGCAATTAGGGCTAGGTTTCACTGCTTCCTCAGGCTGTCCACCGCATCAAAGATGATATTTATAGCATGTTGTGTCCCACGGTGGGACATGAAGCCAAACTGTTTTTCGGTGAAGAGGTGGTTGAATTTCATGTAGTAATTCAGTCTGATGGAGATGATTTTTTCGAAGACTTTGCCCGTGACTTCTAGTAGCTCTCTGGATTTTAGTTGTCCTTGTTGGGTTTTGCGATAAAAATCATGCTTACAGTCTTAAATGCCACTGGGAAGTGACCCGACGCCAAGATGGCATTGAAGATATTCATCAGAGACATCTTGCAGTTATGGGAGAGATACTTTAACTGCTTTGCTGTTATGCCTGAGGGGCCAGGTGCCGTATTCCTCATGCGGCCAATGACCTGAGGGTAATGGATCTGGTGAGAGAGTGTTCTTGTTCAAGAGAAGATGTGTCAATTAGCGGTATTGGGTGGAAATCTTCCAGGTTTTCGTCCCACCATTGGTTGACCCACTGTAGTGGTTGTTGTTAAATCTTCTGCTGTCACTGTGTGAGAGAATTTTCTCCCAGACTTCTCCCATTAGCCTAGCTTGGTCTTGTGGGTCATCGAACAGAGCAGTCACTTACTCATCATCTGCATCAGTGAAGGAGTGTGTAAGGTGTTGTGTGGGAGTGTGTTTAGCACCCAGCAGTCTGCGGATCTTACTCCAGAACTGTTCTGGGCGACGCTTGTACTGGTTAGATTAGAGCACAAGATATTTCCATAGGTCCCGTTATGCTGGGTGATTAGGGTGATTAGCTCTCTCCTCATCCGGTGCCTACTACACTCAGTTTGGTAGTTATTCATGCTGTCCTTAATTTCTCTGGTTGGCTTATACTGTGTATAGATCTTTAAAGTTGTTTGTTCGCAGCATGCTTCTGTGGCCTCAGTGATTCTGCCGTGGAGGGAGTTGATTGCCATATCTATTGCAGTGGAGGGTTGGTTCTCAAGAGAAATAGTACGGTCATTTCCCAGGTAGTCCCTGTAGGGGTCAAAACCTAGTGTTTTAAAGTTGGGTTTGAGGTGGGTGGGTGTTCGCAATGGTGTTGCTTGGAGCTTAATTATGACGGGAATGTGATCTGATCCGACGTTACCGCCTGTGGAGATTTGACAGTGGAACAGGTCACAATCCCTGTTGGTAAGTACTACATCGGGTGTCCCTGAATGGGGACCCACGTATGATTTAAAGAACGGTCCTTGGAATGTTAAGTTCCTTGCTGTCATTATGTCGAATAGTTGTTTTCCCTTGTGGTCGCCTTGTGGGTGGGCGGCACCACAGTTGAAGAGGGCGGGGTGATGGGCATTGAAATCGCCTGCTAAGACAGTAGGTACATTTCTACTGAGTAACCGGTTTAAGGGAATGGACTCCATGTACTGTAGTCAGGGAGAGAAGTAGCCTGTTCCCACTAGGAGCTGTCCATAAGAGGTCGTCAGTTCTATTGCTAAGATGTCCTCGTCGACATTGATGTTGCGGAATTCGTGTCCCTGCTTCACTAGGATGGCCACGTCACTGAAGGGCCCTCTGAATTTCTCAAGTGTCGAGTAACCAAGTAGTTTATTAAGTTAGTCGGGTCTGGCTGCCCTTTCATTTAGGAGGATAATGTCCGGATTGTGGTTGCACAGTTCTGTTTCAAGGAGGTAGCGGCTGTTGAAGAAGTGGTGGATGTTAATTTGCAAGATTGTGATCCCCATTATTTCGTGTGTTTGGAGTTTGTGCTGCATACAGGGATTGGGTTTCTAATGCAGTAGGAGTTTGATGTCTGTGTCCATAATTTGCTGGATACTGCGGGGGGAGGAAGCTGTAGTCCTGAGTGGGTTGCTGAGAAAGAGTCGTTGATTTTCATCATCAGTACTGTTGGTATTGGTATCATTAACTGACGAGTCAGAATTGTCTTCTGACACTTCCAGTGCCTCAGTCAGTTTCTAGATATGCTGGGTCATCATCAGTCTTGTCCCCATCATTGTTGGGAGACATTGGGTCTCTACGTGGAATTGTGGGAGAGGAAGTTGTGCTGGATGCTCAGTAGGTGCCTCACTCGGGGTAGCAGTGGGACCTGAATGGTCCTTTGGGTCAGCCTCAGTGGTGACGGATTGTGCAAAAGTGTATGTTGCATGTGCAGGGACCATAACCTCCCTGCTTGGGGTTGATAGGTTGGGTGTGGGTGCTAAGGGAAAGGGCTTCATATAGGAGTGCGCTAAGTCAGGGATGATAATGGTTGAGGCTCCATTAGCTTTGAACAGCGCATTGAGAAGGGTGCAGCAGAGCTGGTCGTCGCCCCTTGCCAAATCTTTGGCCAACAAGAACACAGCAGTGCTCTGCATTACCCCATCATGGATGGACCCTGGAGATATAGTGTGGGAGGGGGGATCTTGGGCTTGATTTGGGCCTGGATTAGGAGGGGGGGATGAGTCCAAACATTGTTGTTTGTAGAATCAGTAGGGGCCCCGCCAGAGTTCGATAAATTGGGGAAGGATTCTTGGGACAGTAGAGGAGGTGGCTGTGTAGTGGTTTTCTTGGCAATTCCCAGTTTCTTGTTGTCTAGAATTTGCTGGACAGTAGCTTTCCTGATGGGGCAGCTGGGGGAGACAGCAAGGGCTTTCCCCTTGCAGAGAGCACATTTAGGATTGCTGCTGTTGGTACAAGCCCTGTAGCCATGTTCACCAGCGCAGATGCTGCAGACAGTTTCCTCGCTGGTGCGTTTGCTGATGTTATGGCTGAAGGCATAGCACTTGAAGCACTGAGTGATGTTGACAAACTTTACCATTCTAACTTGGCCAGGTGTGCATTTGGTGCCAAAGTATTTCAAACCTTGGTCACAGACGAGCTTGGATTCTTCAGGAGATTCCAGGATTAGTTTCAGCGACTGCTGGTTGGAAGGGACTTTGGCAAACTTGTATGCCTTGAGGACCTTGAACCCGGGGCTGTCTTTGTTGATCCCTTCCACGAGGTCCTCGGCAGTATACTCACGCATGATGCTGTTGATTCGAGCAACAAACACAGACCTCTGTTCCTGGAAGTTGTCAGGGAGGATGAGGGTGATACCCTCATTGGTGAGTTTGTCTAGAACGTCTCTCTTTAGTAGTTGTAGTAACTCCTCTTCCGAGGAGAGCTGTAGTACTGCACCAGTGGGGGCTGGGAATATGACCACAGGTGCAACATTGGCATTCATAAGAATGCAGTCTAAAATCTCCCTTTTGGACTTCTGGTCATCAGTGACTCGAAGTCTGACTCCAAAACTATATCCCCAAACTATATCCACTCCAAAATTATATCCCACCTGCTTTTAATATTTATGTCTTTATCCCATCAATCCCAGCTGCTATACAAACTTTCAGTCTACCAACTGCCTCATTCACTTCCCCCACACTCACAACTGGCTCTTCCTCACTCGCACAAGATGTTTTTCCTCCTTGGCCTACACAAGTAATCACAGCTTCCCTATCATCATTAACATTTAACAATTCCTCAAAATATTCCCTCCATCTGCCGAAAACCTCTTACTCTCCATTTAATAACTCTCCTCTCATATTTTTAACTATCATATCTATTCGTTCCCTAGGCTTTCTCAGCTTATTAATCTCATGCCAATTTTTTTTCTTAATTTCAACACAATGTGTTGATAACTTCTTACCTACTCCCTCATTTGCACTCTTTTTACATTCCTCTGCCACTTAATCTGTGTTTTTCTCTCCCTATACTCCTCCCTCCTTGCATCACTTGTACTTTGTAAAAAACCCTCATATGCTAAGCTTTTGTCTCTTACTACTCTCTTTACGTCATCATTCCACCAATCGCTCTTGTTCCCTCCTGCACCCACTTTCCTGTAACCACAAACTTGTACTGAACAGTCCAACAGTATATTCTTAAACCTACCCCATACATCTTCTATGCCATTGCCTATACTCTCACTAGCCCATCTATCCTCCAATAATTCTTTAAATCTGACCCTAACTACCTCCTCCTTTAATTTATAAACCTTCACCTCTCTCTTACTTGTTGCTTCTATTTTCCTTGTGTCCATCTACCTTTTACTCTCACTGTAGCTACAACTAGAAAGTGATCTGATATATCTGTTGCCACTCTATAAACATATACATCCTGAAGTCTTTTATTTATTTCTGTTGCGTCTGCAGTATTTACAAAACTTGTTTCTGCTGTGTTCAAGCAGACTGTTTCTTCTGGCATAATGTGAGCTTTTTGCTGAGGCCAGTTAATTTCATTAGAGAGCCAGTTCGGTCCGTGGAGCCATAATTTATTATCCACAAATTTCTTGAGTGGGACACCACGTGACAACATGTCAGCTGGATTCTCTAGGGTAGAGACGTGGAGAAAGAGATAATCTCTCTGCATCTCTTTTATTTCTGCTACTCTGTTCTGTACATAGACCAACTTACTCTTATTATTTCTTAACCACTGGAGAACTGCTTCATTATCACTCCAGATCACGGTTTTTTCAATAGTGAGATGATCAAGTACTTTGTTGAGATAGACAGCTAATTTTGTACCTACATAGAGTGCTGTCAGTTCCAATTGTGGTACTGTTCTGACCTTCAAGGGTGCGACCCTGGCCTTTGAAGTAATTAGTGTACTTTCTTTATCACTACTCATGTAAGCTACAGCGCCATAACCTCTGGTTGACGCATCACAGAACACATCTAATGTATACTTGCTTCCCTCTTGACCTATTTGACTGTGAAATTTAATTTGATGAAGTTGTTTAAACTCCTTGGATATTTCATCCCATGCTTAACTCATTTCTAGAGGCAAGTTCTCATCCCATCCAATTTTGAGTTTCCATGCATCTTGCATAAACATTTTACCTTTTATGGTAATTGGTGGAACGAGTTCTAGAGGATCAAAACATTGTGATACCTCTGACAGTAAACTACGTTTAGTGAGTGTACTGCATGATTTACTGTTTACCCTTTTGAGACTCAAATTATCTTCCTGTGTGTTCCAATTAAGTCCCAGCATATTGTTGCAATCAGGAATTTCAGTATCAGGGAAATCTTCTTTGAAAAGTCCCCTTAACTGCTTTGAATTTGTATTCCACATCCTTAGAGGCATATTTGCTCCTTTCATCTCCTTGTTAGCTTCTCTGTATAAGGATTTCAAATCCTCCTCTTTATTCACAGTACCTTGAAGATTTCTTCAAATGTGTATTTAGAGTAGCTTCTAGTAAGAATGGAGAGGATGTTGCTCCAAATAATACTGATTTGAAACGATAAGTTTTCACAGGACTTTGAGGATCATGTGGATTTTCAGGTCACAAGAATCGAGTGTAATCTCTATTTATTTCTTGTAGTCCTACTTTTAAGAAAGCTTTGGAAATATCAGCCGTGTAGGCATATGGGTTTGTGCGAAATTTCATAAGCACGTCTCCAAGCTATTTAGTTAGTGAAGGTCCGGTCATCAGACAATCATTAAGACTTGCTACATCTTTATTTGCACGTGCGCTGCAATTATATACAACACGTAGTGGAGTGGTTTCAGTATCTTTTCTGACTCCATGGTGCGGGAGATAATGAGCTTCTGTCTTCAATTTATCTTCGACTACTTCCTCAATTAATTTATTGTCCAACTGTTCTTGTATGATATTATCATAGACAGTCAGTAGCTCAGGATTCTTCCTGAGCTCATGTATTTGTGCTTTCATTTGTCCGAAAGCCAGGCGATAATTGCTAGGCAGATATGGTGGATTTAATTTCCATAGTAACCTAACCCAATGCTGTCCATTTTCATATTTGACAGTGTCCAAATATTGGTTATAAGTCGAGACTCCTGTGGGCTTGGTTTATTTACATCAATACCTATCGCATCTAAATCCCACAACTTATCAACTGGTTCATTCATTTCTTTCAGTAATGATAATTTTTGCTGTGGTACATGATCAGCGGTTATTCTTGTAACTAGTACATTTTCCACTGAATCAATATCAGTTCTTTCCCACTTTGAAGGAATGGGACCACATATCATGTGGCCTCCTGCTGTTTTCAGCAATTGAACATCAGTTTACTTCTATATTTTGCACAAAACAGTGATAATAATCACTTCCAATGATTAAATCAATTGGACTAATTGTGTCCGTCTGTATGTCAGGACATGCTAACTTGCCCTTTAGCTGCTTTCAGTACTGCAACTGTTTTTTTTTAATCCCTGGACTGCACAGATTTAGGCAAAGCATCTACTACCACAGCTTCTACTGTTTTTTTCCCTGTTTCCTAGACCAACAGTGTTCTGGCTAGGTCATATGTCTGTTTACCAAATTGTGGAAAAACCAGTAATCTAACTTTTACTTTGGCATAGGGTTGTATATTCGTTTCTGCAACACTGTTCTTCTTATGAAGGACCTTTGTGAGCCTTGATCAAATAGTGTTAGCACATTGGTTTTGGTAATTTATTAGATAACTCAACTCGAGCTATCGGGAGAGCAGTTGCTTTAAACTTAAACCCCTCACATTTAATGCTGTTGCTGTTGACTTCCTGATTCTGTGGAAGTCTTCTGTTGTTCAGCAAAAGTATTTGGGGATAATTCTGTATGTGCATACCCTTGCATTTAAAACAAATTCTTCAGTAAGCATTTCTCCCTTTTGTTCACCTAAACACTTGATGCACCTTTCAGCTGATGAACACGTTGTTTACGTGCCTCCATTGATGTGTATTGACTACAATAAATGTGCCCCAAAGTGTTCCATCACAAAGTACACATTTTGGAGTACGTTTTTTTGTGACAGTCTGTTTACTGTCTGTTGTATTCACAGCTTAATAAATGCCTATATGGGATTCCCATTATGTGGTTTAGTGGGGTAGTTATACTCTTTTTATACTGAGTTGAAGGTTTATTTTCCACGGGATTTGTGGATTTTTCATCCTTGTCTCGTTGCTTGCTGCATGAAAAATATTTTTTGTGAACCATTGCTATTTCTTAACAAGTGAAATAGCATTTATTGAACATAATATTTAATCATTCAATAGTTTGTGGTGGGCAACTTTTCTTGTACAATACCCCTGATAATCAATCACATTGTCCTTAGGTCATATTTAGCACTAGAGATCTGAGACTATTGTCTAATGTATTCTAAATGCCTGTAAGTCTGAAAAACAAAGTTTGGGTGGCTTCAAGCTTGATATTAAGACTGCGTCTAACTCTAGCCTTTTCAGCATCAAAGTAATTGTCTGCTAAGACACGTAAGGCTATTTGATAATTGCCTTTAACCACCAGAAATGACTTAATCAGTTCATAGGGTTCTCCCTTCACAAGACATTTAAGATAATTGAACTTAGCAATCTCATCTATGTCAGTTCGTGAATTTACTATGGACTGAAACCCACTAATGAATTCTTCATAATTATGACCTTGGAAAATAGGTAATGACAGGGTAGGTAAACTTGGTAATGGGACACTTGTTGTTGTTACAGGTGTAACAGGTGTTTGACCACTAGTTACAGTAGGTCTCTGTGACGAAGTTTTGCGGCAGATAGCCTGTACTCCTGTCCACCTTAATTGTTTACTAAAAGTTTCCAAAACATTTTTAATTTCATCCTCAGATGGATCTGATTCAAGAAAATCCTTTTCATAATGTGTATAGTCTGAATTAATTATTACCAGACGTTGTTTAAGTAATTCAAATTTTCCTCAAGATCATCAAAAACTATGTTTGTATCTTGAGTTAATCCTATACAGACTGAAATTAGATTTTCTAATTGTGTAATCTTAGTCTGTAAAGACTGAAACTGAGTTTTCAAACAAGCCATTTTAATGGTATACTGAAAATTCTAGCACCACACTTAGAGTGTTTAAAAAACACTGTACTGCTATAAACAGCTGAGTTTTTGTTATGCTTAAGTCAGCAATAATCAGTCAGACACTACTGACCTACTAAGCTTAACCTCAGGGTCAATGACCATGAAGGGTACACAGTACATATGGCTGGTGTTTATGGCTTGAGTTTGCTGTGTCATCCTGACAATGATTAATCGGAAATAACGTTATACTCTTCATTCACTATACACTATAAATGTCACTGTATAACTGTAAATCACATGTGAATATTGCTTACACATATATAAATGTCCTTTAATATAACAGGTATATCTATAAGAAACTTAAACACAATCTCATCTCTTAATTTCTGTCTATAAACATTATAAACACTATGTGTATATACACTCAGACAAACTGAACATCAGTTGGGTTGCTGCTGTAGTCAGCGTTTTTCGAGCTTGGGAGCAGTGGATGCCGGGTGCCATCCCCCATTTTCTTGTTGGGTGAGTCACCCAGCTCTTGTTTTCTTTAGGTGAATGCTGGGTGAGCGCCCGTTTTCTTTTGGCTGCCCATTCTCTGTGATTGAGCCTGGAGGGACTCATTTATACTGATTTATATTGTAAAACACTAGTTTTACAGCTTTTTTCGAAGGACCTTGACTCGTAGGTTATTTGTACACTGTAGTACAACATATCTGGGCCACAGTGTGGCCTTTATCCGGTTCGAGCACGACCAAAATGTTGAGAAATGGGTTACCAGCTAAGTTTAAAATTTTAAATATAGGGAATACTTAGCTGATAAAAGACAGCAAATCGTCTACACAGCCGCCCCTGCAGATGAGGTCTTGAATTGTTGTCATGATCATCTCTCACCAGGCTGTAATAGATCATATTATGTAAACAATAAATTACCCCTAGGGGGTGTTATGTCAGCATATTTCATTCACGGATTGCTGACAAACTTACTTGTGTGGACTCAAAAGTGCGCACCTTACTGCCGACTATAGGTTGATTACAAACTCCTTGTGACTCAAAAACTGCGCAGTCCCCCATTCTACAAGAAATTCGTAACCTACCTTGCTCTTGTAGCGTGAGCTATGGTGTTCTTCACATCTTTGACAGGTATCGGTGACTTGATAGAAGCTGAAGTGCCCTTGGATGTCCACGTCTTCCATAGTCTAGGAATACGCACACTGGTACACTATGATCCAAAAGATTTGTCTTTATTGTTCACAATCTTATCATTGAAGAAGCTGATCACACTTCTCTTAAGTGTTTATTGTGTTTTGTGAGACACTTTGTTCATACTAACGCACAGATCAGCGTTCTTTGTTGGTTATCCTGGCGTCAGTGTGACTCTAAGTAGAGTCAAAAGTAATCGGAAGACGCCACAGCCTCATACGCCATCACTGCCCCTAGCACATAAAAGAATAGCTGACCTAGTACTTTTTGCATCCTTGCCACTTCCTCCATGAAGCAAAGCAGAATGCTTATTTCTTGCTGTCTTAAGCATAGACAACAATGTCCACTATCTATACCATGGTGATAAAGTGGGAGCAGGATTTTCTTAATTGTTCTGCTAAGGTAAGAGATGTAGATGAATGGTTCAAAGAACCGACACGTTGTTAAATTAGACACATGTGCAACTCTTGGGTATCTTTATTGAGGAAACGTTTCGCCATCAATCTGATGGACTGACCACATCGAGTCAAGGTTGAGGGACTGATTACCTCATTCTCCTCCTGTTCAAGTTTATCCTTTGTATGGACTGATGAAGCCACTGTGTGGCGAAACGTTTTCTCAATAAAGAAACCCAAGAGTTGCACATGTGTCTAATTTAACAAGGTAAGAGATGGACTGTCTTTTATTAAAATACACTTTGCAACACTGGAGTCTTGCACAGAGCCTCGGTCGCTTGACCACGTCGCATACTGGTACTGCATCTGGGATCAATTACTTGCTTTAGAAGTAAACAAGATACTTGCCCCTTCTGAGAGGGCTGGGCCCCTCAGGGCTGAAAGGGGCTGAAAGGGGCTGAAATGGGATGAAGGGGGCTGATACCCCCCTCCTGGAGAAAATTTCTCCACAACTGTCATTACTTCCTATATCATATCTTGAATACTTATTTATTCTTTTTTTTCACTAGCCAAACCCCTTTCTATGCAAAGTTCAGTCAAAGGCCCCTAATATCATTTTCACCTGGCACCCCAAATTTACCTATCACACCCTCTATAAACGTTTCTCCTACTTTAGCATTTAGGTCTCCTACCACAATTACTCTCTCACTAGGTTCACAAGTTCCTACACACTCTCTTAACAACTCCGACAATCTGTCTCCTCTACACTTCTCTCTTTTCCAGGTGCATGCACACATATTATGACCCACTTTTCGCATTCAACCCTTATTTTAATCCACATTATCCTTGAATTTATAAATTTATATCCTCTCTTCTCCTTCTGTAACTGATCCTTCAACATTAATTGTACCGCTTCATTAGCTCTAACTCTCTCAGATACTCCTTTCATAATCCCATTTATTTCTCCCAACTGAAACTCCTCTACCCCGTTCTGCTTTGTTTCGCTTAGGGCCAGGATTTTCAATTTCTTTTCTTTCATAACATTAGCAATTATCTCTTTCTTATCATCCACACTACATCCATGCACATTCAAATATCCCAGTTTCACAAAGTGTTTCTTCTTCTCCTCTTTAGTAATTTGTACAGGAGAAGGAGTTACTAGCCCATTGCTCCCAGCGTTTTAGTCGCCTCCTACGACACTCATGGTTTTGGAGGAAAGATTCTTATCCACTTCCCCATGGAAAATAGAGGAATTAAAGAAAAGCAGGACCTATTAAGAAAAAGAAGAAAAACCTAGATGTATGTGTATTTACATGAATGTGCACGCCTGTGTAGTGTGACATAAGTGTAAGTCGAAGTTGTCGACTTAAACTCTAATAGAATTCTGCAAACCAAGGACTATTACAATCCATCTAACATACACCAAACCTGCTATGGTCATTGTTTTATGATAGGTGTATCAATGTGTGAGGGAAAAGTTCACTAAATAAGAGTGGAAGACTGAATGAGTGGTGGAGATAGTACGACTGGTAGTATGACTGTTCAGAAAGGTGTATGTAAGCAGCTACCTTCCACCCTCCTCTCCACCTGGGGGAAGTCAACAAGGGACTCTTACTGACGGAGGAGCATCACTTGGCTTCCTGCACTCATCAAGTTGGTTAGTTATTTCATGCTTGAATTTTATATTAATTTACTATAGACGAGAGATCTACTCTTCTTATGATTTTTAATTTGTTTGTCTGGACTTCTTTCGATTTACATTAATAACGCAATGTTTAGTCATCACCAATTCTTTCTTCAGCTTTTCATGTGAGTGACTTCTTGCCTGGTTCATAATTAACTTTTATTTTCTTCTCAGCCTTGCTCTATGGCTCGGGTCACCAGACATAAGCGACATGAGAAGAGCAGATGAGACCAGAGTAGCAATTTCCAACTAATTTTAAGTCACTGATAATGAATATCATGGCTAAAATTGTTTGTTAGCTCTACTTTTCAATATAAACCTACGTGTTACAACAGATTCCAACAGGCTTGTGACAGTGTGTTTCTTACCACACTCACAGTCTCTCTGACCTTCATTATTGTTCCAGCAGTCATAGATGGTGGTTGTGCTGTGCAAGTTTATGTTTTGAGGTGAAAGGTAGGTGATTATCTTAGCCAAACACTTTTTAAACTTATAATAAATATTCACTGACCAAGCTAATGATATGCATGTGAGGCCACCTCGTTAATCATTGGAGCCTGGGATTAAAAAATGTTCAACATCCACCTCCCATTGAACCAAACAAAATTTTGCTACGACTTCTACACATAAAACTGGGGATCACGATAAGCTTTGTAAAAGCTATGGACAAATCTGGTCAGGGATTCAAGCATTTAACATCAAAATTCCCCTCACTGAGTGACGGTAAGAAAAAGAGAGGGAGTCTTCAATGGCCCTCAGATTCGAGAGCTTCTTAAAGATGGTGACTTTAAATTAGTCCTTCATGGGGAGGAGAAAGCTGCTTGGGAAGCATTCAAGTTAGTGGGGAAAGGATTTCTCGGAAACAGAAGGGAAGGCAACTATGAAGATTTGATGGACAACTTCATCAAGGCTTACAAGATCATGGGATGTAACATGTCACTTAAAATCCACTTTTTTATACTTACATTTAGACTTTTTTCCAGCGAACTGTGGGGTAGTTAGTGACGAACATGGTGAAAGGTTTCAAAAAGATATTTCAACCATGGAAAAATGGTACCAGGGCAAATGGGGCACAAGAATGCTTGCAGACTATTGCTGGACATTGGCAAGAGATGATTCTTCAGCTCACTATAAGCGTCAAGCAAAAAGGCAGAGAGTAGGTGCGGATTAGAGTTTAAAACATACTGACACATATTGTACGTTACAGTAATGAAATATTACACGTCTCATATCTTGAAATCTATTGCCAATAAGCATTTTTCAAGGTGATATTTAGATTCAGGACATGAAAATATATAAGAATAAACTAATCTCATTTAAGAAGCATACAACTTTTCAAAACTAAATTGACCAGTGAATATATCAGAAATTTGATATTTCATATTCTTGCTGTTCCTTCACCTTTTTGTTTATATCTACATTTCTACATCATTTCGAGAACTTTGCTGTTTTACTACTTCTGTACAAGCCAACGGTCTCTTCAAAGCCCTTATCTTGAGAACTCTGCTTTTCCTATTCTACCAGGACGGAGCTACTCTTTCTACAACATTCCATGTTTGAGAAACTTGGCCTGTTCCCTCTACCTCTGTTGCCGATCTTCAATTGTCTACCACTGGTTCAGTTAGGACGAGTTCATAGCTAATTGTTTTATATTTTTAGAGAGTTGCTTATATTTAATAAAATTTGTTTATCTTATTTTGCTATAATTTACTTTTCTATATTTTCTTTTCATAAGGAGAAGGGGGGTTCCATCAAATATTTTGAGGGTCTGAAGAGTCCCTTACACCTTCACACAAAGAATCACTGTCATATTCACTTAGTCTACCAATAAAAATAATCACCACTGTGGAGGTGCATTTCAACATATCAATTTTCGAAAATATCGATTTCGTTTACCAAAGAGTTTCCTTGAAGCAAATCCTTCCAATAGGTATTGTAAAACTGCAGAAGACTTATTGCCAACAATTACTAAGGAAACAGGAAGAAAGCCCAAGGGGAAAATAAGAATCTTAGCTTTAGCTTTTAGTCTTACAGTTCATATGAATTTGCAAAGACAATGTTTGGATATGGATTGAGTTACACTGTGCAGACACCTCCTGGACTAGATTCTTCCCCAAACCATCTCTGACGATTACCTGGAAGAAAACGATCACGCAGTTTCCTAAACCCATCAGGACCCAAAGAAACCTGATTGAAAGCTTCTTATACCCACGCAAATCCGCAACTAACCAACCATAGAAAGAACACATAAATAATTGAAAAGTCGTTAACTACCCTTCCCGGCTTTTGTTCCAATGGGGCCAATTGTCTGCTGATAGGGAGAGCACTGTTTAGATACACAGTCAAAACCTAACGCTTCAGCCCTCTATCGTAGGGGTTCTTAAATGGAGATATCGAGGGTTGTAGGTAGACACACTTGTTGGATGGTTACGATATATTGTCAAACTGAGATGATGGGAACTGGAGCCCAGTGCCTTGCCTGTCTTCGCCTGGGTGTCTACGCCGAGTGAGACCGGGGCAGAGGTACGAACGTACACATGCGCATCCCGTGACGTCACACAAAGTCACAGGCCTACAAGGGATCTCCTATCTAAAGCACATGGATGATACTAATATGCTATGCTATATAACTCAGGGATCAGCAACTATGCTGACAGCTCGGTCATGTTACGTATGTCGTCTCGACATACACTACTTTCTATAGGCTGAACAGGCAGGCGGATCTGGGCTGATTCTATACAATAACAAATTCATATATAAATTAGAACTAATGGATGGTATCATAATGGATTTTACGTAATGGGTGTTAACGTAATCATTACAAACTATAAGAACAAATCATTATACAATATGGATGGAATTGATCGATCGATCTGTATTCATGCACTCTACGGATTCTGAGGAAGAATAAATATATATATATATAAAAGGTGAAATTAACAGCAAAGGCATCTGGTGCGCACTCAGACTATTACTGTCAAATTCTCAGAATACGGAGGGAACGTGAACACGAAAATTTCTGACAAACTGACCAGCTAATAACAAAACACACAGCTGATAATTTCATTCATCTCGGACTTAAACCCAATTCTGCAAGGGTAAGGTTTATGTATGCAGAATGGTTATCATCTCTGGGAGGATCGAATTCCTCTGCAATGGCTAACACATGCCTTGACTGAGAACAGTCTGAACGAGTATCTACAAAAGATACAGCTACAATCACTAGTGACTGTGGAATTACTAACTCGTCTGCTAGGAGTACTCAACTCGACTATTCGATACAGTAATTCTTGGCTCATTACAAAGTCACTAATGGGTGCTGGTGGCTTCACAGTAAGAATAAGATCTTCCTGGAGCAGGAATCGAATCACCAGAACACAAGGGATTGGTTCTTTGGGCATTTTTGACATCCTTAACAGTAAATGGAGGATCTGCAGTAACTACACTAACGTGTCGCGATAAAGCATCTGCGACTACGTTCGACTTGCCAGGTAAATGTTCAAAAGTGGGATTGAACTCTTGGATAGTCAAGGTCCATCTGGCTAACCTTCCAGTAGGCTGTTGGTTCTGGAATAAAGGTATCAGTTCTTTCTTACTGGAGGAATGAACAAACTCGGTGGAGTGGATGACTTCCCCCAGTTGAAAAAATTAACGCTATAACACGCAATATGAGCATGGGAGAACGAATCTACTATCTCAAACTGCAAGCACAGGAGAAAAGAAATGAACACGGTGAACAATGCTGATATTCAATCTGAGTCGCACACAGTGACACGAGGTATCAGCTATAAAGAAACTACACTTACAAACGTTAACATGTGAAAGTTACTCGAGAAATAACTTCTTACAATGCACTGATTACTGTCAACTAGGATGGGATCACCATCTGGAACATTAGGAACAACAACAGACACTCTAGTGAGAACACTAGCTGTAACAGAGACGTCTTTCTGCAGACAGCATGTCACATCAACAAGAGATGGCATTACTAGTTTCAAGTAATCGTTTTCTGACAAGGCATCCCCTGTGGAGAAACTACTACTCGAACTAGCAGTCATTGCAGGGATAGGCTGTGCACTCAAGGCAGTCTGAGTGTCCTCGGACACTTGAGGCAACGGAACACTATCTTGCAAGTCTGAAGGTGTAGGTGGAACACAGATGGGAGTGAGAGAGTTACTAGTGCCTGACCGCTCGGCTACGTTAATAAGTAATGAACTAATCTATAGGAACTTAATCTGAACTTCACATTTCGCAGCACTTTAACAAATCTCAGATACAAGCTATGAGAACAAACACATTGCTCAGGGACTAGGTATTGTCTTTCAGTCGGTAGGGAAATGTTGGTACTGTGGACTGATTCATATTGACTTGGACTGGCATGATACACTAAGTGAACGTTCAAAAGTGACTGGGACATCTTCTCAGTGAAATTACTGAAGGGCATAAGTCAAAAAAAAAAATAGAAAGAATAACACAATAGGCTTAAACGGGAAGAAAATACTTAACGACTCTGCATAAGTAATTAAAAATTGACAGGTCACACAGTAAGTAAAGAACTCACACAAGAAAAATATGCAACGTAACAATCAACACTTTGAAAATCAAGAGAACTTGTGCTTTACTCAAATCTAATTTGCTCAACTTTTACTTTAAATTGAATGAATGGCACAGTGAGTTGTCTTTACTTTCAATGCAACAGGGAAATACACAATAAAATGATAAAATGGACTCAATAAAACTTGTGCAAAAATGAAACAGAGGCACAATTCACTGAAATAAAATAAAATGACACAGACAGAACAAAATATTATGCACAGAACAGAGCATATGAAACTGCACTGAAATAAACTGTAGCAATATTGCAAATAATTGCTAATAAAAAAAACACTGCTTAGAATCTCTGCAAGAAAAACTTTAGTGGCAACACAATATTTGCACAAGAACTATTGCAAAATGAATCAATGTGCAATAATAAAAATTATTACACACACAAGAAAAGAAATATATCAAGAAATGAACACTTTAACTCTTAACTGCACTCAAGCAACACTTAACAAGCAAAAGAACAATTTACTCTAAAAGAAAAACTTAAAAATTGCACTAAGAGTGAATTTGTTCAATGAAACATGAAAAATAATAGGTGCTAAAACACATAACAAAAAAAGTTTTAACACTTACAGTGATGCAGAACACAACACATCAACAAACACAGTACTAGAATTTTCTTGCAATGAAACTTGATGTGTGAAAAATTTTGTAAAAATGATTTCTTGCTTGCACAAAATAATGGCACTATTGTCTGTGGAAATAAGACAAATTAGACACTGGCTAAATGAAAGAATATGAACACAAGAATGTTCAACACACAGGGAACAAAACAAGAATACACAAATACTGGGAAGAAAAAAAAATATAACAGACAACACTGAGTTGTGATGCAGAATATGAGGTGAAAAATTTACTGAAATACTTGACTGGAATACTGAGAACACAAGGTGATTCTGAAGTGTAAACACAAGTTCTATACTGCTCATATGTTGCACACACAACAAAGGAAAAACACTAAGTACTTACTTCAAGTGTATAAAAAGACACACAACACAACAGACATAAGATAATGCACGAAAATTAACACTGAATTAAGGAGATTAAAAGAAATTAATGCAATCAGTACATGATAAACACTGAGTCTGATCAAGAGTCACTGAATGTCACTAAGAGAAAAATCACTGGAAACACAAAAGAAATGTCTCAACACTCGCAAATGTCTCTATGAAAAAAAAAATATTATCGCTGTAACGACTTGGTGAAGAATGAGGTTGATGGTAATGGAGAGTAGAGGATTGTTTATGTCGTCTTGCTGCTGTCCTCTGCACACGTGATCGTAGAATTGCGCTTACATCGACGAGAGACACACACAGGAGGCTTTTAACGGTGGCGCGAAAACACACTCTAGCTCTTGACTCCCTATGTGGTCCTTAAAATATGGTGCTACAACCCTTAGTAGTGCACCAAAACACTGAAGAAGTTAGGTGAGTGGGTAATGGCTGAGTGAGGCGTCTGAGGCCGCGTGGTGAGTGTAGTTGGGTTTGTGGGTTAACAGGGCTGAGACCGGCAATGGTGAGACACACGTGGTCGTGGGTGGCTGGGTCTATGGGTTGAACGGCGTAAGCCCCACTGAGGACAGCCACACTGCCGCGAAGATAATTCTAAGCCGACTGGCTTAAAAGCAACCCACAAAATACCACAACACCACAAGGATGAAAAAGAACACTCAGAATTGCTTGGAGCTTGAATCACAAGCGATGAAGACTACTCACATGGCTTGCTTGAGTACTGGGGTAAGACACCTGGGTTAGTTGCTAGCTGGCTTATCTTAACCTTTCACACAGAATAGCTTGATAACTTCACACGATGAGCACAGCAGAGGTGGAAGCTGGCTTGGCAGGCAAAAGAATTGGATGGGGTAGGCTAGGCTGGACTAGGACTCCGTTGTTCTGACTCCCCCACCACAGACTGGAAGCTGACTTATTTTGCAAACTCGGGTCAACCCCTCGGGAGTGATGCAAATAAGCAGATAAACACTAATAGAAAGAGACTGACCAGTGAATGGTGTAGAAGCTGGTAGGAGCTTGGGCGGGAGAACTGGTTTGAGGTAGCTGGCTGGCGTTAACCTCGGTAGGCCTACTGGGGACACGAAATGGCCGTCTTGCTGGTCGAAAGAAATCTCCGGAAATCGCTGTAATCGTCAGAATTACAGGCCCTCCCTTGCCACCATTTATCGTAGGGGTTCTTAAATGGAGATATCGAGGGTTGAAGGTAGACACACTTGTTGGATGGTTACGATATATTGTCAGACTGAGATGATGGGAACTGGAGCCCAGTGCCTTGCCTGTCTTCGCCTGGGTGTCTACGCCGAGTGAGACCGGGGCAGAGGTATGAGCGTACACATGCGCATCCCGTGACGTCACACAAAGTCACAGGCCTACAAGGGATCTCCTATCTAAAGCACATGGATGATACTAATATGCTATGCTATATAACTCAGGGATCAGCAACTATGCTGACACCTCTCCCACTACAGGCTTGGGCATCCTTTGAGAAATCCTTGAACTACTTCTTCTTGTTTGCGACGTTTCGTCACTTATTCTCTATGCATGAAACTTAGAATATGTTCGGAAAATACTATTAGGGCTCACTCACAGAGGAGTCGAGTCCTTATGCGTCTAACCCCCCGCTGTATGTACAAGATTAACTACAGGTTGCGTTCAGCAGTCACTGTCCTCGTACACATATCTCACTGAGATATGTGTATGTCGCCTAGAATGTCAGCAATGTCGTCATGGTGCACTGTGTGCACATTCGCGCATTTCTTGGAACCTTATCGAAAACAACGAAAAATACTTTGGCAACACTCATGATGACCACACTCCAGGTGAAACTGCCCACCTCTTCAGTACTGAAGATTCTTGCATTCATCGATATCTGCTTTAGCTATGTCAAAGCCGACAAAATCATCACCACCTTCGTTATGAATGTTCTCAAGGACCGTAACTGCGAAGTGGCTCCTTTCTCTGCATATTAGGCCAAGAAATTGGTGTTCCTAAAATAAAAATAGATCGCGAGGTCAATAGCCAATTGACAGGCAACCCCCGTCTACCACCACCTACACAAACACACTGCAATTTCACCTCTGTGGAAGAAACTGAAATCAGTGACCACACCCCGGCCTCACCTGGAAAAACCTGCTATTCATCACTACACTCTCGATCAAGGACATCATGTTCACAAAAGAACTTTATTCTCAATTCTGAAATGGAACTGTCAAATACTCCTCCGTTTTCCCATACAACTTCACCCCGCGACAAGTCCAAGATTTTGCGAAACAATTCATCGATGACTTCGACAATTATGAGCAACTCACATTCTTTTCAAAGAAGTGTATACAAATTTTAAGAATGGGTCTTTTCAAATAAAACAGTAAACTAATCTCATGAACTTCGGTGCCTACCAGGTGTCCCCAGCCTCCCAGCCTAAAATCTGTTATCCTTCTCCATAATGTGCTCCATAATATGTTCGGCTTCTGGGCTAATCTCTGCTTTTGTTTCTATGATGAAGGAACTGCTCTCCAACGCTGCACTCCGCTTCCCAGCTCTCTCCTTACTTAAGAGTTAGCCATCATCTCCTGAATAAACGTGAACACTTCGAAAGAAACACTCATTCCGACGATCATCTGATGTGCTGAAAGACACGGAAATACGTCGTGAGAAAGGGATCGACCCTTTCTTTCCTATTGAGTGTCCCTCCAGATTTTAATAATTATCACAGTGTCTTATCTGCCCATAATGTCGTTATTACACTTCTTTTATAATTCTTTTACCGAAGATTTTAAGCCAGATACCGCTCTCTTGATCTTATCTAGCAAAAACTGTCAGCTAGTTTTATTCCCTAACGTCTTACGTTACATAGAGATATGCAAAAAACGATATAACTAGGCCCGAGCCCTGGCGGCAAAAGCTGTCGCTTCACACGGTGAGTATCCGTGTTCGATTCCCTGCTAGGGCTGAAACATTGGGCGTGTTTCCTTACACCGGTTATCTATGTTCGCTCGTCAGTAATAATAGGTACCTGTGTGTTAGATGACCTAATTTGCCCGAAATGCTCTGCATAACAAGCAGATTTCTATATAGTAGTATGTCATTGATGTCAGCTAGGCCTGTATACCATGTACATGTACTAGTCGAAATAAAAATATGATGATTATTATAATTAGAGATACACAATACATTATATAAAAAATATAAAATATTAAAGGTAA
Source organism: Cherax quadricarinatus (assembly GCF_026875155.1). Taxonomy (NCBI): domain Eukaryota; kingdom Metazoa; phylum Arthropoda; class Malacostraca; order Decapoda; family Parastacidae; genus Cherax; species Cherax quadricarinatus. The sequence goes on along the minus strand of NC_069401.1, from coordinate 93,435,640 downwards.
ATTGTTAACTCCTCTATAAAACGATTTTTGTGTTTCCCTAGAAATCACATTAATTTTTTTAACAGAGTTGTCTAAATTTGTTTTTCACTGACCTAATTATGATACCTGAGTTTGAAGACACTGACCCAATATTATTTCCAAGTACTCTACATGTGATTAATAATATTCTATTTTTTCTTAATATTTTCATTAAAAAATAAAGTCCTAGGAATAAATCTTTGACGCATATTTTTTATTAGTGTTAATAAACACCTATTATGGCTACATTCACAGATCCAACTTTCCTCACAACCTGATATGGATCTTTCCAATGATGACTTAAGCTGCGACTCTGTCCCAGAATCTGAATATCATTTGCTAAAAAAATAACGAGCCTTCTTTTATTTTTCAGTGGTATTACCTTTTTTGGTATATGAAGCCCATCCATTCTGATTATTATTATAACCAAAAAGAAGCGCTAAATCACAAGGGCTATACAGCGCTATCCCTTCTGAGCTTTTACTGATGCAGTAGCTGCCGCTCTTCATGGTTCAGTCAACTTTGTTCTTACCTTATTTAAGTGTTTTTTTCCAGTAAGTCACCTAGATTTTGTTGACCAGACCTGTTGAAAAGTGCTCTGAATGTCTCATGAAAAATAATACCTGACTGTTGATAGGTTTATGCTTAAATTCTGATACTCTGTCAGTACAAGTTATTTAGGTGAACAGAAAAGGTTTTAGCAATGTTTCTGCTACAGTTTGAGGATACTTCCTGGAGGGGGGTATAAGGGTAGTATATCAGCGGTACGAAAATATATCTATCACCAGAAAAACTGTCCTAAAATTCGATCAACTCAGTGCAGTGGTTCTTAACCTTTTTAGGCAGTGACACAAAACTCTGTCGAGAATCTGCATGGCAACCCATATGTTCATATCCTAAATTTGCAACATAAGTGAAAAAAATAATCTTCGTCTAAAAGAAGTGTGACAGAAAGAAAACGCGAACGACAAATTATATTTATGACACTAATAAACAGAAATGATAATAATATCCGTAAGAAATATAAAACCTATTTAATCGGTATATTGGATTATTATCGTTGATGTCTGACACTGCATGGTTTTAACTAGCTCCTCAAATCATGGTGAATTAAATGCCAGACTACTTCTTATGAAATGTTCTGACTGCAGATCATTAGTGATGAAAATGCTGCCTCAGAGTAAACTTGTAACAAAGGGAAGGAGCACTTTCAGAGTTTCACCTCTACGAATCTCTTTTTTTCTGGGTAAACTTTGATTCAGAACTCAGCGATTCCTTTTGCCTTTTGAAATCGTAATGAAGTGTTTCGTTATTGTGAACCTCGACGAGCTGCTTCTCAGTTTGCTGCTGCTGATGAAACTGTTAGGAAGGTTCTCTTGTTCAGTGTTAAAGACGTTTATTGTACAAATATATTTCATCACATTCTCGGGAATATAATAAACAAATTCTATTATAAGCTTGGATGTATGTTGGAGGATGACACTCTGGACACGGATGAGTAATAATGTTTCGTCCACCAGAAGTGCACTCAAGGATGAAGATAATATAGTCTCTTAATCTCAACTTTACTCTACAAGACTTCAATTTCCCTAGAATGATGTTAGCTTCTCCTTCAGTCTAAAAATGTTTGATTACGACTTCTCATTGAAATGTTCAATGTTAATTTCATCAAAAAATATCGGCACGATGAGCCACTTGCACCATTCATTTGTGGCCAATGTTGATTCTTTTCAGTTTCAAATTTCGTTTCAAATTTCAAGCAATTGTTGGAGCACCTTTCCTCCTAACAGCCAATTTACCTCAAAATAATACAACAGGTGCACACCGTCCAAATCAAGATCAGAACATATCTGAATGTAGATCCTGGAGTTCAGAGCCCTAGCTTTAATGACATTAACGATCTGAATGATTTGTATCACATTCTGCAACTCTCGTGCCGACCTCTCAGAAGGAAGATTTTCATGGTGATACAGTGAACAATCAGCACCAGCAAATTTTCCTCTGTCATTCTAGCAGTGAAAAACTGACGTTCTCCCAATATTGCTGGTGCTCCTTCACAATAAATTCCACTTAAGATTTGCTGATTCCACTCAAGGCCTTCTTTGAAGAATGGGTCAACAATCTTTAAAATATCTCCATTTTGTGGTGGTGTGTAATGGCCGACAGAAGAGTAATTTCTCTTCCTTTTCTTCAGAGCCTTGATACCGTACGTATTCCATGAATTGGACATCACTAACATCTGTAGACTCGTCCAGCTGGAGACTAAACTGGTGACACATTTTTATAGCAGCAGTCAAGTGGTCCTATATATTACACGACGTGTTCTTAATTCGTTGAATAATTGTTTCCTTTGACAGAGGAATCAGTTCAATTTTCTTTGCAGCTTCACTTCCACAAACTATCTCTAGGGCTGCTGGTTTCACCAGTTCCTTACCAATGGTGTGTAACTTCTTTACTCTTGCACTTTTCCAAGTTACGAAACATTGAAACGATTGATACTTGTCAAACAGCTATGTTGCTGTCATTTCAGTTCTTGTTCTTTCTTTTTCAAAATAACTCCGACCTTTCTTCACAAATGCACTGTGCTGTCTTTCTGAGTTGTTTCCAAGCTTGTTCTGTTTGAATGACTCATTTCTCAAAATTTCCCCACAAATGGCACATTGTGGTTTAAGTCCGCCACGTTGAGTGATTTGTCTGTATCTAAGATCCAGATATTCCTCCTTGTACTGACTCCATCCATGATTTCTAAGTATGAAGTAACCAATGTAGAAACACTAAAGAAATAACTACTTTAATACTAACTAGTTATGAAATAAGAGCAGAAGGAGTACATTAAAAATAATAATAATAATAATAATAATAATAATAATAATAATAATAATAATAATAATAATAATAATAATAATAATAATAATAATAATGATAATAATAATAATAATAATAATAATAATAATAATAATAATAATAATAATGATAATAATAATAATAATAATAATAATAATAATAATAATAATAATAATAATAATAAAAATGATAATAATAATGATAATAATAATAATAATAATAATAATAATAATAATAATAATAATGCTACTATATTTTATAATCCTTTGCAGACTCAATACGAATGATGTGCGACCAAGGGTTACGAACAACTGGTCTGATGGTGTTGAATATTATGAAAGGCTTGCACTTCAGCATCAATATATAATTTTTGCCCCTTTCTTTGGTCAAAATTTCCACACTGTTTAACATACTTATTAACATAAGAAGGAAGTTCTGGAGAATAATACATGTCCATAACGCATTTACATGTTCTACATAATCTCGGTGATCGGTGATTTGTGAAGAGTGTGCTTAACGTAAAGCAACATTACCTAGGGATTTTGGGATTTCGGGATTACTATATTATACGAGATTCGGCCCTGACTTCCATTATACCACAAATTTTTCCAAGAGCAACCCGTTGATCAAACAGTTGATCACTTGCTTTCATCGATATTACTTCACCTCAAGTTCCTGTAAGTTCTTAACTTGTATAATAAAGAACTGCCGTCCTCCAAGATTAAAGCTTGCTGCAGTCACCAAAAAGTCAGGATTAAATTATTTATTGATTAAATCAAGGCATGACATTATTATATACAGAGAAAGAATGGGGATTGGTGTGATTTGTGTTCCCACCATTACAAATGTACGTAATTATTTATATATGACCTCGATACCCTATACGTCAAGCACTGCACACATCTCCACATGTGGCTGGTAACACTAAGTAAAATCAACTTAGGTTTAGGTTAGGTAATGTTTGTCAGGAAGAAGTGTTTCCTGAAGCGGGAACTGGAGCTTTTTGTCATCTGACCGAGGCCTTCCGATGGCTTAGCGGTCCACCCCTTTAAAAATTTGGGTTATAAGTGTAAAATCAGCAGTGTCCTCTCAGTTATACCCTGTTTGTATCCTGTTATTGCACAAGAATTAATAAACGTCATTAAAATAAATAATTACACGTGTATGAGAGCAATTTTTAATATCTATAATAAATGTATTAAATCTTTAATTTTATTAAGATAATAGAAAAATATTTATATAGTCCCTGAAATGTTATTCACAACATTACTAACTGTAAATGTTTCCCTAACGTTTTTTTTTTTATTCGCCGGTACTCTCCCGGCCCGAGTCTTTTCCAAGAGTGGTGACCCGGCCTTGGCTCCCTATCTGGGAAGTGTCTCGAGACTTAAGTCTCCCATGGGAGAAGGTACAATGACCCCCTCATATTTGGGACCAAGTGTCCCCCGGCCTAGTCACAGTCCCCACCCTCACGGGGCTCGCAGGGAGAAGCTAGGCCTCTGGTCTGCCATCTGCCCCGCCCCAAAGGGGCTCGTGGGGATGGCAGTCTTGTGAGCTGCAGGTGGAAGCAAGCTCAGGCCCTTCCATCCCCCGCTAACATTGCCTAATGACCATAATTTTTATCCAAAACTGTTCTGTAAGAATATAAGAATCCTGTCAGTATGTAATTACTCATAAAAGAAAATGCAGTTCACAAAAATCAACAAAGACAAATGTTATTTATCTTCCATGACAAAATTTACACATTCCATAAACCATCAAATTTTCATAATTATTTGTTTAAACAACTATACAATGTTGAAACATCCTGTGATGTTTATTGAATATCTCCCAGTGGCCCGGCCCATGATCAGACCTCACAGTGGAAAATAACCTGATCAACGAGATTGTTACTGCCGGCCGTACACAATCCAACGTACCACTGACCGACTGGTCAGGTACTGACTTTATGTATCTGTCCATCTCTTTCTTGAAGACAGCCAGTGGTCTATTCTTAATCCCCGTTATGTATGCTGGGAGGTAGCTAAACAATCTTGGGCCTCTGGAACTTATTATGTTAGTTCCTAGTGTAAACACGACACCCCTACTTATTATCGGGGGAGTTTTGCACCACCTACAAAGAATTTTGCTTTCGTTGGGGTTGATTTCTAAACACATATTTAGGTCTAGTTCCTCAATGTTTTCCAAGTGCAATCTGATGTATCATTCTCGCCTACAAACCATACCCCCGACCGGGATTGAACCCGCGGTCATAGAGTCTCAAAACTCCAGCCCGTCGCGTTAGCCACTAGACCAGCTAGCCACAATAAGATTCATCCAACTAGGTATATTTCTATACCTAGTTGGATGAATCTTATTGTGGCTAGCTGGTCTAGTGGCTAACGCGACGGGCTGGAGTTTTGAGACCCTATGACCGCGGGTTCAATCCCGGCCGGGGGTATGGTTTGTTTGCAATCGTGTCATTACGATTTCTTGAGTCATTCTCGCCTACGTTCCAAGGAGTACAGTGCAAGGGTCTTCAGATAGTCCTAGTAATTGAGGTGCTCGACTGTACTTACATGTCAATGAAAGTTTTCTGAATATTCTCCAGATCTACAATTTTGCCTGCCTTGAAAGGGTTCGTTAATGTACAGAGATAACATGTGACTTGAAGATGACTATAATTAGCTTTGGCTAATTATGATCATTTCTAATTCTAATTCTGTCATTTCTAATTCTAATTCTGTCATTTCTAATTCTAATTCTGTCATTTTTAATTCTAATTCTGTCATTTCTAATTCTATCATTTTCATAGCAAATGTGATAATGAGATTGTTTTGATCTTTTAAAGTGAGATCCTCTGATATTATCACTCCTAAGCCCCAGTTAAATATATTTTTATCCTTACATGTTGAATTACCTAAGATTGATAACACTGGTCTGCATGATTTTTTTATTGACTCTATGGTATCTTTTTCAGTATATATATGGAAAATAGTGATTCATTGTGCTTTTTAATCATCTCTATCACATCAGGTTGTCAAGTTATACGGAAACGTTACGTTTCTCTTTTCGTATAACATAAGTAAATGAGAAAGTGGTATATTACCAATTAAAAATGCTTAACTTATATTGACATAAATGTTAAATCTAATATATTTTTCATTATTTTCAGATTATTAATATGTCTAGAGGCTGCATAAATTCAGCAGACATATTTTGCTGTCTGCGGGCAATACAACTCTTCAGATTCCCAAAGCTGCTACTTTGCTTATTTTGGCTGCAAACTTGGAGACCAGGACAAACCGTTGGCACCACACAAATCTTGCAAGAGTTGCATCAGTAAGCTCCAAATGTGGTCAGTTGGAAAACTTAAATGTATGCCCTTTGGAGTACCAATGGTATGGCAGGAGCAGATGAACCACCATGATGACTGCTACTTTTGTATGACTAAAGTAGCTGGATTCAACAAGAAGACTAAAGATTGCATAATATACCCAAATATTCCTTCAGCAATAAGGCCTGTTCCACACTGAAGATATTCCTGTACCTGTGCCACCTGAGACATGGCAAATTTCATCAGAGTTTGATACCAGTGATTCTAAGGAGATGGAAGTAAACTATGAACCACCAAGAAATGACGATCCCAAACCCTTCAACCAAGTTGAGCTTAATAACTCGGTGAGAAACCTCAACCTTCCAAAAGAAAGTGCACAGTTACTTGGCTCTAGACTGAAGAAACACAGGCTTCTAGCTCCTGGAACAACATTCGCTTGGTTCTGTCATCGTGAAGCGGAATTCACTCAGTTCTTTGACAAAGAGGAATCTTTAGTTTTCTGTTTAAATATTTCTAGCCTTATTGAACACATGAGGATGTCATACACAGTACATGAATGGAGACTCTTCATGCAACACAGCTGTATCTGTGCCAATTGGCCATAGTGTTCAAATGTCAGAAGCTTACCCGAATATGAAGACACTAATATCTGCAATGAAGTGCCAGAATCACAATTTTCTTATTTGTGGTGATTTAAAAGTTATTACTCTCCTACTAGGTCTTCAAGGTGAATGCACCAAGTATCCCTGTTTTCTGTGTCTTTGGGATAGTAGGGCAGAGAACCAGCACTTTGAACAAAAAGACTGTTCACCAAGAACCAGCTTCTTACCCGGAAATCACAACGTGAAAACTGTGCCACTAGTTGATCCCAAGAAAATTCTGCTGCTACCACTCCACATCAAATTAGTGCTTATGAAAAATTTTTGAAGGTCTTGAATAAGAATAGAACTGCTGTCAAGTACCTGGAGTCAAAGTTTCCTCGTATAATTAAAGGCAAGCTATAGGGAGAAATCTTTGTTGGTCCTCAGATTCGGAAATTAATGAAAGACAATCATTTTGATGAAGCATTAGCAGGTGTCGAGGTGAATGCCTGGTTTTCATTCAAGCAGATTGTCCACAACTTCCTGGGAAACAGACTCTCCCCCGAATATGAAAAATGATCTAAGACCTGATTTCAAGTTTCCAACAACTTGGGTCTAGAATGAGTGTGAAGATGCAGTTTTTGCACTCACATCTTGACTATTTTCCAAACAATTGTGAGGACTACAGTGAGGAACAAGGAGAGCGGTTCCATCAGGATATTTGCACCATGGAAACTCGATACCAGGGCAAACGGAATGTCAACATAATGGTGGATTACTGCTGGTCATTGAAACATAATGGTCTCGATGCACAGCATAAGCGAAAATCAAAGCGGTTCTCCTTCCTTTGATTCAATATGTAGGCTAACCATTAAGAGCATTTTTTTTTTAATAAAATCATTTGATTTAGTTCATGTTGATTTACAGTTCTTAAAACTAAAGTAATATGCTTTTCCATGATTACTTGCCTAATTTTAATAAATTAACAATTTATTAAAAATTCATGTTTTTATTATCATTAATTTGTACTTAAGTCAAAATCCTTACGTGATAGAGCAAAATTTTAGATATTTACAATTAGCAGCCCAAGAATATGCAAGATCGCAAACATGACAAAAAAAATTAAAGACATTCCAGATGCAGACCAGTGTAATATGTAAACATCTTGAGGACAAAACACCGTGGCCTAGGTCCTCCTCCACCCGTTTCTTTTCTCATCTACCTCCTCCAACTCCAACTACACCTATTTCTTCCCCCTTCCCCTCCCCTCCCATGCTTCCTCCTCCTCTACCACCACCATCTCCTCTTCATATTCCTGTTCCTCCCCCTCTTCCTCCTCCTCCTCCTCCTCCTTCACTGCGTCCTACTCTTTTTTTTCACCATTTCTCCTATCGAAATCATCTCGACCCTCCGCCTCATGCTCGTTGTTCTCTTCTTCATCTTCGTTACACTGATGATGACAATAATTAAAATAATAGTAATAATAATAATGCTTGTAATAATAAAAATAATAATAATAATGATGCTACTACTACTACTACTACTACTACTACTAATAATAATAATAATAATAATAATAATAATAATAATAATAATAATAATAATAATAATAGTAATAGTAATACTAATAAAAATAAAAATAAAAATAATAACAATAATCTATGATGGACTAACCTTGTAAATCATTCTGCATAAGATAAGGTGGAGGCTTGATTTTCTTCCTACTAATTGCTGATCAGGTATTCTACTTCGTAATCCAGGTTTGCCTTTGGTGAGGAGAGCAAAGTTGAGAGACTTGAGGAGGCTTATACGTAGCTCAAGTTGATATTAATGTGGAATTTCCTCATTATCATCAAAGGGAAAAAATATACATCCTGTTCTTCATTCTCATATCAGACATAGATTAAGATTTAAACTATAGTATCATGTCCTCTTTCGCAGAGATACTAGAATCACCATGAGAGAGTTATACATTCTAGACACGGTCATGAACTAAGTTTTCTAATGGGCCATGAAAAACAATATGATGTTCAATGAGGAAAAATTTCAGCTACTCCGTTATAGAAAACATGAGAATATCATAACTTGGACGGAGAATACTAAAAATTCTAACCCCACAATACAACGAAAAAGTAAAGTGAAAGCCTTAGTTGTGTTAATGTAATAGGATTTCAACTTTAAGGATGACATTATTACATCTTCCAGGTAAATGAGAGGATGGATAATGACAAGTTTCAAAACAGGGAAAACCATGCAAATAATGTCCCTTTCTAGGTCGGTTGTTTTCTCTAGGCTGGAACAATGCTGTACACTAACAGCCCTATTCAAGGCAGGTGAAATCGCAGATCTAAAGAGTGAACAGATAACATTTACTGCACATATAAGTTCAGTTAAACACTTTAACTACTATGAACGTACTCCCTGTAACGCAGACATCATAATCTACAAGTGCAAAATCGTAGAGGGACTGGTCCTAAATCTCCACTCAGGAATCACTCTCTACGAAAGCAAAAGACTAGGCAGACGGTGCAACATAACCCAAATTGAAAAGAAGGTATGTCAAAAGTACAATAAGAGACAACACAATAAAAATGCGGGGTAAAGGAACTGTTCAACAGCCTCCCACCATACATAGGAAGAATTACCAATAGAGCCGTGGCTGCCTTCAAGAACTTGTATTAAAATTTAATGAAAGGTGAAGCGACACATCATACTGAGTGTAGTGTCATATCATGGTAAGTGTGGTAACTCATCTTGGTGGATTAGTGTGGTGACTCACCATGGGAGGTGTGGTGACATCACTGTGGGTGAGGTGACACGCCATGGGAGGTGTGGTGACACCACTGTGAGTGAGGTGACACACCATGGTGGGTGTGTTGACACATCAAGGAGGGTGTGGTATCACATCATGGTGGGTGTGGTGACACACCATTGAGGGTGTGGTGACACACCATTGTGGGTATGGTAACACACCATTATGGGTGTGGTGACACAATATGGAGAGTGTTGTGACGCAAGATGGTGGGTGTTATGACACACTATGGTGGGGTGTGGTGACACATCATAATGGATGTGGTGACACATCATGGTGAGTGTGGTGACATATCATGTTGGGTGTGATGATACACCATGGGGATGTTGTGACACTTAATGGTGGGTATTGTGACACACCATGGTGGGTGTTGTGACACAGCATGGTGGGTGTTGTGACACACCATGGTGAGTGTGGTGACACACCATGGTGGGTGTTGTGACACAACATGGTGGGCGTTATGACACACCATGGTGGATGCTGTGACACACCATGGTGGGTGAAGTGACACACCATGGTGGGTGTTGTGACACAGCATGGTGGGTGTTGTGACACACCATGATAAGTGTGGTGACACACCATGGTGGGTGTTGTGACACAACATGGTGGGTGTTATGACACACCATGGTGGATGCTGTGACACACCATGGTGGGTGAAGTGACACACCATGCTGGGTGTTGTGACACACCATGGTGGGTGTGGAGAAATTTCCCCAGAAAGGAGGTTTCTCTCAGCCCTCTCAGCCCCACCCCCTTCAGCCCCTGAGTGATTCAGCTTCCGGAAGGGGGCTAAAAGACTCTCTTACTTTCTGGTAAATAGCTAATCGAAGTCACATGTAGTACCACATGTAGTACCAGCATCATAGTCATGTCACATTCTCAGTGCTAGATATCAGTGTTCATTGCAACTCAAGTGATGACTAAACGAGTGTAATTACATTCTTATCATCAGCAGGAAAATTATGGAAAACCTTGCGCCCATTTTATCTACAATCTGAGACTATAATGAATTGTAATCCATAGCTAGATAACGAAATCTGTCATTTTGTATTGAATACTGTGACGATGTTTAGCAAGGAGAGAAATAACGATGAATTCAGCAAATCCTTTGTAAGAAGGGCGAGGGTGAGGACAGAGTGCCCTTCTCTCAGATTGGTTCAAAGGACAGACGTGAAATGAGTGTCAGGCAGGCATCGCTTTCCCCTTACTGGAAGGAACAAAGGGGCACAAAATATATGTGGGTGAATATTACCCAGCTAAGTCTATTTAAAGACATTAAATGAAATATACTTAGCTCCGGTGGATTCGACTCTCCTGCAGCTGCATCCAAGTCGGTCCCTTTGTTGTGAATCATCATACCCCCACAACAGAGCTGTAGATTGTCGAATATTCATTATAAATTTGCCCCAAAGGAGAGTATATTTCAGCATTTCACACTTAATACGAAATGCTCTGTGGAGTTGTACTCACTTTCTTGGGCTCAATGGCCCACCAATCACTACCTGGAATAGGACAGCCTTAATCACCTTGTACTTGCCTGACTACCGCAGTATTTAATAGGCTCTACAAGCGAGAATAAAGACTTACTGTACCTTGCTTATGTAACTTGAGCTTATGTAACTTGAGCACCAATTATGCCAATATCAGTGACTTGATTGAAAGCTGAAATGTCTTGAGGAATTTTGCACTGTTCTTCACTACTGAGAATGTTCTGTATCACTATTCAGTTCCAAGATTTGTCCATAGATTCATGTTATTTCCACAACAGGAAGACCGGTTACACTTCACTCTGTAATTATTGCTACCGCGAATTTCTAAGATTATCAAAATGAACAAGAGCCAAGAACGAACTAATCACTGTTGTCCTTTCCGGTACGGGTGGGGGGGGGGGGGGAGCGGTGCCCGCATGACACTGTCTTCACGTATGTCCTTTGAAGCAATCTGAGTGGCGATGCACACTCCACCCTCTCTCTCGCCCTCCTTACAAAGGATTTAATGAATTCAGCATTCTTTATTTGCTAAACATCGTCACGGTATTCAGAACAAAATGGCAGTTTTTTGTTATCTAGCTATGGCCTATAATTCATTATAGTCCCACATTGTAGATATAGTGGGTGCAGGGTTTTCCTTAATTTTTCTGCTAAGGATAAGAGAGTAATTACTCTCGTTTGTGACAAGCCATGGTGGGTGTGGTGACACACCATCATAGATGTTGTGACATGCCATGGTGGGTGTGGTGAAACACCATCATAGATGTTGTGACACACCATGGTGGGTGTGGTGACACACCATCATAGATGTTGTGACACACCATGGTGGGTGTGGTGACACACCATCATGAATGTTGTGACTCATCATGGTGGGTGTGGTGACACACCATCATAGATGTTGTGACACACCATGGTGGGTGTGGTGACACACCATCATGGATGTTGTGACACATCATGGTGAGTGTGGTGACACACCATCATGGATGTTGTGACACATCATGATGAGTGTGGTGACACACCATCATAGATGTTGTGACACATCATGGTGGGTGTGGTGACACACCATCATGGATGTTGTGACACATCATAGTGAGTGTGGTGACACACCATCATGGATGTTGTGACACATCATGGTGGGTGTGGTGACACACCATCATAGATGTTGTGACACATCATGGTGGGTGTGGTGACACACCATCATAGATGTTGTTGACACATCATGGTGGGTGTGGTGACACACCATCATGGATGTTGTGACACATCATAGTGAGTGTGGTGACACACCATCATGGATGTTGTGACACATCATGGTGGGTGTGGTGACACACCATCATAGATGTTGTGACACATCATGGTGGGTGTGGTGACACACCATCATGGATGTTGTGACACATCATGGTGGGTGTGGTGACACACCATCATAGATGTTGTGACACATCATGGTGGGTGTGGTGACACACCATCATGGATGTTGTGACACATCATGGTGGGTGTGGTGACACACCATCATGAATGTTGTGACACATCATGGTGGGTGTGGTGACACACCATCATGAATGTTGTGACTCATCATGGTGGGTGTGGTGACACACCATCATGAATGTTGTGACACATCATGGTGAGTGACGTGCCTCATCGTGGTGCGTGTCATAACTTCATGGTTGTTGTGTAGACAAATCATGAGTGTTGTGATGCGACATTGTGTGTGGTGTACAATAATAATAATAAAAACAATAATAATAATAATAATAATAATAAAAATAATAGTGAACAATTATTATTATTATTTTTATTATTATTATTATTATTAATATTATTATTATTATTTTTATTATTATTATTATTATTATTATTATTATTATTATTATTATTATTATTATTATTATTATTATTATTATTATTATTATAAAATTAATAGTAATAATAATATTAATAATAATTATAATATGAAGATGTGGGTTTCAAATTTTTATCAGAGGTATAATAAAATTATTTACGTATATGACCAAGAGAAGAAAATAGAAAAAAGAAGATGAGTAGACGGCAGTGGAAGGTAAAAGGCGAGTAGAAGCGAATAAATAGAAAGAGAAGAGTAGAAGTGATAAAATGGAAGAGCAAGGCAGAGAAGAGAAAGAGGAAGTAGATAGTTGAACACATAATAGAGAGGACGAAGGTAGAAGAGTGAAAAGTTTAGAAGGAATAGGACACATGAAGGACAGGAGGAATATAGAAGAGAAAAACGGGAAAGGGGGAGAGAAAATAAAAAAAGCGACAGAGAGCTAGAGATAAACGGGAGCTGGAGAGAAGATTACATAAGAGAGAAGGTAGAACATAGAAGCACGAGGACTGGAGTAAAGCACATAACAGAGGAGGAGGGAAGAAGGTAGGAATGGAAGGAAGAGAGTAATACACGTAAAGGAGAGGAGAGCAGAAGAACACATAAAGGAGAGCAGAGCAGTAGAACACATAATGGAGAGGAGAGCAGAAGAACACATAAAGAAGAGGAGAGCAGAAGAACACATAAATGAGAGGAGAACAGTAGAACACATAATGGAGAGGAGAGCAGAACACATAAAGGAGAGAAGAACAGTAGAACACATAAAGGAGAGGAGAACAGTAGAACACATAATGGAGAGGAGAGCAGAACACATAAAGGAGAGAAGAACAGTAGAACACATAAAGGAGAGGAGAACAGTAGAACACATAATGGAGAGGAGAGCAGAAGAACACAGAAAGAAGAGGAGAGCAGAAGAACACATAAAGGAGAGGAGAACAGTAGAACACATAATGGAGAGGAGAGCACAAGAACACATAAAGGAGAGAAGAACAGTAGAACATATAAAGGAGAGAAGAACAGTAGAACACATAATGGAGAGAAGAACAGTAGAACACATAAAGGAGAGAAGAACAGTAGAACACATAAAGGAGAGGAGAGCAGAAGAACACATAAAGGAGAGAAGAACAATAGAACACATAAAGGAGAGGAGAGTAGAAGAACATATAAAGGAGAGGAGAACAGTAGGATTCGCTCATGAACAAACTTAATTTCATGCTTAGCTGAAGCTGAAAATTAATTTAGAACTATAAATTTTGCTAGAAATACGTCCTCCTCAGCAGGAAAAAAAGATGAGGCAGGAGCAGAGTTCCTATTGTTCCACATAGTGTGGAGCAGAGGCAGCAGCAGCAGAGTTCCTATTGTTCCACATAGTGTGGAGCAGAGGCAGCAGGAGCAGAGTTACTATTGTTCCACATAGTGTGGAGCAGAGGCAGCAGGAGCAGAGTCCCTATTGTTCCACATAGTGTGGAGCAGAGGCAGCAGGAGCAGAGTCCCTATTGTTCCACATAGTGTGGAGCAGAGGCAGCAGGAGTAGAGTTCCTATTGTTCCACATAGTGTGGAGCAGAGGCAGCAGGAGCAGAGTTACTATTGTTCCACATAGTGTGGAGCAGAGGCAGCAGGAGCAGAGTCCCTATTGTTCCACATAGTGTGGAGCAGAGGCAGCAGGAGCAGAGTTACTATTGTTCCACATAGTGTGGAGCAGAGGCAGCAGGAGCAGAGTTCCTATTGTTCCACATAGTGTGGAGCAGAGGCAGCAGAAACAGAGTTTCTATTGTTCCACATAGTGTTGAGCAGAGGCAGCAGGAGCAGAGTCCCTATTGTTCCACATAGTGTGGAGCAGAGGCAGTAGGAGCAGAGTTCGTATTGTTCCACATAGTGTGGAGCAGAGGCAGCAGCAGCAGAGTTCCTATTGTTCCACATAGTGTGGAGCAGAGGCAGTAGGAGCAGAGTTCGTATTGTTCCACATAGTGTGGAGCAGAGGCAGTAAGAGCAGAGTTCCTATTGTTCCACATAGTGTGGAGCAGAGGCAGCAGGAGCAGAGTTCGTATTGTTCCACATAGTTTGGAGCAGAGGCAGCAGGAGCAGAGCTCCTATTGTTACACATAGTGCGGAGCAGAGGCAGCAGGAGCAGAGTTCCTATTCTTTCACATAGCGTAGAGCAGAGGCAACAGAAGCAGAGTTCGTAGTGTTGCACATAGAATGGAGCAGAGGCAGCAGAAGCAGAGTTTGTAGTGTTCCACATAGAATGGAGCAGAGGCAGCAGGAGCAGAATTCCTATTCTTTCACATAGCGTGGAGCAGAGGCAGCAGGAACAGAGTTCCTATTGTTCCACATAGTGTGGACCAGAAGCAGCAGGAGCAGAGTTACTATTGTTCCACACAGTGTGGAACAGAGGCAGAAGGAGCAGATTTCTATTGTTCCACATAGTGTACAACAGAGGCAGCTGCAGCAGAGTAGATAAATGGTTCAGAGAACCGACAAGTTGATAAATCAGACACATGAGCAACTCTTGGGTACCTCTACTGTGTAAATGTTTCGCTACGCAGTTGGTTCATCTGTCCACTACTAAGAAGAACAGTGAAGATCAGACGGAGATCATTCCTCAGAATTCGACGTAATCAGTCCGTCAGTCTTGAAAACTTTCGCCATACTTTGGCTTCTTCAGTCCAGTAGACAGAAGAAGTATGACACCACCTTGGACTGCTTTACCTCACTTGCCTGCAGTTATAAGCCCCTTCATCGAGAATATGCTGTGTTCTTATCATGATTGATGGACTGATTACATTGGCACCAAGCTCAGGGACTGATTATCTCAATCTCCTTCTGATCTTCACTATTCATTTTTTTTGTATTGGACTGATGAAATCACCGTGTGATGAAACGTTTCCACAATGAAGTTACCCAAGTGTTGCACATGTGTTTAATATATAAGGAACAAAGTGCTTATTGTTCTTCACAGTGTACAACAGAGGCAGCAGGAGCCGAGTACTTAAAGTACTTTGTGGTGTACAGTAGGTTCAACAAGAGCAGCTTACATATTGTTCCATATATTGTAAAATATACGCAGTAGATATATTTCGATGAATAACATATGTAAGTTTTATATAAAACATGCAGTATATCAAATCCTGTGCACACTTGCAAATTAGTGCACAAGTGAGGAACTACCTGGGATGATGGGGTTAGAATAACTGAGCACAATCCACCAGTCACGTTCTGTTAGGGAAGGTCTATATTGATGTAATACATTTAAAATTCTCACCACACTATCAACCGGGATGGAGTTAATTTTATTTTAAGAGGTGGTAGTCTCATACAAACGAAAATCATTGGAAACGACGAATGAAAATTAAGTTTAGATGTGATTAACAAACATACACTAAATAAGCTTAACCCAGAGCTTAGTTTAATTAGACATTCAGACAACAATAGTCCAGAAACTCTAATATACAACGTGTCCTAAAACATGGGTTTCTGTTTCAAGCGTGAATGACAGCCTCTAACCTGCTGGATATCATAACCCCCTAGCACTTAAAATTTCATATATTCCCTGCCTCCAACCATTTCTGGGATGCCTAATATCTCTTCTTCTCTACTCCCCTGATCTATATACAAAACCCACCTCAACAACACTGCCAAAGAGCTCTGAATTATAATTTTAGTATCCAGTCACTTCAGCAATTTACTTAAGAAGTACATTGTGCTTGTGTTGTCTCACCCTCTGAAGTTTGGCTTCTCTCATCTGTCTCGTGCCATCTTGCTCTCAAAGTATACTCAAGATTGCGTCGTCACTGGCACCGAGGGGTCTCTCTCAATCAAAATCCTCTATGCCTGAATATGAAAGAGTAAATACAAGATTCAGAAATGCAGATTCATCATCTCCTCTCTCTCTCTCTCTCTCTCTCTCTCTCTCTCTCTCTCTCTCTCTCTCTCTCTCTCTCTCTCTCTCTCTCTCTCTCTCTCTCTCTCTCTCTGGTTACTTCCCTGATATATTGGAGCATGAAGTTTTCCATTACAACCACTACCGTCCTGGCCCTCTGCGTTCCTAGTCTTCCATGAAGACTTAAGTTCTTCTAGTCATTTTCCTTGAGGTTCAAGTCTCCCATGACCAACAGCTTTGTATTGGTTAAGTGGGTTCCTCTGACAACTTCTGCTATATGTTGACCATTGCCCTGTTTATTGGTCTCCTGCTATTCAGTGAATTACTCATTACTTTTTTCACCAGCTTGGGACCCCAAGACTTGAGTCATCCTACTATGTAGTCACTCGCCCACTTTTTTTTTTTCCTCATCTCAAAAATCCGCTGATAAGAAGTGCTCACCTCTGTCATCTGTTATTCCCCCTAATCAGAAATCCAGCTGGGGAAATTGTATTCGTTATCTCCATGAGCTATGTATCTGTGGTTACAATAATGTTTGGAGATGCAGCCACATGTTTCATTATATCCATTTGATATTCCATCAGAATTTATATAGCATAGTTTCAATTTTTCTGAAACAATGTTCTGTTACTTGGGTGCCTGATTTTCAGGTCCTTGTACAAGGGTAAGGGTTAGGGGCGATGGGGAGTGATGCTGGATGGAGGTATAAGGTACTTGTTCTCCCTCATGTTCTCATCTGTTTGAATCGAGGTAAATACACACCTCCATGCCTTTGTGGCGACCTTAATAGAAGCTTCTATTTTATGTTCTTATCTCACGTCATTTCTGTTGTGAGGAGTCACTGTGTGTATGTGTGTGTATGTGTGTATATGTGTGTGTGTGTGTGTGTGTGTGTGTGTGTGTGTGTGTGTGTGTGTGTGTGTGTGTGTGTGTGTGTGTGTGTGTGTGTGTGTGTGTGTGTGTGTGCGTTTGTGTGTGTGTGTGTGTGTGTGTGTGTACTCACCTAGTTGTGGTTGCAGGGCTCGAGTCAAAGCTCCTGGCCCCGCCTCTTCACTGGTCGCTACTAGGTCACTCTCCCCTCACCGTGAGCTTTATCATACCTCTGCTTAAAGCTATGTATGGACACTGCCTTCACTACATCGCTTCTCAAACTATTCCACTTCCTGACTACTCTGTGAATTAAGAAATGTTTCCTAACATTCCTGTGATTCATTTGTGTCTTCAATTTCCAGCTGTGTCCCCTTGTTGCTGTGTCCCATCTCTGGAACATTCTGTCTCAGTATTTTATATGTCGCTATCTTGTCCTCCCGACCTCTCCTCTCCTCCACTGTCGTCAGGTCGATTTCCTTTAACTTCTCCTCGTAGGATATACCCCTTAACACTGGGACTAGTCTTGTTGCATACCTTTGCATTTTCTCTAGTTTCTTTACGTGCTTGGTTAGATGTGGGTTCCGAATTGGTGCCGCATACTTCAATATGGGACTAACGTACATAGTGTACAGGGTCAAGAACGATTCTTTATTAAGATGGCAGAATGTTGTTCTTAGTTTGCTAGGCGCCCCTACGCTGCAGCAGTTATTTGGTTGATGCTCGCCGCAGGAGTTGTGCCTGGTGTTGTACTCACCCCAAGATATTTTTCCTTGAGTGAGGTTTGTAGTCTCTGGCCGTATAGACTGTACTCCGTCTGCGATCTTCTTTTCCCTTCCCCAATCTTCATGGCTTTGCACTTGTTGGGGTTGAACTCCAGGAGCTAATTCCTGGATCTGGCCTGCAGCTAGTCGAGAACCTTTTGAAGTTCTTCCTGGTCTTCGTCCTAGTGTGTGTGTGTGTGTGTGTGTGTGTGTGTGTGTGTGTGTGTGTGTGTGTGTGTGTGTGTGTGTGTGTGTGTGTGTGTGTGTGTGTGTGTGTGTGTGTACTCACCTATTTGTACTCACCTATTTATGGTTGCAGGGGTCGATTCATAGATCCTGGCCCCGTCTCTCCTCTGACTGATACTGGGTCCTCTCTCTCCCTGCTTCGTGAGCTTTATCAAACCTCGTCGTAAAACTAGGCATGGTTCCTGCCTCCACTACATCACTTTCTAGGCTATTCCACTGCTTGGCAACTATATGACTGAAGAAATGCTTCCTAACATCTCTTTGACACATCTGAATCTTCAATTTCCAATTGTGACCTCTTGTTTCTGTGTCCCATCTCTGAAACATCCTGTCTTTGTCCACCTTGTCTATTCCACGCAATATTTTATATGTCATTATCATGTCTTCCCTGATCCTCTAGTCCTCTAGTGTTGTCAGGCCAATTTCCCTTAATCTTTCTTCGTAGGACAAACCCCTTAGCACTGGGACTAGTCTTGCTGCAAACCTTTGCACTTTCTCTAATTTCTTGACGTACTTGACCAGGTGTGGATTCCAAACTGGAGCTGCATACTCCAGTATGATCCTGATGTAAATGGTGTACAGAGTCTTGAACGATTCCCTACTAAGGTATCGGAACGCTATCCTTAGGCTTGCCAGACTGATGTGAGCTTAAGGAGATGTACTCGGTATTATACTCACCCCAAGATATTTTTCCTTGAGTGAAGTTTGCAGTCTTTAGCCACCTAGACCATACTGCGTCTGCCGCCTTCTTTGTCCTTCCCCGATCTTCATGACTTTGCTTTTGGCAGGGTTAAATTCAAGGAGCCAGTTACTGGACCAGGCTTGTAGCCTGTCCAGGTCTCTTTGTAGTCCTGCCTGATCCTCGACCGATTTGATTTCCTCATTAACTTCACATCATCTGCAAACAAGAACACTTCTTGGTGTAACCCTTCCGTTGCCTCATTCACAAAAACCAAAACAGCACAGGTCCTAGGACTCACCGCTGTGGAACCCCGCTTGCCACAGGCGCCCACTCTGACACCTCGTCAAGTACCATGACTCGTTCTTGTATCCCTGTCAGGTATTCTCTGATCCATTGCAGTGCCTTTCCTGTTATGTGTGCCTGATCCCCTAGCTGTTGCAGTAACCTCTTGTGAGGAACTGTGTCGATAGCCTTCTTACAATCCAACAAAATGCAGTCTATCCACCGCTCTCTCTCTTGTCTTCTGTCACCTTGTCATAATACTCCAGTAGGTTTGTGACGCAGGATTTTCCTTCCCTGAAACCGTGCTGGTGGTCGATTATACACCACTGTCCACCTGATGATCTTTTCCATGACTTTGCATATTATACACGGTAGTGACACAGGTATGTAGTTTAATGCCTCATGTCTGTCTCCTTTTTTAAAAATTGGGACTACATTTGCCACCTTCCATACCTCAGGTAGTTGCCCAGTTTCATTGGATGTGTTGAAGATCTTTGTTAGTGGCAAACACAGCATCTCTGCTCCCTCTCTAAGGACCCATGGAGAGATGCTGTCTGGTCCATCCGCCTTTAAGGTATGAAGTTCACATAGCAGCTTCTTCACCTCCTCCTCAGTAATGTGTACCTCATCCAGCACTTGTTGGTGTACCTACCTGTTCTGATTTCCTGGAGTCCTACTGGTTTCCACTGTAAATATTTCTTTAAATCTCATGTAGAGCTCCTCACATACCTCTTGGTCGTTTCTTGTGAACCTCCCATCATCCTTCCTCAGTCTGATTACCTGGTCCTTGGCTATTGTTTTCCTCCCGATGTGGCTATACAACAGCTTTGGGTCAGACTTGACTTTCGATGCTATGTCATTTTAGTATTGGCACTGAGCCTCCCTTCCTATCTGTGCATATTCGTTTCTGGATCTTCGGCAAATCTCTTTGTTTTCCTAGGTCCTTTGTCTTCTGTACCTTTTCCTTTCTCTAGTACACCTAGTTTTTGTCTCCCTACACCTTTGGGTGAGCCAAGGACTCGTTCTGGTCTTCCCATCATTTCTGTTTCCCTTGGGAGCAAACCTCTCCTCTGCCTCCTTGCATTTTGCTGTCACATAGTACTTCATTTCTTTTACTGGTTTCCCTGCCAGTTCTCTCTCCCACTGAACGTCTTGCAGGAAGTTCCTCATGCCCGTGTAGCCCTCCCTTTTGTAGTTTGATTTTCCCATCCTATTCCTGCTAATCACTCCAATTGTAGCTTAACTATGTAGTCTAAGCGCAGAACCACATGATAACTAGCTCCTAGGGACCTTTCATACATGATATCCTCGATGTCCAAACTACTCAAGCTAAATACAGGGTTCAGTCTGGCTGGATCATTCTCACCTCTCTCTCTGATAGTAACTCTAACATGTTGATGCATAAGGTTTTCCAGTACCACACCCATCATCTTGGCTCTCCTTGTTTTGCAACTCCCATTTGGCTCCAGGTTTTCCAACTCAATCTCCTTGTGATTGAAATCACCAATAACTAGTAAATTTGCTCCCCCCATGTGAGCTCTACTGGCCACCTCGGCTAGTGTGTCGACCGCAGCTCTGTTACTCTCGTCGTATTCTTCTATTGGCCTCCTGCAGTTCTGTGGCAGATTATATATATGTGTATATGTATATATATGTGTGTGTGTGTATATATATATATATATATATATATATATATATATATATATATATATATATATATATATATATATATATATATATATATGTATATATATATATATATATATGTATATATAAACAATGGTTATAAATGACCATAATTTTTAAAGGGGTGGACCGTTAAGCCAGCGGAAGGCCTCGGTCAGATGACCAAAAGCTCCAAAGGCGGGTCATCATCTGACTTAGACCCGCGTCAGGAAACATTTGTCCTGTTTCCTGACGAACCTTACCTAACCTAACCTGTGGCAGATTGTACATTACTGCAATTATCACCTTATGGCCCTCAGACTGGATTGTCCTACTAAGTAATCCCTTTAGCCCATGCCATCCATTCCTTCCATTTTCTCAAATCCCTACCGGTTTTTAATGCGCAGTGGAACTCCTCCCCCACTCCTCCCTCTCTCTTTCCTGAGGATTTCATATCTGGGTGGAAAGATTACATCTGTTATCAACCTGGTGAGTTTTGTTTCTGTTTTGCTATTACACCTGGGGATGTCTCGTTGATTCTTTAAGCCACTCCTCACACTTATTTGTTATTCCATCTGTATTTGTATACCACACCTTCAACTTCTTTTCTAAAACTGTGGTCCGGGGGGTATGTTGGGGTTGGGGAAGTGGGAGAGCTGATAAGGAACTATGGGTGGTTGCTGTGGGGGTGGAGTTTGTAATAAGGTGGGGGGAGGCATTGGATATGCCATGTGTGTTTTGGGTTAGAATGTTTGGCAGCACTGGGGTTGTCCTGGTTGAGGGGCTTCTGTAGTTGGTTATGAGGGAGGCTGTATTTGATATCCCTCCTGAGTCTGTGTTCTCCTGTCCATCTCCATCTTCAAATCTCTTCCTTCCATTCGTCTTTGTACCATCTCTCTCAGTTTCTGCCTTTCTTCTTGTGCTCTATCGTGGTCAAGATACACCATCTGGTATACCATCATGTCCCTTAGTCTTGCTTTCTCCTGCAGGATCCTGTTCCGAGTCGATTCTGCCTTGAAAGTCACTTTCACTGGCCGTATTCTTGTTGCAAACCCCCGTATTCTCCAAAAATTTGCCAGCTGGGTCATGTCATCTTCTCCTATTGCTTTTATGACGCTTTCAGTCGCATTTTTCCCCCTTGTCTTTTTGCTTCGTAAGTTTCCTCTTCAACTTCCTGGAGCCCATAAACAAGGACTGGCCTCTCTCTTTCATTCTCCCTCTTTGCCCTGTGTGTGAGTACTCATAATTGTGGTTGCAGGGGTCGAGACTCAGCTCCTGGCCCTGCCTCTTCACTGATCACTACAGGGTCCTCTCTCTCTCTTTCTACTTCCTGAGCTTTGTCATACCTTGTCTTAAAGCTATGTATGGTTCCTGCCTCCACTACGTCACTTGCTAGGCATTTCCACTTCCTGACGAGTCTATGACTGAAGAAATACTTCCAAACATCCATGTGACTCGTCTGAGTCACATGGATGTTTGGAAGTATTTCTTGTTTCTGTGTACCCTCACTGGAACATCCTGTCTCTGTCCACCTTATCAATTCCACGCAGTATCTTGTATGTCGTTATCATGCCTCCCCTGACCCTTCTGTCCTCCAGTGTCATCAGTCCGATTTCCCTCAACCTTTCTTCGTAGGGCATTCCCCTGAGCTCTGGAACTAGCCTTGTTGCAAACCTTTGTACTTTCTCTAACTACTTGATGTGCTTGACCAGAGGTGGGTTCCAAACTGGTGCTGCATACTCCAGTATGGACTTGACGTACACAGTGTACGGTGTACACTGTATGTGTGTGCTTGTTTGTGCGTGTGTATATGTGTGTGTGTGTGTGTGTGTGTGTGTGTGTGTGTGTGTGTGTGTGTGTGTGTGTTTGCATGTGTGTCTGTGTGTTTGTGTGTGTGTATTTACTCACCTAGTTGTACTCACCTAGTTGAGGTTGCGGGGGTCGAGTCCGAGCTCCTGGCCCCGCCTCTTCACTGATCGCTACTAGGTCACTCTCCCTGAGCCGTGAGCTTTATCATACCTCTGCTTAAAGCTATGTATGGATCCTGCCTCCACTACATCGCTTGCTTGGCTTGGCTAGGTGTGGGTTCCAAACTGGTGCCACATACTCCAATATGGGCCTAACGTACACGGTGTACAGGGTTCTGAACGATTCCTTATAAAGATGTCGGAATGCTGTTCTGAGATTTGCTAGGCGCCCATATGCTGCAGCAGTTATTTGGTTGATGTGCGCTTCAGGAGTTGTTCCTGGTGTTGTACTCACCCCAAGATCTTTTTCCTTGAGTGAGGTTTGTAGTCTCTGGCCCCCTAGACTGTAATCCGTCTGCGGTCTTCTTTGCCCTTCCCCAATCTTCATGACTTTGCACTTGGTGGGATTGAACTCCAGGAGCCAATTGCTGGACCAGGTGTGCAGCCTGTCCAGATCCCTTTGTAGTTCTGCCTGGTCTTCGATCGAATGAATTCTTCTCATCAACTTCACGTCATCTGCAAACAGGGAAACCTCGGAGTTTATTCCTTCCGTCATGTCATTCACAAATACCAGAAACAGCACTGGTCCTAGGACTGACCCCTGTGGGATCCCGCTGGTCACATGTGCGCACTCTGACACCTCGCCACGTACCATTACTCGCTGCTGTCTTCCTGACAAGTATTCCCTGATCCATTGTAGTGCCTTCCCTGTTATCCCTGCTTGGTCCTCCAGTTTTTGCACTAATCTCTTTTGTTTTACTGTGTCAAACACCTTCTTGCAGTCCAAGAAAATGCAATCCACCCACCCCTCTCTCTCTTGTCTCACTGCTGTCACCATGTCATAGAACTCCAGTAGGTTTGTGACACAGGATTTCCCGTCACTGAAACCATGTTGGCTGCTGTTGGTGAGATCATTCCTTTCTAGGTGTTCCACCACTCTTCTCCTGATAATCTTCTCCATGACTTTGCATACTGTACATGTCAGTGACACTGGTCTGTAGTTTAGTGATTCATGTCTGTCTCCTTTTTTAAAGACTGGGACTACATTTGCTGTCTTCCATGCCTCAGGCAATCTCCCTGTTTCGATAGATGTATTGAATATTGTTGTCAGGGGTACACATAGAGCCTCTGCTCCCTCCCTCAGGACCCATTGAGAGATGTTATGTGGCCCCATTGCCTTTGAGGTATCTAGCTCACTCAGAAGCCTCTTCACTTCTTCCTCGGTTGTGTGTACTGTGTCCAGCACCTGGTGGTGTGCCCCACCTCTCCGTCTTTCTGGAGCCCCTTCTGATTCCTCTGCGAACACTTCTTTGAATCTCTTGTTGAGTTCCTCACATACTTCACGGTCATTTCTTGTTGTCTCTCCTCCTCCCTTCCTTAGCCTGATTACCTGGTCCTTGACTGTTGTTTTCCTCCTGATGTGGCTGTATAACAGCTTCAGGTCAGATTTGTCTTTCGCTGCTGTGTCCTTTTCATATTGTCGTTGGGCCTCCCTTCTTATCTGTGCATATTCCTTTCTGGCTCTACGACTGCTCTCCTTATTCTCCTGGGTCCTTTGCCTTCTATATTTTTCCATTCCCTAACACACTTGGTTTTTGCCTACCTGCACCTTTGGGTGAACCATGGGCTCATCCTGGCTTTTTTATTATTCCAGTTTCCCTTGGGTACAAACCTCTCCTCAGCCTCCTTGCACATTGTTGCTATATATTCCATCATCTCATTACTGGCTTCCCTGCCAGTTCTCTGTCCCACTGAACCTCGTTCAGGAAGTTCCTCATTCCCATGTAGTCCCCTTTCTTGTAGTTTGGCTTCATTTGTCCTGGCCTTACTGCTTCCCCCTCCACTTGTAGCTCTACTGAGTATTCGAAGCACAAAACCACATGATCGCTGGCCCCAAGGGATCTTTCATATGTGATGTCCTCAATATCTGTACTACTCAAGGTGAATACTAAGTCCAGTCTTGCTGGTTCATCCTCTCCTATCTCTCTCTCTTGTAGTGTCCCTTAGGGGTTAGTACATGAAGTTTTCCAGTACCACCTCCATCATCTTAGCCCTCCATGTATCTTGGCCCCCATGTGGCTCCA
>NC_069401.1:93365304-93405304 GCF_026875155.1 Cherax quadricarinatus | reverse complement strand
TGTAGTCTCTTTCTCCCGTCTCATCTATGCCTTCCATTTTCTCGAATTTCTATCTGTTTTTTACAAGCAGAGCAACCCCACCTCCCCCTCTGCCCCTTCTATCTTTCCTCATGATCTGGTATCCTGGTGGGAAGATTGCATCTGTTATTGTCTCTGTGAGTTTTGTTTCTGTAACTGCTATGATGTCTGGGGACTTCTCATTGATTCTTTCTTGCCATTCCTCAAGTTTGTTCATTAATCCATCTGCATTTGTGTACCAACCCTTCAACTTCTGTTCTAATACTGTAACTGTGGTGCGGGGGGTGGGAACAGAGGGATCGGTGTGTGATGGTTGGTTTGGATTGTTCAGTTGCCTTGGGGGTGTCGTGGCTGGAGTCCTTCTGCAGGTGTTTCTGGGGTGTGTGCTTGTCCTTCCATTTGATCCTTGGTTATTCTGCTCTCCTTTTTCATTTCCTCCCATTTCTCATATCGATTTTGAACTCTCTCTTTCATCGTCTTCCTTTCATCCTGTGTTCTGTCTTGATTGAGGTACACACTCCGGAACTCCTGCTTGCCTCTCAGCCGTGCTTTCTCCTGCAGGATCATGGTTCAGGTTGATTCTGCCTTGAAAATTACTTTGAGAGGCCGATTCCTTTTCTTTGTGAACCACCCGATTCTCCGAAAATTTGCCACCTGGGTCATGTCCCCCTCGTCTATCACCTTCATGATATCTTCAATCGCTTTTTTCTCCTCCTGCTTTCTTTCATCATAAGTTTCCCCTTTAGCTTCGTCTAGCCCATAGACAAACACGGATCTCTCCCTTTCCACCTCCCACTGTGACTCCCATTGCATCCTCTGATGTGTTTTAGTTCCTTCCCGTGGAGTGTTCCTTCCTTCAGTCCCTTCCCTAGTTATGGCCCCTATGCTTCTTGGTTTGTCCTTCCTGCTCACCTGTTCCTGGCCCCCTCAGGTATCTGGTATGGTCCCTGCACATGTCCTAGTTCCTTCAATGTCTTCCAACCTCTCATTCTGTCCTAGTGTGCTCCCTGTCTTTGTTTTGGCCCCATGTCGGTTTGACAGAAACTCTGCATACAGTTTAGTTTCCATGCTTCCTTCAAACCTGTTGTCTGTGTCTAATGTAGCCATTGCCGATGCTACTTCTGTAATATCTTTGTCTCTGTGCTGTTTCAGATGTCTCAGCTCCTCTTCTAATCTCTCTATCTTGATTTCTGCTGCTGTGGCCTGTTGCTTCCACCTTCTGCATTCTGCTGCTAACCTCTCTTCCATCTTCCTTTCCAGCTCATCTAGTCTCCTTCCACAGTCTTCCTCCCTTTTTTGAGCTCTGCCTCCCATTACTCCCTCCCAGATTCGTCCTTGGAGCCCCTTGTCCTCATCCTGGTTCTAGGTTCCCCCGTTGCTCCATAGAAGGGGGGACGGGTGGTGAGGGGGAGGGGAATAGATGGTTAGGAGGAGAGGGGATGGATGGTTGTAGGGGAGGGGGAGGATGGTTATTGGAGGGGTAGAGATAGTTGGGGAAGGGGGTTAGATGGTTTGGGGGAGGGGTAGGTGGCTAGGGTTAGGTGGTTAGGGAAGGGGGAGAGGTGGTTAGGGGAGGGGGGAGGACATGTTTGAGAGAGAGAGGGGATGGATGGTTATGGGGGAGGGAGAGGATGGGTATTGGGGAGGGAGGTAGTTGGGAGGGTTAGATGTTTGGGAGGGGTTAGGTGGTTTGGGGGAGGGGTAGGTGGCTAAGGTGAGGTGGTTAGGGAAGGGGGAGAGGTGGTTAGGGGAGGGGGGAGTACATGTTTGAGAGAGAGAGGGGATGGATGGTTATGGGGAGGGAGAGGATGGTATTGGAGGGAGGGAGGTAGTTGGGAGGGTTAGATGGTTTGGGGGAGGGGTTAGGTGGTTTGGGGGAGGGGTAGGTGGCTAAGGTGAGGTGGTTAGGGAAGGGGGAGAGGTGGTTAGGGGAGGGGGGTACATGTTTGTGTCAATGGTGAGAGGATGTGTGTGTGTGTTGTGTGTGTGTGTGTGTGTGTGTGTGTGTGTGTGTGTGTGTGTGTGTGTGTGTAATGTGCATGTGTGTGTGTGTGTGTGTGTGTGTGCGTGTGTGTGTGTGTGTGTGTGTGTGTGTGTTGTGTGGTGTGTTTGTATGTGTGAGTGTGTGTGTGTGTGTGTGTGTGTGTGGTGTGTGTGTGTGTGTGTGTGTGTGTATGTGTGTGTGTGTGTGTGTGTATTCGCCTAGTTAGTTACCATATTGTCCTAGTGCAGGTGTGTGTATGTGTGTATATGTGTGTGTTAGTGTGTATGGGAGAGGTGTGAGGGGGAGATACTGCTAACACATACCAGTAATTCTGGGTTATAAAAAGCAGAACTTGCTACTAGGGTCTAGAGCTTCTATGAGTGTCTACCCTTGTGTGTGTGTGCTTGTGTGTGAGGGAGGGATGGTTAGGGGGGGGGGTTGGTGGTGTGGTTGAAAGATCCATCTTGTAGCCACAAATTTAGTCTCACTTATCTTTCCCAATTATGCTACTCTCTCCACTTATTGCCCTTTCTGGATTTATGTATTAATTGTTGCTGGTTATTATCATATTCCTTGTTCACATTGAGAGAGGACTTCCTAGCTTCCAAAGTATTCTTACTGCTAATAACTACCGGTAGTAACACTGCCCTACCCCTGTGTGCGTGTGTGCATGTGTGTGTGTGAGTGTGTGTGTGGGAGTGTGTCTTGTGCAGTGTAAGGACTGGCCACAACTTCTTGTGACCTGACCACATCCCTCCTGGGACTTGACCCTCACACCGTCTTACAATGTTGCCCTTAAAAGCTTGTCCCACGTAGCTTATATTAAGTTACTCACCTTGTGTGTGTGTGTGTCTGGATTTAAGTATCAATTATTGCTCGTTATTATTCTGTTCCATGTTCACATTGGGAGAGGACTTCCTAGCTACCTAAGTATTCTTACTGCTAATAACTACTGGAATTAATACTATTCTACTCCTCGCTGGACTCTACCTTCTCACACTCATCAACACTATATTCACTATGTCTATGCTATTTCTATTCTAATTCTGGTAATAGCTTGCAGGAGTGAGTGACCAGTATCAAACAGTATGCAAGGCCAGCCAGTGCCGTCAACATGCAAACCACAAATAGGCAAATAAACTTGCGCTGCAATGGTGCGGTGACAAGTTGCCAGCTGCTGATGATGAAGTCGTCGTACGTAGGCCTTAAATCCCTATTTTGGAGATCCTTCACCCGTGATGTTTATAACCATATATTCTCATACATCACGCTCCCTCACGTGATTTCACTCTTCACTGATGATAGTATACACTTCACATTATATACACTTCACTTTATATGTACAATGGCGCACAACTTGTCGTGACGTCACTTCTTCAGGCCTACCGCTGCCAATGTGGCAACAACGCCTAAGACCCCCAATGGTTTGCACTTTGAAATATGATTTCAGCTTTCCTCTCACTTTTTTTAACTAATAACTTTAATTATCACTCGTGGTATTGTTCACTGATGTTCCACTACCACTGATTACTGCTAGCTGTTATTGCACACCTTACAATGCTAAGATTCTTGGAGCCTTGTTACCCACGTCTGCACCCCACGGACCCACGCGTGTGTATGTGCATGTGTTTATGCAACCAGTCCTTATTTCCCACATATGTACTACATATGTATTGCATATGTACCCAATCTCTTAGTTCCCACTGTATTGTCTTGTGTGCTTAAGATTACGTTCAATTCTGTATACTAGGCCTCACCTGTGTGTGTGCTGTTACCCGTCATTAACTGCTTAACTCTCCTACACCAGAATAAATTCTATTAAATGCCAGTAAATGCTACTTATTCTAATTCTGATAGCTCGAGGAGAGTGACCGCCAATTTCCAGCTAGAGACTAGTACTGTTGACCCCATGCAACTCAAACTAGGTAAATATTATATGCAGCTGGCAGTGGAGTAATGTTGCCGGTCTGTCAAGTTCCTGGGTCCCACGTAGTTGAAGTTGCTTGATGCTTCTCGGTAATTTTTCTACTAACTTCATGTAGGCACTGTAGTCACTAGCTCATCTAATTTTTTCACTCACTCACTGTATTTACTGACACATCTATACATATCTCTTATCTCCATGGTCTTGAGTCGCACTTATTATGGCAACACTATTTAGGCCTGACACAACCGATCACCTTCCTTGCTCTCTCGGTCCCCACTTAGCACTTGCACTATTTACTATGTTTTCTTTTCTGTGATCACTTATATTTCCTTTTCTCGGGGTTTGAGTGATTATATCCACTCTTATGCGTGCACATGCCTATATCCCACACTCTATTCCTTATGGTACAGTCAGGAATTACCGCCAAAACACGAGCTCAAACCGCGTGCCTCCTCCACATGTGTGTGTGTGTGTGTGTGTGTGTGTGTGTGTGTGTGTGTGTGTGTGTGTGTGTGTGTGTGTGTGTGTGTGTGTGTGCGTGTGTGTGTGTGTGTGTGTGTGTGTGTGTGTTGTGTGTGTTTGTGTGTGTTTGTGTGGGTGTGTGAGTGTGTGTGTGTGTGTGTGTGTGTGTGTGTGTGTGTGTGTGTGTGTGTGTGTTGCGTGTGTGTACTCACCTAATTGTACTCGCCTAATTGTGGTTGCAGGGGTCGAGACTCAGCTCCTGACCACGCCTTTTCACTGATCGTTACTAGGTCCTCTCTTTCTCTCTGCTTCCTGAGCTTTCTCATACCTCGTCTTAAAGCTACGTTTGGTTCGTGCCTCCACTACATCACTTGCTAGGCTATTCACTTTCTGACGACTCTGTGACTGAAGAAGTACTTCCTAACATCCCTGTGACTCGTCTGAGTCTTCATCTTCCAATTGTGACCCCTTGTTTCTGTGTCCCCTCTGTGGAACATCCTGTCTCTGTCCACCTTCTCTATTCCACGCATTATTTTGTATTTTGTTATCACGTCTCCCCTGACCCTCTTGTCCTACAGTGACGTCAGTCCGATTTCCCTCAACCTTTCTTCGTAGGACATTTCCCTGAGCTCTGGAACTAGCCTTGTTGCAAACCTTTGCACTTTCTCTAATTTCTTAATGTGCTTGACCAGGTGTGGGTAACAAACTGGTGCTGCATACTCCAGTATGGGCCTGACGTACACAGTGTACAGTGTCTTGAACGAGTCCTTACTAAGGCATTGGAACGCTATTCTCAGGTTTGCAAGGCGCCCATATGCTGCAGCAGTTATATGGTTGATGTGTGCCTCCGGAGGCGTGCTCGGCGTTATGGTCACCCCAAGATGTTTCTCCTTGAGTGGGGTTTGCACCCTTTGTCCATCTTACCTAAACTCTGTCTGCGGTCTTCTTTGCCCTTCCTCATTCTTCATAACTTTGCATTTAGCAGGGTTGAATTCAAGAAGCCAGTTGCTGGGCCACGTGTCCGGCCTGTCCAGGACTGGCCTGATCCTCATCCAATTTAATCGTTCTCAATAACTTCACATCATCTGGGAACAGGGACACCTCAGAGTCTATCCCTTCCACCTTGTCATTCACATATATCAAAAATAGCACTGATCCTAGGACTGACCCCTGTGGGACCCCGCTTGTCACAGGCGCCCACTGTGATACCTCATCACGTATCATGACCCGTTGTTGCCTCCCTGTCAGGTATTCTCTGATTCATTGCAGTGCTGCTCCTGTTATACGCGCCTGATCCTCCAGCTTCTGCACTAATCTTCTCTGAGGAACTGTGTCGAAGGCCTTCTTTCAGTCCAAGAAAATGCAGAATGTTTGTGACACAGGATTTGCCTTCCAAGAATCCGTGCTGGTTGTTGTTTATAATCTTGTTTCGTTCCAGGTGCTCCACCACTCTCCTCCTGATAATCTTCTCCATAACTTTGCATACTATACTCGTCAGAGACACAGGTCAGTAGTTTAGTGCCTCGTTTCTGTCTCCTTTCTAAAAAATGTGTGTGTGTGTGTGTGTGTGTGTGTGTGCTCACCTATTTGTACTCACCTATTTGTGGTTGCAGGGGTCGAGTCCTAGCTCCTGGCCCCGCCTCTTCACCGGTTGCTACTAGGCCCTCTCTCTCCCCGCTCCATGAGCTTTATCAAACCTCGTCTTAAAACTGTGTATGGTTCTTGCCTCCACTACGTCATTTTCTAGGCTATTCCACGGCCTTACAACTCTATGACTGAAGAAATACTTCCTACTATCTCTCTGACTCATTTGTGTCTTCAACTTCCAATTGTGGCCTCTTGTTTCTGTGTCCCCTCCCTGGAACATCCTGTCTTTGTCCAACTTGTCTATTCCACGCAGTATTTTATATGTCGTTATCATGTCTCCCCTGACCCTCCTGTCCTCCAGTGTCGTCAGGCCGATTTCCCTTAATCTTTCTTCATAGGACATTCCCCTTAGCTCTGCAACTAACCTCGTCGCAAACCTTTGTACTTTCTCTAGTTTCTTGACGTGCTTTATCAAGTGCGGGTTCCAAACAGGTGCTGCATACTCCAGTATGGGCCTGACATACACGGTGTACAGTGTCTTGAATGATTCCTTACTAAGGTATCGGAATGCTGTTCTCAGGTTTGCCAGGCGCCCATATGCTGCAGCAGTTATCTGATTGATGTGTGCTTCCGGAGACATGCTCGGTGTTATACTCACCCCAAGATCTTTCTCCTTGAGTGAGGTTTGCAGTCTTTGGCCACCTAGCCTATACTCTGTCTGTGGTCTTCTGTGCCCTTCCCCTATCTTCATGACTTTGCATTTGGCAGGATTAAATTCGAGAAGCCATTTGCTGGACCAGGTGTCCAGTCTGTCCAGGTCTCTTTGAAGTCCTGCCTGGTCCTCATCAGATTTAATTCTCCTCATTAACTTCACATCATCTGCAAACAGGGACACTTCTGAGTCTAACCCTTCCGTCATGTCGTTCACATATACGAAAAATAGCACTGGTCCTAGGACCGACCCCTGTGGGACCCCGCTCGTCACAGGTGCCCACTGTGATACATCATTACGTACCATGACTCGTTGTTGCCTCCCTGTCAGGTATTCTCTGATCCATTGCAGTGCCCTTCCTGTTATATGCGCCTGATGCTCTAGCTTCTGCACTAATCTCTTGTGAGGAACTGTGTCAAAGGCCTTCTTGCAGTCCAAGAAGATGCAATCAACCCACCCCTCTCTCTCTTGTCTTACTTCTGTTATTTTATCATAAAACTCCAGAAGGTTTGTGACACAGGATTTGCCTTCCGTGAATCCGTGCTGGTTGGCATTTATACTCCTGTTCCGTTCCAGGTGCTCCACCACTCTCCTCCTGATAATCTTCTCCATAATTTGCATACTATACACGTCAATGACACAGGTCTATATTTTAGTGCCTCTTTTCTGTCTCCTTTTTTAAAAATGGGAACTACATTTGCCGTCTTCCATACCTCAGGTAGTTGCCCAGTTTCCAGGGATGTGTTGAAGATTGTGGTAAGTGGCACTCACAACATATCTGCTCCCTCTCTAAGGACCCACGGGGAGATGTTGTCCGGTCCCATTGCCTTTGAGGTATCGATGTCCCTTAGCAGTTTCTTCACCTCCTCCTCATCTGTATGTATGTCGTCCAACACTTGTTGGTGTATTCCTTGCTGGTGTCCCCATCTGGTCTGTCCCCCCAGAGTCCTTCCTGTCTCTACTGTAAATACTTCCTTAAATCTCGTGTTGAGCTCCTCACATACCTCTTGATCGTTTCTTGTGAGTTCTCCACCTTCTTTCCTCACCCTTATCACCTGGTCCTTGACCGTTGTCTTCCTCCTAATGTGGCTATACAGCAGTTTCGGGACAGATTTGACTTTCGATGCTATGTCGTTTTCATAATGTCGCTGGGCCTCCCTCCTTATCTGTGCTTACTCGTTTCTGGCTCTTCTACTAATCTCCTTGTTTTCCTGGGTCCTATGCCTCCTGTACCTTTTCCATTCTCTGTTGCACTTAGTTTTTGCCTCCCTACACCTTCGGGTAAACCAAGGACTCGTTTTGGTCTTCCTATTATTTCTGTTTCCCTTGGGAACAAAACTTTCCTCTGCCTCCTTGCACTTTGTTGCCACATATTCCATCATCTCGTTTACCGATTTTCCTACCATTTCTCTGTCCCACTGAACCTCCTGCAGGAAGTTTCTCATACCTGTGTAGTCCCCCCTTTTATAGTTTGGCCTGTCCCCTTCAGTTCCTGTTACCTTCTCCACTTGTAACTCTACTATATAGTCAAAACTCAGAACCACATGATCGCTAGCTCCAAGGGGCCTCTCGTAAGTGATGTCCTCAATGTCTGAACTGCTCAGGGTGAACACAAGATCCAGTCTTGCTGGCTCATCCTCCCCTCTCTCTCTGGTTGTGTCCCTGACATGTTGATGCATGAGGTTTTCAAGTACCACATCCATCATCTTGGCTCTCCATGTTTTGGGAACCCCATGTGGCTCCAGGTTTTCCCAGTCGATCTCCCTGTGGTTGAAATCGCCCATTACCAGTAACTTTGCTCTGCTCGAGTGAGCTCTTCTTGCCACCTCAGCCAGTGTGTCCACCATCACCCTGTTGTTTTCTTCGTACTCCTCTCTTGGCCTCCTGCAGTTCTGTGGTGGGTTATACATCACTCCAATGACTACTTTATGTTCTCCGGACTGAATTGTACCTACAATGTAGTCTCTTTCTCCAATCATGTCCATGCCTTCCATTTCCTCAAATCCCCATCGGTGTTTTATGAGCAGTGCAACCCCTCCTCCCCCTCTACTCCTTCTATCTTTCCTCAGGATCTGATATCCTGTTAGGAAGATTGTGTCTGTTATTGTCTCAGCGAGTTTTGTTTCTGTGACTGCTATGATGTCTGGGGATTTTTCACTGATTCTTTCGTTCCACTCTTCATGTTTATTCGTTATTCCATCCGCGTTTGTGTACCAAACCTTCAGTTTCTTTTCTATCATTGTGGTCATGCAAGAATATTGGGGTTGGGGGAGCGAGAGCCTTGGTGGGGGCCTATATGGGGCTGTGGTGTAGGTGGGGTTTGTGTTGATGGGGGTGGGGTCAGAATGCCCATAAGGGACAGCTGTTGGGGTGAGGTTTGTGATATGGGGGTTTGGTGGCAGAGGGAACAGTGAGTGGGTTGTAGTATAGGTTGCTCAGTTGCGTTGGGAATGTCGCGGTTGGAGTCTTTTGGTGGGAGATTCTGTGGGGTGTTTGCCCTTCCTCCTGTGTCTGGGTCCTGCTCATTTTCATTGCTTCTCGTTCCTCCTTGCGTCTCTGTACCCTCTCTTTCAGTGTAGTCCTTTCTTCTTGTGTTCTGTCGCGGTCGAGGTATACTCTCTGGTACCCCTCTTTGTCCCTCAGTCTTGCTTTCTCTTGCAGAATCCTGGTTCGAACTGATTCTTCCTTGAAAGTTACTCTGACAGGCCGTATCCTTCCACTCGCAAACCACACAATTCTCTGAAAATTTGTCACCTGGGTCATATCGCCCTCCCCTATTGTTTTCATGATGCCTTCAATCATTGTTTTCTCCTCCTGTTTTATTTCTTCAAAGTTGTCCCCCCTTGGCTTCTTGGAGCCCGTACACAAAAACTGACCTCACCCTTTCCTCCTCCCACTGAGTCTCCATCTGCTTCCTCTGAGGCATTTTATTTCCTTCCATTGACATGTTCTTGCCTTCAGTCCCTGTCATATCTGAAGCTTCTATTCTCAGTGAACTGTCTTTTCTGACCAGCTGTCCCTTGCTACTGCAGTTGGCTGTTAGAATCTCTGCATATAGCATACCTTCATTGTCTTCGGACCTGTCATTTGATCTTAGTGTGCTCATCGTCTTTTCCCTGGCCCCACGTGGGTCTGATAGGGCCTTCATGTACGGCATGTCTCCGTTGTTGCTTACCGTCCCCTTGTCTGCGCCTGACT
This sequence comes from Cherax quadricarinatus, assembly GCF_026875155.1. Classification (NCBI taxonomy): domain Eukaryota; kingdom Metazoa; phylum Arthropoda; class Malacostraca; order Decapoda; family Parastacidae; genus Cherax; species Cherax quadricarinatus. The sequence continues at coordinate 93,395,416 of NC_069401.1, read as the reverse complement.
TTGAATTTCCTGATGTCACATCTGAATTGTCATTTGTCTCTCTAATCTGTTTCAGGCTTTGCAGTTTCTCTTCTAAGCACTGTATCCTAGCTTCTGCTGCTAAGACCTGTACTTCCCACTTCCTGCACTCTTCAGCTATCCGCTCCTCCATTTTCTTACCAAGCTCTACTATCTTCCTTCCCCACTCTTCCTCCCTTTTTTGGAGCTCTAACTCCCAGTCTTTCCTCCCTGGTTCGTCTACCAGATCTGTGTGTGTGTGTGTGTGTGTGTGTGTGTCTGTGTGTGTGTATGTGTGTGTGTGTGTGTGTGTGTGTGTGTGTGTGTGTGGTGTGTGTGTGTGTGTGTGTGTGTGTGTGTGTGTGTGTGTGTGTGTCTGTGTGTGTCTGTGTGTGTCTGTGTGTGCCTATACTCACCTAGTTACTCGCCTAGTTGAGGTTGCAGTGGTCGAGTCCGAGCTCCTGGCTCCGCCTCTTCACTGATCACTACTAGGTCACTCTCCCTGAACCGTAAGCTTATCATACCTCTGCTTAAAGCTATGTATGGATCCTGCCTCCACTACATCGCTTCCCAAGCTATTCCACTTACTGACTGCTCTGGCTGAAGAAATTCTTCCTAACATCCCTGTGATTCATCTTTGTCTTCAACTTCCAACTGTGTCCCCTTGTTACTGTGTCCAATCTCTGGAACATCCTGCCTTTGTCCACCTTGTCAATTCCTCTCAGTATTTTGTATGTCGTTATCATGTCCCCCCTATCTCTCCTGTCCTCCAGTGTCGTCAGGTTGATTTCCCTTATCCTCTCCTCTTAGGACATACCTCTTAGCTCTGGGACTAGTCTTGTTGCAAACCATTGCATTTTCTCTAGTTTCTTTACGTGCTTGGCTAGGTGTGGGTTCCAAACTGTTGCCGCATACTCCAATATGGGCCTAACGTACACGGTGTACAGGGTCCTGAACGATTCCTTATTAAGATGTCGGAATGCTGTTCTGAGGTTTGCTAGGCGCCCATATGCTGCAGCCGTTATTCGGTTGATGTGCGCTTCAGGAGATATGCCTGGTGTTATACTCACCCCAAGATCTTTTTCCTTGAGTGAGGCTTGTAGTCTCTGGCCCCCTAGACTGTACTCCGTCTGCGGTCTTCTTTGCCCTTCCCCAATCTTCATGATTTTGCACTTGGTGGGATTAAACTCCAGGAGCCAATTGCTGGACCAGGTCTGCAGCCTGTCCAGATCCCTTTGTAGTTCTGCCTGGTCTTCAATCGAATGAATTCTTCTCATCAACTTCACGTCATCTGCAAACAGGGATACCCCAGAGTCTATTCCTTCCGTCATGTCGTGTGTGTGTGTGTATGTGTGTTTGCGTGTGTGTGCGTTTGTGTATGTGTGTGTGTGTGTATCTGTGTGTGTGTATCTGTGTGTGTGTGTGTACTCCTCTAGTTGTACTCACCTAGTTGTATGGATCCTGCCTTCACTATATCACTTCCCAGACCATTCCACATCCCAACAACTCTGTGACTGAAGAAATACTTCCTAACATCCTTGTGATTCATCTGAGTCTTCAACATTCAACTGTGACCCCCTTGTTGCTTTTCCCATCTCTGGAATATCCTGTCACTAACCACCTTGTCGATTCCTCTCAGTATTTTGTATGTCGTTATCACATTCCCCCCTATCTCTCCTGTCCTCCAGTGTCTTCAGGTCGATTTCCCTTAACCTCTCCTCGTAGGACATACCCCTTAGCACCAGAACTTGCCTTGTTGCAAACCTTTGCACTTTCTCTAATTTCTTGACGTGCCTGACCAGGAGTGGGTTTAAAACTGTTGCTGCATACTCTAGTATGGGCTTGACTTACACGGTGTGTAGAGTCTTGGACGATTCCTTACTAAGGTATCGGAATGCTATTCTCAGGTTTGCCAGGCGCGTATATGCTGCAGCAGTTATCTGGTTGATGTGTGCTACCGGAGACGTGCTCGGTATTATATTTACATTGCAGTCTCTGGCCACCTAGCCTATACTCTGATGGCAGTCTTCTTTGCCGTTCCCCGTTCTTCATGACTTTGCATTTGGCTGGGTTAAATTTGAGGAGAAAGTTGCTGGACCGCACGTGCAGTCTGTTCAGGTCTCTTTGTAGTCTTGCCTGATCCTCATATGATTTAATTCTCCTCATTATTTTCATGTCACCTGCAAACAGAGACACTTCTGAATCTATCCCTTCCACCATATCATTCACATATACCAAAAATAGCACTTGTCCTAGGACTGACCCCTGTGGGAACCCACTCGCCACACGCACCCACTGTGATACCTCATCATGTACCATGACTCATTGTTGCCTCCCCGTCAGGTATTCTCTGATCCATTGCAGTGCCCTTCACTGAACCTGCAATCAACCCACCCATTTCTCTCGTGTCTTGCTTCCATTACCTTGTCATAAAACTCCAGTAGGTTTGTGAAATAGGATTTGCCTTCTATGAATCCGTGCTGGTTGTCGTTTATAATCTTGTTCCATTCCAGGTGCTCTGCCACTTTCCTCCTGATAATCTTCGCCTTGACTTTACATACTATACACGTCAGGGACACTGGTCTATACTTTAATGCCTCTTTTCTGTCTCCTTTCTTAAAAATGGGGACTACATTTGCCGTCTTCCATACCTCAAGTAGTTGCCCAGTCTCAAGGGATGTGTTGAAAATTGTGTTTAGTGGCACACACAGCATCTCTGCTCCCTCTCTAAGGACCCATGGAGGAAGTTGTTCATACCTTTGTAGTCCCCTCTTTTATAGTCCCTTCTTCTGTTTTGTAGATGTGAAAATGTGATGAAAGTCTTGAAACAACTGTAAAACAACTGTTTGCTTGTTCTATCATTGGTTTTAGTATTTATAGTAAGAGTACACTTCCTACGTACAGCCTGCCTAAAGTCTACATGGAAGGTGTTCCTTGATCCACGCCCTCACGGCCAGATCCTTAATCAGGGCTCCTGGTGGATCAGGGTTTTATTAAGCATGCTGTTACTGCTGGCTGAACGTAGCTCAACGTACACACTACACCCCGGCTCGTCGGGTACTGATCCTTTACGTTGCTTAGTTGTCATCGATAGTTATGGGCAACAAGTTAAAGCATGAATGGAAATTTATTGTAAGTTACAAAGATTTCCAGAACTAGAAAATTTCAACCATGAAATATTGTACATTAATAGTTTATGACATATATCTGACCACAGCATAATGACTTCGATAAAAAAAAGTTCTCTGGCCAATTGAAATCGCTCTCGCACAGATGGCACCAATTTCACTCTATTTGCTATTTGTAAGTCTACTAAAATTAAAAAAAGGCTTTCAAATGAGTTGATGCAGATAAGATCTCTTTGCTTGTAAATAATGATAGAAATACTTAATACAACCTTGTAAAACCCTTGAATAAAAAAATGAGAGAATCAGAGAGAGAGAAAAGAGAGAGAGAGAGAGAGAGAGAGAGAGAGAGAGAGAGAGAGAGAGAGAGAGAGAGAGAGAGAGAGAGAGGAGAGAGAGAGAGAGAGAGAGAGAGAGAGAGAGAGAGAGAGAGAGAGAGATAGAGAGAGAGAGATAGAGAGAGAGATAGAGAGAGAGATAGAGAGAGATATAGAGAGACAGACAGACAGATAGTGACCCACAGCCTATTATAAATCCATGGACCAAGACTAGGTGAGCCTAAGATTTCTGAATAGATGTGCAGACCAGCTAGCAGCACCTCTAACTCTCAAGTATTATCAGTGTCTAGCACAGTGTGAATGACCTCTGGGGAAAGAGTGGAAGTAACTACAGACCAATGCCACTCCTCTCAACCACTAGCAAAATTCTTTAGACAATAATATTACGGCAGCTGACAAAATTTATTGACTACCACTCGTTTTTTTGTGACCATCTATGTGGCTTCAGAAAAAGGTCGCTTTGCTTTTGATCTCCGTTTGAAACTGTCCACCATTTCACACTAGTCACTGGAAGATCCAAAATAAGTTATGTAGAACCGTTTGACATTGTTAATACTTTTGACAGAGTATGCCATCAGCTTTTGGAGTCTCCGGCTCTATTCTGCACCTTAGTAATTACCTGCATGTCAGATCTCTAAGAGAAGTTCTCAATAGGACATATCCAACGAGACTCAGACGGTTTCAGTGTTCCAAAGGGAAGTGTACTTGGTCCATTTTATGCAATGTATACTTTAATGACCTTCATCTCATCTCACAGTCCCATGCATCTGCAGGTGACTATTCAGTGACGTTTACTTAACCATAAGAGTAAATGCCAGCAGGTCTCATATATATCTATCACTATCATACACCTATATCAGCCTGGGGAAAACGATATCAGGTTACCTTTGCTTCTGAATATAAACATAAATGAAGATGGTCTGTAGGCAACATGATGTTAATACTGGAGCAGTGTTAAGAATAAAATGGAAGTGTTGGTATCTGGGGAGGAGGTGGATATCCAAGGGGTGAAATTTGATTCTAATTGTCTATGAACAACCACGTGGTAAATCTTGCAGGCAAGGCAGCCATGAAGCTAACGTATGAAACTAAGTCGTATCTTGCACCTGGTCAACAGTAAAGGTTGGAAAACTCTGTATGAAGCACATATGCGTTGACACGTCGGGTATGTTCCACTTTCGTGGACTGCCTGCCCCTCCTTCCTGTCTTATCTACAACTTCTGAAGAAATACAGAACAAATCAAGAGCCTTCAGCTCCTGAGAGATGTAAGTGGTTTTATTGCTATATACAAGGCCAATATGGTCACAGTACCAAACTTTGCTCCACTCCACACACCACGAGAAGATTCCTCGTATTGAAGATGGGCAACAAACAGCAACTACACTCTGACTGTACCCTTAAGATCATACCTTTCACTGAGATCATCCATTCTAAGAATAATTCGAGTCTAGAACATAATAGCACAGAATAAAAATATCGATGAAAGAAAGTGGGCTGACGAAATAAAATTGGTGTCCTACATGTAGCTCACTCCAACTTCACCCTGTTCCTTGTTTCTATATCTGTTACGTAGATTTTTCCTTATATTAGCTCAAGTTCCCTTTATCTATATACTGTGGTCTAGGATAATTTTCTAATGCATTACAAAGACTAGGGAAATACTTACAGTTAGCAGAAGTCCATTTCAGCCTCTGACATTACCCTGCCTTCCATTCATAGAATAGGTTTTTTTAAACCACTGTCGTAAAATAATTATTTACTCAGTGAACGTTTTTACAGCATATACATAAACCATGTAGTCTGACCCAGCCTTCACATCTACGACAAGGATAACACAGCTTTCTAGAATAAGCTCAGTCATTTTACCACCTGGGAAGCACTCACATGGTCCCATCTGAAACAATTACTGTGTCTTCCTCCCTGGTTGCCTTAAACCAGTGTTTTGATACACCGTAACAACTCTAGGGCACTATTGTTAGAACATCAAACCTTAATTATAAGTCTTACCTTCTGGAAAACTCACCTTTTCTCAGACGTAGGGTTGATGATTCTACCAGCCTCGTCAACACAAGAATGGCAATGGCCCAGCCTCTGCCACCCTCACACCAACATCATCAACAAAAGATCATCAATATGCACTATGGTTCTCAAATAATGCTTTAATATTCTTGTTTTTTCTCCCATAACACTAACTCTTAATATTACCTTTAAAATAACATGGCTACAATATAAACAAGTGAACCTATTTCTACTGAAATGCAAGGTTAATTAATACACAATAATTTAACCTATAAGTGAGATCAATACTTATGACAAATCTCAGGCCATTTGTGCCCACAACAGTTAGTGTAATTAGGTATTATAAATAATAAAAGTCTTGTACTGCTACATAGGTATTTACCCCATTATATCTATGGTTTTAACTTGAGGGTCTTATAAACCCTTAAAAACCATATCATAACAATAAAACTTTTTAGGTGGGGTGAGGTAAGTTACAGCTCTTAGCTTGTAAATAAAGTTGGAAACCCTAAACTTTACCTTGAAAAACCCTGTATAAAAGATATACACAGAGAGAGGGAGAAAGAGAGAGAGAGAGAGAAAAAAAAAAATTTGACTCCAAACTAGCCATGAAGAACCATGTCGTAAATCTTGCAAACAAGGCAGCCAGGAAGCTTACAGCACTTCGCCGTATCTCGCATCTGCTTGACAGTAGGGGTTGCAAGATTCTGTACGAGGCACAAGTACACTCACACCTTGAGTATGCTCCACTTTCTTGGTTTGCCTGCCCCCCCCCCTCATCTGCAACTGCTTGACAGAGTAGAGAACAGAGCAAGACGTCTCATCTCTTGCCTGGACCCATCCTGGATAGATCTGTCATTTCAGCAGAGCCTTCAACGTAGGAGGGATGTGGGTGGCCTTACTGTTATGTACAAGGCCAATATTGTCAAAGTACCACACTTGGATTCACTTCGAGGACAGCGTGAAACAAGCTTTTATGCCACAAGACGGGCAGAAAGCAGCAACTTCACTCTGGCTGTACCCTTCTCCAGAACATCACTCCATCTGAGATCATATATACCCAGGATGACTCGAGTATGGAACACATTCGTACAGCATAATGATGTCAACGAGATAAAGTCAGTTGATCAAATGAAAATGCTGGCCCACAGATGGCTCCAACTTCATCCTGTTCCCTACTTGTATGTCTCATAACAATAAAAATGCTTTCAAATGAGCTGATGTAGGTAACAGCTCTTAGCTTGCCAATAAAGTTAGGAATCCTTAACCTGTAAATAGCTTGTCAATAAAGCTAGGGATCCTTAACCTTGTCAAACCCTGTGTAAAAAAAAAAAAAAAAAAAGAGAGAGAGAGAGAGAGAGAGAGAGAGAGAGAGAGAGAGAGAGAGAGAGAGAGAGAGAGAGAGAGAGAGAGCAAGAGAGAGAGAGAGAGAGAGAGTAGCTTTACTGTTTAGAAAGTTTTTAAACTTTAATTAAAACGCATAATGCAGAGAGTGTGTCGACTCTCTGAGCTCTCAATATTAATTTAGTCAGAAATATTGTCTTTTTCCACATTCTCTTTAAAAGTGTATATAATTAGTTTAATAACAGACAAGCGCACACACACACACATACACACACACACACACACACACACACACACACACACACACACACACACACACACACACACACACACACACATGATAACGACATACAAAATACTGAGAGGAATTGACAAGGTGGACAAAAACAGGATGTTCCAGAGATTGGACACAGTAACAAGGGGACACAGTTGGAAGCTAAAGACACAGATGAATCACAGGGATGTTAGGAAGTATTTCTTCAGCCACAGAGTAGTCAGTAAGTGGAATAGTTTGGGAAGCGATGTAGTGGAGGCAGGATCCATACATAGCTTTAAGCAGAGGTACGATAAAGCTCACGGCTCAGGGAGAGTGACCTAGTAGCGATCAGTGAAGAGGCGGGGCCAGGAGCTCGGACTCGACCCCCGCAACCTCAACTAGGTGAGTACAACTAGGTGAGTACACACAGTAGCGATCAGTGAAGAGGCGGGGCCAGGAGCTCGGACTCGACCCCCGCAACCTCAACTAGGTGAGTACAACTAGGTGAGTACACACATACACCCACCCACACACACACGGATCCACTCACACACACACATCTCCTGAGGCACACATCAACCAGATAACTGCTGCAGCATATGGGCGCCTAGCAAACCTCCGAACAGCATTCCGACATCTTAATAAGGAATCTTTCAGGACTCTGTACACCGTGTACGTTAGGCCCATATTGGAGTATGCGGCACCAGTTTGGAGCCCACACCTAGCTTAGCACGTAAAGAAACTAGAGAAAATGCAAAGGACTGGAGGACAGGAGAGATAGGGTGGACATGGTAACGACATACAAAATACTGAGAGGAAGTGACAAGGTGGACAAAGACAGAATGTTCCAGAGACGAGACACAACAACAAGGTTACACAGTTGGAAGTTGACACTGATGAATCACAGGGATGTTAGGAAGTATTTCTTCAGCCACAGAGTAGTCAGGAAGTGGAATAGTTTGGGAAGCGATGTAGTAGAGGCAGAATCCATACATAGCTTTAAGCAGAGGTATGATAAAGCTCACGGTTCAGGGAGAGTGACCTAGTAGCGAACAGTGAAGAGGCGGGGCCAGGAGCTGGGACTCGACCCCTGCAACCACAACTAGGTGAGCACAACTAGGTGAGTACACTCACACAAGGTTGCAAAGACTGAAAGTCTGACCTAACGATAAAGGCCGCGGGATAAGCATTTAGTCGATCAAATTGCCTGAGGGACATCAAGCATTTATACTTACCACAAGAAATGCGTGAATATATGGATAGTAATAGGATGGTATTGGAGAAAGAACACCTGAGGGTGAATGTGAGAATCTGTCAGTCACAGAGAAGGGTAGCAGATTGAGGAGTGAGCATTCAGCCTCATGGATCTTCAAGATGAACCTTGTGGTCTTTTCCTAGTGGGCGCACATCAATGGATACCCCTCTCCTTCCCTCCCACATCCATAATACCAACATCAATGAGAAACAAACAGATAGAAAGCAAAACACAAATCAGTGTATGATATGGAAAAGAATTCTCAGAGAGTGATGCAAAAATATAAATAGATTATCAAAGAAGAGAAATGACTTAAAAGGAGCGAATAGTGGAAGTAACGTCAGACATTATAACTATCACAAACACTCCTGACCGAAATGGTTTTAAAAATCAACAGATATCAAGTTCCATATAAAGATATCAAGTGGTAAGGAAAGACTGAGGGAAAAAACAAAGGCGAAGTACTGGCACGGTTAATAAAAATCAGTGGAGTTCTGATTAGCTTTCCTGCATACACTGACCTAATAATTCACTGAACAAGCAAAATTAATAACAAATATTCCTCCCAGGGTAGACGAGGGTAGAGCTTATGTACCATAAATCAAGGTACACAGTATTATCCATGCCCAGTGAGACCACAAGTAACTCTAGGCAGCTGCTCCAGAGCCGGTGGTACCAGGCTAGATATTAATTTCTCATCTGCACTCATGCAGGGGTCAGCTTGTGATTATGGATTGGTAAGGTAGGGTTAGCTTGCCTAATAAGACGTGGTGAGCAGATTGAAAAAAATCTCAGGCTCGGTGTACCGGTGTCCGTGGTCAACATCGAAGATGTTAGATTTAGCTGCATATACCTATAAATAATGAATTTAACCAAGAAGAAGCAGTTCAAAAAAGCAGACCGCTATAAGTCTGGTCTAATATGAAAAGAAAACGTAGAAATGTGAATATTTTTCAGTCATTGTATGAGTTTCGGTTGCATGAAAGATTCTATCCCTGTAAGAAACATTTTGCTACTGATGAGAAAGAAACATCGATGGCAAAAAAGAAATTAATACAAAAACAATGAAACAGTTGACATACACTCACCGAGAAGAGCTACATGTCTCGTATGATTATGTAATTAAAAGACACAGAAAAAATGGCATTTTTATAACCCAAGAAACACGAAGTTATCACGTACGGTGACCCCACGAGCAGTAGCACTCAGTCAACGATGGAGGATAAACGTTCCTATTTTGTTCATCGTCGAGCTTCCCTTTCTTCCCCTCCTATTTTTCTACAAAACAAAAGTAAACTTAATCACGGAGTGTCATATTTATGTGTTTCCTCCTAATCCTGCCCACTCTTTATCACTGTGTCACACATACCTGACCCGGCACACCCACGTACCTTCCTTTGGACCAAGGAACCGCATCTGAGCAATGTCTCGTTGCCTGACTCTGAAACCGGCGTTCTTACTGACCCTTTTGACACCTTTGACCTTCGTCCTACTTTGATCATGCTTCCTATGGCGGTGCGTCGATTTTCGGATTGTTCGGGGCCTCATAGGACTGATGGATTCAAATTTATTGTGCAAATATTATTTACTTGATGATCTTGACACTATTACTAACCCTCCTCAATCTTATGCTGATAAACACGCTTCCTGGAAACCACTTCCCCTCCAAGTTGTTTTTTTAGCGACAATCTCGGATGAAATTCTTTTCTCCTCAGCTAATGTCACCTATTGATTACCTTACTGACCATATCTTTAGCAATGTACTTTCAGAACTTGCTGTTCAAAATGTCCATGCTCCCAAAAGCGGAATGTAAACTGTGAAGAAAGCTAAGCAAGCATATAATCTTTCCCTCCTCAGCACTAATGATGAAATCTCTATTACGACACACAGACCTTCTCTCACCTTTAGGTGCAGTACTGTCCACTCCCCGCATACTGTAGTTTAATTGGATTTTACAAAATATGGCCCGAGGATTCAAAAGCAACTTCAACTCCAGAGAAATGGTGTGCAAAACAAGGTATGGAAAAAACTCTTATGTATAGTTCAGGATATTTATTAAAGAAAGCGTTTCGCCACGAGTGGCTTCTTCAGTCCTAATAGGATTGTAGATGAATGGTTCAAAGAACCGACACGTTGTTAAGTTAGACACATGTGCAAATCTTGGGTATCTTTGTTGAGGAAACGTTTCGCCACACAGTGGCTTCATCAGTCCATACAAAGGATAAATTTGAAGAACAGGAGGAGAATGAGGTAATCAGTCCCTCAACCTTGAGTCGATGTGGTCAGTCCATCAATCATGAATAGAATACCAAGATTGATGGACTGACCACATCGACTCAAGGTTGAGGGACTGATTACCTCATTCTCCTCCTGTTCTTCAAATTTATCCTTTGTATGGACTGATGAAGCCACTGTGTGGCGAAACGTTTCCTCAACAAAGATACCCAAGATTTGCACATGTGTCTAATTTAACACACAGTCCTAATAGGACTGAAGAAGCCACTCGTGGTGCAACGTTTCCTTTAATAATTATCCTGAACTATACATAAGTGTGAGTTTTTTTTTTACCTCCAGAGCCTCACAGGTACGAAAGTGGAAACTTCTGTCCGTCCAGCTGGAAGTCAAACATTGGTAAACCGACCTTCGACTGCCTGGAATTTTCAGCCTCTGTATTTATAGCTGGCGCTTTGTGCACCCTGCCAAATATTGTCGATAACAGCTGGACAGACCGTTTTGCGACACAGCTGATTGTAATAATCCATCCTTCAGGCAGCTCCCCAACACACTGCAACGGTGAAGAATCTCCCTCTGCGTATTTCCACTGTTGCCCTGTTTTCTTATGGGATTTATAACATCCGTTGTCTCAAGATGAAGGAAGTCTTGTCATACGCTTTGGCGGTTATTGAACTCCGTCTCCTATTAAGACTTCCTGGAGCCCATGTTGCACCCTTCCTCACAGTCCATCCCTATGAACTCCCAACCACTTTAGTTCCTACCTCTTTGTTTCTCGTACAGTTCTCGCTTTGTCGTCTTTTCTTTTACACGTTCATCCATCCACACAGCCTTCCTCGGCAGAGCCCTCATGTTTTCCTTCAACCCTCAAAAGTCCAAACCTTCCCTTGTCATAAAAACTCTTCTAATCTAGTGTTCTTCAACTCGTAATAAGTTTCTTTTTTCTTATGTGCGGTTTATTCGTGTATTGTTCTAGTCACAGTATTGCCTTTTTATTCTTTAAATTTACCTCCCACTGAGTCTTGGCACGTGACTTCTCCTGCATCTCTGACAGTTGTGGACATCGATCTACCCCCATTATTCCTACTCAGATATCTTCCTCACCAAAATACCTCAACCTTTCTCTACTCCTTACTTCTACCTTTTCTAACTTTTAGGTCATGTTTCCTGTTACTTCCTGGCTTCGAAAATTTGAGGCCACATTAGTTTTTATTGAGGAGAGGAAATAAGCGATGGTCACTAACCCACCTCCCATGCCTTAATATTTTCACCCTCTGAAATGCTCTACACTTCCTCCTACCCAACATCTAGGTGTACCCAAAAACCGCTTATTTCAAACTTACAGCTACCACTATATCTCGACATTGCTGATCATTCATGTCCATTAGATCTCAGCTAACAACAACCACATGTGTCCTCGCATCATCATGAAACATGCCTAGTGTACTAGGTACATGATGCTTGAAGAATTGATGGTCCAGTGGCTAGAGAGTCGAGATTTTTTACTTGCTTTCCACGAGGCTGGCTAAAATAACGCGGGTTCGATCCCCGGCTAGCCACAGTTTGTCAATGTATATATATATATATATATATATATATATATATATATATATATATATATATATATATATATATATATATATATATATGTAATATATATATACTTTTTATTTAAATACAAAATACCTTGACAAAACATTCACAAAGATACAATAGAAAGTAAAACAACACAGGTAACTCAGAGCTACATCTCGAATACTTCGTCCAGCTCCACGGCGGTGGGCCGCATGCCCAGAATGCTGCAGGCATTTCCTCTCTGGATCGCAACACTGAGTCTCTGAAAGAGGAAGCTGGTCGCCCTGTGGTCCTTGGTTTCTATGATGAGCTTTTCACCAAGCTCTTTAAGGAACTTTAGAGCACACTTGCCCCATGCTCCAAGGGTCTCCGACCCTATTGGGATGAAGTTATAGCAAGGGGGAAGGTCTTCATATTTGCGGATCTTCTGGGTCTCCCTGTGGCTGGCAGCTCCACCCCCTTCCACTACGGAGTATAGCAAGTAGGTGTCTGCCAATGTGGCGGCACAGGTGTAGTCCCAGGCAATCTGCCTTCCATCCTTCCTATGTAGCATAGTGGCTCCATCAGGACGCTTTTGACTTCTGTCAGACCTTTGCACTTGGGGTTTCCATTGAGCTGGGCAACGGGCTGTGGCGAGGCTTCTCTTTATGATGTCATTGACCTCCTCATGCCTGGCATACTTCCCTTCTGCTGTGTGGCACACGAGACCATGAAGTCCGAATTAATCAGCTGTCGCCATGGCGCAAATACACCTATGTTCGGTGAGAATCGGGGCGGCTACGCGAAAAGCAACACCAATCCAAATGGCCTGTGGGTCTAGTCGAGTGCACAAGAAGGAATTAGGAACAGCTAACAGGAAATCTCCTGAGTGTGGTGCCTTCACTGCCAGGAGACGAGCTTTCTCCTTTCCTGAGGCGTTGGAGAGCATTGTGTTAGCGATTTTTTCCATAATCGGTTTGTCCCGGTGGGACTGTTTGTGTTCTTTGAGAGGAGCTGGTGTACTGGAGGAATCTGTAAGGGTGTCCCACCGAATCGCTGCTTCAGTGAACCTGGGGTCTTGAGCTCCTACCACGTCTCTCAAGCGTTCGGGAACAATCTTCTTGATTAATGCACTGGAAGCCAAACACGAAGATAGAAAAGCAGGTAAAGCAGCATGCATTGCTTTGCGCACTCCTATACCTCCCAGTCGCACTGGGAGGGTTGCCTGATCCCATTGCTCAACCTCTAATGACAGGTTCAGTGCCTTAAAGGTTGATCTCAGGTGTGCTTAATATTCGTCGAGTGCTGGGTTGTCAAAAGAGGGTGCACACCTCAGGAAGTAAGTGAGTCTTGGAATAGTAAGGCACCTTGTGAGGAGATACAGAGCATCATGGGCATCAAGATTGCTTATTCTCTCCTCCATGCTCATCAAGTCATTCAATTTGTTCTTGAGGACTGTGTCGATGACCTGATGACCCAGCGGTGCTCCCAAGAGGGTACTGTTGGACGGAGTGGTAGTAGAGACTTCTGAGAGGATTTTTCGCACAGCATTGATTATTTCCTGGTTTGCCGTGATGATTTCACGCTTGGAGGGATTGAGGATGAGTCCCAAGTCTTCTCCCTGTGTTTTCACCAGATGTAGGTCCCCTACCAGGGACTCTTCAGTACCTGGCAGACTGCCATCATCCATGTACCAGATGTTGAGCTCGCTGCATAGACTGGAAGTTAGTTCTCTTACTGCCATGCAGAAGAGAAGTGGAGCTAGTGGGTCACCCTGCTGAACACCTTCTGATGAGAGAATTTCATGTTCTCCAAACAAAAGAATTGAGGGTTTGCTGTAGCCGGCTGAAATGAAGGGAAAAAGACTGGGGAACCGATCCCGAACACCTGGCAAGACAGCATCTCTCTTCACCATATTAAAGGCATTTCTAAAATCAAGTTTGACTACGGCCTTGTCTTCTGGTAGGTCCCTGATGTAGGCCCTTGTCGCATGAGCTGCAGCTTCACTGCCTTGAGAGACCCCAGAGCCCAGTTGGTGTGGCTGGAGTAAACTGGCAACTTCTAGGCGAATGTTTCTTACTGCTGCTTTGGCAACGAGACGGCGAAGAGTGTTTCCAACCGCAATGGGTCTGATTCCCCCATCCTTCTTCTTCAACACACATAGTGAGGCTCCAAAAAAGAAAGGTTTAATTTCTTCTGGGATTCGCCCAGCCAGGCAATTGTTGACGAAAGTTGTTAACTCGGTGAGAAGAATTGATGCAGATGCATCGAGTACTGGATTTATCATCTCTTTGAGGTGCTGAGGTCGAATTCCAGTGTAACCTCCTGCAGATCCTGCTGGAAATGACACAATCGCCTTATAGACTTCCAATTCTGGCAAAATTAATTGTTCAATGATGGGGTCTTGCTCAGGGTTGTTGTTGATGACTATGGTGTCCCTGGTTGGATGCTTGTTTCATAGTGCTTGGGCCGTGGTCTCATCTTTGGGGGCTACAGTGTCGTCATTTGTAATTATTAGGATTGCTCCCACTGTGTTACCTTCTTTGATTTTTTTGCTAACCTGTGCGCAGATTTTCTCGTTTTCAGTGGGACTTTTCTTGGGTCTACCTCTGTAATTCCTGCGATGATGGGGCAGAGGGACACAATTATCCGTTCTTGGGTAGTTGCGCACTGCCTTGATAACTGAAGTGGTTAGCAGTTTGCCTCGTCGCTCAGGAACTGCAAGACAGACATTGCCGAACAGGAGTAGGTTGCGCCAAGCTTGGATGGTGCCTCGGGCTTCTAAGTTGGTGGAACCTCCATTCACCTGCTTAAGAAGGTCTGTGAATTTCCCTGCTGCATATTGGCGAGCCACTTTAGGGATGTGGGATAGGGTACTGCTAGCAGTGGATTTATATGCCAACAGAAGGTTATCGCAAGTGAGGAGGTTGCCATTGGAATTGTCATCTGCCTGTGGAGGCTGTGGGCTGCTCTCTGCTGGGGGCATATGTGATCCCGCACACCCATTGTGTGCACGAATGCGGCCATCCCTGTTGAATGATCGAAACTCTCCACACACCTGACATGTGCCTCTTCTTTCATTGTTGGGTGCACTGTTTCTCTTGCTTTGTGGCTGGTTGGCTTCATCATCTGCCGTACCTTAAACTGTGTGGTAAGCCCAGGCTGAAGGGAAAATGGCGCATGGCACATACCGCATGTAGTTCATGGTGGTGGTGGTGGGAGGAAGGTGGTCACCCTTCCTTGCGGTGGGCGGTGGAAGAAAGGGAGGAGTGGAAGATATGTGATGGGGCGGAGTAGGGCACTCACTACCTCCCAGGACAAGTCCTAAAAACCCCACAATGCTCTTGCCATGTTACTATACACCATATGATCTGTGCCAGCCCCCCATAAACGAACACCGCAAAAAAAAAAAAAAAAAAAAAAAATAATAAAAAAAACTCACACTATACACTTATACCGTGCACACGGTGAACAAACACCCCTTTGTTGTAACACGAACAACGGTTATGCGCGCCTTTTTTGGGGGGGGGAAGGGGGAAAGGGGGGGAGACAATTTCAAACCCCTCAACCTCGGGGGGCGTCCTCCTCCTGAGGCCTTTCTCCCCATGGTGACGTTTGTTCCTCACTGAATTCCCATACAAAAACGTTTTTTCTTGATTCAGGATTTAGAAAAAAAAAATTAAAAAAATTTTTTATATATATTATATATATATATATTTTTATATATAATATATTTAATATATATAAAAATATATAAAATTCTATTAATATAATTTTTATATTTATATTTTATATTTATATTTTATATATATTATATTTTATTTATAATATTTTATTTTTTTTTGATGGGTTGTAAAGAGAAGTAAATGCGAGGGTCTTGGCAGGGCGGGGAGTTAAAAGTAAAGAATCACACACAAGGGGGAGTTGTCACAGCGCTCTTTGCTGATGACATGTGCTCTTGGGAGTTCTGAAGGAAAAGTTGCGGATTGGTGGAGGGAATTTTGGTAGGGGGTGCAAAAAAAGAAATTTTAAAAGGGGAATCAGGAAAGAGTAAAGGGTTTTAGGATAACAAAAAAATTGGTGATGAAAGATTGAATATCGATTGGGGGGGAGAGTATGGAGGGGTTTAAGTATTCAGTATTTGGGAGTGGACGTGTGGGATGGGTCTATGAAAGTGAGGTGAATCATAGAAAATTTATGGGGAAAAAAGGTGAGTGGTGAATTAGGAGTCTGTGGAGAAAGAAATTTGTCCTTGGGGGAAAGGGGGAATGTATGAGGTATAGTTTTACCAACGTCTTATTGGGGGTGAAGGTGGGTGATGAATGTTGCAGCGAGGGAAGGTGGAGGCAGTGGGGATGTATGTTGAGGGCAATGTGTGGTGGAATTAATGCAGAGATTCGAGTTTGGGAAATTAGGGGAGGGGCGGGATTACAAAACTGTTGTCCAGAGGGCTGAGGAAGGGTTGTTGAGGTGGTTCGGACATGTAGAGAGAATGGAGCGAAACAGAATGACTTCAAGAGTGTATCAGTCTGTAGTGGAAGGAAGGCGGGGTAGGGGTCGGCCTAGGAAGGGTTGGAGGGAGGGGGTAAGGAGGTTTTGTGTGCGAGGGGCTTGGACTTCCAGCAGGCATGCGTGAGCGTGTTTGATAGGAGTGATGGAGACAAAATGGTTTTTAATACTTGACGTGCTGTTGGAGTGTGAGCAAAGTAACATTTATGAAGGGATTCAGGGAAACCGGCAGGCCGGACTTGAGTTCTGGAGATGGGAAGTACAGTGCCTGCACTCTGAAGGAGGGGTGTTAATGTTGCAGTTTAAAAACTGTAGTGTAAAGCACCCTTCTGGCAAGACAGTGATGGAGTGAATGATGGTGAAAGTTTTTCTTTTTCGGGCCACCCTGCCTTGGTGGGAATCGGCCGGTGTGATAATAAAAAAAAAAATATATATATATATTATATATATATTATATATATATATATATATACTATATATATATATATATTATATATATATATATATATATATATATATATATATATATATATATATATATATATATATATATGTATATATATATATATTTATATACATATATACATTATATATATACATTATATATATATATTTATATATATATATATATATATATATATATATATATATTATATATATATATATTTATATATATATAATATTATATTATATATATTTTTATAGGTAGTAGGTTGGTAGACAGCAACCACCCAGGGAGGTACTACCGTCCTGCCAAGTGAGTGTAAAACGAAAGCCTGTAATTGTTTTACATGATGGTAGGATTGCTGGTGTCTTTTGTCTGTCTCATAAATATGCAAGATTACAGGTACGTCTTGTACTTCTACTTCACTGGTTTCACACTACACATACATGTACACGTTTATTTATACACACTCATCTGAGGTTTCTTTGATTTTATTTTAATAGTTCTTGGTTCTTATTACTTTTCCTTTTATATCCATGGGGAAGTGGAATAAGAATCTTTCCTCCGTAAGCCTGTGTGTTGTAAAAGTCAACTAAAATGCGGGAAAAAATGGGCTAGTAACCCCTTTTCCTGTAAAGATTCTAAAAAGAATAAGAAGAAGAAAATTTTTCAAAGTGGAAGTCTGAATGTGCGTGGATGTTGTGCAAAAGATAAGAAAGAGATGATTGTGGATGTTATGAATGAGAAGAAACTGGATGTCTGGCTTTAAGGTGAAACAAAGCTGAAGGGGGTGGGAGAGTTTCAATGGAGAGGAATAAATGGGATTAGGTCGGGGGTTTTTAAATAGAGTTGAGCTAAAGAAGGAGTAGCAATAATGTTGAAGGATAAGCTATGGCAGGAAAAAAAGGGACTACAAATGTATAAATTCAAGGATTAGTGGAGTTTAAAATAAAGATTGGATGTGAAAAGTGGGTTATAGTAAGCGTGTATGCACCTGGAGAAGAGAGAAGTGTAAGGAGAGAGAGAGATTCTGGGAAATGTTGAGTGAATTTCGTGGGGAGTTTTGAATCAAGTGTGAGAGTAATGGTGGTTGGGGAGTTTTCAATCCCTAAAGTGGGGTAAAAATGTTATGGAGGGGAGTAGTAGGTAATTTTGGGGTGCCAGGGGTAAATGTAAATAGGGAGCCTTTAATTGAGCTATGTGTAGAAAGAAATTTGGTAATAAGTAATACATATTTTATGAAAAGAGGATAAATAAATATACAAGGTATGATGTAGCACGTAATGAAAGTAGTTTGTTAGATTATGTATTGGTGGAAAAAAGGTTGATGGATAGGTCCAGGATGAAACATGTTTATAGAGGGGCAACTGATATATCGGATCATTATTTAGTTGTAGCAAACAGTTAGAGTAAGAGGTAGATGGGAAAAGAGGAAGGTGGCAACAACAAGTAAGAGGGAGGTGAAAGTGTATAAATAAGGGAGGAGGAAGTAGGGGGCGAGATATAAGCGACTTTGGCAGAAAGGGGGCTAGTGCAAAGATGAGTAGTGGGGGGGTTGAAGAGGGTTGGAATATTTTTAAAAAATGCAGTATTAGAATGTGGGGCAGAAGTTTGTGGTTATAGGAGGGTGGGGCGGGAGGGGGAAAGAGGAGTGATTGGTGGAATGATGAAGTAAAGGGTGTGATAAAAGAGAAAAAGGTAGCTTACGGAGGTTTTTACAAAGCAAAAGTGTTATAAGAAGAGCAGAGTATATGGAGAGTAAAGAAAGGTTGAAGAGAGTGGTGAGAGAGTGCAAAAGGAGAGCAGATGAAAGAGTGGGAGAGGCACTGTCAAGAAATTTTTATGAAAAATAAGAAAAAAATTTGGAGTGAGTTAAACAAGTTAAGGGAAAGCCTAGGGAAAGTTTTGGATTTGTCAGTTAAAAAACAGAGTAGGGGAGTTAGTAGATGGGGAGAGGGAGGAATTAGGTAGATGGCGAGAATATTTTGAGGAACTTTTAAATGTTAAGGAAGAAAGGGAGGCGGTAATTTCATGCACTGGCCAGGGAGGTATACCATCTTTTAGGAGTGAAAAAGAGCAGAATGTAAGTGTGGTGGAGGTACGTGAGGCATTACGTGGGAATGAAAAGGGGTTAAAGCAGTGGAACTGATGGGATCATGACAGAAATTTTAAAAAGCAGGGGGGGATATAGTGTGGAGTGGTTGGTACTTTTGTTTAATAAATGTATGAAAGGGGGAAGGTACCTAGGGATGGCGGAGAGCATGTATAGTCCCTTTATATAAAGGGAAAGGGGACAAAAGAGATTGTAAAAATTATAGGGGAAAATAAGTTTAACTGAGTATACCAGGAAAAGTATAGGGTAGGGTTATAATTGAAAGAATTAGAGGTAAGACAGAATGTAGAATTGCGGACGAGCAAGGAGGCTTCAGAGTGGGTTAGGGGATGTGTAGATCAAGTGTTTACATTAAAAACATATATGTAAAACAGTATTAGATAAAGGTAGGGAAGTTTTTATTGCATTTATGGATTTAAAAAGGCATATGATAGAGTGGATAGAGGAGCAATGTGGCAGATGTTGCAAGTGTATGGAATAGGTGGTAAGTTACTAAATGCTGTAAAGAGCTTTTGAGGATAGTGAGGCTCAGGTTTTGGGTGTGTAGAAAAGAGGGAGAATACTTCCCCGGTAAAAAAAGTAGGCCTAATCAGGGATGTGTAATGTCACCATGGTTGTTTAATATATTTATAGATGGGGTTGTAAAAAAAGTAAATGCTAGGGTGTTCGGGGGAGGGGTGGATTAAATTATGGGGAATCAATTCAAATGGGGATTGACACAGTTTTTTTTGTTTATGATACTGTGCTTATGGAGATTCTAAAGAAAAATTACAAAGATTTAGTGGATGAGTTTGAGAATGTGTTTTAAAGGTAGAAAGTTGAAAGTGAACATAGAAAAGAGTAAGGTGATGAGGGTATCAAATGATTAAGATAAAGAAAAATTTGATATCAAATTGGGGAGGAGGAGTATGGAAGAAGTGAATGTTTTCAGATACTTGGGAGTTGACGTGTCCGGCGGATGGATTTATGAAGGATGAGGTTAATCATAGAATTGATGGGGGGAAAAAAAAAATGAGTGGTGCGTTGAGGTATATGTGGAGTCAAAAAACGTTATCTATGGAGGGAAAAAAAGGGAATGTATGAAAGTATAGTAGTACCAAAACTCTTATATGGATGTGAAGCTTGGGTGGTAAATGCAGCAGCGAGGAGACGGTTGGAGGCAGTGGAGATGTCCTGTCTAAGGGCAATGTGTGGTGTAAAAATTATGCAGAAAATTCGGAGTGTGGAAAATTTGGAGAAGGTGTGGAGTTAATAAAAGCATTAGTCAGAGGGCAGAAAGAGGGGTTGTTGAGGTGGGTTTTTTTCTTTAGAGAGAATGGATCAAAGTAGAATGACATGGAAAGCATATAAATCTATAGGGGAAGGAAAGAGGGGTTTGGGGTCCGTCCTCGAAAGGGTTGGAAAGATTGGGTAAAGGAGGTTTTGTGGGTGAGGGGCTTGGACTTCCAGCAAGCGTGCGTGAGCATGTTAGATAGGAGTGAATGGAGACGAATGATACTTGGGACCTGACGATCTGTTGGAGTGTGAGCAGGGTAATATTTAGTGAAGGGATTCAGGGGGAAAACCGGTTATTTTCATATAGTCGGACTTGAGTCCTGGGAAAAGGGAAGTACAATGCCTGCACTTTAAAGGAGGGGTTGGGATATTGGGCAGTTTGGAGGGATATGTTGTGTATCTCTATACATATATGCTTCTAAACTGTTGTATTTGAGCACCTCTGCAAAAGCAGTGATAATGTGTGAGGGGTGGTGAAAGTGTTGAATGATGATGGAAGTGTTTTCTTTTTGGGGGTTTTCTTTCTTTTTTTTCTTTTTTTTTGGGTCACCCTGCCTCGGTGGGAGACGGCCGACTTGTTGAAAAATATATTATATATATTTATATATTATATATATATATATATATATATATATATAATATATATTATATATATATATATTATATATATATATGGGGGCATGTGGGTTTCGAAAACGTGGATAGGGTAAAAATACTCACGTAGGCTGGTAGTACATATAATATAACGGAATGTGTGTGAAGGCGCCAACCTCCGTCCTGCCTCTCTGCTCTCTATCGTAAGACTCCCTGACCCACAGTGCCTATGTGAGGGGGTGTTTGAAATCCTGCTATGGTCAGCAGCATGAATACAGTCAGTGATTCACGCAGAGACAGTTGGTAGTGAGTCATCTACTGGTACACTGGTTTTCTGGTAACTGGTTACTAGGAACTGGTACTACTACTGAGAGCTCGGCGACGCTAACGTATGTCGTCCCGACATACAACTAATACAAACTAGAGATGGCAGGTATACGGCTTGGGCTGATTCTATACAATGTCAAAGTACACAACAATTGAACATTATAACATACATAAGTAGAATATTGGAATGGAAGCTTACGTAACTGAAACTGTAATGCAATACAAGGTATAATATAGCACAACTCATCGAATGAAACTCAACGTTGAGATTACACAATAGAAGTGATAAAAAAAATTTGATCGATCGATCTGTATTCATGTGATCTACGGATTCTGAGGAAGGAATATATACAAAGAAAGAAGTGCTTAACAGAAAGGCAGATTCGGTGCACTCAAATCTAGACTGTTAACTCTCAGAATTCGGAGAGAACGTGAACACAAAAAAAAATTCTTGAATACTGATAAGTTGATACTGTAATTATTCATCTATACAGGTTATTTACATTTAACCCCAACTCTGCTAGGGTGAGATTGATTTATGCAGAATGGGTGTCATCTCTGGGAGGATCAAACTCTGTTGCACTGGCTAACTCATGCTGTATTTGAGGCAAATCTGAATTGGTAGTTACAAATAATACTTGAGGATTTCTCAATACCTGTTGTGTATGTAGGGAATAACGACATTCAGGTTGATCGTCTGACTGAGTATCAGAGGAAGAGAGTACAGGGTCAGGAGGATTGTCAGAGTCTGTCACATTAGTCTGGGTTGGAACATCATTATCATCACATACTAACTTCATATGATCTAAATGCGAGTCTTTATACTGACCAGTACTAATTTCTCTAACCTTATACTTATTACCAGTGAGATGTCCAACAAACTTTTGATCAAGCTTTGGCATTGCAGACGTTTTGTTAAAGTTAGTCAGCATAACTCTCGAACCTACTTTGATTTTGGATGGCTTTGCTCGAGTGTTTGCGACTCATGTAAATTCTGCTGTTGATTTATGAAGTGTTTCACGGATTCTTCTAAAAACACTTTGAGCTAAGCTGGTACGAGTTGCTATGAAATCATCAGGGTTGTAATTTGGTTTCGGATTAGAATAACAACTCATAAGGCAAACGTTTATCTACACCGTACAATGCATAATGTGGAGTGTCACCTATAGAAACATTGTAAGCAGAATTTATAGCACACTGCACATCAGGTATAACTTCATCCCAAGTTTCACTGTTGGGATTGATAGTGGCTCTCAAGACATCAAGTACTTTTTTATTGGTTCTTTCCGCTAACCCATTGCTGGCAGGATGATGAGGAACAATGGTGGATTTAGAGATCTTGTACAAGGTACACAAATTTTCAAGAATCTCATTACAGAATTCACCTCCATTATCTGTTACTAAGGACTTAGGGGTGGTATGCCTGCAGATAATGCATTCTTTAAACGCAGGTAATTATAAGTGTTCATATACTGGTTTATGGGAAGCACAATGAGTTCACCAACACTCTGAGCACTGAAACACCCTCAAACTATGAGCGAGTCTGGGTGTTTGGTGGTCCCACAGGTGCAGCGTAGGTGTAGTGGGTCACTACCTCTGCGTGGGTACATGTCCCCCACAGTTGCAGGTGACGGTGAAGGTTGCTTCATCACTCCAAAGTACTTCAGACCACTTATGAGGATTCCAATGAAGATATTTCTTTGTATAATCCAGCCTACGTTTCTTCTGTGGCTGTGGCTTGGAGAGGATCGGTTTCTTAACCTGGCGGTGACTACTGTAGCCCAGTTCTGAAACACGTCTGTTAACAGTTCTTACAGACACCTCGGAGAGAAGATGTGGGTTCTTTTCTTTCAATTCACTACCAGTTGTCTTAGGTGTATTCTCTAAGTGCTTCTTTAACACAGTTTAGGTACGAACAGATGTTTCCTTCGAGGGACGAGGCCGAGGTTTGGCAGACGGTAACTCGACACCGGAACCAGCCCTGCAACGCTGCACCCAGGTCCTCAATGAACACTCATACAGACCAACATTCTCCTCTATTTTTATCCTCTGGTGCCCAGCTTTGTGAAGCACTATGATTTGAACTATAGTTCCTGGTGTTAAAGACTTCCTTTCACCCCTAAATCAAACCAAAGGAAACACTGGACAAAAGATAGGGAAGATGAGAGACAAAAGTACAACATTTCCTCTCGCCACGGCAGCCACGTGAGCACTGAGGAGTCACTGTGGAGTGTGGAAGGAGGCTGTAATGTCGTGCTAATGACTGCTACCCGGCATAATGCACTGAAGAAAAAAGACCCCCCTGTTTGGCAGGGCTTTAATTTTCTTCATGGCATTATGCTGGGGTGCTCACGTGGCATAATACCGTTAATAGCACTTTATGTCGTGCTGAATAAGTAAAACTGGCCAATTAGCAAGAACTCATTTAAAATTAAGTCCTTTCTAAAATTTTCTGTTATTCTTTTACAGACATTTTTTTTTATTTATGTTAATGTAAAAATTAATAATTTTGTATCCAAAGAACCTAAGAAAACATGCATAACATTATTATAACATGTCGAATTGAATTTAACCTAATCCAACCAGATATATTATAGATAAGTTTACAGTAATTTAATAATAAACAAGCACAATGAAATAGTTTTCTCGTTAGGTTCAGAATGAGTTTTGCGAAATTACTGCATACACAAATTTTCGCTTGTTGTATTCGGTAAGCTAGAGCGTTACCATTTGAGCCAAATATGCAAGGTTTACTTATTAGGCCTGACACACACACACACACACACACACACACACACACACACACACACACACACACACACAAGGTCATGGAGAAGATCGTCAGGAGGAGAGTGGTGGAGCACCTGGAAAGAAACAAATTTATAATTAACAACCAGCACGGTTTCAGGGAATGAAAATCCTGTGTCACAAACCTACTAGAGTTTTAGGACAAGGTGACAGAAGTAAGACAAGAGAGAGAGGGGTGGATCGACTGCATTTTTTTGGACTGCAAGAAGGCCTTCGACACAGTTCCTCACAAGAGGTTACTGCAAAAGCTATAGGATCAGGCACACATAACAGGAAAGGCGCTGCAATGGATCAGAGAATACCTGACAGGGAGGTAACAACGAGTCATGGTACGTGACGAGGTGTCAGAGTGGGCGCCTGTGACAAGCGGGGTTCCACAGGGGTCAGTCCTAGGACCTGTGCTGTTCTTGGTATATGTGAACAACATAACAGAAGGGACAGACTCAGAAGTGTCCTTGTTTGCAGATGATGTGAAGTTAATTAGAAGAATCAAATCGGATGAGGATCAGGCAGGACTACAGAGACCTGGACAGGCTACAAGCCTGGTCCAGCAACTGGCTCCTTGAGTTTAGCCCTGCCAAATGCAAAGTCTTGAAGATTGGGGAAGGGCAAAGAAGACCGCAGACACAATATAGTTTAGATGGCCAAAGACTGAAAACCTCACTCAAGGAAAAAGATCTGGGGGTGAGTATAACACCGAGCATATCTCCTGAGGCGCACATCAATCAGATAACTGCTGCAGCATACGGGCGCCTGGCAAACCTACGGATAGCGTTCCGATACCTCAGAAAGGATTCGTTCAAGACTCTGTATACCATTTACGTCAGGTCCATACTGGAGTATGCAGCACCAGTTTGGAATCCACACCTAGTCAAGCATGTCAAGAAATTAGAGAAAGTGCAAAGGTTTGCAACAAGACTAGTCCCAGAGCTACGGGGATTGTCCTACGAAGAAAGGTTGAGGGAAATCGGCCTGGCGACACTGGAGGACAAGAGGGTTAGGGGAGACATGATAACGACATACAAAATACTGCACGGAATAGACGAGGTGGACAAAGACGGGATGTTCCACAGAAGGGACACAGACACAAGAGGTCACAATTGGAGTTGAAGACTCAGATGAATCAAAGGGATGTTAGGAAGTATTTCTTCAGTCATAGAGTAGTCAGGCCGTGGAATAGCCTAGAAAGTGACGTAGTGGAGGCGGGAACCATACATAGTTTTAAGGCGAGGTATGATAAAGCTCATAGGGCAGGGAGAGAGAGGACCTAGTAGCAATCAGCGAAGAGGCGGGGCCAGGAGCTATGACTCGACCCCTGCAACCACAAATAGGTGAGTACAAATAGGTGAGTACACACACACACACACACACACACACACACACACACACACACTGTCATGCAGTCAGGCAGACATGGGGGCACAAGGCTCCGAGAACCTTAGTGTTTTTAAGGCGCGCAGTAAATGCTAGCAGTGATCAATGGTAGTGGCAACGTCAGTGAACAATCCTACGAGTGATAACCAGTTATTAATTAAAAAAAGTCAACAGGAAGCCTGAAATAATTAATATTTCAAAGTGCCAAGCTGTTAGGGGCCTAGTAGGCACCTGTTGCCGCAAGATTCAAATATACAAAGATCAAAGCAAGTGTGGAAGCGGGCGTTCAAGAATTATGAGAGATTGGTTAACAAGTGAATTGTGGGTTACCATACAGTGAAAGTGAAAAAGTTAATAGGCAAGAGGAGAAAGGAAAAATAAAATATATAACTAGGGAAGGTTGCAGGAGTAGGCCTGTTGAAGCAGTGACGTCACAACAGGTTGTGTGCCATTATAAATATAAAGTGTAGCCACCAAATGTGAAGTGTATTCTATCATAAGTGAAAAGTGAAATCACTTGAGGAACGCAGGATATTTGAGCATATATGGTTATAAACATCATGGGTTAAGGGTTTTCAAAATAGTGATACAAGGCCTATGTACGACGACTACGTCATCAGCATCTGGCAACAAGTCATCGCCCCGCTGACAACACAAGTACTGCTCACCTATTGTGGTTGCATGTTGCCAGATTCTGGTCTCTGCATCACTGTCAGATACTGGTCACTCACTCCTGCAAGCTATTACCAGAATTAGAGTAGAAATAGCATAGAAAAGGCTGGGACAGGGTTGACGAGAGTGTGAGGAGAGTCAAGCGGTCTAGTGAGGGGTAACGTCAGACACTTGTAGAAGTTGAGAGAAGCTAAGTTTTAGAACCTAGTTACTTTCCATATTTTGTAAGTAGAATTGATAAGTGTTAGAATCACTATTGGTAAGTTTTAGAATTTCTGGTATTACTACTGATATTTATTAGCAGTATGAATACTTAGAAGTGGGGGCACACACACACATACACACATAGACGAGAGTGGAGTAACAGTCACCCCTCAACCACATACCACCTACCTCCCCTATATTCGCTGCCTGACCACGGTAGAGTGCAGTTGTGCTCTGCACCCCTCTGCTGTTTGTAGGCGACTTCCCTTGTCAGTTACCTGGTTGCAGTGGTGTGAAGTGGTGTTGTCACGCCTCTGCTAACAAAATAGGTGCACTGTGATTGTCAAGATGGCGGTTAGTCTGAGACGCCAGATAAATACTGTAGGCATTCAGCTACTTAGAGGAACGATAACGCCTAGTTCTGCGCAAGTCTTATTGCCAAAGATCATCCGGGAGACATATGGCATACAAGATAGTGACTTGTATGGAGTAGCATTAAATGGAGGCCAAAGAATTTTCGTCAAACTGCTATCGGCAACGGTTTATGAATCGTTGGTCACCAGGTTTCAGGCCGTAAGTCTTAACGTCACACCAGCTGTCAGTGTAAGAATGATAGATGTTTCACAGCATTATACGTGGATCAAGTTACGCAACGTTTCCTTTGAGGCGGATGAGGCGGATATCAGGAAAGTTTTTGAGACGTATGGGACGGTGCATTATGCTCAACATGGTACGTGGGCGGCAGGCGCCTATGCGGGTCTGCCAGAGGGTTCTTTCAACCTCAAAATGACTTTGAGGCACCCAATACCGTCCTATGTTTATCTACAAAAATTCAGGAAGCAGGTTATCGTTATGTACCCAGGGCAACGACGTACGTGCCGCCTATGTGGTGAGTATGATCACATAGGGGCGACCTGTGACATGCGAAGACGTGTGCCTAGACCTGTGGTGGACGTCGCACCCCCTGCTTCAAAGGTGGCAGGTGAGGAACAAACATTGGACGGAGGGCGTGGTGTCTTGTGGAGCGAGATAGTGGATCGGGCACACAGGACTGGCGGTGACTTGGAGTCCCTCCCCCAGCTGCCTGTTCAGGTGTTGCCTCCTGTGAATAAGGAGCAGCAATTACAGAAGAAGGTTCTGGAGATTGAGGAGGAATTGGTCGAGGTTTTTAAGACTTTGTCACCGCCTGAGGGGGATGTTACACCTGAGCGAGGTGTCATCAGAGAGTCGTCGCTTCCAGAAAGTCGGGAACGTGATATTTTGGGACATGATGGTGGTTTGGAGTTGTCCGTTGAATCACTAAACCATTCTCAGGTGGAGGTGAGGGTTCATCGAGAGGCAACACCTGACCAAGACATGTGCAACATGAATATCACGAGAAAGAGGGCGGCTACATCAGATTCTGATAACGTCCTAACGCCTGCACAAATGCCTGGATGGAGTGTGAATGTAGTGGTGTAGGTGGTGGCAGCCACGATAGGAGGCACCGGAAGAAGGGGGGGGGAAGAGAGCACTCTGAAGGAGTCAAGCTTAAATTCAAGCTTTGGAGTTGTAAAGAGTGATGAGAGGAGGCAGAGGTGGAAACTTTAAAAGGCCCTAGGTGTATATCTGTAAATGTTAATGGGTTATGTAGAAGAGAGATTGGTTTCGTAATTTCCTGAATAAATCTAGAGTGGATGTTGTGTTCCTGCAGGAGCACAATTTTAAAGAGGGTAGGGTGTTGGAGGTGACAGGATTTCGAGTAGTTACCCTGACATCTCTTTGTCTAAAAGGTGATGTGGGTATTTTAATCAGGGAGACGAGCCCGTTTGTTTTGCAGAGAAGCGAGGGGGGAGGGGGAGGGAGGGTGTTGCGTGTGGATGGGTAAGCGTGTGTCTTTTGTGAGTGTGTATGAGCCGGCAGAAAATAACATACAGGTAAAGAAAGATTTTGTGTGTGAGGATCTTGTGTTTTTCTTAAGTGCACTGCCAGAGGTGGCAATAGTTGGTGGAGACTGGAATAGTGTAATCAGGGTGGCTGATGTGGACCCAAAACGGGCTGGATATATGTCTGTGGCTCTTAGGGATTTATTAAGAGAGGTTACATGATGCCTTTGGGGGGGCTGTGTGGGAGACTGAATATATGTTTGTTAGGAGTGGATATGCTGCGAGACTAGATAGAGTGTACCTTTCTCAGGGAGTGGATGTGAAATCTTTCAGTACTGTTGAGGCTACAATGTCAGATCATAGGGCAGTGGTGGTAGAGGTTGGGTGGGGGACGCTCGCGGACATATATAGAAGTTATTGGAAATTAAATATAAGTGTGTTAAGTGATGAGGAGGGGTTGGAGGGGTTTTCAGTCCTATGGAATGAGCTTAGTGTGGAAGAACAGGGAGTGGATGATATTGTAACATGGTGGGATTGTGTTGCACAAGAAAGGATTAGAAAGTTTTATGTGAGAGAAGGAAAACGTATTAATAATTTAAAATATGGACTGGCTAACTATTTAGAGGATAGGTTATGAGGTTGCTATGGGCGGGGGGTGGTTGGGAATAATTTTCCTATGGATGAAATAGCTGAAATAAAGGGGAGGTTGCGGGTGTTGCAAAATGAAAGGTTTCAAGCTGTAAGGGTGCAGGCAGGGATGGAAGAAGTGCTTTGGGGCGACAAGCCGTCAGCGTGTGTTTTGCGGCATCAAAAGCAAAGGCAGGCGGTGACGGAGATGGTTGGGAATTATAGAGCAGGGCAGGAGATACGAAGCACGAAGGAGATGTGTGCGTATGCGGAGGCTTGGCACGAGAACTATTGGAACAGTGGGGGGGAAGGGTTGTGGCGTTAGACAAGGTGTGTACGTATGTGACGTGTAGTTTAGGAAATAGTGATAGAAAGGACTTAGGTGGGACTATTACGGCAGAGGAAATAGAGAATGCGTTAAGGGGAATGAGGAAGAGGAAAGCTCCGGGTATTGACGGTCTCCCGGTAGAATTTTATTTACAACATTGGACATTAATACGGGGATTTATAGTTAGGTTATTTAATCGTATGAAGGAGAAGGGCAAGTTGGGTGAGAAGCAGGTAACAGCAGTTGTAGTGTTGGTCCCGAAGGGCAAGGGGCAGCCCACCCTTCGGGAGTACCGAGCCATATCGCTGATGTGTACAGACTACAAGGTTTTTGCAAAAATTTTAGGTAATAGGTTCAAATGTATTGTATGGAAGGTGGTGTCAAAATCTCAGTTTGGGTTGCCGGGAAGGTCGATGATTGAAGGACATGGGATACTGAGAAGTTTTGTGGAAGCTAAGGGTGGGGGTGGAGGGGCGGCTTTGTTGGCTCTAGATTGGCAGGGAGCATATGATAGAGTGGAAAGGGGAGCTTTGCAGGTTATACTTAGGAGACAGGGGTTTGGGGAGGAAATAGTCGAGTGGGTAAATACGTTGTACAAGAGGGCAAAAATGAGGATACAGATTAATGAGTGTATGGGGAGGGAGATTGCAATGGGTAGAGGACTTAGACAGGGATGCCCAATGTCCCAAATATTGTTTGCATGTTTCCAGGACCCCTTTTATAGAATGGTTGACCGTAGCTTATGTACTCCAGGTGAGAGAAGTGTGGGGGGTGGGAGGGCCTGGCCGGGTTTAATTGGATATGTTGACGACACCACTGTTCTCATTCGTGAAGGGATGTCAATTGGAG
>NC_069401.1:93305304-93360304 GCF_026875155.1 Cherax quadricarinatus | reverse complement strand
AAGGGGGAACTACACAGGTATGAGGAACTTCCTGTGGGAGGTGCAGTGGGACAGAGAAATGGTAGGAAAGGCAGTAAATAAAATGATGGAGTATGTAACAACAAAATGCAAGGAGCCAAAGGAAAGTTTTGTTCCCAAGGGCAACAGAAACAATGGGTAGACCAAAGCGAGTCCTTGGTTTACCCAAAGGTGCAGGGACGCAAAAACTAAGTGCATTAGAGAATGGAAGAGGTATAGAAGGCAAAGGACTCAGGAAAACAAGGAGATCAGTCGAAGAGCCAGAAACGAATATGCACAGATAAGAAGGGAGGCCCAACGACAGTACGAAAATGACAAAGCATCGAATGCCAAGTCTGACCCGAAACTGCTGTTTAGCCACATTAGGGGAAAGACGACAGTCAAAGACCAGGTGATCAGGCTGAGGAAAGAAGGTGGGGAACTCACAACAAACGATCAAGAGGTATGTAAGGAGCTCAACAGGAGATTTAAGGAAGTATTCACAGTGGAGACAGGAAGGACTCTGGGAAGACAGGACAGAGGGGGACACCAACAGGGAATAGACCAACAGGTGCTGGACGATATGTACATAACTGAGGAGGTGAAGAAGCTGCTAAGTGACCTTGATACCTAAAAGGCAATAATACCAGACAACATCTCCCCGTGAGTCCTCAGGGAGGGAGCAGATATACTGTGTGTGCCATTAACCACAATCTTCAACACATCCCTTGAAACTGGGCAACTACCTGAGATATGTAACACCGCAAATATAGTTCCCATTTTTAAAAAGGAGTCAGAAAAGAGGCACTAAATTACAGACCAGTGTCACTGACCTGTATAGTATGCAAAGTCATGGAGAAGATTATCAGGAGGAGAGTGGTGGAGCACCTGGATCGGAACAAGATTATAAACGATAACCAGCACGGATTCATGGAAGGCAAATCCTGTGTCATAAACCTTCTGGAGTTCTATGACAAAGTTACAGATGTGTGACACGATAAGAATAGACAAAGTAGACAGAGACAGGTTATTCCAGAGAAGGGACACAGAAACAAGGGGTAACAATTGGATGCTGAAGACTCAGACGAGTCATATGGATGTTAGGAAGTATTTCTTCAGTCATAAAGTCGTCAGGAAGTGGAATAGCCTAACAAGTGATGTAGTGGGGGCAGGAACCATACATAGCTTAAAGACGAGGTATGACAAAGCTCTGGAAGCAGAGAGAGACAGGACCTAGTAGCAATCAGTGAAGAGGCAGACCCAGGAGCTGTGTCTCGACCCCTGCAACCCACCCAACTCATTACAAACTTTACCCCCACAGCAACCACCCATAGTTCCTTATCAGGTCTCCCACTTTCTCAACTCCAATGTACCCACCAGACCACAGTTTTAGAAAAGAAGTTGAAAGTGTGGTATACAAGTACATATGGAATAAGAAATACGTGTGAGGAGTGGCATGAAAGAATCAAGGAGACATTCTCAAATATAATAGCACTCACAGAAACAAACCTCACTAGGATGATAACAGATGCAATCTTTCCACCCGGATATCAAATCCAAAGGAAAGATAGAGGGAGGAGAGCAGAAGGAGTTGCACTGCTCGTTAAAAACCGGTTGGGATTTGAGAAAATGGAAGGAATGGATGGCATGTGCGAAAGGGACTACTCAGTAGGAACAATCTAGTCTCAGGGCCATAAAGTGGTAATTGCAGTAATATACAACCCACCACAGAACTGCAGGAGGCCAAGAGAAGAATACGACGAGAGCAACAGAGCAGTGGTCGACACACTAGCCGAGGTGGCAAGACGAGCTCAAATGGGGGGAGCAAAGTTACTAGTTATGTGTGATTTCAATCACAAGGAGATTGACTGGGAAATTTTGGAGCCCCATGGGGGACCCGAAACATGGAGAGCCAAGATGATGGATATGGTGCTGGTTCAACATGTTAGAAACACTACCAGAGAGAGAGGTGAGGATGATCCAGCAAGACTGGACCTTGTATTCACGTTTAGTAGTTCGGACATCGAGGATATCATGTATGAAAAACCCCTAGGAGCTAGTGATCAAGTGGTTCTGTGCTTTGACTACATAGTTGATCTACAAGTGGAGAAAGTAGCAGGAATAGGATGAGAAAACCAAACTATAAAAGTGGGGACTACACAGGCATGAGGAACTTCCTGCAAGACTTTCAGTTGGAGAGAGAACTGGCAGGAAAACCAGTTAAAGAAATGATGGACTATGTGACAACAAGATGCAAGGAGGCAGAGGAGAGGTTTATTCCCAAGGGAAACAGAAATAACGGAAAGACCAGAACAAGTCCTTGCTTCATCCAAAGGTGTAGGGAGGCAAAGACTAAGTGTACTAGAGAATGAAAAAGATACAAAAGACAAAGGACCCAGGAAAATAAAGAGATTAGCCAAAGAGTCGAAAACGAATATGCACAGATAAGAAGGGAGGCTCAGCGACAATACGAAAATGACATTGCATCGAAAGGCAAGTCTGACCTGAAGCTGTTGTATAGCCACATCAGGAGGAAAACAACAGTAAGGACCAGATAATGAGACTGAGGAAGGATGATGGGGAGTTCACAAGAAATGACCAAAAGGTATGTGAGAAGCTCAACACGAGATTTAAAGAAGTATTTATAAACAGTGGAAACCATTAGGACTCCAGGAAATCAAAACAGGGAGGTACACCAACAACTGCTGGATGAGGTACATGTAACCGAGGAGGAGGTGAAGAAGCTGTTATGTGAACTTGACACCTCGAAGGCGGTGGGAAAAGACAACATCTCCTCGTGGGTCCTTCGAGAGGGAGCAGAGATGCTGTGTGTGCTATTAACAAAGAACTTCAACATGTCCATTGAAACTGAGCACCTCCTTGAGGTATGGAAGATGGCAAATGTAGTCTCAATTTTTAAAAAAGGAGACAGACATGAGGCATTAAACTACAGACCTGTGTCACTAATGTGTATAGAATGCAAACTCAGGGAGAAGATCATCAGGAGGAGAGTGGTGGAGCACCTGGAAAGAATCAAGTGTATAATCGACAACCAGCACGGTTTCAGGGAGGGAAAATCCTGTGTCACAAACCTACTGGCGTTTTATGACAAGGTGATAGAAGTAAGACAAGAGAGAGACGGGTGGATAGACTGCATTTTCTTGGACTGCAAGAAGGCCTTTGACACAGTTCCTCACAAAAGGTTACTGCAAAAGCTAGAGGATCAGGCACACATAACAGAAAAGGCACTACAATGGAACATAGAATACCTGACATGGAGGCAACAACGAGTCATGATGTGTGACGAAGTGTCAGAGTGGGCGCCTGTGACAAGCGGGGTTCCACAGGAGTCAGTCAGGGACCTGTGTTTTTTGGTATATATGAATGGCATAACGGAAGGGATAGACTCAGAAGTGTCCTTGTTTGCATATGATGTGAAGTTAATGAGAAGAATGAAATCAGTCGAGAAACAGGCAGGACTACAAAGAGACCTGGACAGGCTACAAGCCTGCTTCAGCAACTGGCGCCTTGAATTTAGCCCTGCCAAATGCAAAGTCTTGAAGATTGGGGAAGGGCAAAGAAGACTGCAGATACAGTATAGTCTAGGTGGCCGAAGACTGCAAACCTCACTCAAGGAAAAATATCTTGGGGTGAGTATAACACCGAGGATATCTCCTAAGGCACACATCGATCAGACAAATGCTGCAGCATACGGGCGTCTGGCAAACCTAAGGATAGCGTTCCGATACCTTAGTAAGGAATCGTTCAAGACTCTGTACATCATTTACGTCAGACCCATACTGGAGTATGCAGCACCTGTTTGGAATCCACACCTGGTCAAGCACGTCAAGAAATTAGAGAAAGTGCAATGGTTTGCAACAAGACTAGTCCCAGAGCTAAGGAGATTATCCTACGAAGAAAGGTTAAGGGAAATCGGCATGTCAGCACTGGAGGACAGGAAGGTTAGGGGAGACATGATAACGGCATGTAAAATACTGTGCGGAATAGTCAAGGTGGGCAAAGACAGAATGTTCCAGAGATGGGACACAGAAAGAAGAAGTCATAATTGAAGACTCAGAGGAGTCAAAGGGATGGTAGTAAGTATTTCTTCAGTCACAGAGTTGTCAGGCAGTGGAATAGTCTAGAAAGTGACGTAGTGGTGGCGGGAACAATACATAGTTTTAAGACGAGGTTTAACAAAGCTCATGGAGCAGGAGAGAGAAAGGACCCAGTAGTAATCAGTGAAAAGGCGGGGCCAGGAGCTATGACGCAATCCCTGCAACCACAAATAGGTGAGTACAAATATGTGAGTTCACACTCACACACAGGAATATCAACGAGTTCAACGCTGCCAGCCGTTGTGTAATTTACCAAAAGTGAAGTGTACGAGTCATCGTGCAGCGAGCACCGGGATGGACATCTCTGAGGAGTAACGTACATGATTGTGATAAAAGGGGAAGTTTGAGTGAAAGAGCCAGCCCTACAAGCACTGGTAGCTGGCTGGCACAAACCCTGCTCCACAGTGGTTATTATAAATACAGCATTACTAGGAAGATAAAATTGGTAGGAACAAGGAATAGATGACCTTGGTAGGAGGCGTGTGCACGCAGGAGTATGTGCAGACACTGTTGTTAGTATATATTGATATACGTGGGTATACTATAGGACAATAAACACACACACATAGTACAGTGT
Source organism: Cherax quadricarinatus (assembly GCF_026875155.1). Taxonomy (NCBI): domain Eukaryota; kingdom Metazoa; phylum Arthropoda; class Malacostraca; order Decapoda; family Parastacidae; genus Cherax; species Cherax quadricarinatus. Next base: position 93,355,612 of record NC_069401.1, on the reverse strand, counting down.
TGAGGTTGTTGAAGCCGAGTATTGGCATTATTAGTATAGTATTGTTGTTAGTATTAAAATTATTAATGTTAGTATGTTGTTAGAATATTATGACATACATGGGTAAGGCGCAGATTATTCCTGGGCACACGGTCATAAAAGGTCTCCAATAACAGTCTCCATCCCCCCTCAAGGATTTCCCTAACCCCTACTCTGGAACAATAGAGCACCACCCCACCCACTCCCCCTCTCTCTCTCTCTCTCTCTCTCTCTCTCTCTCTCTCTCTCTCTCTATCTCTCTCTTTCTCACCTCTCTCTCTTTTTTTTTTACACAGGATTTGACAAGGTTAGGTTAAGGATCCATAGATTTATTGACAAGCTATTTACAGGTTATGGATTCCTAACTTTATTGACAAGCTAAGAGCTGTTACCTACATCAGCTCATTTGAAAGCATTTTTGTTATGAGACATACAAGTAGGGCCAGCATTTTCATTTGATCAGCTGACTTTATCTCGTTGACATCATTATGCTGTACGAATGTGTTCCATACTCGAGTCATCCTAGGTATATATGATCTCAGATGGAGTGATGTTCTGGAGAAGGGTACAGCCAGAGTGAAGTTGCTGCTTTCTGCCCGTCATGTGGCATAAAAGCTTGTTTCACGCTGTCCTCGAAGTGGATCCAAGTGTGGTACTTTGGCAATATTGGCCTTGTACATAACAGTAAGGCCACCCACATTCCTCCTATGTTGAAGGCTCTGCTGAAATGACAGGTCTATCCAGGATGGGTCCAGGCGAAAGATGAGACGTCTTGCTCTGTTCTCAACTCTGTCAAGCAGTCGCAGAAGAGAGGGGGGCAGGCAAACCAAGAAAGTGGAGCATACTCAAGGTGTAAGCGTACTTGTGCCTCGTAAAGAATCTTGCAACCCCTACTGTCAAGCAGATGTGAGATACGGCGAAGTGGTGTAAGCTTCCTGGCTGCCTAGTTTGCAAGATTTACAACATGGTTCTTCATGGTTAGTTTGGAGTCAAATTTCACCCCAAGGATATCAACTTCTTCTCCAGGTGCCAACACCCTCCCATTCATCCTTACTACTGCACCAGCATTACCATCATGGTGCCTAGAGACCATCATCATTTACATTTTCTCAGGTACAAATGTTACTTGCCATCTATTTCCCCAAGCTGATATAGTTCTTAGCTGGTGATTGATGTAGCTTAGGGCAGCTGGCATTTCTTCTCTTGGATAAGTGAATGTCAGTGTACAGTCGTTTGAATATGCATGGGATTCTGGGATGAGATGAAAAAGGTCGTTGAAGTAGACATTCCATAACAATGGTCCCAGCACGCTTTCTTGTGGAACACTTGCCCCAATTGGATGTTTGGTTGATTCCGTTCCATTGAGAACTACACTTAGAGATCTAACATGAAGGTAATCACTGAGGAGACAGCGTAGACCCTGCAATTTCCAGTGCTTGAAGTTTTGCTAAGAGGCCCTGGTGCCACACCCGGTCGAAAGCACCAGCAATGTTCAGTGCTACCACACAACTGACTTTGGATTCATCCAGTGACTGGGGCCACTTAGTGGAGAGGTTTAACAACTGATCAGCAGTAGAGTAACCTTTCCTGAAGCCATATTGACGATCACAAAGTAGTGAGTTGTAGTAAAAAAACTCTGTCATTTGTCTTGAGGTTATTGTCTCAAGGATCTTACCAGTGATTGACAGGAGTGACACTGGTCTGAAGTTGCTGATTTCTGCTCTGCTCTTCTTTTTGTGAACAGGGACTACATTTGCCTCTTTCCATAGAGAGGGCGATTTACACTGTACTAGGCAGTGCTGAAAGATGCAAGTTGGAGGTGCTGCTAGCTGGTCTGCACATCTTCTCGGCAATCTTGGGCTCAAGTTGTCTGGGCCCACAGCCTTTTCTTGGTCAAGCGATTTAAGAAGGAAATGCACCTCCTCCTGCCTTATTGTCACCACTGACAGTTTTGACACAGTTCTTGCAGCTAGCCAAGAAGGGTCCCTTGCTGGATCAGGAACTTGCATTTTGGTAGCAAAGTCTTCGGCAAAGAGGTCTGTTTTCTCTTGACTACTAGTAGAGGTGGTCCCATCCTGTCGATTTAGAGGTGGAATGAGTTTAGGTGGCCCGGTGGCCTGGTGGCTAAAGCTCCCGCTTCACACACGGAGGGCCCGGGTTCGATTCCCGGCGTGTGGAAACATTTCGACACGTTTCCTTACACCTGTTGTCCTGTTCACCTAGCAGCAAATAGGTACCTGGGTGTTAGTCGACTGGTGTGGGTCGCATCCTGAGGGACAAGATTAAGGACCCCAATGGAAATAGGTTAGACAGTCCTCGATGACGCACTGACTTTCTTGGGTTATCCTGGGTGGCTAACCCTCCGGGGTTAAAAATCCGAAAGAAATCTTATCTTATCTTATCTTATCTTATCAAGCAGATAACCTTGTCTGTCCTTGACCAGGGACCACCAGGTTTTGGAGCCTACCCTACCTGATGCTAGCTTTCTTTTTGTGTCCACCTCCCATTTAGCAATGGCCCACTTTTGAACGTCACCCATATGCCTACAGGCTTGCCTGTGCAAGTTCCTGTTATAGGTGTTAGGATGTCTCTTATACCTTCGCCATGCTTTGTACTTAGCAGTAGCAGCCTCTCTACAACGAAAGCTAAACCAAGGCTGATCTGTAGGCTTCGTCACATATTGCCGGTGAGGAATGTGTTCTTGTTGCAGATTAAGGATGTGTCCGGTGAAGGCTTTCACTTGGTTGTCAACATCCCCTTGGAGAAGAGCATTCCGATCGTTGGTGGCGAGCGCAGAGCAAAGGGTTGGTCAATTACTTCTTTCCCATAGCCAGGTTGTGCATGTGGACTCCTCACCTCGTTCTGTTGGGATCTGAAGTGTCGTAAAAGCAGCTTTGTGGTCAGACGATCCAACATAGCCGAGGGGTTGACAAGTAACTATGCCTTCTGCCAGATCACTCACTACCTCTCTCTCTCTCTCTCTCTCTCTCTCTCTCTCTCTCTCTCTCTCTCTCTCTCTCTCTCCATCTCTCTCTCCTCTCTACCTCTGCCTTTTCTCTCTGTTCCCCCCCTCGCTTCCCTCTCCTTTTCCTTCCTCCCTTTCCCCCCTTTTTTTCCCTCTAAAAAAAATGGTAACTCAGAGGAAGACTCGAAGATCACAGGGGTCAGAGGGGATTGGTTATGGTAGGGAGGAATGCATGGAGGGGCAATGCAAAATGATTGAGCAAGAGTGGGAGAGAAAACTAGGAGAGGTTGCTTCAAAAATGGGGGCAGAGCTTTCTGTGAAATTGGAAAAAAAAAGGTTGGAGGAGGAGAAGAAGCATTTGTAGTCCCTAGTCGAAGCTGCAGAAGCCGGGATAAGGGTCCCAGAGTATAACGTAAATAGGCTGAAGCGAGTTACAGAGGTATTGACAAGATGAGGCACAGCAACTGAAGCTGGTACACCCCTACTGAATGAGGGACCCAACAGGAAGTAAGGAGACATAAATTACGCCAAGGTCCTATCAGCCCTATCACCCCACCAAGCAGGGCCAAGGAATGAAGAGGGAGAGCAGCTGGGTGCAGGCAGTGAAGGGGACAGGTCATGTGCAGAGATTCTACCATGCCACCAGGAGCTAGAGGAAAGAATAAGGGAGAAAATGGCCATGTACAGACAGGAACCAGAGACTCAGAGGGAAAAGCAATGGGAGGAGGAGAGGGCGAAGTCAGTGTTTATTCATGGGATTCAGGATAGTGAGGGAAGGACACACAATGAGAGACAGAAGGCAGAGAGACAGGAGATTGAGAACATCATCAAAGAAATAGGTGAAGAGGAAATGCCTGAGATTGTAAATTTTCACAGAATTGGGGGGGGGGTACCTGAAGGGGAGAAAATGACTGATCAAGCTGTTTTTCTGGACAGAAACAGTGCGAAATAGGATCCTCCAAGAGAAACCAGGGTTGAAGGATTCGGCAGCATATAAGAGGGTGTTCCTAGACTGAGACAGAACGAAAATAGAACGACAGCAGCTGAGGGAGAGGACATAAAAATGAAAGGAGCGAAGAGGAGACACAAGGACAAAATCAGCAGAGGAAAACCAGAGCAGGGCATAGCAACAAGAGCAAGCACACATAGAACCACCCCCAGAACCCCACAGCCAATCACTCTATCCCAACACAGTCCACAATCTACAACCACAGCCCCCATCCCACACTATACTGAAGAATCCTGCAGTACACTGCTTGGTCCCCCACCCTCATAGACCCCCAGAACACAGTGCTGGAGAGGAAACTCAAGGTATGGTACACCAACGCTGATGGAATAACAAATAAGTGGGAGGAGTGGCACAAAAGAGTCAAAGAGGCATCACCGGACATCATAGCCCTCACAGAAACCAAGCTCACTGGGATCATAACAGATGCCATCTTTCCAATGGGATATCAGATCCTGAGGAAAGACAGAGAGAACAGAGAGGGTGGAGGAGTGGCACTGCTGGCCATAAACTGATGAGATTTTGATGAGCTGGAGAGAGGAGACAGAGGAGAAGCAAGAGATTACATAGTACTAACGCTTCAGTCTGGAGGTCCCAAGGTGGTCATTGCTGTGATGTATAACCCACCACAGAACAGCAGGAGGCCAAGGCAAGAGTATGATGAGAGTAACAGAGCAATGGTTGACGCACTAGCTGAAGTGGCCAGAAGGGTTCATGCAAGCAGGGCAAAGCTACTCATCATGGGTGACTTCAACAGCAAGGAAATCGATTGGGAGAACTTGGATCCACTTGGAGGCCAAGAAACGTGGAGGACTAAGATGATGGAGGTAGTATTGGAAAATTTCATGTACCAACATGTAAGGAACACCATCAGAGAGAGATGAGAGGATAAACCAGAGAGACTGGACCTAATATTCGCCTTGAGTAGTGCAAATATTGAGAATATCTCAAATGAAAGACCCCTGGGGGCCAGTGATCATGTGGTTTTAAGCTTCGAAAATATAGTAGAGTTACAAATGTAGGGGGAAGCAGGAAGGACTGGATGAATGAAGCCAAACTACAAGAAAGAGGACAAGCAAGGAGAAAGAATTTCCTCAACGGGGTCCAGTGGGACAGAGAACTGGCAGGGAAGTCAGTAGATGAGATGATGGAATATGTGACAACAGTATGCAAGGAAACTGAGGAGAGGTTTGTACCCAAGGGTAACAGGAATAACGATAAAGCCAGGATGAGCCCGTGGTTCACCCAAAGGTGCAGGGAGGCTAAAACCAAGTGTGCTAGGGAATGGAAGAAGTATAGAAGGCAAAGGACCCAGGAGAATAAGGAGAGCAGTCGTAGAGCCAGAAATGAATATGCACAGGCAAGACGGGAGGCCCAAAGGCAATATGAGAATGACAAAGCAGCAAAAGCCAAATCTGATCCAAAATTGCTGTATAACCACATCAGGAGGAATAAAACAGTCAAGGACCAGGTAACCAGGCTGAGGAAGGAAGGAGGGGAGTCACAAAAAACGACTGCGAAGTATGTGAGGAGCTCAACCTGAGATTCAAAGAAGTGTTCACAGAGGAGACAAAAGGGCCTCCAGAAAGGCAGAGAGGTGAGATACATCATCAAGTGTTGGACACAATACATACAACCGAGGAGGAAGAGAAGAGGCTGTTAAGCGAGCTAGACACCTCAAAGGCGATAGGGCCGGATAACATCTCTCCATGGGTCCTGAGACAGGGAGCAGGGGCGCTTTGTGTGCCACTAACAACTATCTTCAACATATCTATCGAAACAGGACGACTACCGAAAGTATCGAAGACAACAAATGTAGTACCAATTTTTTAAAAAATCAAATAGACATTGTACTCCAGACCAGTGTCACTGACGTGTATAGTATGCAAGGTCATGGAGAAAAATTATCAGGAGTAGAGTGGTGGAGCACCTAGAAATGAATGAGCGTATCAACGACAGCCAGCACGGTTTCAGGGATGGGATATCCTCCATCACAAACCTACTGGAGTCCTATGACAGGGTGACGGCAGTAGGACAAGAGAGAGAGGGGTGGGTAGACTGCATTTTCTTGGACTGTAAGAAGGCTTTTGACACAGTTCCACACAAGAGATTAGTGCGGAAGCTGGAGAACCAAGCAGGGATAACAGGGAAAGCACTACAGTGGATCAGGGAATACCTGTCAGGAAGACAACTGCGAGTCATGGTAAGTGGCGAGGTGTCAGAGTGGACGCCGGTAACGAGCGGGGAGCCACAAGGATCAGTCTTAGGACCGGTGCTGTTTCTGGTATTTGTAAACGACATGACGGAATGAAAAGAATTCAAAGTGTCCTTGTTTGCAGATGATGTGAAGTTGATGAAAAAGAATTCAATGAGAAGAAGATCAGGCAGAACTACAAAGGGATCTGGAGAGACTGCAGGCCTGGTCCAGAAACTGCCTCCTGGAGTTCAACCCCACCAAGTGCAAAGCCATGAAGATTTGGGAAGGGCAAAGAAGACCACAGATGGAGTACTGTCTAGGGGGCCAGAGCCTACAAACCTCACTCAAAGAAAAGGATCTTGGTGTGAGTATAACACCGGGTACATCGCCTGAGGCCCACATCAACCAAATAGCTGCTGCAGCATACGGGCGCCTAGCAAACCTAAGAACAGCATTCCAACATCTAAATAAGGAGTCATTCAGGACCCTGTACACTGTGCACGTTAGGCCCATATCGGAATATGCAGCGCCAGTTTGGAACCCCTCACCTAGCCAAGCACGTATGGAAAGTAGAGAAAGTGCAGAGGTTTGCAGCCAGACTAGTCCCAGAGCTAAGAGGAATGTCTTACGAGGAGAGGTTAAGGGAAATCGACCTGACGACACTGGAAGACAGGAGAGTTACGAGGGATATGATAACGACATATAAAATACTGAGAGGCATAGACAAAGTGGAAAGAGACAGGATGTTTCAGACATGGGACACAGCAACAAGGTGTCACATTTGGAAGCTGAAGACTCAGTTGAATCACAGGGATGTTAGGAAGTATTTCTTCAGTCACAGAGTAGTCAGGAAGTGGAATAGCCTCAGTAGTGATGTAGTGGAGGCAGGTTCCATACATAGTTTTAAGAAGAGGCATGATAAAACTCACGGAGCGGGAAAAGTGACCGGCTAGCGGCAAGTTGAAGAGGCGGGGCCAGGAGCTGTGACTCGACCCCCGTAGCAACAACACAACTAGGTGAGTACACACACACAAACACACACACACACACACACACACACACACACACACACACACACACACACACACACACACATGGTGGGTGCAGACGTGGGTCCACAAGGCTCCGAGAACCTTCGTGTTTTTGAGGCGTGCAATAACCGCTAGCAGTAATCAGTGGTAGTGACAAAGTCAGTGAACAAACCTACAAGTGATAACTATAGTTATTAGTTGAAAAAAATTCGAGAGGAAACCTGAATTCAGTATTTTTTTTTAAAGTGCCAAACCGTTGTGGATCTACTAGGCACTGTTGCCATACAGATACAAACATAAAAAGATCAAAGTGAGTGTGGAAACGGGTGATCAAGAATTACCAGCATTTGGGTAACAAGTGAAATGTGGGGCATCGTAATGTGAGAGTGAAAAAGTTAATAAGCAAAAGGAGAAAGAAAAAAATAAAATGTACAACAAGGGAAGGTGGCAGTAGGCCTGCTAAAGCAGTGACGTTACAACAGTTTGTAACCCATTATACATATAAAGTGTAACACCGAATGTGAAGTGCATTCTGTAATAAGTGAAAAGTGAAATCACTTGAGGAACGCGGGATGCATGAGCATATATGGTTATAAACATAACGGGTGAAGGAGTTACAAAATAGTGATAGAAGGCCTATGTACGACGACTACGTCATCAGCATCTGGTAACTTGTCATCACACTGCTGTCAGAGCAAGTATTCATCTGTTGAGGTTGCATTTTGCAAGATTGAGTTCTGGTCCTGCATCACTGTTAGATACTGGTCACTCACTCCTGCAAGCCATTACCAGAATTAGAGTAGAAATAGCATAGACGAGAGTGCAAGGAGTAAAGCGGTAGTGAGGAATAACGTCAGACACTTAAGCTGAGACAAGCTAAATTTTACAGCCTAGCTCCTTTCTGAATTTTAGAAGTAGAATCGATAAGTGTTACAAGTATTGGTAAGCTTAGAATTACTGGTATCTACCGGTATTTATTAGCAGTATGAATACTTAGAAGTGGGGGCACACACACAACACACACACACACACACACACACACACACACACACACACACACACACACACACACACACACACACACTACACACATACACAAATCACACACACAATACACACACAATACACACACATACACTCACACACACAGACACATACACACACACACATACACACACACACATACACACACACATACACACACACATACACACAGACACACATACACACAGACACACACACACCCATACACACATACATACATATATACACACACACACAGACACACACACACCACACACACACACACACACACACACACACACCACACACACACACACACACGTGCACACACACACACAGGAACAAGCACTTGTAAGCTGTAGTACACACGTAAACACACACATACACAGGATTTCACACCGTCCTGTGAACTGACCATCTGAACCTCGCTCCTTCTCTCTCTCTCCCTCTCTTCCTATCCTAGGTAGAGACCTATCTCTCTCTACCTATCTCTCTCTACCTATCTCACTCTTTACCTATATCTCTCTCTCTACCTATCACTCTCTACCTATCTCTCTCTACCTATCTCACTCTTTACCTATATATCTCTCTCTACCTATCACTCTCTACCTATCACTCTCTACCTATCTCACTCTTTACCTATATCTCTCTCTCTACCTATCACTCTCTACCTATCTCTCTCTCTCTCTTCCCTCTCCCATCTCTCCCCTCTAACATCTCTCCCCCTCTAACATCTCTCCCTCCAATTATCTCTCCCTCTCCCTTTTCCCATCTCTCTCTCTTCCTCCCCTCTCTCCCCTTAGCCTCTCTCTCCCCCTAGCCTCTCTCTCCCCCTAGCCTCTCTCTCTCCTCTCGCTCTTTCCATCTCCCCCTCTTTCCCCTTCTGCCCCTCTCTCCCCCCTCTCTCTCCCCCTCTCTTTGCCTTCTCTCTCCCTCTCTCCCTCACTCTCTCCCTCTCTCTCTCCCTCCCTCTCTCCCTCTCTCTCTCCCTCTCTCCCTCCCTCTCTCCCTGTCTCCCTCTCTCCCTCTCTCCCTCCTCTCTCTCTCTCTCTCTCTCTCTCTCTCTCTCTCTCTCTCTCTCTCTTCTCTCTCTCTCTCTCTCTCTCTCTTCTTGTTCTCTCTCTTCCCCATTTTCCCTTCTCACTCTCCCCCTCTCCTATCCTTCCCTTCACTCTCTCTCCCCTCTCTCTCTCACTCTCACTCTCACTCTCTCTTCCCCTTTTTCTTTCTCACTATCCCCCTCTCTCTTTCTACCTTCCCTTCTCTCTCTTTCTCTCTCTCCATCTCTTCCCCAATTTTCCCTTCACACTCTCCCCCTCTCCTTCCCTTCCCTTCTCTCTCTTTTCCCCTCTCACACTCTCTCTCCCCCTTTCCCCTTCTCACTCTTCCCCTCTCTCTCTCCTTCTACCTTTCCCTTCTCTTTTCTCTCACAAAAAAAAAAAAATGGTGGGGACTCGCAGGAACCAAGGATCAGATGAGAATGGTTTTGGTAGGGAGGAGTGGATGGAGGAGCAGTGGAAAAGGTTGGAACAAGAATGGGAGAGAAAACTAGGAGAGCTTTCTGAAAAAAATGGAGAGAGAGCTCTCTGTGAAATTGGAAAAGAGGTTGGAGAAGGAGACAAAGAATTGGGAGGCACAAGTCGATACTGAAGTAGCCAAGATAAGGGTCCTAGAAGTTGAGATAAATTGGCTGAAGCGAGTTACAGGGGCAGTGACCAGAGAAGACACAGCATATGAAGCTACGAGGCTGAACAGGAAGGAAGGAATTATCAGCCTGTCAAGGAGGGCCAAGGAGTGAAAGGGAAGAACAGCTGGGTGCAGATGGAGAGGGTGATAGGTCGAATGCTGAGGCACAACCATGCTATCAAGAGCCATTGGAAAAATCAAGGGAGAAACAGACCATATACAGGCAGGATCCAGAGTCACAGAGGGTGAGGCAATGGGAGGAGGAAAGGGCAAAATCAGTGTTTATCCATGGGCTTCAGGAGAGAGAGGAAAGGACACACACTGAAAGGCAGCAGGAAGAAAGAAAGGAGATTGAGAAAATCATCACGGAAATAGGTGAAGAGATGGACGAGATTGTAAATTTTCAGAGAATAGGGGGGTACTCGAAGGTAAGAAACCGACCAATCAAGCTGATTCTCAGGACGGAAACAGTGCGGAACAGGATCCTCCAAGAGAAACCACGGTTGAAATACTCGGAAGAGTACAAGAAGGTGTTCCTAGACAGAGACAGAACACAATCAGAACGACAGCAGCTGAGGGAGAGGACAAAAAAGCGAAAGGAGCTAGGAAAAGAGGCAAGGATGGAACCAGCAGAGGTTAGTCAGAGCAGAACAGAACAGCAAGGGCAAGCACACACACAACTATTCTCGGAACCATACAACCTATCACACCATCCCAACACACACTACAATCCATACCCACAGCCTCCACCCAACACCGAGCTATAGAATCCCACAGTATGCTACCAGGTCTCCCACCCTCACAGGCCCCCCAAACCACAGTGTTGGAAAGGAAACTGAAGGTATGGTACACAAACCCTGATGGAATAACAAATAAGTGGGAGGAGTGGCATGAAAGAGTCAAAGAGGCATCACCGGACATCATAGCTCTCACAGAAACCAAGCTTACAGGTATGATAACAGATGCCATCTTTCCAACGGGATACCAAATCCTGAGGAAAGACAGAGGGAACAGAGGGGGTGGAGGAGTGGCATTGCTGATCAAAAATTGCTGGAGAGAGGAGACAGCGGAGAAGAAAATGATTACATAGTGGGAACGCTTCAGTCTGGAGGTCCCAAGGTGGTAATAGCAGTGATGTATAACCCACCACAGAACAGTAGGAGGCCAGGGCAAGAGTACGATGAGAGCAACAGAGCAATGGTTGACACTCTGGCTACAGTGGCCAGAAGAGCTCATGCATGCAGGGCAAAGCTCCTGATCATGGGTGACTTTAACCACAAGGAGATCGATTGGAAGAACTTGGACTCGAATGGGGGCCAAGATACATGGAGGGCTAAGATGATGGAGGTGGTACTGGAAAACTTCATGTACCAACACGTAAGGGAAACTACAAGGGAGAGAGAAGAGGATGAACCAGCAAGGCTGGACTTAGTATTCAACTTACGTAGTGCAGATATCGAGGACATCACATATGAAAGACCCCTTGGGGCCAGTGACCATGTGGTTTTAAGCTTCGAATACACAGTAGAGCTACAAGTGGCGGGAGAAGCAGGAAGGCTAGGACGAATGAAGCCAAACTACAAGAAAGGGGATTACACAGGAATGAGGAACTTCCTGAACGGGATTCAGTGGGACAGAGAACTGGCAGGGAAGCCAGTTAATGAGATGATGGAATATGTAGCAACAAAATGCAAGGAGGCTGAGGAGAGGTTTGTACCCAAGGGTAACAGGAATAATGAAAAAGCCAGGATGAGCCCATGGTTTACCCAAAGGTGCACGGAGGCAAAAACCAAGTGTGCTAGGGAATGGAAGAAACATAGAAGGCAAAGGACCCAGGAGAATAAAGAGAGCAGTCATAGAGCCAGAAACGAATATGCACAGATAAGAAGGGAGGCCCAAAGACAATATGAAAATGACATAGCAGCGAAAGCCAAATCTGACCCGAAACTGTTGTACATCCACATCAGGAGGAAAACAACAGTCAAGGACCAGATAATCAGGCTAAGGAAGGAAGGAGGAGAGACAAGAAGAAATGATCATGAAGTATGTGAGGAACTCAACAAGAGATTCAAAGAAGTGTTCACAGAGGAGACAGAAGGGGCTCCAGAAAGACGGAGAGGTGGGGCACACCATCATGTGCTGGACACAGTGCACACTACCGAGGAAGAAGTGAAGAGGCTTCTGAGTGAGCTAGATACCTCAAAGGCAATGGGGCCAGATAACATCTCCCCATGGGTCTTGAGAGAGGGAGCAAAGGCGCTATGTGTACCCCTAACAACAATATTCAATACATCTATCGAAACAGGGAGATTGCCTGAGGCATGGAAGACAGCAAATGTAGTCCCAATCTTTAAAAAAGGAGACAGACATGAAGCATTAAACTACAGACCAGTGTCACTGACATGTATAGTATGCAAAATCATGGAGAAGATTATCAGGAGAAGAGTGGTGGAACACCTAGAAAGGAATGATCTCATCAACAGCAGCCAACATGGTTTCAGGGACGGGAAATCCTGTGTCACAAACCTACTGGAGTTCTATGACATGGTGACAGCAGTAAGACAAGAGAGAGAGGGGTGGGTGGATTGAATATTCTTGGACTACAAGAAGGCGTTTGACACAGTTCCACACAAGAGATTGGTGCAAAAACTGGAGGACCAAGCAGGGATAACAGGGAAGGCACTACAATGGATCAGGGAATACTTGTCAGGAAGACAGCAGCGAGTCATGGTACGTGGCGAGGTGTCAGAGTGGGCACCTGTGACCAGCGGGGTCCCACAGGGGTCAGTCCTAGGACCAATGCTGTTTCTGGTATTTGTGAACGACATGACGGAAGGAATAGACTCTGAGGTGTCCCTGTTTGCAGATGACGTGAAGTTGATGAGAAGAATTCACTCGATCGAAGACCAGGCAGAACTACAAAGGGATCTGGACGGGCTGCAGACCTGGTCCAGCAATTGGCTCCTGGAGTTCAATCCCACCAAGTGCAAAGTCATGAAGATTGGGGAAGGGCAAAGAAGACCGCAGACGGAGTACAGTGTATGGGGCCAGAGACTACAAACCTCACTCAAGGAAAAAGATCTTGGGGTGAGTATAACACCAGGCACATCTCCTGAAGCGCACATCAACCAAATAACTGCTGCAGCACATGGGCGCCTAGCAAACCTCAGAACAGCATTCCGACATCTTAATAAGGAATCGTTCAGGACCCTGTACACCGTGTACGTTAGGCCCATATTGGAGTATGCGGCACCAGTCTGGAACCCACACCTAGCCAAGCACGTAAAGAAACTAGAGAAAGTGCAAAGGTTTGCAGCAAGACTAGTCCCAGAGCTAAGAGGTATGTCCTACGAGGAGAGGTTAAGGGAAATCAACCTGACGACACTGGAGGACAGGAGAGATAGGGGGGACATGATAACGACATACAAAATACTGAGAGGAATTGACAAGGTGGACAAAGACAGGATGTTCCAGAGATAGGACACAGTAACAAGGGGACACAGGTGGAAGTTGAAGACACAGATGAATCACAGGGATGTTAGGAAGTATTTCTTCAGCCACAGAGTAGTCAGTAAGTGGAATAGTTTGGGATGAGATGTAGTGGAGGCAGGATCCGTACATAGCTTTAAGCAGAGGTATAATAAAGCTCACGGTTCAGGGAGAGTGACCTAGTAGCGATCAGTGAAGAGGCGGGGCCAGGAGCTCGGACTCGACCCCCGCAACCTCAACTAGGTGAGTACACACACACACACACACACACACACACACACATATATATATATATATATATATATATATATATATATATATATATATATATATATATATATATATATATATATATGTCGTGCCGAAAAGGCAGAACTTGCGATCTTGGCTTAAATAGCAACGTTCATCTTGCCATATAGGACAAGTGAAAATTTGTTTATGCAATAATTTCGCCAAAATCATTCTGAACCTAACGAAAAAAATATATTTCACTGGGTTTGTTTAGTATTAAATTATTGTAAACAAATCTAAAATATATTTAGTTGGGTTAGGCTAAAATAAATTGTTCTTGTTATAATAAGGTTAGGTAAGTTTTCTAAGATTATTTTGTGCAAAATTAAAATTTTTTACATTAACATTAATGAAAAAAATATATCATTAAACGTATAAGAGAAAATTTCAGAAAGGACTTAATTTTAAATGAGTTCTTCCTAATTGACCAGTTTTACATATTCGGCACGACATATATATATATATTATATATATATATATATATATATATATATATATATATATAATATATATATATATATTATATATATATATATATATATATATATATATAAATATATGTACTCACCTAGTTGTACTCACCTAGTTGAGGTTGCGGGGGTCGAGTCCGAGCTCCTGGCCCCGCCTCTTCACTGATCGCTACTAGGTCACTCTCCCTGAGCCGTGAGCTTTATCATACCTCTGCTTAAAGCTATGTATGGATCCTGCCTCCACTACATCGCTTCCCAAACTATTCCACTTACTGACTACTCTGTGGCTGAAGAAATACTTCCTAACATCCCTGTGATTCATCTGTGTCTTCAGCTTCCAACTGTGTCCCCTTGTTACTGTGTCCAATCTCTGGAACATCCTGTCTTTGTCCACCTTGTCAATTCCTCTTAGTATTTTGTATGTCGTTATCATGTGTGTGTGTGTGTGTGTGTATATACGCATGCTATTTTGGCTCTTTGTGTAAAGTCTCTAGTGGATGAAACGTCTTCTCAATGCACTGCCATAAACCACCTACTGTAATTTTTTACTGATATAGTCTGCCACTAGTTTAAATACTCATATTTCTTCCGTATTTCTCCCAATTTTCATCTTTTTTCTTTAACTCTCATTTATACCATTTTCGTTTTACTGTGATTTTCTTCTATTTCCTCATATTTCTCCCTATTTTTTTACAAATTTCTCATTATTTCTTCTGATTTTTCTGTTTCATTTGTTTCTCTTGCATGTTCCATTATTTCTCTTAGTTTACCTTTCCCTACATAATTTCTCATAATTCAGCCTCTTATGTGAAATTTCTACATATTACGCTTCTGTTGCCACAGTTGCCTTTTTTATAATTTAATTATCTCTATATAATTCGTCTATTTAGTACTATTACCCATTTTAATATACTTTACCTATTCTATAATTATTACATTTTTCTATTACATTTTTCTCCCATCTTTCCACTCATTCCTCCACTTCACATTATACTTCACGATGCCCTGATAAAAATATCATTAATTCTCTATTAATTACGGCAGACTCCCACCAAAATTTCTGAAATAATTACATTTTAATTTAGGAGGACGTAAAATAGCCTAATGAGCAATTAAAATATTTTTTGAATACTGAACAGAAGAGACTGTGACACATATACTTTAATGTAAATCTGAGCCATAATAAAGTGAGAATCCAAGCAATAATGTAATAATCCGAATCTGGGTAATTTTTAATTACAGTGTGTCCTATAATAGTGAGAGTTTAATTAAGCTATATTATAGTCACACTTCGCGCAATGTTATAATGAGAGGCTGTGCCAAAATAAGGTGAAAGTGTAGATTATTTTACAGAGAAAGTAGTAGTTTAATTATAGCTTCAATATAGTAAGAATATACCCCCATGTTATACTGATAAATTTGGGATATTATATACTACTGTATCACACACCACCATACATCATCTCACCGCATCATATCACCACACATCACCACACACCACTAAACAACATCACACACCATTATACATCATCTCACACAACCTCACATTACTACACCGCATCATATCACCACTCATCACCACACACCACCATATAACATCACACAACACGTAATGCAACCACACACCACAGCATATCACTACACTCCACTACATGCCACACTACCACACTTAGCCACACATCACCAAACACCGCCAAGCCACTCAATATCACCACACACTATCATGCACACCATAACGTAATGTTATTCACCAGTACACACAGGTAAATACCACCACTCACCAAACACCGACACTCACCAAGACACCAGTATTTACCACTAGGCTATCTCATACAGTCACATACACAACACAAATTATCACCTCACACACAACACCGCAAGAAACCAAAAGGCACCACTACATAGTATTATACACCGCAACACATCACTGCACACCACCATACACTATACAGCATCACCACTTAATATCACACACAACTACACACCATTACAGTTACCCACGACTCAACACTCCGCCACACACACCACTACATACTTACATACTATCATACACCACCAAACGTTATTACACAACACCGCACACTACAATAACAAACATCATTTCTCAATACAGAGCTTAACACACAACACACCGCCGAAAGACACCACACACCAACCCACACTACTACACACAGTTCACATTACCAAACTATCACAAACACTTCACTAACTACACACCAATTTCCGGCAATCCAGATCACTTATTCTCTATGGGACATTCAGTTTTACTTCGAGGACTGTGTTCATAGCCACTGGAACAGAAGGGTGCTGCTGGTACGATGTCTGTAACAGAAGTAATGATTGATTTGTGAAAAACCACTTCAAAAATTCACTTGTGGAAGAGTTCAAGACCAATCCCAAGGCTTCTTACTGTAACTTGACCTCTGCAGGATCTACTAACATGGACTCTTCTCCACCAGTCATCATCCAGGTACTAGAACTAGAACATTCACTCTCTCTTCTTTGTTCTCTTACATCCATTTAGATATGAAAAACGTTTTTCCAGTTATATTTATTTTCGACTACGTATGATGGTTTTAACCTTCTTATGTCAACATTTCAGTGACTAATTTATCACCGAAATGTTAATGTGTACTTCTATAAAGGTCCTACAACACTATCTCTAATGTTTAACACCTGGTGCGAAACACACATACACACACACGCACGCATACACACACACACACACACACATGCACACACACACACACACACACACACACGCACATACACACACACACACTCACACACATGCACACACACACACACACACACACACACACACACACACACACACACACACACACACACACACACACACACACACACACACACACACACACACATGTGCGAGAGTGGGAGTGGGAGAGCAAACTAGGTGAGTTTTCTGAAAAAAATGGAGAAAAGGGTGGTGGCAGAGCTTTCTGTGAAATTGGAAAAGAGGTTGGAGGAGAAGAAGAATTGAGAATCACAAACCGAAGTTGCAAAAGCGGGATAAGGGGCCTAGAATATGAGGTAAGTAGGCAGAAACGAGTTACAGGGGTATTGACCAGAAGAAACACAGCATCTGAAGCTGGTACACCCCTACTGAACGAGGAGCCCAACGGGAAGGAAGGAGACGTAACTTACACTAAGGCCCTAACATCCCACCAAGCAGGGTCCTGAAATGAAGGGGGAGAGCAGCTGGGAGCAGGGATGGTGGTGAGGAATGGGGGTGAAGGTAGAGGGGGGAATAGGTCATATGCAGAGGCACAACCATACCACCAAGAGCTACAGGACAAAATAAGCGAGAAATTGGCCATGTACAAAAGGGAACCAGAGACACAGAGAGAAAGGCAATGGGAGGAGGAGAGGGCGAAGTCAGTGTTCATTCATGGGCTTCAGGAGAGTGAGGGAAAGACACTCAATGAAAGATGGCAGGAAGAAAGACAGGAGATTGAAAACATCATCAAAGAAATAGGCAAAGGGAACATGCCTGAGATTGTAAATTTTCAGAGAATAGAGGGATACTTCAAGTAGCAAAAACGGCCGGTCATGTTGATTTTCAAGACAGAAACAGTGAGAAACAGGATCCTGCAAGAGAAATCATGGTTGAAGGAATCGTCAACATACAAGAGGGTGTTCCTAGACTGAGACAGAACAGAATTGGAATGTCAGCAGCTAAGGGAGAGGACACCAAAGCAGAAGAAGCTATGAAGAGAGACAAGGACAGAATCAGTAGAGGACAACCAGAGCAGGCAGAGCAACAAGCACAAGCAAACATAGAACTATCATCAGAACCCCACCACCAAACACACTGCCCCAACACAGACTACAATTACACATATAGACCCCACAACACACTATGCTGTAGAATCCCACAGCATACTGCCAGGTCTCCCACCCCTCACAGATCCCCCAAAACACAGTGTTGAAGAGGAAACTGAAGGTATGGTACACCAACGCTGGTGAAAGGAGTGGCATTGCTGATGAAAAACCAGGTGGAGGAGTGGCACTGCTGATGAAAAACCGATGGGATTTTGATGAGCCAGAGAGAGGAGACAGAGGAGAAGCAAGAGATTACATAATAAGAATGCTTCAGTCTGGAGGTCCCAAGGCCAAGGCAAGATATGATGAGAGTAATAGAGCGATGGATGACGAACTAGCTGAAATGGCCAGAAAGGCTCATGCGAGCAGGGCAATGCTACTGATCAATGGTGACTTCAACCACAAGGAAATCACTTGGGGGCCAAGAAGCGTGTAAGCTTAAGATGATGGAGGATGTACTTGAAAAAGCCATGTACCAACACGTAAGGGACACTACGAGAGAGAGAGGAGAGGATGAACCACCGAGACTGGACCTAGTATTCACATTAAACAGTCCAGATATTAAGAACATCACATATGATAGACCCCTAGGGGCCAGCGATCATGTGTTCCTGAGATTCGAATACATAGTAGAGTTACAAGTGGAGAGGGAAGCAGGAAGTGCAGGACGAATGAAGCTAAACTTCAAGAAAGGGGACTATGCAGGCATGAAGAACTTCCTGCATGGGGTTCAATGGAACAGAGAACTGGCAGGGAAGTCATTAAACAAGATGATGGTATATATGACAACAATATGCAAGGAAGCTGAGGAGAGGTTTGTACACAAGAGTAACAGGAATAACGATAAATCCAGGATGAGACCATGGTTCACCCAAAGGTGCAGGGAGGATAAAACCAAGTGTGCTAGGGATTGGAAGAAGATGAAAGGTAAGGGAAACAGGAGAATAATGAGAGCAGTCGTAGAGCCAGAAATGAATATGCAGAGGTAAGACGGGAGGCCTAAAGACAATACGAGATTGATATAGCAGTGAAAGCCAAATCTGACCCAAAGCTGTTGTACAGCCACATCAGAAGGAAAACAACAGTCAAGGGCCAGGTAATCAGGCTGAGGAAGGAAGGAGGGGAGGTCACAAAAAGTGGCTGTGAAGTATGTGTGGAGTTAAACCTGAAATTCAAAGAAGTGTTCACAGAGGAGACAGAAGAGCCTCCAGAAAGAGAGAGAGGTGGGGTATACCATCAAGTGTTGGTCACAGTACATACAACTGAGGAAGAAGTGAAGAGACTGTTAAGTGAACTAGATACCTCGAAGACAATGGGGCCGGATCACATCTATCCGTGGGTCCTGAGAGAGGGAGCAGAAGAGTTTTATGTACCACTAACAACTATCTTCAACCCACCTGTCGAAACAGGGCCACTACCTGAAGTATGGAAGACAGCAAATGTTGTCCCAATTTTTAAAAAAAGGAGATAGACACGAAGCATTAAACTACAGACCAGTGTCAGTGACGTGTATAGTATGCAAGCTCATGGAGAAGATTATTAGAAGAGTTGTGCAGTACCTTGAAAGGAATGTGCTTATCAACAACACCCAGCAGTTTTAGGGACCGGAAATCCTGCATCACAAACCTACTGGAGTTCTATGACAGGGTGACGGCAGTAAGACACGAGAGTGAGGGGTGGGTAGTTTGCATTTTATTGGACTGTAAGAAGGTGTTTGACACATTTCCAGACAAGAGATTACTTCAAAAGCTGGAGGAACAGGCAGGGATGAAGGGAAGGCAGAACAGTGGATCAGGGAATACTTGTCAGGAAGACAACAGCTAGTCATGGTAAGTGGCGAGGTGTCAGAGTGGGTGCAATTAATGAGTGAGGTGCCACAAGGGTCAGTCCTAGGACTGGTGCTGTTTCTTGCATTTGTGAACGACATGACAGAAGGAATAAACTCCAAAGTGTCCCTGTTTGCAGAGAAATGTGAAGTGAATGAGAAGAATTCAGTCAGACGAGGATTAGGGAGAACTACAGAGGGATCTGGGCAAGCTGCAGGCCTGGTCCAGCAACTGGCTCCTGGAGGTCAATCCCACCAAGTGCAAAGTCATGAAGATGGGGAAAGGCAAAGAAGACCACAAACGGAGTACAGCCTAGGGGGGCCAGACCCTACAAACCTCACTCAACGAAATGAATCTCGGGGAGAATATAACACCGAGCACGTCTCCTAAGGTACAAATCAACCAAATAACTGCCGCAACATACGGGCGCCTGGCAAACTTAAGAACAGTATTCTAACATTTTAATAAGGAGTCATTCAGGACCCTGTACACCGTATATGTTAGGCCCATATTGGAGTATGCAGCGTCAGTTTGGAACCCTCACTTAGCCAAGCATGTAGGGAAACTAGAGAAGGTGCAAAGGTTTACATCAAGACTAGTCCCAGAGCTAAGGGGTATGACCTACGAGGAGAGGTTAAGGGAAATCGACCTGACGACACTGGAAGACAGGAGAGATGAAGTGGATATGATAATGCCATATGAAACGATGAGAGGAATCGACAGAGATGGGACACAGCAACATGGGGTCGCATTTGGAAGCTGAAGTCTCAGATGAATCACATGGATGTTAGGAAGTATTTCTTCAGTCACAGAGTTGTCAGGAAGTGTAATAGTCTGGGAAGTGATGTAGTGGAGGCAGGATCCATACATAACTTTAAGAAGAGGTATGATAAAGCTCATGTAGCGGGAAGAGTGACCAAGTAGCGGCCAGTGGAGACGTGGGGCCAGGAGCTGTGACTCAACCCCTGCAACCACAACTAGGTGAGTACCCACACACACACACATACACACTAATTATGGGTGCCTTCAATCAAAAGGAAATCGACTGGGAGAACCTGGAGCCACATGAGGGCTCAAAAATGTGGAGGGCTTAGATGATGGAGGTGGTACTGGAAAACCTCATGTACCAACACGTAAAAGACACTACCAGAGAGAGAGAGAGAAGAGGATGAACCAGCAAGACTGGACCAAGTATTCACCTAGAGTAGTGCAGATATTGAGGACATAAACCATACCACGGGCGGGATTTGAACCCGCGGTCAGAGAGTCTCAAAACTCCAGACCGTCGCATTAGCCACTGGACCAGCTAGCCACAATAAGATTCGTCCAACTAGGTATATTTCTACACCATAGGAAGGTTAGCATAGGCACCACTGTGACCACAAATGCAAGTTTTAGCTGGTCCAGTGGCTAATGCGACGGTCTGGAGTTTGGAGACTCTGACCGCGGGTTCAAATCCCGCCCGTGGTATGGTTTGTTTGCAATCGTGTCATTACGATTTCGTGAGTCATGTTGACGGCATTGAGGGGACTTGAGCTAGAGTTCGTCACGGCCAAGCTAGCTTGAGATTCGTCTGAAAAACTTGCATTTGTGGTCACAGTGGTGCCTATGCTAACCTTCCTATGGTGTAGAAATATACCTAGTTGGACGAATCTTATTGTGGTTAGCTGGTCCAGTGGCTAATGCGACGGTCTGGAGTTTTGAGACTCTGACCGAGGGATAAAATCCAGCCCGTGGTATGGTTTGTTTGCAATCGTGCCATTACGATTTTGTGAGTCCTTGAGGACATCACTCATGTGTGACCCTTCGGGGCCAGTGACCACGTGGTTCTGAGCTTCCAATACATAGTAGAGTTACAAGTGGATAAGGAATCAGAAGGGCAGGACGAATGAAGCCAAGCTACAAGACAGAGGACTACACAGTCATGAAAAATTTCCTGAATGGGGTTCAGTGGGACAGGGAACTGGTAGGGAAGTCAGTAAACGAAATGATGGAATAAGCGACAACAATTTGCAAGGAAGCTGACGAGAGGCTTTTACCCAAGGGAAAAGAAATAACGAGAAGGCCAGGTTGAGGCCTTTGTTCACCCAAGGGTGTAGAGAGGACAAAACCAAGCGTGCTAGAGAATGGAATTAGTAAAGAATTCAAAAGACCCAGGAGAATAAGGAGAGCAGTCGCAGTGCTTTAAATGAATGTGCACATGCAAGAGGGAAGGCCCAACAACATTACGAAAATGACATAGCAGAGAAAACCAAATCTTACCCGAAGCTGTTGTACAGCCACTTCAGGAGGAAAACAACAGTAAAAGACCAGGTAATCAGGCTGAGGAAGGAGGGAGGAGAGATCACAAGAAACGACTATAAGGTATGAGATTCAAAGTGTTCACAGAGAGGGCTCCAGAAAGAAAGAGAGGTGGGGTACACCACCATGTGTTGCACACAATACATACAACCGAGGAAGAAGTGAAGAGGCTGCTAAGCGAGCTAGATACCACAAAGGCTATGGGGCCGGATATCATCTCCCCATTAGTCCTGAGTGAGGAAGCAGAGGCGGTATGTGTACCACTAGCAACAATCTTCCACACATGTATCGAGATAGGGCGACTGCATGAGGTATGGAAGACAGCAAATGTAGTCCCTTTTTTTAAAAATGGAGGCAGACACGAATCATTAAACTACAGACTAGTGCCACTGACATGTATCATATGCAAAGTCATGGAGATGATTATCATGAGAAGAGTTGTGAAGCACCTAGAAAGGAATGAGCTTATCAACAACAGCCAGCACGGATTCAGGGACGGGAAATCCTGTGTCAAAAACTTACTGCAGTTCTATGAGAGGATGACAGCAATAACACAAGAGAGAGAAGGGTGAGTAGACTGTGTTTTTGTGGACTGTAAGAATTCATTTGACACAGTTCCATACATGAAACTAGTGCAAAAGCTGGAGGACCAGGCAGGGATAACAGGGAGGGCTCTGCAATGGATCACGGAATACCTGTCAGGAAGACAGTAGCGAGTCATGGAAAGTGGCGAGATGTCAGAATGGGCTCCTGTGACGAGCGAGGTTCCACAGGGGTCAGTCCTGTGTCTGGTATTCGTGAACGACATGACGGAAGGAACAGACTCCGCAGTATCCCTGTTTGCGCAGATGTGAAGATGTTGTGAAGAATTCATTCGGATGAGGACCAGGAAGAATTACAAAGGGATCTGGACAGGATGCAGGCCTGGTCCAGCAAATTGTTCGTGGGAGTTCAACCTAACCAAGTGCAAAGTCATGAAGATTGGGGAAGGGCAGAAAAGACCGCAGACGGAGTACAGTCTAAGGGGGCCATAGACTACAAACCTCACTAAAGGAAAAGGGTTTTGGGGTGAATATAACACCGAGCACATCTCCTGAGGAGCAGATCAACCAAATAACTGGTGCAGCATACAGGCGCTTTGCAAACCTAAGAACAACATTGCAACATCTCAATAAAGAATCTTTTAGGATCCTGTACACCGTGTACGTTAGGCCTATATTGGAGTATGCAGCACCAATTTGGAATCCAGACTTAGCCAAGCATGTAAGGAAACTAGAGAAAGTGCAAAGGTTTGCAACAAGACTAGTCCCGGAGCTAAGGGGCTTGTCCTGCGAGGAGAGGTTAAGGGAAATCGACATGACGATACTGGAGGACAGGAGAGATAGAGGGGGACATGATAATGACTAATAAAATACTGAGAGGAATCGACAAAGTGGACAGAGGGATGTTCCAGAGATGTGACACAGCAACAAGGGGTCACATTTGGAAGTAGAAGACTCAGATGAATCATGCAGATGTCAGGAAGTATTTCTTCAGTCACAGAGTTTTCAGGAAGTGATGTAGTGGAGGCAGGATCCATACACAGCTTTAAGAACAGGAAGAGTGATCTAGAAGCGGCTAGTGAATAGACGGGGCCAGGAGCAGTAAACCGATCCTGCAACCATAAATTAGTACAACTAGGTGAGTGCACACACATACTCCAGAGCGTGCATGTGTGTGTGTGTGTGTGTGTGTACTCACCTAGTTGTACTCACCTAGTTGAGGTTGCAGGGGTCGAGTCCAAGCTCCTGGCCCGGCCTCTTCACTGGTCGCTACTAGGTCATTCTCCCTGAACCGTGAGCTTTATTGTACCTCTGCTTAAAGCTATGTATGGATCCTGCCTCCACTACATCGCTACCCAAACTATTCCACTTCCTGACTACTCTGTGGCTGAAGAAATACTTCCTAACATCCCTGTGATTCATCTGTGTCTTCAACTTCCAAATGTGTCCCCTTGTTGCTGTGTCCCATCACTGGAACATCCTGCCTTTATCCACCTTGTCAATTCCTCTCAGTATTTTGTATGTCGTTATCATGTCCCCCTATCTCTCTTGTCCTCCAGTGTCGTCAGGTTGATTTCCTTTAACCTCTCCTCGTAGGACATACCTCTTACCTCTGTGACTAGTCTTGTTGCAAACCTTTACACTTTCTTTAGTTTCTTTACGTGCTTGGCTAGGTGTGGGTTCCAGACTGGTGCCGCATACTCCAATATGGGCCTAACGTACACGGTGTACAGGGTCCTGAACGATTCCTTATTAAGATGTCGGAATGCTGTTCTGAGGTTTGCTAGGCGCCCATATGCTGCAGCAGTTATTTGGTTGATGTGCGCTTCAGGAGATGTGCCTGGTGTCATACTCACCCCAAGATCTTTTTCCTTGAGTGAGGTTTGTAGTCTCTGGCCCCCTAGACTGTATTCCGTCTGCGGTCTTCTTTGCCCTTCCCCAATCTTCATAACTTTGCACTTGGTGGGGTTGAACTCAAGGAGCCAATTACTGGACCAGGTCTGCAGCCTGTCCAGATCCCTTTGTAGTTCTGCCTGGTCTTCGATCGAATGAATTCTTCTCATCAACTTTACGTCATCTGCAAACAGGGACATTTCGGAGTCTACTCCTTCCGTCACGTCGTTCACAAATACCAGAAACAGCACTGGTCCTAGGACTGACCCCTGTGGGACACCGCTGGTCTCAGGTGCCCACTCTGACACCTCGCAACGTACCATGACTCGCTGCTGTCTTCCTGACAAGTATTCCCTGATCCATTGTAGTGCCTTCCCTGTTATCCCTGCCTGGTCCTCCAGTTTTTGCACTAATCTCTTGTGTGGAACTGTCAAACGCCTTCTTGCAATCTTGTGTGTGTGTGTGTGTGTGTGTATGTGTGTGTGTGTGTGTGTGTGTGTGTGTGTGTGTGTGTGTGTGTGTGTGTGTGTGCGTGCGTGCGTGCGTGTGTGTGTGTGTGTGTGTGTGTGTGTGTGTGTGTGTGTGTGTGTGTGTACTCACCTATTTGTACTCACCTATTTGTGGTTGCAGGGGTCGAGTCACAGCTCCTGGCCCCGCCTCTTCGCTGATTGTTATTAGGTCCTCTCTCTCCCTGCCCCATGAGCTCTATCATACCTCGCCTTAAAACTATGTATGGTTCCTGCCTCCACTACATCCCTTTCTAAGCTATTCCATGGCCTGACTACTCTATGACTGAAGAAATACTTCCTAACATCCCTTTGATTCATCTGAATCTTCAGCTTCCAATTGTGACCTCTTGTGTCTGTGTCCCATCTCTGGAACATCCCGTCTTTGTCCACCTTGTCTATTCCGCGCAGTATTTTATATGTCGTTATCATGTCTCCCCTGACCCTCCTGTCCTCCAGTGTCGTCAGGCCGATTTCCCTCAACCTTTCTTCGTAGGACAATCCCCGTAGCTCTGGGACTAGTCTTGTTGCAAACCTTTGCACTTTCTCTAATTTCTTGACGTGCTTGACTAGGTGTGGATTCCAAACTGGTGCTGCATACTCCAGTATGGGCCTGACGTAGATGGTATACAGAGTCTTAAACGAATCCTTACTGAGGTATCGGAACGCTATCCGTAGGTTTTCCAGGCGCCCGTATGCTGCAGCAGTTATCTGATTGATGTGTGCCTCAGGAGATATGCTCGGTGTTATACTCTCCCCCAGATCTTTTTCCTTGAGTGAGGTTTGCAGTCTTTGGACATCTAAACTATATTGTGTCTGCGGTCTTCTTTGCCCTTCCCCAATCTTCATGACTTTGCATTTGGCAGGGTTAAATTCAAGGAGCCAGTTGCTGGACCAGGCTTGTAGCCTGTCCAGGTCTCTTTGTAGTCCTGCCTGATCCTCGTCCGATTTTATTCTTCTCATTAACTTCGCATCATCTGCAAACAAGGACACTTCTGAGTCTATCCCTTCCGTTATGTCGTTCACATATACCAAGAACAGAACAGGTCCTAGGACTGACCCCTGTGGAACCCCGCTTGTCACAGGCGCCCACTCTGACACCTCGTCGCGTACCATGACTCGTTGTTGCCTCCCTGTCAGATATTCTCTGATCCATTGCAGTGCCTTTCCTGTTATGTGTGCCTGATCCTATAGCTTTTGCAGTAACCTCTTGTGAGGAACTGTGTCGAAGGCCTTCTTGCAGTCCAAAAATATGCAGTCGATCCACCCCTCTCTCTCTTGTCTTACTTCTGTCACCTTGTCATAAAACTCTAGTAGGTTTGTGACACAGAATTTTCCTTCCCTGAAACCGTGCTGGTTGATAATTATACACTTGTTTCGTTCCAGGTGCCCCACCACTCTCCTCCTGATGATCTTCTCCATGACCTTGCATACTATACACGTTAGTGATACAGGTCTGTAGTTTAGTGCCTCATGTCTGTCTCCCTTTTTAAAAATTGGGACTACATTTGCCATTTTCCATACCTCAGGGAGTTCCCCAGTTTCAAATGATGTGTTGAAGATCTTCGTTAATGGCTCACACAATATCTCTGCACCCTCTTTAAGGACCCATGGAGAGATGTTGTCTGGTCCCACCGCCTTTGAGGTGTCAAGTTCGCATAGCAGCTTCTTCACCTCCTCCTTGGTTATATGTACCTCATCCAGCACTTGCTGGTGTGCCTCCCAGTTCTGATTTCTTGGAGTCCTACTGGTTTCCACTGTAAATACCTCTTTAAATCTTGTGTTGAGCTCCTGACAAACCTCTCGGTCGTTTCTTGTGAATTCCCCATCACCCTTCCTCAGTCTGATTACCTGGTCCTTGACTGTTGTTTTCCTCCTGATGTGGCTGTACAACAGCTTCGGGTCAGTCTTTACTTTTGATGCTATATCATTTTCATATTGTCTCTGAGCCTCCCTTCTTATCTGTGCATATTCGTTTCTGGCTCTACGGCTGATTTCTTTATTTTCCTGAGTTCTCTGTCTTCTGTACCTTTTCCATTCTCTAGTACACCTAGTTTTTGCCTCCCTACACCTTGGGTGAACCAAGGACTCGTTCTGTTCTTCCCATTATTTCTGTTTCCCTTGGGAACAAACCTCTCCTCTGCCTCCTTGCATTTTGTTGCTACATAGTCCATCATTTCTTGTACTGGTTTTCCTGTCAGTTCCCTCTCCCACTGAATGTCTTGAAGGAAGTTCCTCATGCCTGAGTAGTTCCCCCTTTTGTAGTTTGGTTTTTCCCAGCGTATTCCTGCTACTCTCTCCACTTGGAGCTCAACTATGTAGTCGAAGCACAGAACCACATGATCACTAGCTCCCAGGGGCCTTTCATACATGATACCCTCGATGTCTGAACTACTCATGGTGAATACAAGGTCCAGCCTTGCTGGTTCATCCTCTCCTCTCTCTCTGGTAGTGTCTCTAACATGTTGATGCATGAGGTTTTCCAGTACCACATCCATCATCTTGGCTCTCCATGTTTCGGGACCCCCATGGGGCTCCAGGTTTTCCAAGTCAATCTCCTTGTGATTGAAATCACCCATAACTAGTAACTTTGCTCCCCCCATGTGTGCTTTCCTGGCCACCTCGGCTAGTGTGTCGATCATTGCTCTGTTGCTTTCATCGTATTCTTCTCTTGGCCTCCTGCAGTTCTGTGGTGGGTTGTACATTACTGCAATTTTCACCTTATGTCCCTCAGACTGGATTGTTCCTACTAAGTAGTCCCTTTCGCCCATGCCATCCATTCCTTCCATTTTCTCAAAACCCCACTGGTTTTTAATGAGCAGTGCAACTCCTCCTCCCCCTCTCCTCCCTCTGTCTTTCCTGAGGATTTGATATCCGGATGAAAAGATTGAATCTGTTATTATTCTGGTGAGTTTTGTTTCTGTGAGTGCTATTATATCTGGGGATGTCTCTTTGATTCTTTCGTGCCACTCCTCATACTTGTTTGTTATTCCATCTGCATTTGTATACCACACCTTCAACTTCTTTTCTAAGACTGTGGTCTGGGAGGTATATTGGGGTTGGGGAAGTGGGAGACCTGGTAAGGAACTATGGGTTGTTGCTGTGGGGGTGGAGTTTGTAATGTAGTGGGTGGGGGCATTGGATGTGGCATGGGTGTTTTGATTTAGAGTGTTTGGTTGCACTGGGGTTGACCTGGTTGGGAGGCTTCTATAGGAAGTTGTGAGAGAGGCTGTATTTGATCTTCTTCCTGGGTCTGGGATCACCTGTCTGTCTTCTCCATCCCCTCTCTTTCCTCCTTTCGCCTTTGCACCATCTCTCTCAGTTTCTGCCTTTCTTCTTGTGTTCTGTCACGGTCGAGATACACCTTCCTGTATGCCGGCATGTCCCTTAATCGTGCTTTCTCCTGCAGGATCCTGGTCTGAGTCGCTTCTGCCTTGAAGGTCACTCTCACTGGCCGGGTTCTTTTTTTTACAAACCCCCCTATTCTCCGAAAATTTTCCAGCTGGGTCATGTCTTCTCCTATTGCTTTCATGATGCTTTCAATTGCTTTTTTTTCCCCTTGTTTTCTTGCTTCATATGTTTCCCCTTCAACTTCCTGTAGCCCATACACAAGGACTGACCTCACCCTTTCATTCTCCCACTGCATATCCCTGTGTATCCCCTCATTTAATTTGGTTTCCTCCACTGCAGCTTTCCTTTCATCAGTTTTACTGGCTAATGTACTTGGGCTCAGTGGCGACTCAGTGGCTCAGTGGCATTTTCCCTTCTCGGCTTTCCTTGGGCTCTGTTGTTGTCTGTTAGGGCCTCCACATAAAGCTTAGCTCTTTCATTTGCTACAGTCTCCACTGATAGAGCTTCTCCATGCAGTTGTGCCTCTTCTTTCCCTACAGTCCCCTTATTTGTGGCTGAGGTAGCAGTCTCTGTTGTCATTCCCAAAATGTTCTTTATTTCTTTAGGCTGTTTCAGATTTTTCAATTCCTCTTCTAAACTCTGTATCCTAGCTTCTGCTGCTTTGACATGCACCTCCCACTTCCTGCTTTCCATATCTATCCTCTCTTCCATTCTCATGCTAAGTTCTTCTAGTTTCTTTTCCCATTCATGATCCATTTTTATGAGCTCTGCTGCCCAATCTTCCTTTGCAGTTTCCTCCTCCTGTCCCTTGGTTTTTCTTGTTGCTCTCTGGCAACCCATTTTTGTTTTATCCCGATTGCCTCAGAGTGGGAAACCTATGTAGTTCTGTATGTTAGGTTAGTAATGTGTATGTCAGATGTGGAGGGGGAAGTAGTGGAGGAACTGTGGCTATGTAGGAGAGGAGTGGGGAGGGGTGGGGAGGGTTTAGGGTGAACGGGGGAGGGGAGGGTGATAGAGGGAGGGGAGGGATCAGGGGAAGTAGTGAGATGTCGGTGGGGGAGGGGGGGAGTGTAATGTGTGAGTCTGGATATATGTGTGTGTGTGTGTGTGTGTGTGTGTGTGTGTGTGTGTAATTTTGTGTGTAATTTTGTGTGGAATTATGTGTGGGTTTATTATGTACTGAAAGGTAGGTGGCTTGTGCGTTGTAATGTAAGTCTCAGTGGTCCTTGGTTGCCCACAACTTCTTGTGACCTGACCCCCAGCCTCCTGGGACTTACCGGCACGTACTTACAGTGTGTGTGTTATGTGTGTGTGTGTGTGTGTGTGTGTGTGTGTGTGTGTGTGTGTGTGTGTGTGTGTGTGTGTGTGTGTGTGTGTTTATGTGTGGATCGAGAATGGGGGTTAAGAAGTTTTGTGTGCATGGGGCTTGAACATACAGAAGGCATGTGTGAACATGCAAGTTAGGAGTGAGTGGAGACTTTTTTTTTTTTTTTTTTTTTTGTTTTTTGACCTGACGAGCTATTGGAGTGTGAGTAAGGTCATATTTTGTGATGGGATCTAGATAAACCAACTAGCCGGACTTGAGTCCTGAAGGTAGAAATTACAGTGCCTGTAATCTAAAAGAGGGGTTTGGGATATTTGCTGTTAGGAGGAACATCTCAACAGTCGTATCCGCCAGCCTGTGGCAAGACAAGGATAGTGTAAATGATAGTGGGAGTGTTTAATTTTTGGGTCACTCTTTAGTCGGAGTGAAACTGTTAACACATATTGAGAGTATTTCTTAGCGCGGGGGTTGTAGAGGTCTATGTACCTGGAGTCTACTCAGAAGGTATTCTGGGGATCAACGCCCCCGTGGCCCGGCCCACGACCAGATGTAGGATAGTTTTAAAAATGTAGTGTTAGAATGTGGGGAAGAAGTTTGTGGCTATAAGAGGGTGGGTGCAGAGGCAAGAGGAGTGATTGGTGGAATGATGAGGGATACGGGGTTATAAAGGTTTTGTCATAGACTTCTTTTCATCTTTATTTTTGTCTTTTTGCTTAGCTTTTATCTTTTATTGTTCTTCTCATTTTATTACTTTAATGTGAACTTATTGGCTGGTAAGGAGACTCTCCTATTTTGATTCACTTGTATTTTCTACTAATCTCTCCAAAGAGACGTTTTAGTTTCTCACTAGTCAGTCCGGAATCATTTTTATTTTATCTATTTTTTTTATGAGGAATATGTGAACTCGTGGCAGATTGCACACAAAGAAAAAAAAATTAAATTAGCTGTTCTCTTCGTTACTCTTTGTAAGGTATCCTACCAAAGAATCATTAGCAAGGTAGCCTCAGTCTAGGCTAGGCAGGTGCATCCTTATTTACTGCGTTCTCTTAATTATTGCACCACCAGATATTATTAAATGTGACAGATTGTGTTTCATTTCGTGGGTCACCCTACCACCTCGTGGGAAACGGTTGCCTTGAGAACACCTCAACCAATAAGCTCTTGTATACGGTAAAGAGTGTGAAATTATTGGATCAACAAGCGCATCTATTTAATCTACAGTGGCCACAAAAAAATCTATACACTTCCAACGCAAAAAAAAAAATCTATACACTAGATTTTGGTGTATACATTTCATTTGAATTTCCGTCATAAGAAAAGTGGGCGGAGCTTGTGATAGCTTAGGGTACTGGAGCCCGTCTTGCTCCAACATTCCCACCACCCGATGCTAGATGATGGTGGATTGTTACGTTTCTGGAAAATTTCATTTATCTGGATGTAACTCATAAGGTACATACCAGTAAATGGTAACAAAGATAATTATTATTTATCAAAGTTAAATATACAAGTAGGAATTTGGGACACCTAGGTCACAAAAATGTCTCCTTTCGATACCTACAACTGTCATATCCACAAGTTGCTCTAGACCTATAATTACAAATGAAATATGCATCACCAGGAATTCTGGTAAATATAAAAATTGGTGGACTGTATATTAAAATTAATGATATTTATACACATTTATATAACAGAAGGAGAATACATCTTAATATCACTCACCAATTTGACTGG
The DNA here is from genome assembly GCF_026875155.1 of Cherax quadricarinatus. Taxonomy (NCBI): domain Eukaryota; kingdom Metazoa; phylum Arthropoda; class Malacostraca; order Decapoda; family Parastacidae; genus Cherax; species Cherax quadricarinatus. The sequence continues at coordinate 93,324,116 of NC_069401.1, read as the reverse complement.
AGATCAAGGTGTATCATACTCAGAAAACCTCACTGTCTATACATGAAAATAACACTGGCCAGAGTTACAACATAAACAGACTTATCTGAGGTTCCTGGAGCTGTCTTGTCCAGTCGCCTGATATCTCAAGTTATGCAGGAATGCACATCCAACAATTTCGGCTCCTATTTGAGAGGTGTCAGCCCAATTAACCTCTAGAGCACGAAAATTCTTCCGATTATTCACTAACGTTTGTGTTAACTAGTCCAAACATGGCGAGTCTCCCTCTGCGCAGGCGCAGATCTTCCCATTTTTTATAACATAATTTTTATTAAATACAGTATGGCCATCTATTTTCATATAACCACTGTATTTCTGGAAAATATATACAGTATTTTCCACAACGTTGTTACTTATTGCCCATTTTTTCACTCGACCACGAAATTTGCCATGCTATATCTCTGCTCCAGGTGGTCAGAATGGGTCGAATTAAACTTTCAGTTGTAGAGAAGGCTTGTACAATATTAGAGCAAGGCATGTCTGTGATATGCGTAGCGGCAGACTTACAGGTGACTAGGATGGCAATTTACAACCTCAAGAAAGCAGATGCCCCACTCCCACCTGGCACTATACCACCTAGGAAAGTGGGGTCTGGGGCCCCCAAAAAGACTTCTCCTCGCACAGACAAGATCATGAAGAGGGAAGAGTTATCAAATCCTGCCATAACAGGGGTAGACCTCATGAAAAAAGCATTCTGCACTCCTGAAAAACGTGGCAGTGCGAACCATTCAGCACTGACTGCAAAAGAACCTGACAATGCCTGCTCGACGTGCCACCAAGAAGCCCATGCTAACTGAAGCCATGAAGAAGAAACGGCTTCAGTTCTGCAAGAAGTACAAAGATTCGATCTCAGACCAGTGGCAGAAGGTGATTTTCAGCGACGAGAGTACCTTCAGGCTCTCCAGGAACGGGTCTAAGACCGTCCTTCGTCCCAGTGGTGTGTCCCGTTATGACCCGTGGTATGCAGTGAAGACAGTAAAGCACCCTGACAGTGTTTTGATCTGGGATGCTTTTAGTGGTTATAAGGGCAGAGGTGGACTGTACTTTCTTCCTAAGAACATTACGATGAAGGGAAGTAATTATATCGAGGTGTTAAGGGACCACATGCTGACATTTTGAAACATTGATGAGTGTGATTTTCTTATTCATGATGGTGCCCCTGCCCATAAGTCAAAAAGAGTGAAAAAAATTCATCGAGGACAATAATGTCAGTGTTTTGGAGTGACCAGACAATTTCTCTGACGTAAATCCTATCGAGAATGCCTGGCATGTGATGAAAAATGAGACTGCAAAAGTTGGAACTATCTACATCACAAACCTGAAGCGGGCACTGAAGAAGCTTTTGATCAACATGGACGCCTCCTTCTTCTCCACCCTCACCACTTCGATGCCCAGGCGACTTCAGTTGGTGATAAAGAACAATGGTAACATGACTAAGTACTAGCAGGAAGCTAAAAATTTTAAATAAAATACATGTACATACATTAAGTAGCATTTTATCGTTGTATTGTCCAAAAAATTTTAATGTATAGATTTTTTTGCGGCCACCGTACGACAAAAGTCGTTGAGACCATTCCCAGCGCCCTGAAATGGCTGGAATAATCTGCAAACCCATAAATGACGTAGAGAGTGAAACTCAAATATGCAGGTGAAGATGTATCTAACTAATTATTTGAAAAATACCCATGGCATTTTTATTCCCCTTAAATCAGGTTAGATAAATTTGTAAGATGCTAACACATCTTAGGCCATTTTTAATATTAAGGTGACAAAATGGTAACTACATACTCAATTAAATTTATTTGCCTTTTTTTAATTGAGAATACACGAGTGTCGAGATTTTGATTCCGATGAAGAGAGCTGCTTCCCGCTATCATATGGAAACATAATATGGGAATGGTCTATGTAGTGCTGGGCATAGTTCACTCAAGCACAGAAATAGTCCCATGAATCTTTCCCAAGATACTTTATAGTGGAGTTGAAAATTAGAAGCCGATCGAATAAGGCATTCTCGAGAATGTAGCAAAAATATGAATGACTTCAATCTTTAAATTAAAAAACTGTAAAAATGCTAATGGAGGTGAGGATAGCTGAAGAGAGCAGAAAGTGGGGGCTACAAGTCTTAGCAGCAGAAACTAGGATAGTGTACTTAGAAGAGTAACATAAAAACCTAAAACAGATTACAGAGAAAAAGGACAATACAGATGCGACATCAGGAACTTCTATGTCAGGCACAGACAAGGGGACGGTAGGAAACAAAGGAGATAAGCTGTATGCGAAGGCCCTATCAGACCCAGGTGGGGCCAAGGAAAAGACGAGGAGTACACTAAGATCAAATGACAGGTCTGAAGACAATGAAGGTATGCTATATGCAGAGACTCTAACAGTCAACTGCAGTAGCAAGGAACAGCTGATCATGAAAGACAGTTCACTGAGCATAGAGGCTTCAGCAAGGACAGGGATTGAAGGCAAGAACATTTCAATGGAAGGAACTAAAACACCGCAGAGGATGCAAAAGGAGACACAGTGGAAGGAGGAAAGGCAGACGTCAGTTTTTGTCTATGGGCTCCAAGAAGCTGAAGGGGAAACCTATAATTAAAGAAAACAGGAGGAGGAAAAAGTGATTGAAGGCATCATGAAAACAATAGGTGAGGGCGACATGACCCAGATGACAAATTTTCGGAGAATTGTGTGGTTTGTGAGTGGAAAGAAATGGCCTGACACAGTAATTTTCAAGGAAGAGACAGCTCGAGCCAGGATCCTGCAATAGAAAGCACGACTGAGGTACAAACAGGAGTACTAGAGAGTGTACCTCGATTGCGACAGAACACAAGAAGAAAGGAAGATAATAAAAGAGAAGGTACAAAGACCCAAGGAGGAACGAGAGACAATGATGAAGATGAGCAGGACCCAGACCCAGCAGGAAGGGCAAACACACCCCTCACAAACTCCCGCAGAAAGACTCCAATCGAAACAACCCTAACGTAACTGAGCAATCTAAGTCAAAACCCACACACTGTTCCCTCTGCCACCAACCCCCACACCACAAACCTCACCCCTACAGCTACCCCCTATGGGCATTCTGACCCCACCCCCTCACCACAAACCCCCTACAGGCCCCCACCAGGGCTCCGACTCACCCAACCACAATATTCTCCCAGGACCACAGCGATAGAAAAGAAACTGAAGGTTTTGTACACGAACGTGGATGGAATAACAAATAAATATGAGGAGTGGCATGAAAGAATCAGTGAGATATCCACTGACACCGTAGCAATCACGGAAACGAAACTCACTGAGACAATAACAGATGCAATCTTCCCACCAAGATATCAGATCCTGAGGAAAGATAGAAGGAGTAGAGAGGGAGGAGGAGTTGTGCAGCTCATAAAAAACGATGGGGATTTGAGGAAATGGAAGGAATGGACGAGATTGGAGAAAGGGACTACATGGTAGGTACAATTCAGTCTGGGGACCATAAAGTAATCATTCGAGTGATGTATAATCCACCACAGAACTGCAGGAGGCCAAGAGAGGAGTACGAAGAAAACAACAGAGTGATGGTTGACACACTGACTGAGGTGGCAAGTAAAGCTCACTTGAGCAGAGCAAAGTTACTGGTTATGGGCGATTTCAACCACAGGGAGATCGAATGGGAAAACCTGGAGCCACATGGGTGTCCCAAAACATGGAGAGCCAAGATGATGGATGTGTTACTGGAAAATTACCTGCATGAGGTTTACAGTGTATTACCTGAATTATTATGTGCAAGTAATTTGGATGAGGTAAGTGAGACTTAGTCACAAAACTGTCACTCCTTTGATGCCCATTCCTTCACCGCTCTCATCAAAAAAACTTGATCTGATATTACATTAATAATTACCATTTAACAAAACCAACAACTCTGGTAAATTAAAATTATGTGGCATGTATAATAATAATAAGGAATGCTGGGTCCACATGACATTACTATAGATACATACATAAAATTCCACAAGGTTAGAAGAAAAGAAAATTGTATTACCACTTACCATTTATGTTGTTGTTGGATCACCCCACAATGCCTACCTAACAAATACAATCCTACTGGCCAGTGAGAAATCTAAATGAAATGACTAATGGTGTACATACTGGAAGTGTTGCATGATGCGTCATTATTTCCACTATCACCACTTAATTCTGGAAGCCTCGCAAATTCTCTGTCCCTATTCTTCAATGGGGGACATTCCAGTACTTATTAATTATAGTATGAGATCAATCCATTTAATTATGGCCTCGATGACACTGGATTACTAGACAATTTCACCACAACCAGTGCTCACACATTAATTCACTATTGCGTTCCCCTCCCTTGTATCACATTTTAATACACAATTATCATATTATTCAAATTTACATGCTAAATTTAGGAAAATTAAAAATTTTCAGCACTTCTGATTAGCTTCAATATATTACTGATGATGTATTATATAAAAAGGGCAGCACGCCACAAGTTTAGTCCGAGTGGATGTAAATTTGAAACGTGCTAAAACCTTTAATAAACTGAGAATCTCTTGAATGAGATGAATTACTAGTGAATGTCTTTTCTAATCGCCTTCAAACTCTGTCCATTGGTAGACTTTATTGCGTCAAGGTTTGCCATTCATTTTGAACTGTGTAAGTATCAATTTTATAATTTTATTAGGAAAATTGTTTCCCATTAAATTACTTGCAAATGTGTCGTCTGGTTTTCTCGGCCCAAAATGATGTTGCATCTTATTAGGGAACATTTAAATTGATCTTGGGTTATATTGGCGTCAATTTGTTATTTTTTGCCGATTCTATCAAACTGGATTTAAAAAAAAATCATAAATCGCTTTTCTATAGTTTTTTTAGTATAACGAGGTGAAACGCTCCTATTTTCGGAACATTATCAGCAATATCTTTGTTTACTTTCTCGCAAACTTACCTTTATTTCTCGAGAACACAGGCTTCAGATATTTATTGCTAGTGTAATGTAACTTGGACAAGATTCTTAGGGCTATTTTCATGCGTGGGTGCACTTTGTTCCTCACTTTAGTCACGTGTCTGACCTCACTAGGTCAGTGAGGTCAGACGGTCAGTGAGCCTAAGAACTGGACCTGCCTCGCATAGGCCAGTAGGCCTGTTGCGGTGTTCCTTCTTCCTTATGTCCTTATGTACAATCCTTTACATATTTAGTTTCTTTATTCTGATAAGGGACCTCATGACCAGGGAACTGGACTTATCTTTCCCTTGTTTTGATCGAATTTGAATGCCTCCCATTCTACAGATGCTATATGACACCTACGGTTGTTTGACACCTACGGTTGTATGACACCTACGGTTGTATGACACCTACGGTTGTATGACACCTACGGTTGTTTGACACCTATGGTTGTATGACACTACGGTTGTATGACACCTACGGTTGTATGACACCTACGGTTGTATGACACCTATGGTTGTATGACACCTATGGTTGTATGACACTACGGTTGTATGACACCTACGGTTGTATGACACCTACGGTTGTATGACACCTATGGTTGTATGACACCTATGGTTGTATGACACTACGGTTGTATGACACCTACGGTTGTATGACACCTACGGTTGTATGACACCTATGGTTGTATGACACCTATGGTTGTATGACACTACGGTTGTATGACACTACGGTTGTATGACACCTACGGTTGTATGACACCTATGGTTGTATGACACCTACGGTTGTATGACACTATGGTTGTATGACACCTACGGTTGTATGACACCTATGGTTGTATGACACCTACGGTTGTATGACACTACGGTTGTATGACACCTACGGTTGTATGACACCTACGGTTGTATGACACCTACGGTTGTATGACACCTACGGTTGTATGACCCTACGGTTGTATGACACCTATGGTTGTATGACACCTACGGTTGTATGACACCTACGGTTGTATGACACCTACGGTTGTATGACACCTACGGTTGTATGACACCTACAGTTGTATGACACCTATGGTTGTATGACACCTATGGTTGTATGACACTACGGTTGTATGACACCTACGGTTGTATGACACCTACGGTTGTATGACACCTATGGTTGTATGACACCTATGGTGTATGACACTACGGTTGTATGACACCTACGGTTGTATGACACCTACGGTTGTATGACACCTATGGTTGTATGACACCTACGGTTGTATGACACCTATGGTTGTATGACACCTACGGTTGTATGACACCTATGGTTGTATGACACCTACGGTTGTATGACACCTACGGTTGTATGACACCTACGGTTGTATGACACCTACGGTTGTATGACACCTACGGTTGTATGACACTACGGTTGTATGACACCTACGGTTGTATGACACCTACGGTTGTATGACACCTATGGTTGTATGACACCTACGGTTGTATGACACCTACGGTTGTATGACACCTACGGTTGTATGACACCTACGGTTGTATGACACCTACGGTTGTATGACACCTATGGTTGTATGACACCTATGGTTGTATGACAACTACGGTTGTATGACACTACGGTTGTATGACACCTACGGTTGTATGGACACCTATGGTTGTATGACACCTATGGTTGTATGACACTACGGTTGTATGACACCTACGGTTGTATGACACCTACGGTTGTATGACACCTATGGTTGTATGACACCTACGGTTGTATGACACCTATGGTTGTATGACACCTACGGTTGTATGACACCTATGGTTGTATGACACCTACGATTGTATGACACCTATGGTTGTATGACACCTACGGTTGTATGACACCTACGGTTTGTATGACACCTACGGTTGTATGACACCTACGGTTGTATGACACCTACGGTTGTATGACACCTACGGTTGTATGACACTACGGTTGTATGACACCTACGGTTGTATGACACCTACGGTTGTATGACACCTACGGTTGTATGACACCTACGGTTGTATGACACCTACGGTTGTATGACACCTACGGTTGTATGACACCTATGGTTGTATGACACCTACGGTTGTATGACACCTATGGTTGTATGACACCTACGGTTGTATGACACCTATGGTTGTATGACACCTACGGTTGTATGACACCTACGCTTGTATGACACCTACGGTTGTATGACACCTACGGTTGTATGACACTACTGTCGTCATTGGGTGACACATCGTATGAACTTCATGGAACGTTTCGTGGGTTTAGGTTGTGTCACATATTTTGTTGAATTTTGTTCAGATACTGGAAAATGCATTTTCCAGTCAGCTTCAAGCATTTAATACAGATGTTTTCTTCAGTGGAAGAAATTTCTTGATTAACTTGTGTAAGTTATAGTGTGGCAGTTTTATTAGTTAATTTTTTTCTTTGAAATAATTGGAGATAACTCTACTCTTCAAAATAAGTCGCAGCTTTTGTCTTTCTATCGTAGTATACTACGATAACCAATGTAATGTAAATTATATGCATTTAACATCTGTGCCCTAAATGATATATTTATAAAAAAAAATTTGAACTAATTTTGATCTGTGTGGGATCCACATTGCATTTTATGGAACACTTTGGAAAAGTGAAATATCTCTCTGTATAAGATAATTTCTGAGTGTCGCATCTGATTAGCGTCAACCCTTCCATGGTGATCACTTGATAGTGCAAGGTTTGAGATAATTTAAGCTGATTGTGCGTGTAAATTTTAGAGTATTGCTCTTTTTGGTCACTTTGAATGATCTGAATTTGATTTGGTCTGTGTATGTTCTAACTTGTCATTTTTGTTGAAGAAATCTGGATATTTAATTCCATATGATGATTTGTAAATACTTCTCATGATTCGCTTTAAATATTCAAAGTAAATATTTAACTACAATAATATCTTAAGTTACACTCTGCACTATTCACTCGCGTGCATTAACATACAGGAGACTTAATGAAGTTATGGAATACGGGGATACTTCGCTCGGATCGTGCAACTACCTCCAATATATCTAGTTATAGTTTAGTTACGTTGCTCTTCTCAAGGAGATGCTATCATACTGTTCAAAGTTATTAGAGCCAATTTCATTCTTCCTCACGAGTAATTTTGTAAATAATGAGGTCTCATGAAAATTTTCTCAGCTGGATGCGTGTTATTAAGGGTATGAACAGTTTTTTTTTTTCGTTACTTATAAATACTCGCCTTACAGTAATCGCCTTCTTATGTTTTATAAATACCTTTCATTAAAGAGCCAAAATATGTTTGGTATTGAACGTACAGTTGTATTAATTTAAATTGTTTTGGAATGTCTGTGGGCTTCCCTTTAGTGCCGTTTTAATGAATTTATATAACTGAGTCAAACACACCCAAGATTGTGACAGGACACCCTGGATTGTGACAGGACACCCTGGATTTGTGACAGGACACCTGGATTGTGGCAGGGTACCCTGGATTGTGACAGGACACCCTGGATTGTGACAGGACACCTGGATTGTGACAGAATACCCCTGGATTGTGACAGGACACCCTGGATTGTGACAGGACACCCTGGATTGTGACAGGACACCCTGGATTGTGACAGGACACCCTGGATTGTGACAGGACACCCTGGATTGTGACAGGACACCCTGGATTGTGACAGGACACCCTGGATTGTGACAGGACACCCTGGATTGTAACAGGACACCCTGGATTGTCACAGAACACCCTGGATTGTGACAGGACACCCTGGATTGTGACAGGACACCCTGGATTGTGACAGGACACCCTGGATTGTGACACGTCACACTGGATTGTGACAGGACACCCTGGAATGTGACAGGATACCCTGGATTGTGACAGGACACCCTGGATTGTGACAGGATACCCTGGATTGTGACAGGACACCCTGGATTGTGACAGGACACCCTGGATTGTGACAGGACACCCTGGATTGTGACAGGACACCCTGGATTGTGACAGGACACCCTGGATTGTGACAGGACACCCTGGATTGTGACACGTCACACTGGATTGTGACAGGACACCCTGGATTGTGACAGGATACCCTGGATTGTGACAGGACACCCTGGATTGTGACAAGATACCCTGGATTGTGACAGGACACCCTGGATTGTGACAGGACACCCTGGATTGTGACAGGACACCCTGGATTGTGACAGGATACCCTGGATTGTGACACGTCACACTGGATTGTGACAGGACACCCTGGATTGTGACACGACACCCTGGATTGTGAGAGGACACCCTGGATTGTGACACGTCACACTGGATTGTGACAGGACACCCTGGATTGTGACAGGATACCCTGGATTGTGACAGGACACCCTGGATTGTGACAGGATACCCTGGATTGTGACAGGACACCCTGGATTGTGACAGGACACCCTGGATTGTGACAGGACACCCTGGATTGTGACAAGACACCCTGGATTGTGACAGGACACCCTGGATTGTGACACGTCACACTGGATTGTGAACAGGACACCCTGGATGGGGACACGACACCCGGATTGTGAGAGGACACCCTGGATTGTGACAGGACACCCTGGATTGTGACACGTCACCCTGGATTGTCACACGACAACAAGAATTATGAAACTGCTACGTTCTCTTTACTGTATCATAGAGGTTCGAAATTAATTCTCTACTGTGCAAAGTCAGTGATTAGCAACCATTTACAGCATTCTGTTTACCATGGAGGAGGAACAAAATGACAAATTAGCCTTCCAGAATATCCGTTGCAGACCCAGGGATAAGCTTACCTTGAAGATTTATTGTATGCAGATCATCAAAAACTGTTGATCTCAGTCATTCTCACAGTTTGACAGAAGAACCTAGAGAGCCTATAGGCATTCCAGTCCCGATTTTCTGCAGAAGGCGTGTTCTTGAATATATCAGCTGTTAACCTATTTCAGCTTCGCCTCTCATATTATCATTAGTTGCAAAGAAGAACATTTAGCATCACTGACATGACCAGTCAGGAATACTCGCCAGAGAGAGAGAGAGAGAGAGAGAGAGAGAGAGAGAGAGAGAGAGAGAGAGAGAGAGAGAGAGAGAGAGAGAGAGAGAGAGAGAGAGAGAGAGAGAGAGAGAGAAAGAGAGAGAGAGAGTGATTCATAATGCTATCATCTGGTAATGTTTCTTTCTTTATGATAATGCTGCCAGAAGTATCTCTAGCACACTTGCTATGAGTAAAATTAATCTGACTATGGTGACCTCAACCACCACCATGATACTGGTGTGAAAGAAATCTATTCTTTTCTCTGAATCCACGTAGGTATATAAGTCATTCTGTATGGGGTGTGGTAAGGTATTTGGGGTGGAAGACTATGGAGAAGCCTCGTTCAACTTTCAATATTTAATACAGGAAATGTATGTATAGAGTAGAGATAACCAGAACAACTTCGTTATACACCGAATTTTTGTCGGATATTTCGTGGGGTGAAGTCAAACAGGAAACGACAATGTCCGGTTACAGAAGTGAAAGTGTCAGGTGGCAGAAACGACAGTGTCTGGTGGTATAAGTGACAGTGCCTGGTGGCAAAAACGAGTATCTGGTGGCAGAAAGGACAATGTCTGGTGACAGAAACGACAATGTCTGGTGGTAGAAACGAGTGTCTGGTGGCAGAAGCAACAGTGTCTGAGGGCAGAAATACAGTGTCTGGTGGCATAAACGACAGTGTCTGGTGGCAGCAACGACACTGTCTGGTAGCAGCAACGACAGTGTCTGGTGGCAGCAATGACAGTGTATGGTGGAAGCAACGACAGTGTCTGGTGGCAGCAACGACAGTGTCTGGTGGCAGCAATGACAGTGTCTGGTGGCAGCAACGACAGTGTCTGGTGGCAGCAATGACAGTGTCTGGTGGCAGCAACAACAGTGTCTGGTGGCAGCAATGACAATGTCTGATAACAGAAACGACAGTGTCTGGTGGCAGAAACATCAGCATTGATGGCAGAAACAACAGTGTCTGGTGGCATGAACGATAGTGTTTGGTAGCAGCAACGACAGTGCCTGGTGGCAGCAACGACAGTGCCTGGTGGCAGCAACGACAGTGTCTGGTGGAAGCAACAAACAGTGTCTGGTGGAAGCAAAACAGTGCCTGGTGGCAGCAACGGCAGTGTTTGGTGGCAGCTGTGATTATCACTTCCAGTATAGTCATGTAGAACCCCAGCAGTTACAGTGTAGCCGGAATCCTGACAAATGTGTCACTGCTTCAAGAGAACACAGTGATGAGGTGAACTCTCTTCATTATAATTACCGAACCATTGTCAACACCTTACTACGGCCTCCGCCACACTTTACAGGCAATGTTTTTGACACAGCTCTTATTTAGCAAAGCATTTTTTTTTGAAAATGTCCTTGTGCTGCGCAAGTTTCTTACATACTTTTGGGAATTAAATACTCTTTTTGACCTATCGGTAAGATCACTCGGCTCGCAACCTAATAGTCATGGGATCACTTCCCTGCATCAATTCCGTGGATCACACCCTTTGGATCATTCTCCAGGATCATTCCCCAGGATCAATCCCCGGATCAATTCGGCGGTAATTGAAAGTTAATTTTTAATTTTTTAAAAATTTTTTCCCCATTTTCTTGCGGGTGGTTTTCCTCCCCTTTGTCAATTTGAACTTAAAAATTTCGGGTTTAAGGTCAATTTTTTTTTTTTTGGACAAAAACTGGATTTTTCAAAAAGCCATAGTTTTTTGCGAGGGTTCCTTTTTGGGGGGGGCTTATACAAACTTTTTAATATTTAAAATTCCTTTTTTTCTGGGGAACCATTAAAAATTTAAACAGGGAACTGGAAAAAATTTCTTCTTTTTATGGGGGGATTTGTCCTCCACACGTTTTTGACCTACTGGTGTAAACAACGGTTTTAAACCAAAAGTTGTGCCCTAAGGGTAGGCCTTTTGGGGGGTTTTTTCCCTTTATGTTTATGAAAACCCTTTAACTTTAGCCCTTTTTTGTAGGGACCCAGGGGAAAACAACTTATTTTTGTTTTGACAATTTGAACCCCCCACACGGTTTAGACACCTACGGTTGTTGACAACCTAGGGTTTTAAAGACACCTGGTTGTAGACACCTAGGTTTTAAACCCTAGGTTGTTTGACCCCTAGGTTGATACAAGGGTTGTATGACACCTAGGTTGTATACACCTAGGTTGTATGACCCCCTAGGTTGTATGACCCAGGTTGTATGACACTACGGTTGTATAACCCCTAGGTTGTATGACCCCCCTAGGGTGTATGACCCTAGGGTTTTGTATACACCTATGGTTTGTATGACACAGGTTGTATACACCACGGTTGTAGACACCTACGGTTTTAGACCCCTGTTGATGACACCTTGTTGTATGACACAGGGTTTATGACACCTACGGTTGTAGGGACACCACGGTTGTATACCCAAATTTTTGTATGACACCTAGGGTTGTATGACACTAGGGTTGTAACCCCAGGGTTGTATGACACCAGGTTGTATGACACCTACTTTTGTATGACCCCTGGGGTTTTTGACACCTAGGTTTTATGCCCCAGGGGTTTATACACCTACGGTTGTATGACACCTACTTTTGTATGCACCTGGGGTTGTATACCCTATGGTTGTATGACCCCTACTTTGTATACACCTACGGTTGTAACACCTCGTTGATGAACCTAGGTTGTAGACCCTACGTGTATGACACCTATGGTTGATGACACCTAGGTTTGTATGACACCTTTTTTATGACACCTACGGTTGTAGACCCCTACGTTGTAGACCCAGGTTGTAGACACCTAGGTTGTAAACACTACGGTTGTATGACCCCCACGGTGTATACACCATTTTTTTGTATGACACCAGGTTGTATACACCTAGGTTGTAGAAAAACCAAGGTTGTATGACACCTACGGTTGTTTTGACACCTAGGTTGTATACACCTACGGTTTTGACACCTACGGTTGATGACACCTAGGTTTGTATACACCAAGGTTGTATGACCCCTACGGTTGTAGACACTACGGTGTATAAACCCCTACGTTGTAGACACCTAGGTTGTATGACACCTATTTTTGAAGACCCCTAGGGTTTTGGTATGACACCTACGGTTTGTTTTACACCTAGGGTTGATGACACCAGGGTTGTATGACACCTACGGTGTATGACACCTATTTTGTTGACACCTGGTTGATGACACTAGGTTGAATGACCCTACGTTGTATGACCCCAAGGTTAGCACCTGGTTTATGACCCCTTGGTTGTTACACAGGTTTTTGACACCTACGGTTGTAGACACCTACGGTTGTATGACCCCTAGTTGTTGACACTACGGTTGTATGAAAACCTTGGTTGTATGACACCAAAACGGTTTGTATGACACCTAGGTTGTATAACACCAAATTGTATACACCTAGGTTGTATGACACCTACGGTTGTAACACCTCGGTGTAAAACCCTACGTTTGTTGACACCTAGGTTTATGACACCTACGGTTGTATGCACCTAGGTTGATGACACTACGGTTTGAAAACTAGGGTTTTTGAACCTACTTTTGTATGACCCCTCGGTTGTATACACCCTTTAACCCAACTTTATCCTCTTTATACCCCGGGGAAACCCCTGGTTTTTTCATTGGGGGAGGAAACCCGGAGCAAGGTTTTTAAAACCCCTAGGTGTTTCGTGTTGTAGGGGTTGCACTATTTTCCCCTTGATTTGGGTCAATCTTAAAAAATTCAGGAAAAAGTTCGTGGGTTAAGGTTTTGTTCCTATTTTTTTTTTTTGTTCAAATTTTAAAAGCACCTCACCGCAAATAAAATTTTTCCCCTAAAAAATTTCTTGTTTAAATTTGTGTAATTTAAGTGGGGGCAGTTTTATTAGTTAATTTTTTTCTTTGAAAAAAATTGGGAAAAACTCACTCTTCAAAAAAACGCAGCTTTTGTCTTTCTATCGTAGTATACACGATAACCAAATGTAAGTAAATTATATGCATTTAACATCTGTGCCCTAAATGATATATTAAAAAAAAAATTGAACTAATTTTGACTGTGGGGGATCCACATTGCATTTTATGGAACACTTTGGAAAGTTAAAATCCTCTGTAAAGATAATTTCTGATGTCGCATCGATTACGCAACCCTTCCAGGTGATCACTTATAGGCAAGGTTTGAGAAAATTTTAAGCTGATTGTGCTTTAAATTTTTAGAGTATTCCTTTTTGGTCACTTTAAATGATCTGTTTGATTTGGCTGTGTAGTTCTAATTGTCATTTTTGTTGAAGAAATCTGTATTAATTCCATAAAGATTTGTAAATATTTCTCATGATTCCTTTAAATATTCAAAGTAAATTTTAAACTACAAAAATATTTTAAATTTACACCTGCACTTTTCCACTCGGGGTCATTAAAAACAGGAATTTAAATAAGTTATGGAAAGGGGGATCTTCCCCTGGGATCGTGCAACTACCTCCATATATCTAGTTATAGTTTATTACGTTGCTCTTCTCAAGGAGACTATCATACGTTCAAAGTTATTAGAGCCAATTTCATTCTTCCTCACGATAATTTTGAAAATAAAGGTCTCATGAAATTTTCCCCACTGGGCGTGTTTTAGGGTAGAAAGTTTTTTTTTTTCGTTACTTATAAAACTCCCCCTTAAAAGAAAATCGCCTTTTTATGTTTTATAAAACCTTTCTTTAAAAGCCAAAAATGTTTGGTATTGAAGTACAGTTTTTATTAATTTTAAATTTTTTTGGAATGTCTGGGGCTTCCCTTTTGCCGTTTTAATGAATTTATATAACTGAGTCAAACACACCCAAGATTGTGACAGGACACCCCGGATTGTGACAGGCAAAACCCGGGTTGTACAGGCACCCTGATTTTTGGCAGGGGACCCTGGATTGGCAGGACAACCTGGGTTGTACAGGACACCCTGGGTTTTTGGGCAGAATACCCTGGATTGGACAGGGCACCCTGGATTGTGACAGGGCACCCGGATTTTGACAGGACCCCTGGATTGTACAAGGGCCCCGATTTACAACAAACCCCGGGGTTGTGACGGACACCCTGGATTGTGAAAGGGCACCCTGGATTGTGACAGGACACCCTGGATTTTAACAGGGCACCCCGGATTGTCACAGAACACCCTGGATTTTGACAGGGCACCCTGGATTTTGACAGGACACCCTGGATTTTGACAGGGCACCCTGGGTTGTGACACGCACACTGGATTGTGACAGCACCCGGAATGGACAGGAACCCTGGATTGTGACAGGAAACCCTGGATGTGACGGATACCCTGGATTGTGACAGGGCACCCTGGATTTGACAGACACCCTGGATTGTGACAGGAAAACCCTGGGTTTGGGCAGGACACCCTGGATTTTGACAGGCAAAACCCTGGGTTGTGACAGGGCCCCGGATTGTCACGTCACACTGGATTGTGACGGACACCCCGGATTGGACAGGATACCCTGGATTGTACGGACAAAACCCCGGGTTTGACAAGAACCCGGTTGTGACAGGGCCCCGGGTTTTGACAGGACACCCGGTTTTGACGGGCACCCTGGATTTTGACAGGTCCCTGGGTTGTGACACGTCACACTGGATTGGGCAGGACAAAACCTGGGTTGTGACACGACACCCCCGGGTTGTAAGGGCACCCTGGGTTGTGACACTCCCCCGGGTTGTACAGGAAACCCCCGGGGTTTTGGGCAGGAAAACCCTGGATTGTGAAAAGGACACCCCGGATGTACAGGATACCCTGATTGTGACAGGACACCCGGATTGTGACAGGGGCACCCCGGTTGTGACAGGACAAACCCCGGATTTTTACAAACACCCGGATTGTGACAGGACAAACCCCGGGTTGGACACTCACATTTGGGTTGTGCAGGGCACCCTGGGTTTGACACGACACCCGGATTTGAGAGGACACCCTGGATTGTGAAACAAACCCCGGGTTGTGAAAACGTCACCCTGGGTTTTCACACGACAACAAAATTAGAAACGCTACGTTCCTTACTGTATCAAAGGTTCGAAATAATTCTCTACTGGCAAAGTCATGATTACAACCTTTACAGCATTCTGTTTACCATGGAGGGGGAACAAAATTTCAAATTGCCTTCCAGAATACCGTTGCAGACCCAGGGGTAAGCTTTCCCCTTAAGTTTTTTGTATGCAGATCATCAAAAACGTTGATCTCATCATTCCACAGTTTGACAGAAGAACCCAAAACCAAGGCATTCAGTCCGATTTTCTGCAGAAGGCGTGTTCTTGAATATACCCTGTTAACCTATTTTAGCTTCGCCTCTCATATTACATTGTTGCAAAAAAAGAACATTACATCACTGCATGACCATCAGGAAACTCGCCAAAAAGAGAGAAAGAGAGGAGAGAGAGAGAAGAGGAGAAAAGAGAAGAGAGAGAGAGAGAGAGAGAGAGAGAGAGAAGGGGGAGAGAGAGGAAAAGAAAGAGAGAGAAGAGTGATTCTAATCACACTGGGAATTTTCTTTCTTTATGATAAGCTGCCAAATACTCTAGCACTTTCTATGATAAAAATTAAACCCGCTATGGGGACCTCAACCACCACCAGATACTGGGTGAAAGAAATCTATTCTTTTCTCGAATCCACTAGGATAAAAGTCATTCGTATGGGGTGGGTAAGGAAATTTTGGGGGGGAAACATGGAAAGCCTCGTTCAAACTTTCAATATTTAAAACAGG
The DNA here is from genome assembly GCF_026875155.1 of Cherax quadricarinatus. Classification (NCBI taxonomy): domain Eukaryota; kingdom Metazoa; phylum Arthropoda; class Malacostraca; order Decapoda; family Parastacidae; genus Cherax; species Cherax quadricarinatus. Next base: position 93,307,397 of record NC_069401.1, on the reverse strand, counting down.
GAAAAGTAAATTTTAAAGTAAAAAACCAAACAACTTCGTTAACACCGAATTTTTGTCGGATATTTCGTGGGGTAAGTCAAACAGGAAACACAATGTCCGTTTCGAAGTGAAAGTGTCAGGTGGCAGAAACGACAGGTCTGGGGGTTTTAAGTGACAGGCCGGTGGCAAAAAAGTTTTCTGGGGGCGAAAAGGGCAATGTCTGGTCAGAAACGACAATTCGGTGGGAGAAAAGAGTGTCTGGTGGCAAAGCCACAGTGCTGAGGGCAAAAAAATGTCGGTGGCAAAACACAGGCGGTGGCAGCAACGACACTGCGACACAACGACATTCTGGGGCAGCAAAAGACATGAGGAAGCAACGACAGTGTCTGGGGGCACAACGACAGGTCTGGGGCAGCAATGACAGCGTGGCACAACGACAGGTTGTGCGCAGACAGGTCGGGGCAGCAAAAACATTTCGGTTCAGCAATGACAATTCCTGATAACAGAAACGACGGTCGGGGCAGAAACATCAGCATTTTGGCAAAACAACAGGTCGGGGGCATAACATATGTTTGGTCAGCAACACGTGCCTGGTGGGAGCAAAGACAGTGCCTGTGGCAGCACGACAGTGCGGTGGAAAACAACAAAAATGTCGGGGAAGCAACAACGTGCCTGTGGCAGCAACGGCAGGTTGTGGCACTGTGATTTTCACTTCCCGATAGTCAGTAGAAACCCCCCCCCTTTTCAGTGTACCGGAATCCTGACAAGGTCCCGCTTTAAGAAACACTGAAGGGAACCCTTCAAAAATAATTTCCGAAACCTTGCAACACCTACACGGCTCCGCCACACTTTACAGGCAATGTTTTTTTACACAGCCATTTGCAAAACATTTTTTTTTAAAAAATGTCCTGTGCTGCGCAATTTCTTACAAAACTTTTGGGGAATTTAAAAACCTTTTTTGACCTATCGGAAGATCACCCGGGTCGCAACCAATAGTTCATGGGGTCACTTTCCCTGCATCAATTCCGTGGTTTTACACCTTAGGATCATTCTCCAGGATCATTCCCCAGGATCAATCCCCAGGAAACAATTCCTGGGCAGGTAGAACATTTTTGACAGCATTAAAAATATGTACATTTGGTAATTATCCAATTGTTTTTTGGATACAACCCCTGATCTAATATGGCTATTTAACTGTGGAAAATTCACCCTATCGTTAATGGTGGAGTTCACGCAGTCACTGTGGTTAATATGGCTAGTTTATGGTGGGTTTCATGCAACCCTTGTGGGAATGCCATCCAAGGTAGACTTCACACGTTGTCTTCATAATTCCCATGGTCCTCATAGAGTTCAAATGACCTTCTTAAACTCAAGCATTTCCGGTTTCAGTTCACATATTCGATATAAGAGGTAACCCGGTCCTGATAGAACACTGAAGTTCCTGGTGGAAATCACACCTGCCAAAGACTGTGCATGTTTCTTATAAAAGCCCCACGCAAATTTCCTGGTAGATTTTGAACCTTCCTTATGGAACTCACATGTGCTTTTATAGAGCTCAACGGGTTTCCCGGCAGAATTCACATTTTCGTGGTTAATTTCCAAGATCCTGGCAGAACTTGCGTATTTGAGGTATAATTCACACGTTCTTGTTAGAATTCACACGATACCATGGAAATCATGCGATCCTGTCGAATTTTCAAGTTCCTGGTCAAATTCACACACATCAAGTAGACTTAACTGAATTCTAGGTGGAATGTTAAACTTGTTATGTCAATAAGAAAGAAAACTGCCAACATCAGGAAGCAATGATTTGCTTGGGTAGAAGAGCCTTTGGTGCACCTACAGAAATATTAAAAATTCGGTGCCAGTCATCCACGTTGTCAACCATAGTCAAGAAAAGATTAAACTAATTCCTTTAATGAAATATTTTAATTTCATTTGAAATGATCAATTACTTCGTGATAGATAAAAGTTTAATAGAAGAGAAATCGCCCAATGGAATAAGATTTCACTCTACAGAAAAAAAAATCGTTGGTAGAGAAGAGCAATCAAATTTAATTTTCATAAATCGCCATTTAAAACAAAAAAACGGATGAAATAAAATATAAATTTTT
>NC_069401.1:93298044-93304804 GCF_026875155.1 Cherax quadricarinatus | reverse complement strand
ACTTTCATCATCATTCAACACTTTCCCCCCTCACACATTTCACTGTTTTTGCAGAGGTGCTCAGAATGCAACAGTTTAAAAGCATATACATATAAAGATACACAACATATCCCTCCAAACTGCCAATATCCCAAACCCCTGCTTTAAAGTGCAGGCATTGTACTTCCCATTTCCAGGACTCAAGTCCGACTATATGAAAATAACCGGTTTCCCTGAATCCCTTCACTAAATATTACCCTGCTCACATTCCAACAGATCGTCAAGTCCCAAATACCATTCGTCTCCATTCACTCCTATCTAACCCGCTCACGCACGCTTGCTGGAAGTCCAAGCCCCTCGCCCACAAAACCTCCTTTAACCCCTCTCTTCAACCCTTTCGAGGACGACCCCTACCCCACCTTCCTTCCCCTATAGATTTATATGCTTTCCATGCCATTCTACTTTGATTCATTCTCTCTAAATGACCAAAACACCTCAACAACTCCTCTTCTGCCCTCTGACTAATACTTTTATTAACTCCACACCTTTTCCTAATTTCCACACTCCGAATTTTCTGCATAATATTTACACCACACATTGTCCTTAAACAGGACATCTCCACTGCCTCCAACCGTCTCCTCGCTGGTGCATTTACCACCCAAGCTTCACACCCATATAAGAGTGTTGGTACTACTATACTTTCATACATTCCCTTCTTTGCCTCCATAGATAACGTTTTTTTACTCCTCATATACCTCAATGCACCACTCACCTTTTTTCCCTCATTAATTCTATGATTAGCCTCATCCTTCATAAATCCATCCGCCGACACGTCAACTCCTAAGTATCTGAAAACATTCACTTCTTCCATACTCCTCCTCCCCAATTTGATATCCAATTTTTCTTTATCTAAATCATTTGATACCCTCATCACCTTACTCTTTTCTATGTTCACTTTCAACTTTCTACCTTTACACACATTCCCAAACTCATTCACTAACCTTTGCAGTTTTTCTTTAGAATCTTCCATAAGCACAGTATCATCAGCAAAAAGTAACTGTGTCAGTTCCCATTTTGAATTTGATTCACCAAAATTTAATCCCACCCCTCTCCCGAACACCCTAGCATTAACTTCCTTTACAACCCCATCTATAAATATATTAAACAACCATGGTGACATTACACATCCCTGTCTAAGACCTACTTTTACCGGGAAGTAGTCTCCCTCTCTTCTACACACCCTAACCTGAGCCTCACTATCCTCATAAAAACTCTTTACAGCATTTAATAACTTACCACCTATTCCATATACTTGCAACATCTGCCACATTGCTCCTCTATCCACTCTATCATATGCCTTTTCTAAATCCATAAATGCAATAAAAACTTCCCTACCTTTATCTAATACTGTTCACATATATGCTTCAATGTAAACACTTGATCTACACATCCCCTACCCACTCTTGAAACCTCCTTGCTCATCCGCAATCCTACACATATATATATATATATATATATATATATATATATATATATATATATATATATATAATATATTATATATATATATATATATACATATATATACTTTCATCATCATTCAACACTTTCACCACACTCACACATTATCACTGCTTTTGCAGAGGTGCTCAGAATACAACAGTTTAGAAGCATATACGTATAAAGATACACAACATATCCCTCCAAACTGCCAATATATATATATATATATAATATATATATATATATATATATATATATATATATATATATATATATATATATATATATATATATATATATATTTATTTATTTATATAATGCTAATTTTTTTAGGGGTTTCATCTAATTATCAAAAATCGGATATCACATCTTATTTTAAAATTGAAAAATAAAATGTGAATGTATGAGTTTTGTTTGCCTTATTTCTGTTACATCATTATTCATCATAAAAGCAACATACATCAAACAAATTATACATGTAAATTAGAAAGTCACCAAACGTAATTTTCTCTTACAGTCAATAGCAAAAAGTGCTCCAGGTCTTTGCATTATAAATGATATGCAATATGCTCTTATAATAAGTATTGCTTCCCAATATAAATTAGATAAATAAGTCAATACGTCCACACTTTTATATTATTATCTGCAATATATATAAATACGATGCGATCCACATAGGAGCCAGAATTTAGGAATTTTATAGAACTTTATACACTCTATGATGATAAAGGGATCTTAATCCAAGAAATTGAAGCTACTTTTCCTTTAAAAATTATAATCAGGAAACGTGTCACTTTTTCATGAGCTGTAACGCATAAGGATTTAGAACTTGCTTAAATACCACTAATATAATGCTACTATTAATAATAATAATAATTTTATATGAACATTATTAAGCAGCATAACTTTCCATAAACGAGCTATGAAACATCAATAATCAGCGTCAGACTTCTCATCCGTTTATCATCACAGACATTTATTTTATAACCTGTGAGACTTTCTTCAGTCAAGTAAATGGTTATCAACTTAAAACATCAACAGCAATCATTAGAAATCTCATAATCCTTGTTGCTGTTTTTTATTAACGAACACATAAGCTATCAGTTCAAGACTAATAAACAGTTTAGCTGGTTTACCAACACAGATATCAATAACGAGTGGTAGGCTCATCAACCGTGTGAATGGCTAACTCAAACATACATCAACAACTAGAAGTTGACCCATCAGTCTTAAAGATTATAATTTATATATTATAACATACAACTGCAACCAGAAGCAATCTCATCAGCTGTATTAGTGGTTTAGTAACAGACACCAATAACCAGTAACAGACTCATCACTAGTATAGATGATTTATTAACAAAGTTTTCTATAACCAGTGGTAAATACATTAGCCATGTTGATGGTATGAATAAACCGACCGTTGCTGACAAAGAAACCGAAGTTAATAGCAGTATTAATTTAGCCTTACTTGTGAAATACACATCAGCAGAGCGACATCTGTAAAATGGAATAGAGGGAGATATTTGTACTCATGATTGTTTGCTTATAAAGAAATTAGATAATGGTGATACATGTTGTGTTTTATTTATTTATTTATTTATTTATTTGAACATGATACACAGAAGTACAAGAAAATACAGTGGTTAAGTGTAACATGCCAAAGCCCCTTGTATGCAGAGCATTATGGGCAGGCTTAAAATTAACTTAACTCGACTCAAGAAATCGTAATGACACGATTGCAAACAAACCATACCCCCGGCCGGGATTGAACCCGCGGTCATAGAGTCTATGACCGCGGGTTCAATCCCGGTCGGGGGTATGGTTAATTAACTTAATGTATGGTTAATTAACTTAAGATTAACTAAGCAATGGTCTTTTGCTGTGTTGCTGTGCATTCAGTAGAATGGAATATTCTGTTAGGTAATGTAATTAAAAATAACAGAGTTTGATTGGGTCACAGGTTAAACATTTATGAGATACAATTATTCAGTATTTATTTGGTTGTGGATGAGTAAGTGATTTTTAAGAAGAGACTTGAATTTATAAACAGACAATGTTTCTTTAATATTCACAGGTAATGAAATCCAGATTTTTGGGTCTTTTATGTGCATTGAGTTATTGCATAGTGTGAGATGGACACAAGGAATATCAAAGAGTGATCTGTGCCTTGTGTTATGGTTATGTGTTCTGTTGAGGTTGGTAAGGAGACGTTTGAGGGTAGGGTTTATATCGGAGTTAAGTGTTCTATGTATGTAGTAGGTACAATAATAAGCATGGATGTTTTGTATGGTGAGTAGGTTTAGAGTTTTGAATATTGGTGGAGTGTGCTGCCTGTAGTGGGAATTTGTTATCATTCTGACTGCAGCCTTTTGTTGGGTAAGTAATGGTCTGAGATGGTTTATTGTTGTTGAGCCCAATTCACAGATTCCATAGTTGAGATAGGGGTAAATAAGTGAGTGATATTGGGTCAGGAGGGCTGACTGTGGAACATAGTACCGTATCTTCGATAGCATGCCTACTGTCTTGGAAATTTACTTGGAAATTTGTTGTATATGTGTTTGAAATTTGAGTCTATTATCAAGGTGGATTCCTAAGAATTTTTCCTCTGTGAGCTTTGTGATAGGTGGTCAGTTTATCATTATGTTAAGAGGGACATCTGTAGCTCTGTTGCCAAACTGAATGAAGTAGGTTTTGTCAATGTTGAGAGTAAGTTTGTTAGTCCTCATCCAGGTAGATATTTTCTGTAATTCGGTGTTCACAGTATTGGCTAACATGACTGGGCCCGGGTGAAAGAAGATGTATGTAGTGTCATCTGCAAATAGTGTGGGTTTGAGTAGTTGTGATGCATTTGGTAGGTCATTTATATAAACGAGAAAGAGAAGAGGGCCAAGGACACTTCCCTGTGGGACACCAACTGTAATTGGCTGTGCAGAAGAGTTTGCTCTATTTGTGTACACATATTGGCTTCTGTTGCTGAGGTATGACTTTAGGTAGTTGAGGGAGTGCCCTCTTATACCATAGTGCGACAGTTTTATGTGGAACTAGTCGTGGTCAACTGTATCAAAAGCTTTACGTAAATCAATGAAGATTCCCAGTGGGACTTCTTTATTCTCTAGTGCAGTGTATATTTGTTCTAGCATGTGTATAACATCATTTGTATTTTTATTAGGCTTGAACCCAAACTGAGATGAGATAGGAATAGATTCGCTAATAAATTAATTTTTCGAAGATTTTAGAGGGTGCAAGTTGGATATTGGCCTACAGTTATTCAAGTCTGTTTGGTCTCCTCCTTTATTTGTAGATGTATGTAGGCTAGTTACACTAAGTTGTGTTAATATAACTTTGAGATCCAGGTTGCTTATTGATTTTATTGATATCGATAATCAAAATGTATTAAGCACACAAGGACTTTATCAAGCTACTGTATAGGGGATAGGTTGTCGTTAATGAGTTACATAGAAGTGGCATTTACTCCACCTCATCGGTATTTGCTTAGATTTTCAGTTCCATTAATTTTTGCGAGTGAGGATTGAAAACATTCGTCACCACCGCCTTCCTTTGGCAACTTTACAGGTACTGGAAATAAATCCTGCTCCCTGTGACTGTACAACGAATCTTGAGTAATAGACTTGCAAGATATAACTGAAGTATTACATGTGTCTATGAGATACTAGGGTACCTTCCTTATACTAGGCTGCTAAATACCAACAATCCATTGAGATAATTAGGTTCGACTGTGAAAGGAAAGCCTGTTAAACGTATAGCATTAGGTTGGCAGACAGTAACTATACTTGTACAATACTTGCTATTAGTGATGGAACTACCGTCCTGTCATACGAGTTAAATGGAACCTATGTGGCTATTATGTATCTAATATTAAATTTTCAGTCGAAGACTATAAGGCAATCAACAAATATACTCTTACCTTTCTCGCCAACTTTACTTAACCCAGCCTTAAGTGCATGGTCTAATTTTGAACATGTCAGTCTCTGCTCAGACGTTGTGCTGAGCGTTTGTCAGCTGCTTCTGCTCAGTCCTGACACCTGGTGGAGGAGCTTTTGATACATCAACAACAATGGCGACTGGTTTTTGCCGGAGAGTTAATACTGTTTGTATTGAACTAATACGGGGCACAATCACCAGCGCATCGATTAATGTGTTAGTGCCAGCGATCATTCGTGATACATATGGCATCCAGCGTGAGTCCCTGTGTGGCGTATCCTTGAACGGACTTTCCCGGATTTTCGTCAAGTATTGTGATACTCAGACCTATGAGCAGATTGTCAACCAGTACCAGGATGTAAGCAAGCAAGTCACCCCAGCAGTCGCTGTTAAGTTGCACGACGTTTCACGATACTATACGTGGGTACGTGTGCGAAATGTGCCTTTTGAGGCCAATGAAGTTGACATACGTGACACTTTTGAACGTTATGGGAAGATCCACCAGGTTACTATGGGTCGGTGGTCTGGTGGCCTCTATGCTGGTCTTCAAGAGGGGTCCTTCACTTTCAAAATGTCGCTACACCAGCCAATTCCTTCGTACGTACACCTGGAGGATTTTCGTTTCCAGGTGTACGTTACGTATCCTGGACAGAGACGAACTTGCCACCTCTGCGGTGCTTTGGATAACATCGCGGCACAATGTGTTCAGCGCCAGCCGCCCTTCAGACTCCGGAAGACGAAGGAAGTCGTCGAGGACTTGCCGCACCTGACATCGTGGAGTGCTGAGGATGATCGGACAAGGCTAGTAGAGTCATCTTGGGTGACGCTACTTGTGACTGTCTCCAATGATGAGGTGGAACACGTGAGAAGTGAGATCCCTCTAGCAAGAGAGGCAGATGACATGGAGGCCAAAATTGTATCTACTTTGATTATCAGGAGGAGAGTGGTCGAACACCTGGAAAGGAACAAGATTATAAATGAAAACCAGCATGGGTTCATGGAAGGCAAATCTTGTATCACAAACCTCCTTGAGTTTTGTGACAAGGTAACAGAAGTAAGACACGAGAGAGAGGGGTGGGTAGATTGCGTTTTCCTAGACAGCAGGAAGGCCTTTGATACAGTTCCCCACAAGAGATTAGTGCAGAAGCTGGAGGATCAGGCGCATGTAAAATGGAGGGCACTGCAATGGATAAGGGAATACCTGACAGGGAGGCAGCAACGAGTCATGGTACGTGAAGAGGTATCACAGTGGGCGCCTGTTACGAGCGGGGTGCCACAGGGGTCAGTTCTAGGACCAGTGCTATTTTTGATACATGTTAACGACATGATGGAA
>NC_069401.1:93235544-93293044 GCF_026875155.1 Cherax quadricarinatus | reverse complement strand
AAATGGAGACAAATGGGTTTTAGGACATTTATGTGCTGTTTGATCATAAGCAAGGTAATATTTATGAAGGAATTCAGGGAAACCAGCTGGCTGGATATGATTCCTGGAGATGAGAAGTACAGTGCCAGCACTCTGAAGGAGGGGTGTTAAACCCTTTAATTGACCCTCCTAGGAAAATGCAGAATTCGAAATGTCTTTACTATGAGTCGATAGAGTATCTGAATATATGGAAAATGAGCCTATATAAATGGATTTCTAAAATTAATTTTTTTTAAAATTGTGAATATTTGATGCCAACACATATGTGGGCCTGCCCCATACAGGGTGCCAGATTCTGAATGTTGCAAAGCTGCAATTATTATAATAAATTATTAATATTTTTAAATATTTATTTACTGAAATTGCTAATTCAAACTGTATGGCAGGCCTGTATATTTGTGGGCCTTTTTCCTTGAACTTTTTTCAGTTGCATGGTGCAGTCATATTATGCTTCATACAGACTTTACTTATATCAAAATATGCTTAAACTATTCATTTATGCACAAAACACAAAAATCAGTGCTTACTGACATTGCACAGGGCAAAATCTAAGAGTACATGTATGAAACTTGAGGAAAAAAATTGCTGTTGATGACGCCAAGCTGGAAGTGTTTCTATTTTGGTCTCTCAACCAATGGAAAGCAAGCAGACACCATCGACACTTAGCTGGAGCGAATCACAGAATGGATGGTGAATGGCCTGAACTAGAAAATGGGAATGCAAATGAGCCATGGGAGTAGCATGGTATGCACAAAAAACTTGTGTTCACTCCTGAATATATATAGGCCTGCCTGATAAAGGGGGAGGGAGAGAGTATGCAGGAGGTGAATGTATTCAGATATTTGTGAGTAGACATGTCAGCAGATGGGTCTATGAAAGATAAGGTGAATCACAGTATTGATGAGGGGAAGAAGGTGAGCATAGTTGCTGATCCCCTACATGTGTTGTATAGCTTATCTGAGTATCATAGTTAGTACTATCCATATGTTTTACATACATGACCCCATGCTAGGCTCAGTGACTAGCTTGTGTGACGTCACGTGATGCCATTGTGAGTGCTGCATTCCCGTGATCGCCCTCACTCCATGCTTTGGTCTACCAGGCAACAGGACAGGCCAGGCTGGGCTCCCCTTTCACACTCTGCTAATGTAAGTGTTACCATCCAACAAGTGTGTTTAACTCCAACCATCACATCTCCACGAACCCTCCCAACAAATGGTGGCAGTGGTGTGGGTGTAAAATTGTCATTTACGTGGACGTACGGAGATTTCTTTCTACCAGCATGACGGACATTTTGTGTCGCCAGCAGGCCGACCTCACAGCCAGCTACCTGAGCAAGCGTCCACCAGCCTGTTTTCTTCCTGCTTACTGGTCAGTCTTTGTGTCTTAGTGTTTTATTTGCTTATTTGCATTACTTCCGAGGGGTTGACCTGGGTTTGCAAATTAAGCCAAGCCACCAAGCCGGTCTGTGGGGGAGTCAAGCCCTACACCATCCAGCCTGCCTTAAGTACCAGCCTTGCCTGCAAAGCCAGCTTTCCACCCCTGCTGTGCTCATCATTACATGTTCTCAAGCCAGTCTGTGTGAAGGGTTAAACCAAGCAAGCCAGCAATGAACCCAGGTGACTAACCCAGTACTCAAGCAAGCCACGTGGGTACAGCCTTCTCCATCGCTCTGTGCTTCAAGTTCCAAGTCATTCTGAATGTTTTATCATCCCTGTGATGTCGTGATATTTTGTGGTTTTTTAAGCCAGCCTGGCTTAGAATATTTTCGTGCCTAGTGTGGATGTCCCCAGAGCATGTGGCTTACGCCGCTTACCCCATCCCATAGGCCCAGCCACCACGCAGTGTTCCACCGTGCTGCCTCACTCACATCTCACAGCCACTGTTTTTTTTACCCCTATAACTGGCTCTAGCACCATATTTTACTGACCACATAGGGGATCAAGATGCAAGATTGTTCCTTTGTCCATATGTTTTACATATATGACCCCTTGCTAGGCACAGTGTGACGTCATGTGATGCTGTTGTGAGCGCTGCGCTCCCTTGATCGCCCTCACTCCGCGCTTAGGTCTACCAGGCAACAGGACAGGCCAGGCTGGGCTCCCCTTTCACACTCTGCTAATATAAGTGTTACCATCCAACAAGTGTGTTTAACTCCAACCATCACATCTCCACGAATCCTCCCAACAGACACACTATGGTCTCTCTAACCTCCTGTCAGACACAACAACACTGACATACCATGGTTTCAATGAACTGTCATACTCATCAACACAAAATACACCATGATCTCAGACCTGTCAAACACATTAACACAGACACACTATGGTCTCACTGACCTGTCAGAGACAACACAAACACACCATAGGCTCATTAACCTGTCAGACACAACAACACAGACACACCATGGTCTCACTGACCTGTCAGACACAACAACACAGACACACCATAGTCTCATTAACCTGTCAGACACAATAAGAGAGACACACCATGGTCTCACTGACCTGTCACAAACAACAACACAGAAACATCATAGTCTCACTGACCTGTCAGACGCAACAATACAGACACACCATGGTCTCAATGACCTGTCAGACGCAACAACACAGACACATCATGGTCTCACTGACCTTTGGGACACATCTGAACAGACACATCATGATCTAACTGACATGTCAGATACAACAACACAGACACACCATGGTCTCACTGACCTATCAAATACAACACAGACACACCATGGTCTCACTGACCTGTCAGACACAACTACAAAGACACACCATGGTCTCACTGACCTGTCAGACACAACAACACAGACACACCATGGTATCATTGACCTGATGGAAATAAATGGTATAAAATACCGACACAATGGCAATATAAACACAAATGCAGTATAATGTGATCCTTTATTGACTACGTTTCGCCCACACAGTGGGCTTTTTCAAGTCACAAACAGAACTACCTGGGGTGGAAGGAACGCGAGTATTTATAGTCCAGCTGAGGTCAGGTGAAGAATGCTGCATCTGATGATGTACCGAGTGGGGTTGCAGAGTCTAAAAACTTGGGTAGCTTGGAAAGGAGATTGGATAAGTTGTGAGCAGACCTTCTACAGTGTTCTTATGTGGGATAGCGATGAAGAAGTTTCTTGGCAAGTGGTTCAGCTATGTTATAGAAGCCACTATTCTGGTTGAAGTTGTCGGATATAGAAATGAGTGATGATTCCAGGATTCTTCGGTATTGAGTGTTGTCTTCTGTGGCGATAAGTCTTGAGTTTCTGTAGTTTATCAAGTGGTTGTGTGAATTACGGTGTTGTACGCAGGCATTCCTTGTGTCGTCAGACCTGCTTGCGTATTGGTGTTCTGAAATACGTGTTTGGAGGTCCCTTGATGTTTCGCCCACGTATAACTTGTTGCAGTCATTACAAGGGATTATGTATACCCCTGCAGAGGATGGAGGCTTGTCCTGCCTACTACTGGTGATGTCCTTGATGGTCGTGGTTGTGGAGGTAGATACTTGGAATGATGTTTTGGCAAAGATGTTGGAAACATGTTTGGCAATGGAGTTGGTGGGAAGGACTATGTATCTCTTCTCGGCAGTGTCTTCTCTGGGTGTGTTGAAGATGTTTAATGCTCGCCGTCTGCAGTCTCTGATGAAGTGACGAGGATAGTGGAGTTTAGAAAATATTTGTTCAATTATAGTGCATTCTTCCTCAAGGAACTCGTTGCTGCAGATTCTGAGTGCACGCAGGAAGAAGCCTATAATTACACCACGTTTGGTTTTGGTGTCGTGGTGAGAGTAGAAGTGGAGAAGATCGTTTTGGTTGGTGGGTTTTCGATAGACTTTAAAACGAAGTTCGTGGTCAGCTTTGCAGAGCAGGACATCAAGGAAAGGAAGAGTGTTGTCGACTTCTTCTTCAAGTGTGAACTGGATTGAAGGCTCGACCTGGTTGAGCTTGTCTTGGAGAGCTTGAACGTTGAAGCGTTTAGGAGTTATGAGGAGAATGTCGTCAACATAACGGAGCCAGGTGACAGACGAAGGAATAATGGTGGAGAAACGTTCGGCTTCTAGATGTTCCATGTATAGGTTCGCCAGGACTGCACTGAGTGGCGAACCCATGGGTAGTCCAAAAGTCTGCTGAAAGAGGTGATTTTCGAAAGAGAAACACGTAAAGCCAACACATAGTTCAACAAGGTCGATGAAATCGCTGGCTGGAATGGGAAGATCAAGTGAATCGTCAATTTTTCTGCGCAAGAGATCGATGGCTTGTGTAGTAGGTACTTTGGTGAATAGGGAAGTCACGTCAAGGCTGGAAAGTTTCTTGTTCCTGATGTTGATGTTGCGAATGCGATTGAGAAGATCACCTGAGTGTTTGAGATGTGCTGGACTGATAGTGCCCAAGAGTTTAGAGAGGTGTTTGGCGAGAATTCCTGAGAGCTGGTGGGGAGCACTGCCTATTCCCGAGGATATGGGCCTCAGTGGGATACCAGGCTTGTGAGTCTTTGGCAGGCCGTACATTCTGGCAGGTCTGGGGTTGCTGGGCATGGTGTGCAGAAGTTTCTTCCCTTGTTCTGAGCCCCTCAGAATGCGGCGAGTCCTTTGAAGAAAAGTTTTAGTAAGGTTGTCCACTTGGTTAGTTGTGAGAGGTTTGTAGGTATCTGGGTCATTAAGTAGATTGAGCATTTTGTTCCTGTAATCGTCAGTTCACACTTGAAGAAGAAGTCGACAACACTCTTCCTTTCCTTGATGTCCTGCTCTGCAAAGCTGACCACGAACTTCGTTTTAAAGTCTATCGAAAACCCACCAACCAAAACGATCTTCTCCACTTCTACTCTCACCACGACACCAAAACCAAACGTGGTGTAATTATAGGCTTCTTCCTGCGTGCACTCAGAATCTGCAGCAACGAGTTCCTTGAGGAAGAATGCACTATAATTGAACAAATATTTTCTAAACTCCACTATCCTCGTCACTTCATCAGAGACTGCAGACGGCGAGCATTAAACATCTTCAACACACCCAGAGAAGACACTGCCGAGAAGAGATACATAGTCCTTCCCACCAACTCCATTGCCAAACATGTTTCCAACATCTTTGCCAAAACATCATTCCAAGTATCTACCTCCACAACCACGACCATCAAGGACATCACCAGTAGTAGGCAGGACAAGCCTCCATCCTCTGCAGGGGTATACATAATCCCTTGTAATGACTGCAACAAGTTATACGTGGGCGAAACATCAAGGGACCTCCAAACACGTATTTCAGAACACCAATACGCAAGCAGGTCTGACGACACAAGGAATGCCTGCGTACAACACCGTAATTCACACAACCACTTGATAAACTACAGAAACTCAAGACTTATCGCCACAGAAGACAACACTCAATACCGAAGAATCCTGGAATCATCACTCATTTCTATATCCGACAACTTCAACCAGAATAGTGGCTTCTATAACATAGCTGAACCACTTGCCAAGAAACTTCTTCATCGCTATCCCACATAAGAACACTGTAGAAGGTCTGCTCACAACTTATCCAATCTCCTTTCCAAGCTACCCAAGTTTTTAGACTCTGCAACCCCACTCGGTACATCATCAGATGCAGCATTCTTCACCTGACCTCAGCTGGACTATAAATACTCGCGTTCCTTCCACCCCAGGTAGTTCTGTTTGTGACTTGAAAAAGCCCACTGTGTGGGCGAAACGTAGTCAATAAAGGATCACATTATACTGCATTTGTGTTTATATTGCTATCGTATCATTGACCTGTCAGTCGGAACATCACAGACACACCATGGTCTCACTGACCTGTCAGACACAAAGACATAGACACACCATTGTCTCAATAACCTGTCAGACACAACAACACAGACACACCATGGTCTCACTGACCTGTCAGACACAACTACAAAGACACACCATGGTCTCACTGACCTGTCAGACACAACAACACAGGCACACCATGGTCTCACTGACCTTTGGGACACATCTAAACAGACACATCATGATCTAACTGACCTGTCAGATACAACAACACAGACACACCATGGTCTCACTGACCTATCAAATACAACACAGACACACCATGGTCTCACTGACCTGTCAGACACAACTACAAAGACACACCATGGTCTCACTGACCTGTCAGACACAACTACAAAGACACACCATGGTCTCACTGACCTGTCAGACACAACAACACAGACACACAATGGTCTCACTGACCTGTCAGACACAACTACAAAGACACACCATGGTCTCCCTGACCTGTCAGACACAACAACACAGACACACCATGGTATCATTAACCTGTCAGACGGAACATCACAGACACACCGTGGTCTCACTCACCTATCAGACACAACTACAAAGCCACACCATGGTCTCACTGACCTATCAGACACAACTACAAAGCCACACCATGGTCTCACTGACCTATCAGACACAACTACAAAGCCACACCATGGTCTCACTGACCTGTCAGACACAACAACACAGACACACCATGGTATCATTAACCTGTCAGACGGAACATCACAGACACACCATGGTCTCACTGACCTGTCAGACACAACTACAAAGCCACACCATGGTCTCACTGACCTATCAGACACAACTACAAAGCCACACCATGGTCTCACTGACCTGTCAGACACAACTACAAAGCCACACCATGGTGTCACTGACCTGTCAGACACAACAACACAGACCCACCATGGTGTCACTGACCTGTCAGACACAACAACACAGACCCACCATGGTGTCACTGACCTGTCAGACACAACAACACAGACCCACCATGGTGTCACTGACCTGTCAGACACAACAACACAGACACACCATGGTCTCACTGACCTGTCAGACACAACAACACAGACCCACCATGGTCTCACTGACCTGTCAGACACAACAACACAGACCCACCATGGTGTCACTGACCTGTCAGACACAACAACACAGACACACCATGGTCTCACTGACCTGTCAGACACAACAACACAGACACACCATGGTCTCACTGACCTGTCAGACACAACAACACAGACCCACCATGGTCTCACTGACCTGTCAGACACAACAACACAGACACACCATGGTCTCACTGACCTGTCAGACACAACAACACAGACACACCATGGTCTCACTGACCTGTCAGACACAACAACACAGACACACCATGGTCTCACTGACCTGTCAGACACAACAACACAGACACACCATGGTCTCACTGACCTGTCAGACACAACAACACAGACCCACCATGGTCTCACTGACCTGTCAGACACAACAACACAGACACACCATGGTCTCACTGACCTGTCAGACACAACAACACAGACCCACCATGGTGTCACTGACCTGTCAGACACAACAACACAGACCCACCATGGTGTCACTGACCTGTCAGACACAACAACACAAACACACCATGGTCTCACTGACCTGTCAGACACAACAACACAGACCCACCATGGTGTCACTGACCTGTCAGACACAACAAACTCCTCTTCAGTTTATTTTTAATCGCCAGATTTTGTCTTGCAAGCTAGAGATACATAACGTTTTTTTTTTATTTTTGGTAGTTATTTTATTAAACGCATTTATTAATTCCGTGGTTTAACCACAGGGACCCGCGAGGGTAAATTATACATGCGCCCATTATTGAGATTGGTTTATAAATTCTGATCATGGTTTGAAAATTTAATGAGGAAGCATTTTGCTAAAAGCTTCCACATATTCACTGAAGGTTTCACAGAAAATCTTGCCACCTCCTTTCAGAAATGTTACATATTTCTTTTTTACAATTTTGAAGACTACATATATTCTGTTATTACGACCATAACGTAACTGAAAGTAACCAAATCTAACATAAATTAAAATACGTTAATTAATCTTAACATGACCTAACCTATGTTAGATAACTGAACACAGGGGCAATAAATCAGATATTTATTACTGCCACGTCTTACTGAGCGAGATTTATCATGGCATTTTTAACACTGGGAGCATATTGTGTTATGAGAATAATGTTATGAGAATTACTATTATTATTATTATTATTATTATTATTATTATTATTATTATTATTATTATTTATAGTTGTAATTTTATTACCAGTAGCAGATGTTGCATTAATATTAATAGTAACAGAATTAGTATTAACATTAGTAGTAGTAGATCGTAGTAGTAGTACTAGTAGTAGCAGTAGTAGTAGTAGTAGTACTCATAGTAGCAGCAGCATCAGTAGTAGTAATACTAGTAGTAACAGCAGTAGCAGTAGTAGTAATAGTAGTAGTAGTTATAGTTGCAGTATTTTAAATGACACGTTGTTTTAGGTGACATTAGAGTCTATCATTTCATAAATGATTCAAGTTGTTTCGGTGAAGTAGGATCTAAATCCAAGTTAATGCTTTTACCTAGGTCACTATGTTGACGTTGTTCCTTCGTCACTATGTGGACGTTGTTCCCGGGTCACTATGTTGACGTTTTTCCCTGGTCACTATGTTGACGTTGTTCCCTGGTCACTATGTTGACGTTGTTCCTTCGTCACTATGTGGACGTTGTTCCCGGGTCACTATGTTGACGTTTTTCCCTGGTCACTATGTTGACGTTGTTCCCTGGTCACTATGTTGACGTTGTTCCTTCGTCACTATGCGGACGTTGTTCCCTGGTCACTATGTTGACGTTGTTCCCTGGTCACTATGTGGACGTTCTTCCCTGGTCACTATGTTGACGTTGTTCCTTCGTCACTATGTGGACGTTGTTCCCTGGTCACTATGTTGACGTTGTTCCCTGGTCACTATGTGGACGTTGTTCCTTCGTCACTATGTGGACGTTGTTCCTTCGTCACTATGTGGACGTTGTTCCCTGGTCACTATGTTGAAGTTGTTCCTTCGTCACTATGTGGACGTTGTTCCCTGGTCACTATGTTGACGTTGTTCCTTCGTTACTATGTGGACGTTGTTCCCTGGTCACTATGTTGACGTTGTTCCTTCGTCACTATGTGGACGTTGTTCCCTGGTCACTATGTTGACGTTGTTCCTTCGTCACTGTGTGGACGTTGTTCACTGGTCACTATGTTGACGTTGTTCCTTGGTCACTATGATGACGTTGATCCTTGGTCACTATGTGGACGTTTTTCCTTTCTCACTATATGGACGTTGTTCCCTGGTCACGATGTTGACATTGTTCCTTTGTCACTATGTGGACGTTGTTCCTTGGTCACTATGTAGACGTTGTTCCTTGGTAACTATGTTGAAGTTGTTCTTTGGTCACTATGTTGACGTTGTTCCTTGGTCAATATGTGGACGTTGTTCCCTGGTCACTATGTTGACATTGTTTCTTGGTCACTATCTTGACGTTGTTCCCTGGTCACTATGTTCATGATCTTCCTTCGTCACTATGTGGACGTTGCTCCCTGGTCAATATGTGGACGTTGTTCCTTCGTCACTATGTGGACGTTGTTCCTTGGTCGCAAAGTGGACGTTGTTCCCTGGTCACTATGTGAACGTTGTTCCCTGGTCACTATGTGAACGTTGTTCCCTGGTCACTATGTGGACGTTGTTCCTTGGTCACTTTGTGGATGTTGTTCCCTGGTCACTATGTGCACGTTGTTCTTTGGTGACTATGTGGACGGTGTTTTCTGGTCACTATGTGGACATAGTTCCTTGGTCACTATGGCACGTTGTTTCCTGGTCACTATGTGGACGATGTTCCGTTGTCACTATGTTAACGTTCCTTGGTCACTATGTGGACGTTGTTCCCTGGTCACTATGTGAATGTTGTTCCTTGGGCACTATGTGGACGCTGTTAGTTGGTCATTATGTGCACGTTGTTCATTCGTCACTATGTGGACGTCGTTCCCTGGTCGCTATGTGGACGTTGTTCCTTGGTCACTATGTGGACGTTGTTCCTTGGCCACTATGTGGACGTTGTTCCTTGGCCACTATGTGGACCTTGTTCCTTGGTCACTATGTGGACGTTGTTCCTTGGTCACTATGTGGACGTTGTTCCCTGACCACTATGTGGACGTTGCTCCCTGGTCACTCTGTTGACGTTGTTCCTTGGTCACTATGTAGACTTTGTTCCTTGGTCACTATGTGGACGTTGTTCCCTTCCCACTATGTTGACGCTGTTCCTTGGTCACTACGTAGCCTTTGTTCCTTGCTCACTATGTGGACGTTGTTCCTTGGTCACTATGTTGACCTTGTTCCTTAGTCACTATGTGAACGTTGTTCCCTGGTCACTATGTGGACGTTGTTTCTTGGTCACTATGTGGACATTGTTCCCTGGTCACTATGTTGACGTTGTTCTTTGGCCACTATGTGGTCGTTTTTCCCTGGCCACCATGTTGGCGTTGTTCCTTGGTAACTCTGTGGACGTTGTTCCTTTGTCAGTATATGGACGTTGTTCCTTGGTGACTATGTGGACGTTGTTCCTTGGTCACTATGTGGACGTTGATCCTTGGTCACTATGTGGACGTTGTTCCTTGGTTACTATGTGGACGTTGTTCCTTGGTCACTAGGCATTCGTTGTTCCCTGGTCACTATGTGGACGTTGTTCCTTGGTCACTATATGGACGTTGTTCCTTGGTCACTATGCAGACCTTGGTCCTTGTTCACTATGCAGGCGCTGTTCCTTGGTCACCATTAGGAGGTTGTTCCTTGTCATTTAATGTATGTTGTTCCAACAATCAGGTGCATGGAAGTGGCCCAGTGTTGTACACATTCATTGTTCAGGTTATCTCATTTACATACATTCAGGTGTTCACTGGTTTCTAGGTAATTCCTCTATGTATATATAGTAGCACTATATGTATATCTTGTAACACTCTGTGCATATCTTGTAACACTCTATGTATATCTTGTAGCATTCTATGTATATCTTGAAGCACTCTATGTATATCTTGTAGCACTCTATGTATATATTGTAACACTCTATGTATATCTTGTAACACTCTATATATAACTTGTAGCACTCTATGTATATCTTCTAACACTCTATGTATATCTTGTAGCACTCTGTATATCTTGCAACACTCTATGTATGTCTTGTAATACTCTATAAATATCTTGTAGCACTCTATGTATATCTTGTAGCCCTCTAAGTATATGTTGCAACACTCTACGCATATCTTGTAGCACTCTATGTATATCTTCTAACACTCTATGTATATCTTGTAGCACTCTGTATATCTTGCAACACTCTATGTATATCTTGTAACACTCTATGCATATCTTGTATCACTCTGTATATCTTGTAACACTCTATGTATATCTTGTAGGACACTATGTATATCTTGTAACACTCTATGAATATCTTGTAACACTCTATGTATGTCTTGTAACACTCTATGCATGTCTTGTAACACTCTATGTATATTTTGTAGCGCACTATGTATATCTTGTAGGACACTATGTATATCTTGTAACACTCTATGTATATCTTGTAGCACTCTATGTATGTCTTGTAACACTCTATGCATGTCTTGTAACACTCTATGTATATGTTGTAACACTCTATGCATGTCTTGTAACACTCTATGTATATCTTATAACACTCTATGCATATATTTTAGCACCTTATGTATATCTTGTAACACTCTATGTATATCTTGCAACACTCTATGTATATCTTGCAACACTCTATGTATATCTTGTAACACTCTATGTATATCTTGCAACACTCTATGTATATCTTGTAGCACTCTATGTATTTCTTGTAGCACTCTATGTATATCTTGTAACACTATGTTTATCTTGTAACACTCTGTGTATCTTGTAACACTCTATGTATATCTTGTAACACTCTATGTATATCTTGTAACACTCTATGTATATCTTGTAATACTCTATGTGTATCTTGTAGTACACTATGTATATCTTGTAACACTCTATGAATATCTTGTAACACTCTATGTATATCTTGTAACACTCTATGAATATCTTGTAACACTCTATGAATATCTTGTAGCACTCTATGTATATCTTGTAACACTCTATGTGTATCTTGTAACACTCTATGTATATCTTGTAACACTCTATGAATATCTTGTAATACTCTATGTGTATCTTGTAGGACACTATGTATATCTTGTAACACTCTATGTATATCTTGTAATACTCTATGTGTATCTTGTAGTACACTATGTATATCTTGTAACACTCTATGAATATCTTGTAACACTCTATGTATATCTTGTAGCACTCTATGTGTATCTTGTAACACTCTATGAATATCTTGTAACACTCTATGTATATCTTGTAGCACTCTATGTATATCTTGTAACACTCTATGTGTATCTTGTAACACTCTATGTATATCTTGTAACACTCTATGAATATCTTGTAACACTCTATGTGTATCTTGTAACACTCTATGTATATCTTGTAACACTCTATGAATATCTTGTAACGCTCTATGCACAACATGCAGATAACCATTGCATCGATTGGTTCCGAGTTCATAACTAAGCTAACCTAACCTAAGACTAATTGATTATACACTAACTGAGCTTAACTCATCCTAACCGAACGCCTACATAGCTTTAAGAAGAGGTATGATAAAGCTTACGGAGCAGGAAGAGTGGCCAAGTTACGACCTGTGAAGAGGCAGGGCTAAGAGGTGTGACTCGACCCTTGCAAGCACAACTAGGGGAGTATACACACACACAGACACAGACACACAGACACAGACACATAGCCACAGACACACACACAGACACACACACACACACACACACACACACACACACACACACACACACACACAAGGAGGCTGAGGAGAGGTTTGTACCCAAGGGTAACAGGAGTAATGAAAAAGCCAGGATGAGCCCATGGTTTACCCAAAGGTGCAGGGAGGCAAAAACCAAGTGTGCTAGGGAATGGAAGAAATATAGAAGGCAAAGGACCCAGGAGAATAAGGAGAACAGTCGTAGAGCCAGAAATGAATATGCACAGATAAGAAGGGAGGCCCAAAGACAATATGAAAATGACATAGCAGCGAAAGCCAAATCTGACCCGAAACTGTTGTACAGCCACATCAGGAGGAAAACAACAGTCAAGGACCAGGTAATCAGGCTAAGGAAGGAAGGAGGAGAGACAACAGGAAATGACCGGGAAGTATGTGAAGAACTCAACAAGAGATTCAAAGAAGTGTTCACAGAGGAGACAGAAGGGACTCCAGAAAGACGGAGAGGTGGGGCACACCACCAAGTGCTGGACACAGTGCACACAACCGAGGAAGAAGTGAAGAGGCTTCTGAGTGAGCTAGATACCTCAAAGGCAATGGGGCCAGATAACATCTCCCCATGGGTATTGAGAGAGGGAGCAGAGGCGCTATGTGTACCCCTAACAACAATATTCAATACATCTATCGAAACAGGGAGATTGCCTGAGGCATGGAAGACAGCAAATGTAGTCCCAATCTTTAAAAAAAGGAGACAGACATGAAGCATTAAACTACAGACCAGTGTCACTGACATGTATAGTATGCAAAATCATGGAGAAGATTATCAGGAGAAGAGTGGTGGAACACCTAGAAAGGAATGATCTCATCAACAGCAGCCAGCATGGTTTCAGGGACGGGAAATCCTGTGTCACAAACCTACTGGAGTTCTATGACATGGTGACAGCAGTAAGACAAGAGAGAGAGGGGTGGGTGGATTGCATTTTCTTGGACTGCAAGAAGGCGTTTGACACAGTTCCACACAAGAGATTGGTGCAAAAACTGGAGGACCAAGCAGGGATAACAGGGAAGGCACTACAATGGATCAGGGAATACTTGTCAGGAAGACAGCAGCGAGTCATGGTACGTGGCGAGGTGTCAGAGTGGGCACCTGTGACCAGCGGGGTCCCGCAGGGGTCAGTCCTAGGACCAGTGCTGTTTTCTGGTATTTGTGAACGACATGACGGAAGGAATAGACTCTGAGGTGTCCCTGTTTGCAGATGACGTGAAGTTGATGAGAAGAATACACTCGATCGAAGACCAGGCAGAACTACAAAGGGATCTGGACAGGCTGCAGAACTGGTCCAGCAATTGGCTCCTGGAGTTCAATCCCACCAAGTGCAAAGTCATGAAGATTGGGGAAGGGCAAAGAAGGCCGCAGACGGAGTACAGTCTAGGGGGTCAGAGACTACAAACATCACTCAAGGAAAAAGATCTTGGGGTGAGTATAACACCAGGCACATCTCCTGAAGCGCACATCAACCAAATAACTGCTGCAGCATATGGGCGCCTAGCAAACCTCAGAACAGCATTCCGACATCTTAATAAGGAATCGTTCAGGACCCTGTACACCGTATACGTTAGGCCCATATTGGAGTATGCGGCACCAGTTTGGAACCCACACCTAGCCAAGCACGTAAAGAAACTAGAGAAAGTGCAAAGGTTTGCAACAAGACTAGTCCCAGAGCTAAGAGGTATGTCCTACGAGGAGAGGTTAAGGGAAATCAACCTGACGACACTGGAGGACAGGAGAGATAGGGGGGACATGATAACGACATACAAAATACTGAGAGGAATTGACAAGGTGGACAAAAACAGGATGTTCCAGAGATTGGACACAGTAACAAGGGGACACAGTTGGAAGCTAAAGACACAGATGAATCACAGGGATGTTAGGAAGTATTTCTTCAGCCACAGAGTAGTCAGTAAGTGGAATAGTTTGGGAAGCGATGTAGTGGAGGCAGGATCCATACATAGCTTTAAGCAGAGGTACGATAAAGCTCACGGCTCAGGGAGAGTGACCTAGTAGCGATCAGTGAAGAGGCGGGGCCAGGAGCTCGGACTCGACCCCCGCAACCTCAACTAGGTGAGTACTAGGTGAGTACACACACACACAGACACACACACACACACACACACACACACACACACACACACACACACACACACACACACACACACACACACATGCACACACACACACACTACTTGGGTTAAGGCAGTATTCCTCTTTTCTTATGAATCGGGTCACATCGTGGGATGTGATGGGGAGGTGTGGTCTCGACCGTTTATATGCTTTCCTTTCATGTATTGCTTTTATAGTACCTTGATAATATGTATATATTATCAAGGTACTATATATATATAATATATATATTATATATATATATATATATATATATATATATATATATATATATATAGTAAATATATTTATTGTGTGTGTGTGTGTGTGTGTGTGTGTGTGTGTGTGTGTGTGTATGTGTACTCACCTAGTTGTACTCACCTAGTTGAGGTTGCGGGGGTCGAGTCCGAGCTCCTGGCCCCGCCTCTTCACTGATCGCTACTATGTCACTCTCCCTGAGCCGTGGGCTTTATCATACCTCTGCTTAAAGCTATGTATGGATCCTGCCTCCACTACATCGCTTCCCAAACTATTCCACTTACTGACTACTCTGTGGCTGAAGAAATACTTCCTAACATCCCTGTGATTCATCTGTGTCTTCAGCTTCCAACTGTGTCCCCTTGTTACTGTGTCCAATCTCTGGAACATCCTGTCTTTGTCCACCTTGTCAATTCCTCTCAGTATTTTGTATGTCGTTATCATGTCCCCCCTATCTCTCTTGTCCTCCAGTGTCGTCAGGTTGATTTCCCTTAACCTCTCCTCGTACGACATACCTCTTAGCTCTGGGACTAGTCTTGTTGCAAACCTTTGCACTTTCTCTAGTTTCTTCACGTGCTTGGCTAGGTGTGGGTTCCAAACTGGTGCCGCATACTCCAATATGGGCCTAACGTACACGGTGTACAGGGTCCTGAATGATTCCTTATTAAGATGTCGGAATGCTGTTCTGAGGTTTGCTAGGCGCCCATATGCTGCAGCAGTTATTTGGTTGATGTGCCTGGTGTTATACTCACCCCAAGATCTTTTTCCTTGAGTGAGGTTTGTAGTCTCTGACCCCCTAGACTGTACTCCGTCTGCGGCCTTCTTTGCCCTTCCCCAATCTTCATGACTTTGCACTTGGTGGGATTGAACTCCAGGAGCCAATTGCTGGACCAGGTCTGCAGCCTGTCCAGATCCCTTTGTAGTTCTGCCTGGTCTTCGATCGAGTGAATTCTTCTCATCAACTTCACGTCATCTGCAAACAGGGACACCTCAGAGTCTATTCCTTCCGTCATGTCGTTCACAAATACCAGAAACAGCACTGGTCCTAGGACTGACCCCTGCGGGACCCCGCTGGTCACAGGTGCCCACTCTGACACCTCGCCACGTACCATGACTCGCTGCTGTCTTCCTGACAAGTATTCCCTGATCCATTGTAGTGCCTTCCCTGTTATCCCTGCTTGGTCCTCCAGTTTTTGCACCAATCTCTTGTGTGGAACTGTGTCAAACGCCTTCTTGCAGTCCAAGAAAATGCAATCCACCCACCCCTCTCTCTCTTGTCTTACTGCTGTCACCATTTCATAGAACTCCAGTAGGTTTGTGACACAAGATTTCCCGTCCCTGAAACCATGTTGGCTGCTGTGTGTGTGTGTGTGTGTGTGTGTGTGTGTGTGTGTGTGTGTGTGTGTGTGTGTGTGTGTGTGTGTGTGTGTGTGTCTGTGTGTGTGTGTGTGTGTCTGTGTGTGTCTGTGTGTGTATTTATTATTTTTTATTAACACCTCGGCCGATTGCCACCGAGGCAGGGTGGCCCGTAAAACAAAAACTTTCATCATCATTCACTCCATCACTGTCTTGCCAGATGGGTTCTTTACACTACAATTATAAGTCTGCAACATTAACACCCCTCTTACAGAGTGTGGACACTGTACTTCCCATCTCCAGGACTCAAGTTCGGCCTGCGGGTTTCCTGGAATTCCTTCTTAAATGTTGCTTTGCTCACACTCCAACAACACGTCAAGTATTAAAAACCATTTGTCTCCATTCAATCCTATCAAATACGCTCATGCACGCTTGCTGGAAGTCCAAGCCCCTCGCACACAAAACCTCCTTTACCCCCCCTCCCTCCAACCCTTCCTAGGCCGACCCCTACCCAGCCTTCCCTCCACTACAGATTTATACACTCTCGAAGACAATCTGTTTTGTTTCAATCACTCTACATATCCGAACCACTTCAACAACCCTTCCTCAGCCCTCTGTATAATAGTTTTTATAATCCCACACCTTCTCCTAATTTCCAAACTACGAATTCTCTGTATTATATTCACATCACACATTGCCCTCAGACATAACATTTACACTGCCTCCAGCCTTCTCCTCACTGCAACATTCATCACCCATGCTTCACACCCATACAAGAGTGTTGGTACAACTATACTCTTATACATTCCCCTCTTTGCTTCCACGTACTAAGTTCTTTGACTCCACAGACTCCTAAGGCCACCACTCACCGTTTTCTCCTCATCAGTTCTGTGATTCACCTCATCCTTCATAGACCCATCTGCTGACACGTCCACTCCTAAATATCTGAATACGATCACCTCCTCCATACTCTCTCCCTCCCATTTGATATCTAGTCTTTCATCACCTAATCTTTTTGTTATCCTCATAACCTTACTCTTTCCTATATTCACTTTTAATTTTCTTTTTTTACATTCCCTATCAAATTCATCCACCAGTCTCTGCAACTTCTCTTCAGACTCTCCAAGACTCACAGTGTCGTCAGCAAAGATCAACTGTGACAACTCCCACTTTGTATTTGATTCTTTATCTTTTAACTCCACGCCTCTTGCCAAGACCCTCGCATTCACTTCTCTTACAGCTCCATCTATAAATATATTGAACAACCACGGTGACATCATATATCCCTGTCTAAGGCCTACTTTTACTGGGAAATAATCTCCCTCTCTCTTACATACTCTAACCTGAGCCTCACTATCCTCGTAAAAACTCTTCATTGCTTTCAGTAACCTACCTCCTACACCATACACCTTCAACATCTGCCACATTGCCCCCCTATCCACCCT
Organism: Cherax quadricarinatus; assembly: GCF_026875155.1. Lineage (NCBI taxonomy): Eukaryota > Metazoa > Arthropoda > Malacostraca > Decapoda > Parastacidae > Cherax > Cherax quadricarinatus. The sequence goes on along the minus strand of NC_069401.1, from coordinate 93,275,090 downwards.
GTCATACGCCTTTTCCAAATCCATAAATGCCACAAAAACCTTTTTAGCCTTATCTAAATGCTGTTCACCTATATGTTTCACTGTAAACACCTGGTCCACACACCCCCTACCTTTCCTAAAGCCTCCTTGTTCATCTGCTATCCTACTCTCAGTCTTATTCTTAATTCTTTCAATAATAACTCTACCATACACTTTACCAGGTATACTCAACAGACTTATTCCCTTATAATTTTTGCATTCTCTTTTATCCCCTTTGCCTTAAATACAAAGGAACTATGCATGCTCTCTGCCAATCCCAAGGTATCTTACCCTCTTCCATACATTTATTAAATAATAGCACCAACCACTCCAAAACTATATCCCCTCCTGCTTTTAACATTTCTATCTTTATCCCATCAGTCCCAGCTCCTTTACCCCATTTCATTCTACCCACTGCCTCACGAACTTCCCCCACACTCACAACTGGCTCTTCCTCACTCCTACAAGATGTTATTCCTCCTTGCCCTATACACGAAATCATAGCTTCACCATCTTCATCAACATTTAACAATTCGTCAAGATATATATTTAAATATATATATATATATATATATATATATATATATATATATATATTATATATATATATATATATATATATATATATATATATATTTATATATATATATATATATATATATATATATATATATATATATATATATATATATATATATATATATACACACACATTATCAAGGAACTATAAAAAATACATCAGAGGAAGGCATATAAAGGTCAAGACCACACATCACCATCACATCCCACAATAAAGCAACACCTGACGCGCGACGAAACCTGACTCAAAAGAGGAACACTGCAGAAGGCCCGTTAACCCAACTACACAGGTCCTTCACAACATCTCATTAATAAATTATTTGCCCAACCCTAATACTCTACTCAAGAATTAAGATTTATTATTTGTCCAATGTATTATTAAATTCTTCCCAAATTTTATTAATTATAAATGAATCTAATTTATATAAACCAAAGGAAATATTCATATTATTTTCAAAACTGCTTGATTCACGTAATCGTAATGACACGATTGAAAACAAACCATACCACGGGTGGAGTTGAACTCGCGGTCAGAGAATCTCAAAACTCCAGACCATCACATTAGCCACTGGCTAATGCGACGGTCTGGAGTTTTGAGATTCTCTGACCGTGGGTTCAAACCCACCTATGCTATGGATTGGTTTCAAAACTGCTTTTTATGAAACATGATTCATTTACATTCCTGTCGACCATGGACTTGCTTGATACAACTTTCTCAACTTTTTGAAAATCAATTGGATGGTTAAAATCTCTCACATGAATAAATAGAGAATTGAAATCTTGTCCAGTTCTAATGCTATATTTATGTTGTTATAATCATTGTTGGAGACTTTTACTAGTTAACCATAATAAACTTTCTCGTAAATCTTACTAGGAATCTTATAGACACATCTGTCAGCATTTCGGGGGAATTCTTCATCAAAAGGTTTTTTTACTGTATCAAGATTTTTAAATACAACTTTAATATTAAAAGTCTTAAGAAGAGAAGGCATATCAACCAAGTTTTCATGGTAAGGGAGAACCAACATATTTTTAGTTGAATAAGGCTGGTTGTCCCTTTTTGGATTGTAAAAAGTATTTCTAGCAAATTTAAAAGTTATCAATTACGTTTCTTGGGTATTTCAAATCATTACCTATTTCATAAATTTTGGATATTTCTTCATCTATGAACTCTGGACTACAAATTCGTAAAGCTCTCAAAAACATTGATGAGAAAACAGACAGTTTAACTCTATCTTGATGTGAAGAATAATAGTGTAAACAGGAACAGTCATTTGTAGGTTTTCTGTAAATTTTAAATTTGAAGTCTTTATTACCCTTAATAATTAAAACATCTAGAAAAGGCAATGAGTCATTTTCCTCAAACTCAACAGTAAAGTTTATAGAATGGGCTAAGCTATTTAATTTAACAAGAAAATGGTTTTTATCTACATTCTTATGCATAAGACACAAAATATCATCAACTGGAGCTTTTGTAACAAGGAAGTAACATCAAACCTAACCATGTTAAAATCATTTAAGTCAGTCAAAGAGTATAATTTATCAACTAAATCTATGTTGATATTAACATGAAGTTAGAAATTTTGCCAACAATAGGGCTCAAAATGTCGACAAGCCATTTAGATAATTTATATGAAACTGAACCTATGGAGCTAATAACTGGTCTGACTGGATTACCTGGTTTGTGTGTTTTTATTAGTCCATACATGTAAAATAAAGATGGATTAGTGGAAGTAAATAGTTTGATTAATTCATGTTTGCCTTTCAGTAGAAGTTTTATTGTTTTATTGAATTTGCTCTTAACGGTTTCTAAGGGATTCTTTCTAACTTTAAAATAGGTTTCAGTATCATCTAAGAGATTATTAATTTTATCTTGGTAATCATTTTCTTTCATAATTACTATTGCATTTATTTTGTCTGCTTTTGTAAGGCGCAAATTTTTATTATTATTATTAAGTGTATCATAAGACTTAAAGAATCTTTGAGGGCAATTGGGAATGTTTGGTTTTAACATAGAGCTATGTACCATCCCCTTACTAATATTAATTTCATCGGTGGATAAATCAGATTTTTGAAAGTTACAAAAGGCTTTTGCAATTTCAACCGTATTAATTTTTTTTGGAAGTTGCAAACCTTAGATCAAAACCTAGAGCAGCAGTTGTATTTTTATCTAATATTTCATCTGATAAGTTAATTACAAAATTGTTATTAACATGATCTGTCCAATCACTATTTTCAATTAAAATGTCTAGTTTCCTTTATAGTTTGTTTTTGAGTTCATTATAAATTCTTCTGAGTTATTATAGCAATGATCTAACATACTGTGTTTCCATTCTGATGAAATTGCCTGACTAATGGTGTATTTTTTGTTTCTCAATATTCTGAATGCTTCCTTCTCTTGTATTTTAGTAATTTCAATATGTTTCTGAAGGATAATTCTCATAAGATCATCAAAAGGACGATCTCTCGTGTCGCGGAGTCTATTTGGTAAAAGAGATTTGGACAAAACTTGTTAATTCAAACAGTTTTTTAAGAAATTATGTAGAATTTTCAACTTGTGGGATTTGATCACTGCAGAAAAAAACTGGGAAACAAAATAAATGTGATTAGGAAAGCTTAGCGAGAACATTCTAAAGAGTCGTGTGGTATCCATTAATGCAATAAGATCACAGTAAACAGGTGATATCAGAATATGCAAAACAACCACTGTGAAAGAATAGTGAAATTCCAAGCGCTTTCGTGACTACTCACATTGTCAAGGAACTATAAACACAATACATCAAAGGAAGGCATATAAAGGATCGAGACCACACCTCACCATCACCATCACCAAAAAACAAAGAAACATACATCATTTCATTTCATCTTCATAAGGAAAAAGCTTTGGAGTACTATTAAATAGTGTGTGATAAGGAAGGAATGCCTGAATAAGACTGTGTTTAACACCGCGTGGTTCCACCCGGTGTTAAACACCCGGTGTTATGAACACAGGCGTAGTATGGTCTGCACACCTTGTTGTAATGGGATAAATCCTGGTACTAGCAAAGCACTGCGGAAGTTACATGATTTGTATTTCCTTCACCAAATAAGCAAGCTGATATTTACAATATGTACACTATTGACACTATGTACGGTAATGTAAGAGCAAGTGATCAAAGGAGGCTAAATTACAAGAGCCAGACAAGACACGGTGAAAGAACAGCAGCCTAGACAAGTCTGTCAAAACTCACAAGTGAACCACATTACTTCACAACTTTGTCGGGCTTGTCTGTAACTGGCTGATGATCCGAGGTACTGATATAACAACAGGGCCCATACTGATGTTCAGTAGATAGCCTATATTGGAGTGTGACACACGCTGAATAAAATATATTATACACGTAGCATGCCAAACTTCCAAGCCAAAAGGACTCTAATAGGCATCCCCTCATGGGTAGTATGCCACCATGGCACTGAACCATCCAGCTCATTAGGTAGTGTTTAACTCCAAGAGACTTGCAGTCAAACACCATCTTAACTCACAGGCATCAGCCTGTGAACTAGGAGAATGGGGTGCAGTACGCAGTAGACGTTTAGCACAATTAAATGCCTCTTGGCAGTCTGGGGTCCAACAAAATTTATTTTTCTTACTGGTAAGTGAGGTTACGAAGCTACAACATCTGCAAAGCCCCTACATAAGTGCCTGTAGAAACCTATCATTCTTAAAAATCTTTGTAGGGATTTCTTATATTAAGGAACTGGATAACACTTAATAGTTTGGACTTTAGTAAATTTAGGGTCCACTTTACCACTACCTATTTCATGACCCAAGAAAGTATTAGCAGACTGGCCAAAAGATGATATATGTAGGTTAAATGTTAGTTGAAAGTTTCTGAACCTTTCAAAGAGAGGTTTAAGTCGTGAAACATGTTGATTCCATGTTTCGGAAAATAATACTATATCGCCCTGATAAGGAAATATAAACACATATGCAGTTTAATGTGATCCTTTATTGACAACGTTTCGCCCACACCGTGGGCTTTTTCAAGTCACAAACAGATCTACCTGGGGGTGGAAGGTACGGGAGTATAGTCAGGTTCAGAATGTTGAGGTCAGGTGGAGAATGCTGCATCTGAGGAACTCAGAACAAGGAAAGAAACTTCTACACACCATATCCAGCAACCCCAGACCTGCCAGAATGTACGGCCTACCAAAAACTCACAAACCTGGTATCCCTTTGAGGCCCATGTCTTCGGGAATAGGCAGTGCTCCCCACCAACTCTCAGGAATTCTAGCAAAACACCTCTCTAAACTCTTGGGCACTCTCAGCCCAGCACATCTCAAACACTCGCGTGATCTTCTCAATCGCATTCGCAACATCAACATCAGGAACAAGAAACTTTCCAGCCTTGACGTAACATCCCTATTCACCAAAGTACCTACTACACAAGCCGTCGATCTCCTGCGCAGAAAAATTGGCGATTCACTTGATCTTCCTATTCCAACCAGCGATTTCAACCAGGTCGAGCCCTCAATCCAGTTCACACTTGAAGAAGAAGTCAACAACACTCTTCCTTTCCTTGATGTTCTTCTCTGCAAAACTGACCATGAACTTCGTTTTAAAGTCTATCGAAAACCAACCAACCAAAACGATCTTCTCCACTTCTACTCTCACCACGACACCAAAACTAAACGTGGTGTAATTATAGGCTTCTTCCTGCGCGCACTCAGAATCTGCAGCAATGAGTTCCTTGAGGAAGAATGCACTATAATTGAACAAGTATTTTCTAAACTCCACTATCCTCGTCACTTCATCAGAGACTGCAGACGGCGGGCATTAAACATCTTCAACACACCCAGAGAAGACACTGCCGAGAAGAGATACATAGTCCTCCCCACCAACTCCATTGCCAAACAAGTTTCCAACGTCTTTTCCAATACATCATTCCAAGTATCTACCTCCACAACCACGACCATCAAGGACATCACCAGTAGTAGACAGGACAAGCTTCCATCTTCTGCAGGGGTATACATAATCCCCTGTAATGACTGCAACAAACTATACGTGGGCGAAACATCAAGAGACCTCCAAACACGTATTTCAGAACACCAATACGCAAGCAGGACTGGCGAAACAAGGAATGCCTGTGTACAACATCGCAATTTACACAACCATTTAATTAACTACAGAAACTCAAGACTTGTCGCCACAGAAGACAACACTCAATACCGAAGAATCCTGGAATCATCGCTTATCTCTATAACCAACAATTTCAACCAGAACAATGGCTTATATAACATAGTTGAACCACTTGCCAAGAAACTTCTTCATCGCTATCCCACATAAGTACATAGAACACTGCAGAAGGTCTACTCACAATTTGTCCAATACCCCTGCCAAGCTACCCAAGACTCTATAACCCCACCCAGTGGATCATCAGATGCAGCATTCTCCACCTGACCTCAACTAGTTTTTCTTTTTGAGAGGTCATACTGCAGCTTTATACATCATTAGTAAGGCCTCACCTAGATTATGCAGCTCAGTTCTGGTCTCCATATTACAGAATGGACATAAATTCGTTAGAAATCATTCAGCGTAGGATGACTAAATTAATACATAGCATTAAAAATCTTCCTTATGAAGAAAGATTGAAGACTCTTAAGTTACATTCACTTGTTAGACGAAGAATGAGGGGAGACCTGATCGAAGTGTATAAGTGGAAGATAGGTATTAATAAAGGGGATATTAATAAGGTCTTGAGGATGTCTCTCCAAGAGAGAACCCGCAGTAATGGATTTAAATTAGATAAGTTTAGATTTAGAAAGAACATAGGAAAGTATTGGTTTGGAAATAGGGTAGTTGATGAGTGGAACAGTCTACCTAGTTGGGTTATTGAGGCTGGGACTTTGGGTAGTTTCAAATTTAGGTTGGATAAGTACATGAGTGGGAGGGGTTGGATTTGAGTGGGACTTTCACATCAGAGCTTATTTCTTGGGTGGCATTGAAAATTGGGTTGGGCAAATGTTTTGTTAGTGGGATGAATTGTAAAGGACCTGCCTAGTATGGGCCAACAGGCCTCCTGCAGCGTTCCTCCTTTCTTATGTTCTTATGTTAACATTCTGAACCTGACTTTAAATACTCCCGTACCTTCCACCCCAGGTAGATCTGTTTGTGACTTGAAGAAGCCCACTGTGTGGGCGAAACGTTGTCAATAAAGGATCACATTAAACTGCGTATGTGTTTATGTTTCCATAGTGTCGGTATTTTATACCATTCATTTTCATCGCCCTGATAAGCTGTCATGCCTTCAAGTCCTTTAATAGCCTGATGGATCAGCCTATGGAATGTAGCAGGCAAGGTCCGCATTCCGAATGCAGTCACAGTATATTGATAATAGTCTCCTAGAATTATGAAAGTAGAGGTATCCTTCGTTTTGTCTGTTAAACATACCTAGTTGGGAAACAAAAGGAGTCTTACCCACAAATTCCACTATATCATCCTAACGTGGCAGAGGGTAAGCATCTGGAACGGTGACCTTATTCACCTTACGGTAGTCTGTACACATCCAAAATCCTCCTTCACGGTGAAGCCCACAGGCTGGATGATTCCTCCATTATTCCATGTTCTAACAGAAATACCACCTCCTGCTGAAGTAGTTTCTGTTTTTCAGGATTTTCTTTGTATGGGGACAATTTAATAGGCATAGTAGTTCCAACGTCGACATCGTGATATCCCAAGGTGTACGTTTTTGGTACATCCGAAAATATGTCAGGATAAGTTTATAGAAGAGTAATTAAGGTTTCTACTTGATCTTGAGCAAGTCCCATCATTAAGAAGCTTAATTTGAACCTCCAGAATTGTGTGCAAGAAATCAGGGTCGTGTACGGAGGCAGACGACAAAGTCATTACTGGGACTTCAAGTTGTTCGCAAAATGATTATGTTGGCAAACTTTAGTTGCCTTCGGCACATCAAGAAGAGCTACCATAAAATTTAAATCAGAAATTTTACTTACTATTTGCATTGGTTCAATAAATCTGGCTTTTAAGGTGTGACCAGGTACAGGTCCCTTGGACCAACATCTTGTCTCCTGGATTAAAGGAACGAAATTTTGCATTTCTCTCATACCTCTGTTTTGCAGTGTTCTGAGCAGATTTTAAGTTTGCTTCAGCTAACTGATGGGCCACCTGCAACCTTGAGGAAGGATCGTAGAGTGCTTTGCGGGCGTCTTCTTTCATTTATCATACTTGAGCACCCGTAGGGGACCTCTCATATTGTGCACGAAGATTAGGTCGAATGGACTGTATCCCCTTGATTCTTGCACAGATTCTTGCATTGCAAACAACAAGAGAGGAAGTAGCTACTCCCAGTCTGTTGGAGCATGCAAGCAAAAGGACCTCATAATAGTTTTTAAAGTGGCGAAACCTTTCCAAGGCGCTTTAGGACTAAGGATCCTCTCTAGACTTTTTCTTCCTTTTATTCCGGATCGGCTGGACATGCACCTGCGTCGGTGGGAGTATTCGTCTGGCCGATGCCCGTGGCTGGATTCCAAGTGATTTACGCACGGGAAGCCTCATCTTGGCAGGTACACTACACACCACGTCTCTTCAGGACTATACACTTGAATTCCCATAAGAGCCAATTACGACTTGTGCAGCATCTCCTCTTGTGCTGTTGTCATCATGGCAACTGCACCGAGATCTTCTCGTTCTCCGACTATGGCCCTCATGTTGAAATTCTCAAAACCTGACAAAGATTCTATTGACTATGCCTCCACCATCTTCAACCTTACCCAGGCTCGCATGATTAATGTCTTTAAGACCAGTAATGGTTGCAAAGTCAATCTTGATCCTGTGAACTATTACATTTGCATTAGTAAGGATAGAACATTAAAATGGTATAAAATACCGACAGGTTGTTAGGTAAGACACATAAGCAACAGTTAGGTATCTTTATTTGAAACGTTTCGCCTACACAGTAGGCTTCTTCAGTCGAGTACAGAAAAGTTGATAGAAGCAGAAGAGACTTGAAGACGATGTAATCAGTCCATCACCCTTATAGTTTTGAGGTGGTCAGTCCCTCAGTCTGGAGAAAAGCATTGCTCCATAGTCTGAAACAATATTGTTTCAGACTATGGAACAATGCTAGTTGCAGTATTGTTAGTGATATATATTCATATATTCATTAGTACAGCTTACCGTCGAACTGCATTTACAGAATTAGGTCTACTCCTACTTACTGCGAATATCTAGGTATGTCAGCTATATCACATTTCCTCTAATATAAACAACCGAGTTATAACATTAGGAATCAACTTTGCAAAATATTACAAAGTAGTTACCAAAAACCTAAATTAAAATTGTGTTTTGTCAAGCTGTTTAATATAGGCAACCACTTTAGGTGTTGACACTCCCCAGATTGTTTACCATGTGCTAAGTAACTTATCAAGGCTGCCAATATGTCAAAAGTCATCAGCTGCACTCCTCGTCCTCCTCAGCCACTTTATCCATATGATACAGCGAAAAACATGCTGTAATATATTTGCTGACACTTCATTGAACTCTGAACCCCTATTGAACGGTGGTTCCACTGTGAGAATATAACTGGTGGTTCCACTGTGAGAGTATAACTGGTGGTTCCACTGTGAGAGTATAACTGGTGGTGCCACTGTGAGAGTATAACTGGTGGTTCCACTGTGAGAGTATAACTGGTGGTGCCACTGTGAGAGTATAACTGGTGGTTCCACTGTGAGAGTATAACTGGTGGTGCCACTGTGAGAGTATAACTGGTGGTTCCACTGTGAAAATATAACTGGTGGTGCCACTGTGAGAGTATAACTGGTGGTTCCACTGTGAGAGAATAACTGGTGGTGCCATTGTGAGAGTATCACTGGTAGTGCCACTGTGAGAGTATCACTGGTAGTTCCACTGTGAGAGAATAACTGGTGGTGCCACGGTGAGAGTATCACTGGTGGTTCCACTGTGAGAGAATAACTGGTGGTGCCACGGTGAGAGTATCACTGGTGGTTCCACTGTGCGAGTATAACTGGTGGTGCCACTGTGAGAGCATCACTGGTGGTGCCACTGTGAGAGTATCACTGGTAGTTCCACTGCGAGAGTATAACTGGTGGTGCCACTGTGAGAGTATCACTGGTGGTTCAACTGTGAGAGTATCACTGGTGGTTCCACTATGAGAGAATAACTGGTGGTGCCACTGTGAGAGCATCACTGGTGGTGCCACTGTGAGAGTATCACTGGTAGTTCCACTGTGAGAGTATAACTGGTGGTGCCACTGTGAGAGTATCACTGGTGGTTCAACTGTGAGAGTATCACTGGTGGTGCCACTGAGAGAGTATAACTGGTGGTGCCACTGTGAGAGTATCACTGGTAGTTCCACTGTGAGAGTATCACTGGTAGTTCCACTGTGAGAATATCACTGGTAGTTCCACTGTGAGAGCAGAACTGTATTTCCACCTTTCTCACTGCACACACCTCTACTAGTTTTACCACTTTCCTTGATCTAAAATCTGCATTTGATATTGCGAACAGAACCGTTATACTACATGAACTAGCCAAAATGAATATTGGTGGTAGCTTACTCTGCTGGATAATAGGATACCTGTCAAATCGAGTATCCTCTGTCCTTTACCAAGGCTTCAGAAGTGATTCTAAAGAAATGTCTTTAGGTACACCGCAGGGAGGAGTTCTTAGTCCCATGCTATTTAATATTCTAATTAATGCTTTCCTAAATGATCTACCTGCCTCACCTAAACATATAGCTATAAGCTATGCTGATGATATCATGATCCATACAACAGGGCATAAGAAGATGAATACCATTCTTAATGAAGTTCAAGCAATTTGTAATCGACTAGGCCTCATAATATCTTCCTCTAAAACAAAGATATTAACAAGCAAACGACATCCCCCACCCATCTATTTGCAGGGTAAAATCATTAGCTACGTTAAAACTTACAGATATCTTGGTGTAGATGTACCCTTTAACAAATCCACTATACCACAATTAAACAAGAAATGCAAAGCTAGGCTAAATGCTTTCAAAGCTATTGCTGGCTACAACCCCAACTATGGTGCTAATGTGAGAATCGTAAGAACGATGTACATAGCCTATGTTAGGTCCTTAATTGATTATGCTGCTCCCATGTTGATATTAGCTAGAGAAAGTTCTCTCCGACCCTTGGAGTTAATGCAAAATGAAGCTCTCAGGATTATTCTTGGCTGTCCCAGATCTACAAAAGTTCTTAACATGAGGAAGGAGCTTGGTATTTCTAGTATCAGTGATAGGATTATTGAGATTAACACTGTACTCGGTATTAGAATGTTGAGAAACGAACGAGACACTGTCACAATGAATCTTACCAAGTGTCTAGAGGTAAATACACACAGATCTAAATGGATTGTGAAAACGTGCAATTACATCAAGTTTTATAACCTGCATGAACTGTATCACTGTAGGCAACAAGAGCATTTCACCCCTCCGTGGAAGATATGTTCATTTAATATCACATACCTGCAAGTCCCTCCCAAGAAGCTCATTGCTAGTAATCCCTTCCTTAAATCTCTTGTTAGAGCAACTGCTCAAGAAGAAATTTCTCACCTAGCTGGTAGTAATAAGTTATCACAAGTTATATACACTGATGGATCTAAACAGGAGTCTTCTGGCAGGGCTGCATCTGCTCTTGTTGCCACCTCCCTTGTTAAAAACGATAATAAATTTGTTGAGTTAGGCATAAGAATTAACAACCGGGCGTCTACACTGCAAACTGAATTGTTTGCAATCCTAATGGCGCTAAAGCTAACCTATGACACTGAGCTTGACTCTAATATCATTACTGATTCTATGTCATCATTGAAGGCTCTTGACTCATATAATGACTCCAACAACATGCTCATTGGAGAAGCCAGGTATAGATACTCAAAAATTAGGGACAAAGGAATTAATGTACAATTGCTATGGATCCCATCACACATTGGATTACTCCTTCATGATAAAGTTGATATGTTAGCCAAGAAGAGTATCCAGAAGGAGAATGTAGAATATAACTTTGGTATAACTGTGTCTAGCATTAGGAATAATATTAGGAGAGAAGTAAATAATGAAAACGATTGTTATAGGAATGCAGTTAGAAGCCTGAGTAGATCTATAACCCACTATGATAACATGAACGTAGATAAGTATGTTTATGGAGCAACTTGCAATGTGAACAGACTGACTGATGTTGTAGTGCCCAGGCTTAGGCTTGGTTACAAGTACTTCTGGCAGTTTGGGAGACACACAGATGATGATCAAACTAAATGTAAATTATGTGATCAGGCATATGGTCACTGTCTTGAACACTATGTGCTTAATTGTCCACTTATTGATGAATACAGAGACAGACAGTATAATAACCTATGTGACATGTCAAGATATCTTATTAAAGAAAATAAGATACCAGATATACTAAGCAAATTTCCTAAATTTGCTTGAAACAGATAAGTGAACTATAGATATGTAGATACAAATCCATATGTATTCCTGTTAACCCTTTGGGGCCTAGTTCATAGGCCTTTTGTGTATCCATATGCTCTCGTGCTACCGTCCACAGGATGGATATGGGGTGCACAATAAACTAGACACTTCGGTGGCAAATCTGAGAGTATAACTGGTCGTGCCACTGTGAGAGTATCACTGGAGGTTCCACTGTGAGAGTATCACTGGTGGTGGCACTGTGAGAGTATAACTGGTGGTGCCACTGTGAGAGTATCACTGGTAGTTCCACTGTGAGAGTATAACTGGTGGTGCCACTGTGAGAGTATCACTAGTGGTTCCACTCTGAGAGTATCACTGGTGGTGCCACTGAGAGAGTATAACTGGTGGTGCCGCTGTGAGAGTATCACTGGTAGTTCCACTGTGAGAGTATCACTGGTGGTGCAACTGTGAGAGTATAACTGGTTGTGCCACTGTGAGAGTATCACTGGTAGTTCCACTGTGAGACTATCACTGGTAGTTCCACTGTGAGAGTATAACTGGTGGTGCAACTGTGAGAGTATAACTGGTGGTGCCACTGTGAGAGTATCACTGGTAGTTCCACTGTGAGAGTATTATTGGTGATTCCACTGTGAGAGTATCACTGATGGTGCGACTGTGAGATATCACTGGTGGTGCCACTGTGAGAGTATCAATGGTGGTGTGACTGTGAGAGTATAACTGGTGGTGCCACTGTGAGAGTATAACTGGTGGTTTCACTGTGAGAGTATCACTGCTGGTGCCACTGTGAGAGTATCACTGGTAGTTCCACTGTGAGAGTATCACTGGTGGTGCAACTGTGAGAGTATCACTGGTGGTGCCACTGTGAGAGTATAACTGGTGGTGCCACTGTGAGAGTATCACTGGTAGTTCCACTGTGAGAGTATTATTGGTGATTCCACTGTGAGAGTATCACTGATGGTGCGACTGTGAGATATCACTGGTGGTTCCACTGTGAGAGTATCAATGGTGGTGTGACTGTGAGAGTATAACTGGTGGTGCCACTGTGAGAGTATAACTGGTGGTTTCACTGTGAGAGTATCACTGCTGGTGCCACTGTGAGAGTATCACTGGTAGTTCCACTGTGAGAGTATCACTGGTGGTGCAACTGTGAGAGTATTACTGGTAGTTCCAATGTGCGAGTATAACTGGTGGTGCCACTGTGAGAGTATCACTGGTGGTATCACTGTGAGAGTATCACTGGTGGTGCCACTTAGAGACTATTACTGGTGGTGCCACTGTGAGAGTATCACTGGTAGTTCCACTGTGAGAGTATCACTGGTGGTTACACTGTGAGAGTATCACTGGTGGTGCCACTGTGAGGCTTTAACTGGTGGTGCCACTGTGAGAGTATAGCTGGTGGTGCCACTGTGAGAGTATTACTAGCGGTGCCACTGTGAGAGTATCACTGGGGGTTTCACTGTGAGAGAATCACTTGTGGTGCCACTGTGAGAGCATCAATGCTGGTTCCACCACTGTGAGAGTATCACTGGTGGTGCTAGTGTGAGAGTATCACTGGTGGTGCCACTGTGAGAGCATCAATGCTGGTTCCACTGTGAGAGTATCACTGGTGGTGCTAGTGTGAGAGTATCACTGGTGGTGCCACTGTGAGAGTATAACTGGTGGTGCCACTGTGAGAGTTTCACTGGTGGTGCCACCTTGAGAGTATAACCGGCGGTGCCACTGTGAGAATATCACTAGTGGTGCCACTGTGAGAGTATCACTGGTGGTGAAACAGCGAGAGTATAACTAGTGGTACCACTGTCAGAGTATCACTGGTGGTGCCATTTTGAGAGTATCAGTGGTCGTGCCACTGTGAGAGTATAATTGGCGGTGCCACTGTGAGAGTATCACTGGCGGTTCCACTGTGATAGTATCACTGGTGGCACTACTGTGAGAATATCACTGGTGGTTCCACTGTGAGAATGTCATTGGTGGTTCCACTCTGAGAGTGTCAATGGTGGTTCCACTGTGAGAGCATCACTGGTGGTTCTACTGTGAGAGTATCACTAGTGGTTCCACTGTGAGAGTATCACTCGTGGGTCCACTGTGAAAGTGTCACTGGTGGTTCCACTCTGAGAGTGTGACTGGTGGTTCCACTGTGAGAGTATCACTGGTGGTGCCACTGTGAGAGTATCACTGGTGGTGCCACTGTGAGAGCATCACTCGTGGTGCCGCCGTGAGAGTATCACTGGTGGTGCTACTGTGAGAGTATCACTGGTGATGCCTCTGTGAGAGTATCACTTGTGGTGCTACTGTGAGAGTATCACTGGTTGTGCCACTGTGAGAGTATCAGTGGCGATGCCACTGTGAGAGTATCACGGGTGATGCCACTGTGAGAGTGTCACTGGTGATGCCTGATTGTAGTAGTCCTGTCCTATATTCTACTCTGGTTATGACTTCTTTTTATGGTCTCTGAGTCTCCGGCAAAACATTTGAGCAGATCTTCCCTGTTGTGTGTGTGTGTGTGTGTGTGTGTGTGTGTGTGTGTGTGTGTGTGTGTGTGTGTGTGTGTGTGTGTTTGTTTGTGTGTGTGTGTGTGTGTACTCACCTAATTGTGGTTGCAGGGCTCGAGACACAGCTCCTGGCCCCGCCTCTTCACTGATCGCTACTAGGTCCTCTCTCTCTCTGCTTCCAGAGCTTTGTCGTACCTCGTCTTAAAGCTATGTATGGTTCCTGCCTCCACTACATCACTTGTTAGACTATTGCACTTCCTGACGACTCTGTGATTGAGGAAATACTTCATAACATCCCTATGGCTAGTCTGAATCTTCAGCTTCCAATTGTTACCCCTCTCTGGAACAACCTGTCTCTCTCTACCTTATCTATTCCACGCAGTATTTTTATGTCGTTATCATGTCTCCCCTGACCCACCTGTCCTCCAATGTCGTCAGTCCCATTTCCCTCAACCTTTTTTCGTAGGATACACCCATGAGCTCCGGAACTCGCCTTGTTTGAAACCTTTACACTTTCTCTAATTTCCTGACGTGCTTGCCTAGGTGTGGGTTCCAAACTGGAGCTGCATAGTCTAGTATGGGCCTGATGTACACAGTGTACAGTGTCTTGAACGTTTCCTTACTAAGGTATCGGAACGCTATTCTCAGGTTTGTCAGGCGCCGGTATGCTGCAGCAGTTATCTGGTTGATGTGTGCCTCCAGAGACATGCTCGGTGTTATGGTCTCCCCAAGATCTTTCTCCTTGAGCGAGGTTTGCAGTCCTTGGCTGCCTAGTCTATACTCTGTCTGCGGTCTTCTTTGCCCTTCTCCGATCTTCATGACTTTGCATTTGGCAGGGTTGAATTCAAGAAGCCAGTTGCTGGACCACTTGTCCAGCCTGTCCAGGTCTCTTTGAAGTCCTGCTTGGTCTTCATCTGATTTAATTCTCCTCATTAACGTCACATCATCTGCGAACTGGGACACCGTTGAGTCTATCCCTTCCATCATGTCATTCACATATACCAGAAAAAGCACTGGTCCTAGGACCGACCCCTGTGGGACCCTGCTCGTCACAGGTGCCCACTGTGATACCTCATCCCGTACCATGACTCGTTGTTGCCTCCCTGTCAGGTATTCTCTGATTCATTGCAGTGCCCTTCTTGTTATATGCGCCTGATCCTCTAGCTTCTGCACTAATCTCTTGTGGGGAACTGTGTCAAAGGCCTTCTTGCAGTCCAAGAAAATGCAATCAACCCACCTTTCTTTCTCGTGTCATACTTCTGTAACTCTGTCAAAGAACTCCAGAAGGTTTGTTCCACAGTATTTGTATTCCATGAATCTCTGCTGGTTATCGTTTATAATCTTATTCCGTTCCAGGTGCTCCACCACTCTCCTCCTGATAATCTTTTCAATGACTTTGCATACTATACATGTCAGTGACACTGGTCTGTAATTTAGTCCCTCTTTTCTGTCTCATTTTTTAAAAATGGGAATTACATTTTCGGTCTTCCATACTTCAGGTAGTTGCAAGTTTCAAGGGATGTGTTGAAGATTGTGGTTAATTGCACACACAGTATATCTGCTCCCTCCCTGAGGACCCACGGAGAGATGTTGTCTGGTCCCATTGCCTTTGAGGTATCAAGGTCACTTAGCAGCTTCTTCACCTCCTCCTCAGTTGTGTGCATGTCATCCAGCACCTGTTGGTCTATTCCCTGTTGGTGTCCCCCTCTGTCCTGTCATCCCAGAGTCCTTCCTGTCTCCACTGTGAATACTTCCTTAAATCTCTTGTTGAGCTCATTGTATACCTCTTGATCGTTTTTTTTGAGTTCTCCACCTTCTTTCCTCAGCCTGATCACCTGGTCTTTGACTGTCGTCTTTCTCCTAATGTGGCTAAATTGCAGTTTCGGGTCAGACTTGGCTTTCGAAGCTATGTCATTTTCGTAATGTCGCTGGGTCTCCCTCCTTATCTGTGCATATTAGTTTCTGGCTCTTCGACTGATCTCCTTGTTTTCCTGGGTCTTTTGCCTTCTATACCTCTTCCATTCTCTAATGCACTTAGTTTTTGCCTCCCTGCACCTTTGGATAAACCAAGGATTCGCTTTGGTCTTTCCATTGTTTCTGTTGCCCTTGGGAACAAACCTTTCCTCTGCCTCCTTGCATTTTGTTGTTGCATACTCCATCATTTCATTTACTGTCTTTCCTACAGTTTCTCTGTCCCACTGTACCTCCCGCAGGATGTTCCTCATACCTGTGTAGTCCTCCCTTTTATAGTTTGGCTTTTCCCATTCGACTTCTGTTACCCTCTCCACTGTAACTCTACTATGTAATCGAAACTCAGGACTATATGGTCACCAGCTCCGAGGGGCCTCTCATATGTGATGTCATCTATGTCTGACCTACTCAAGGCGAACACAAGGTCCAATCTTGCTGGTTCATCCTCCCCTCGCCTTCTGGTAGTGTTCCTGATGTGTTGATGCATGAGGTTTTCCAGTACCACATCCATCATCTTGGCTCTCCATGTTTCGGGGCCCCCCATGAGGCTCCAGGTTTTCCCAATCGATCTCCCTGTGGTTGAAATCACCCATAACCAGTAACTTTGCTCTGCACGTTTGAGCTCTTCGTGCCACCTCAGCCAGTGTGTCCACCATCACTATGTTGTTCTCATCATATTCCTCTTTTGGCCTCCTGCAGTACTGCGGTGGGTTATACATCACAGCAATGACTACCTTATGTTCCCCAGATTGAATTGTGCCTGCTATGTAGTCCTTTTCTCCAATCTCGTCCATGCCCTCCGTTTCCTCGTAACTCTGCTCTTTCTATCTTTCCTCAGGATCTGATATCCCAGTGGGAAGGCTGCATCTGTCATAGTCTCAGTGAGTTTTGTTTCTGTGACTGCTAGATTTCCGGAAACTTTTCGTTGATTCTTTTGTGCCATTCCTCGTATTTATTTGCTATTCCATCTGCGTTTGTGTACCACACATTCAGCTTCTTGTCTATCACGGTGGACCTGGGAGAATATTGGGGTTGGGGTGGGAGCCCTGGAGGGGTTATGGGGGTTTGTGGTGTAGGTGGGATTTGTAGTGGGGAGGTGAGGGCAGAGTTCCCGTAGGGAGCTGCTGTGGCGGTGGGGTTTGTGATGTGGGGGGTGGGGGCAGAGGGAACAGTGTGTGGGTGTTGGTTGAGATTGTTCAGCTGCATTGGGGTTTTCACAGTGTGGGTGGGGTTTATGGTGGGAGTGGGGGGTAGAGGGAACAGTGTGAGGGTTTTGGTTGAGGTTGTTCAGTTGTTTCAGGGTTGTTGTGGTTTGAGTCCTTCTGGGGGTGTCTCTGTAGGGTGTATTTGTCCTTCCACCTGAGTCTGGGTTCTGCTCGTCCTCATCGATGCCTCCCGTTCCTCCGTTCGTTTTTGTACCCTTTCTCTCAGCCTCGTTCTTTCCTCCAGTGTTCTGTCACGATCGATGTACACTCTCCGGTACTCTGATTTGTCCCTCAGTATGCTTTCTCCTGCAAGACCCTGGTTCGAGCTGATTTCCCCTTGAAGACTACTTTGACAGGCCATCTACTTCCGCATGCAAACCACCCAATTCTCCGAAAATTTGCCACCTGGGTCATGTCTCCATCTCCTATTGCTTTCAAGATATCTTCGATCGCTTTCTTCTCCCCTTGTATTCTTTCATTGTAGACAAACATTAACCTCTCCCTCTCCTCCTTCCATGTTGTCTCTCTTTGCGTCCTCTGAGGTGTTTTATCTCCTTCCATCGACACGTTCCTGCCTTCAACCCCTGTCCTTGCTGCAACCCCTATTCTCAGTGGACTGTCTTCCCTGCTCAGCTGTTCCCTGCCACTGTAGTTGACTGTTGGAGTCTGCATAAGTCTTGTCTCCTGCATTGACTGTAGGCTTCACGATTGGTCTTCCTGTACCGATCTTTTCCTGAATCCCTACAGCCCCCTCATCTGTGACTGGTATAGAAGTCCCTGATGTCATTACTGGGCTGTCATTTGTCTCTCTATTCTGTTTCAGTTTTTTTAGCTCCTCTTCAAAGCACTTTATCTTATCTTCTGCTGCTAAGACTTGTAGTCCACACTTCCTACTCTCTTCAGCTTTCCTCTCCTCCATTACCTTGCCGAGCTCAGCTAGCTTCCTTCCCCACTCTTTCTCCATTTTTGTGAGCTCTACCTCCCAGTCTTCCTTCCCAAGTTCCTCCCTCGTGGGTTCGACATCCAGACCCCTGGGACTCCGCCCTCATGGGTTACCCTTTTTTTTTTTTTTAACCACAGAAAGGAGCTTGTGTGTGAGGGAGAGGGATAGAGAGAGAGGGATAGAGAGGGAGAGGGAGAGAGAATGCTGGAAGGGGAGTGGGGACTGGGGAGTGGGGAGGGAGGGGAGTTAGGAGAGGCCAAGGGAGGGAAGTAACGATGAATGGAAGGTGTGTGTGAGGAGGGGAGAGAGAGCACGAGAGGTGGAGAGAGAAGATAGAAAGGTAGAGATAGACAGAGAGCAGAGGGAGGGAAAATGGAAAGAGAGGGAGAGAGAGAAAGGTAGAGAGAGAAAGAGAGAGAGAGAGAGAGAGAGAGAGAGAATAGAGAGAGAGAGAGAGAGAGAGAGAGAGAGAGAGAGAGAGAGAGAGAGAGAGAGAGAGAAGAGAGAGAGAGAAGAGAGAGAGAGACGGAGACAGAGACAGACAGAGCGAGAGAGAGAGAGAGAGAGAGAGAGAGAGAGAGAGAGAGAGAGAGAGAGAGAGAGAGAGAGAGAGAGAGAGAGAGAGAGCCAGTCTATCATCATTACTAATGTTGGAGAGCTCACACATAGTTTTGTGAGCACTCGACGTCCCGACATGATAGCTGTTGCTGAAACATTTTTGAGATGAATGGTTCAGAGAACCGACATTTTGATAAATTAGACACATGTGCAACTCTTGGGTATCTTTATTGAGGAAACGTTTCGCCACACAGTGGCTTCATCAGTCCATACGTAGGAGAAACTTGAAGAACAGGAGGATAATGAGGTAATCAGTCCCTCAACCTTGAGTTGATGTGTTCAGTTCATCAATCTTGAATAGAATACGGCATATGAGCGGAGAAGCAGCTTATAAACCGTATGGCAGGAGAGGTGCAGCAGTCATAGGTGGTGTCACATTTGTTCAATGTGGAAGTAGGTCGTGCCCAAGAATTAGGCAAGCGAAGAATTCCTAAGTATTAAGATCCCAAGAAGTTGCAGTGTCTGACAGGTTTGTAGATGAATGGTTCAGAGAACTGACATGTTGATAAATTAGACACATGTGCAACTCTTGGGTATCTTTATTGAGGAAACGTTTCGCCACACAGTGGCTTCATCAGTCCATTCGTAAGAGAAACTTGAAGTCGATGTGTTCAGTCCATCAATCTTGAATAGAATAAGGCAAATAAGCGGAGAAGCAGCTTATAAACACTAGTACCTCTGTACTAGCATGTGCAATGTACAGACCTCAGTGGCAACATGCAGACCCCATCAACTTCCTAATGGAAAATATGGACTCCCTTCTGCTACAACACAACTGTCAACATATCAGAATTGTTGGTGACCTCAACCAACACTTGATACAGAGGGACTTGGATGACCTTCTTGCAGTATTTGACATGAGAAACTTTGTTGATTTCCCTCCTCACATCCCTGGCTCCTCCCTTGACCCAGTAGTGAGTGATCTGGTAGAAGGTATAGTCACTTGTCAACCCCTCGGCTACGTTGGATCGTCTGACCACAAGGCTGCTTTTACGACACTTAAGATCCAAGCAGAACGAGGTGAGGAGTCCACACGCACAACCTGGCTATGGGAAAGAGGTAATTGGCCAGCCCTTTGCTCTGAGCTCGCCACCACCGATTGGAATGCTCTTCTCCAAGGGGATGTTGACAACCACGTGAAAGCCTTCACTGGACACATCCTTAATCTACAACAAGAACACATTCCTCACCGGCAATATGTGACGAAGCCTACAGATCAGCCTTGGTTTGGCTTTCGCTGTAGAGAGGTTGCTACTGCTAAGTACAAAGCATGGCGAAGATTTAAGAGACATCCTACCACCTATAACAGGAACTTGCACAGGCAAGCCTGTAGGCAGATGGGTGACGTTCAAAAGTGGGCCATTGCTAAATGGGAGGTGGACACAAAAAGAAAGCTAGCATCAGGTAGGGTAGGCTCCAAAACCTGGTGGTCCCTGGTCAAGGACTAATAAGGTTATCTTCTGATGAACTCATTCCACCTCTAAATCGACAGGATGGGAAAACCTCTACTAGTAGTCAAGAGAAAGCGAACCTCTTTGCCGAGCACTTTGCTACTAAAATGCAAGTTCCTGATCCAGCATGGGACCCTCCTTGGCTAGATGCAAGAACTGTGTCAAAACTGTCAGTGGTGACAATGTGGCAGGAGGAGGTGCATTTCCTTCTTATATCACTTGACCAAGAAAAGGCTGTGGGCCCAGACAAGTTGAGCCCAAGAATGCTGAGATGTGCAGACCAGCTAGCAGCACCTCTAACTCGCATCTTTCAGCACTGCCTAGCACAGTGTAAATGGCCCTCTCTGTGGAAAGAGGCAAATGTACTCCCTGTTCACAAAAAGAAGAGCAGAGCAGAAATCAGCAACTACAGACCAGTGTCATTCATGTCAATCACTGGTAAGATCCTAGAGACAATAATCTCAAGACATATGACAGAGTTTTTTGACTACCACTCACTACTTTGTGACCGTCAATATGGCTTCAGGAAAGGTTACTCTGCTGCTGACCTGTTGCTAAACATCTCCACTAAGTGGCACCAGTCACTGGATGAATCCAAAGTCAGCTGTGTGGTAGCACTGGACATTGCTGGTGCTCTCGACAGGGTGTGGCACCAGGGACTCTTAGCAAAACTTCAAGCACTGGGAATTGCAGGCTCTACGCTATGTCTCCTCAGTGATTACCTTCATGGTAGATCTCTAAGTGTAGTTTTCAATGGAACGGAATCAGCAAGACATCCTATTGGGGCAAGTGTTCCAAAAAGAAGCGTGCTGGGACCATTGTTATGGAATGTCTACTTCAACGACCTTCTTCATCTCATCCCAGAATCACATGAATATGCAGACGACTGTACACTGACATTCACTTATCCAAGAGAAGAAATACCAGCTGCTCTAAGCTACATCAATCACCAGCTAAGAGCTATATCAGCTTGGGGAAATAGATGGCAAGTAACATTTGCACCTTGGAAAATGCAAATGATGATGGTCTCTAGGCACCATGATGGTAATGCTGGTGCAGTAGTAAGGATGAATGGGAGGGTGTTGGCACCTGGAGAAGAAGTTGATATCCTTGGTGTGAAATTTGACTCCAAGCTGAAGATGAAGAACCATGCTGTAAATCTTGCAAACAAGGCAGCCAGGAAGCTTACAGCACTTTGCCGTATCTGGCATCTGCTTGACAGTAGGGGTTACAAGATTCTGTACGAGGTACAAGTATGCTCACACCTTGAGTATGCTCTACATTCTTGGTTTGCCTGTCCCCCCTCTTATCTGCGACTGCTTGACAGAGTAGAGAACAGAGTAAGACGTCTCATATCTCGCCTGGACCCATCCTGGATAGATCTGTCATTTCAGCAGAGCCTTCGACACAGGAGGGATGTGGGTGGCCTTACTGTTATGTACAAGGCCAACATTGTCAAAGTACCAGCGAGGACAGCGTGAAACAAGCTTTTTTGCCACAAGACGGGCAGAGAGCAGCAACTTCACTCTGGCTGTACCCTTCTCCAGAACGTCACTCCATCTGAGATCATACATACCCAGGATGGCTCGAGTATGGAACACATTCGTAGAGCATAATGTCAACGAGACAAAGTCAGTTGATCAAATGAAAATGCTGGCCCACAGATGGCTCCAACTTCATCCTGTTCCCTACTTGTATGTCTCATAACAATAAAAAATACTTGTATGTTTCATAACAATAAAAATACTTGTATGTCTCATAACAATAAAAATGCTTTCAAATGAGATGAGGTAGGTAACAGTTTTCAGCTTGTCAATAAAGTTAGGAATCCTTAACCTGTAAATAGCTTGTCAATAAAGCTAGGGATCCTTAACTTTTCCAAACCCTGTGTTAAAAAAAAAAAAAGAGAGAGAGAGAGGGAGAGAGGGCTTTGACCAGATGTCCTGTGGTGGGTAGGGGAGG
Organism: Cherax quadricarinatus; assembly: GCF_026875155.1. NCBI lineage: Eukaryota > Metazoa > Arthropoda > Malacostraca > Decapoda > Parastacidae > Cherax > Cherax quadricarinatus. Next base: position 93,252,380 of record NC_069401.1, on the reverse strand, counting down.
TAGTTGGTAAGTGGTTGAGGGGTCACTGTTACTCCACTCTCGCGTATGTACTCGTCTGGTTGTACTCACCTAGTTGAGGTTGCAGGGGTCGAGTCCTAGCTCCTTGCCCCGCTTCTTCACTGGTCGCTACTAGGTCACTCTCCCTGAATCGTGACATTTATCATACCTCTGCTTGAAGCTATGTATGGATCCTCCCTCCACTACATCGCTTCCCAAACTATTCCACTTCCTGACTATGTGGCTGAACAAATACTTCCTAACATCCCTGTGATTCATCTGTGTCTTCAATTTCCAACTGTATCCCCTACTTGCTGTGTCCCATCTCTGGAACATCCAGAGTGTGTGTATGTGTGTGTGCCTTAAATTCTAAGTGTGTGTGTGTGTGTGTGTGTGTGTGTGTGTGTGTGTGTGTGTGTGTGTGTACTCACCTCATTGTTGTTGCAGGGGTCGAGACTCAGCTTCTGGCCCCGCCTCTTCACCGACCTCTACTAGGTCCTCTCTCCCCCTGCCCCATGAGCTTTATCATACCTTGTCTTAAAACTATGTATAGTTTCTGCCTCCACTACATCGCTTGCCAGACTATTCCACTTCCTAACTACTCTATGACTGAAGAAATACTTCATAGCATCCCTTTGACTCATGTGTCTTCAGCGTCCAATTGTGACCCCTTGTTTCTGTGTCCCATCTCTGGAACATCCTGTCTCTGTCCACCTTGTCTATTCCACGCAGTATTTTGTATGTCTTTATCATGTCTCCCCTGACCCTCCTGTCCTCCAGTGTTGTCAGACCGATTTCCCTTAACTTTTCTTCATAGGACTTTCCCCTTAGCTCTGGAACTAGCCTTGTTGCAAAACTTCGCACTTTATCTAATTTCTTGACGTGTTTGACCAGGTGTGGGTTCCAAACTGGTGCTGCGGATTCCAGTATGGGCCTGACGTACACAATGTATAAAGTCTTGAACGATTCCTTACTGAGGTATCGGAACGCTATTCTCAGGTTTGCCAAATGCCCATATGCCGCAGCAGTTATCTGGTTAATGTGTGCTTCTGGCGATGTACTCGGCATTATATTCTCTCCTAGGTCTTTCTCTTTGAGTGAGGTTTGCAGCCTTTGGCCACCTAGCCTATACTCTGTCTGCAGTCTTCTTTGCCCTCCTCAGATCTTCATGACTTTGCATTTGGCGGGGTTAAATTCTATGAGCCAGTTTCTGGACCACATATCCAGCCTGTCCAGGTCTCTTTGTAGACCTGTCCGGTCTGCGTCTGATTTAATTCTCCTCACTAACTTCACGTCATCTGCAAACAGGGACACTTCTGAGTCTATCCCTTCCGTCATGTCGTTCACATATACCAAGAATAGCACTGGTCCCAGGACTGACCCCTGTGGGACCGCGCTCATCACTGGCGCCCACTTTGATACCTCATCACGGACAATGACTCGCTGTTGCCTCCCTATTAGGTATTCTCTGATCCATTGCGCTGCCCTTCCTGTTGTACGTGCCTGTTTCTCTAGCTTCTGTACTAATCTCTTGTGAGGAACTGTGTCGAAGGCCTTCTTGCTGTCCAAGAAAGTGCAATCAACCCACCCCTCCCTCTCATTTCTTACTTCAGTTACCTTGTCCTAAATCTCTAGTAGGTTTGTGACACAGGATTTGCCTTCCATGAATCCATGCTGGCTGTCGTTTAAAATCTTGTTCTGCTCCAGTTGCTCCACCACTCTCCTCCTGATAATCTTTTCCAAGACTTTGCATACTATACATGCCAGTGACACTGGTCTATAATTTACTGCTTCATTTCTGTCTCCCTTATTAAAGATAGGGACTACATTTGCCTTCTTCCATACTTCAGGTAGTTGCCCAGTTTCAAGGGAACTGTTGAAGATTTTGGTTAGTGGCACACATAGTGTCCCTGCTCCCTCTCTAAGGACCCATGGAGAGATGTCCGGTCCCAACGCCTTTGAGGTATCAAGGTCACTTAGGAGCTTCTCCACCTCCTCCTCAGTTGTGCGTAATTCATCCAACACTTGTTGGTATATCCCTTGTTGCTGTACCCCGCTGTTTTGTCTTCCCATTGTCCCTTCAGCCTCAACTGTAAATACTTCCTGAAATCTCATGTTGAGCTCCTCACATACCTCCAGGTCGTTTCCTGTGAGCTCCCCACCTTCTTTCCTCAGCCTGATTACCTGGTCCTTGACTGTTGTCTTCCTTCTGATGTGGCTGTAGAGTAGTTTCGGGTCAGACTTGACTTTTGATGCTATGTCATTTTCATACTGCCGCTGCGCATCCCTCCTTATCTGTGCATACTCATTTCTAGCTCATCGACTAATCTCTTTATTCTCCTGAGTCCTTTGCCTTCTGTACTTTTTCCATTCTCTAGAGCACTTAGTTTTTGCCTCCCTGCACCTTCGGGTAAACCAAGGGCTCGTTCTGTCATCCCATTATTTCTGTTACCCTTGGGAACAAACCTTTCCTCTGCCTCCTTGCATTTTGTTGTTACAAATTCCATCATTTCGTTTACTGATTTTCCTACCAACTCCTGTGCCCACTGAACCTCCTGCAGGAAGGTCCTCATTTCTGTGTAGTCCCCCCCTTTTATAGTTTAGCTTTTCCCTTTCTACTCCTGTTACCCTCTCCACTTTTAGCTCCACGATGAATTCAAAGCTCATAACTATGTGGTTACTAGCTCCAAGGGGCCTTTCATATGTGATGTGCTCAATGTCTGAGCTACTCAGGGTGAACACGAGGTCCAGTCTTGCTGGTTCATCCTCCACTCTCTCTCTGGTAGTATCCCTAACATGTTGGTGCCTGAGATTTGCCAGCACCACATCCATCATCTTGGCTCTCCATGTTTCGGGACCCCCATGTGACTCCAGGTTCTCCAAATCAATCTCCCTGTGATTGAAGTCACCCATGACCAGTAACTTCATTCTACTTGAGTGGGCCCTTCTTGCCACCTGAGCTAGAGTGTCCACCAATGCTCTGTTGCATTCATCATATTCCTCTCTTGGCCTCCTGCAGTCTGTGGTGGGTTATACATAACTGCAATGACTACCTTGTGTTCCCCTGACTGAACTGTACCTACTGTGTAATCCCTTTCTCCAATCTCGTCCACACCTTCCATTTCTTGATAACCCCACCAGTTTTTTTATTAGTAGTGCAACCCCTCCTCCTCCCCTGCTCCTTCTATCCTTCCTCAGGATCTGATATCCGGGTGGGAAGATTGCATCTGTATTATCCCAGTGAGTTTCGTTTCTATAACCACTACAATGTCTGGGGACAACTCCTTGATTCTTTCGTGCCACTTCTCACATTTATTTGTTATTCTATCCGCGTTCGTGTACCAAACCTTCAACTTCTTCTCAATAACTGTGGTCTGGGGAGAGAGGTGGGTTAGAGGGAGCAGGGGCCTATAGGGGGTTGGTGTGGGGGTGGGGTCTGTGGTGTGGGAGTGGGGGCAGAGGGCCTATGGGGGTTTCAGTGGGGCTGGGGGTTGTGGTGAGGGGGATGGGGATAGAAGGGCACAGCATGTGAGTTGCTGTGGGTTACTGTGAGGGTGGGGTTTGTACTGAGGGGGTTGGGCACAGAGGGTGCAGTGAGTAGGTTTTGGGTTAGGTCGTTTGGTTGTCTTGGAATTGCCATGGCTGTGTTCCTTCTGTGGGTGATACTGGAGGGGGTTGTGTTTGTCCTTCCACATGGGCCTGATTTCTCCTGCTTCCACCTTCCTTGCCTTCCATTCCTCCTTGTGATGTTGCACCCTCTCTTTCAGTGTCATCCTTTCTTCTTGTGTTCTGTCTCGGTCGAGGTACACACTCCGGAACACCTGATTGTCCCTTAGGCATGCTTTCTCCTTCAGGATCCGGTTTCGAGCTGACTCTGCCTTGAAAATCACTTTGAATGGATGCTTTTTTTTCCCCTCGCAAACCACCCAATTCTCTGAAAATTTGTCAGCTGAGTCATGTCGTCCTCTCCTATTGCTTTCATGATGCTTTCAATCATTTTTTTCTCCTGTTTCCTTGCCTCGTAAGTTTCCCCATCTACTTCTTGGAGTCCACAGACAAAAATGGCCCTCTCCCTTTCATCCTCCCACTGTGCTTCCCTGAGCATCCTCTGATTCAAATTATTTCCTGCCATTGATGCATTGCTTCTTACTGTCTCTTCCCTATCTGGTGTCCCTCTGCTTATTTGTTCCTGGACATGGCAGATGTCTGTTAGAGCCTCTATGTATAGTTTACCTCCTTCATTGACTTTAGTCCCATCATTAGTTCTTGCTATTCTCCCTGCCTTTTCCCAGGACCCCCTTGGGTCCGATGGAGTCATCGCATACAGTATATCACCTTTGTCCCCTACTGTCCCCTCATTGGTGACTGATGTAGTAGCTCTTGGTGTCATGGCTGTACTGTCCTTTGGTTCTTTAGGCTGTTTCAGACTCTATAGTTCTTCTACTAAGCTCTGTATCTTAGCTTCAGCTGCTGTGATTTGCAATTCCCATTTCCTGCTCTCCTCAGCTATTTTCTCTTCCATTTTCTTGCTGATCTCTTCCAGCCTCCTCCCCAACTCCTCCTCTTTTTGCGTGAGCTCTGCCTCCCAGTCCTCTCTCCCATGTCCACCACTCGCTTCATCCACCATTCCTCTGGTTCTCCGTCCAGGTTTTTGGTGTCCCATGTTTCTTTTTCACAGGAGGAAGAGCTTATGCCAAGAGTGCTGTGGAGTGGGGTGTTTGTTGTGGGGGGAGGGTATGTTTGTTGTGGGGAGAAGGGAGGAGGAGACAGGAGGGGAGAAGGATAGTGAGCTGGAGGGGGGAGAGCAGCAGAGGGAAGAGAGATGGGGGCAAGACCAAGGGGGATGGGGGGAAGAGCAATGGAGGGGAGGGGAGTAGAAGGAGTAGGGAGGATGAGAAGGAAGATGATGAGGGAGAGAACGTGGGATAAAGAGAAACAGGGAGTGTGGTTGAGTGTGAGTTAGAGAGAGGGGAAAAGGGAGAGTCAGAGTGTGTGGAGCATGTGAGTTGGGGAAGATCAGCCTTTAGTGTGCTTGCAGGCCTCGGAGGAGAGGGGAGTGGGAGGAGGAGAAGGAAGAGGAGGTGATGGGGGGAGATGGAGGAGGTATAGGAGAAGGATGATAGAGAGGGACAGAGACTGTGTTTGAGTGTGAGCTAGAGGGTTAGAGAAAGAGGAAGAGGAGGATAGAGATAGTGTGGTTGAGTGTGAGTTAGAGAGAGAAACGAGAGAGAGAGAGGGGGGGGAGGGAATGTTAGAGTGTGTGGGGCGTGTGGGTTGGGTAGTGTCCTTGCTGGCCTAGGAGAGGGGAGAGGGAGGGGGAGAATGGAGGGTAGATGGTGGGAAGATGGAGGAGGTATAGGAGGACCAGGAGGAGGAAGGGAGGGAAAGAGATAGGTAGGAGAGGTTGGTAGGAAGGGGGGGAGGTGGCGAGAAGATGGAGGAGCTATAGGATCAGGAGCAGGAGGAATGGAGGGAAAGAGAGAGGGAGGGAGGGAGGGAAAGAGAGGGTATGGGAGGTAGGTAGGGGGAAGATGGAGGAGGTATAGAAGGAGGAGGAGCAGGGGGAGGAATGGAGGGAAAGAGAGAGGGAGGGAGGGAATGGGAGAGGTAGGTAGGGAGGAAGGGAGGAGAGGTGGGGGGAAGATGAAGGTATAGCAGGAGGAAGGGAGGGAAAGAGAGAGGGAGCCAGGGAAAGAGAATGGTAGGGGAGGTAGGTAGGGAGGAAGGAAGGGGACGTTGGGGGAAGATGGAGGAAGTATAGGAGGAGGAGGAGGAGGAGGAAGGGAGGGAAAGAGAGGGAGGGAGGGAGGGAGAGAGGTAGGGGAGGTACAAGGAGAGTGTGATCTGTGGGTATGAGTGGGTATGTGAGACGTGCCCGTTATGGTAGTGTGTGCGTGCGTGTGTGCATTACTATCCTGCCACTGGAGTCAAGCGAGGGGAGAGGGAGGAGGAGAGGGAGGGATAATCTCGCTGCCAGGCTTATAGGCCTATCAAAGACTCTCCACGTGCATGCTGCTATGTACCGAGACAGCCTGTACCGGCAGTACCCTGCCTATGCCTTTGCACCTACTCGTGCATACCTGGATCTATACTTAATGAATAAACAATGTTAGTGTTAATTGTCCAACCTTACTGCCTGCACGTGCACTACAGTGCCTCTGGTCCCCGCCTTTGTTCCCTTTCCCCAGTTCTACTCCTCTGTCAGTGATTAGTGCCCTAAGTATGATATTCAGCTCTCCAGAGCAGGGTTTGTGACCCTCAGCTATCAGTAATATACAGGGCCAATACCCCAGCAACCACAAAAAGGCTATACGTTACGTCTGGCAGGCCTGCACTGCTTCACTCATGCTCTGTACGATGCTTCCTGTTCTGGCTCCTCTTCTATTTCTTCTTCACTGTATTCACTAAACACTGTGTTCACTAACTCCTTTATCACTGTATGCACTATACACTGGAGTCACTAACTCAACTACCATTGTTTTTTATCTCCCTGGCTTGGGTCACACTTATTCTGCTTGAATTTTGGTATTGGGATGTGGCAATACCACCTACACCAACACTAGGCCTATGGCCATTCCACTCTCTCTTGGCACTGATTCAAATTGTTTTCATGTGTGTGGATCCTTCACCTTCCTTTTCTGGTTGGTACAGATCGTGTATCACTTCTCGGGTTGTTCACTGACACTGTCAACTTCCGATGACACTGGCAGTGGCTTTGATCGCCCACTAACTACTAAATATTCACGAGCGAAAACGAGCTGTTGCTCCCGCGCGGTGTGTGTGTGTGTGTGTGTGTGTGTGTGTGTGTGTGTGTGTGTGTGTACTCACCTAATTGTGGTTGCATGGGTCGATACTCAGCTCCTGGCCCCGCCTCTTCGCTGATCGCTACTAGGTCCTCTCCTTCTCTGCTTCCTGAGCTTTGTCATACCTCTTCTTAAAACTATGTATGGTTCCTGCCTCCACCACTTCACTTGCTAGGCTATTCCACTTCCTGACGACTCTATGACTGAAGAAATACTTCCTAACGTCCCTGTGACTCGTCTGAGTCTTCAGCTTCCAGTTGTGACCCCTTGTTTCTGTGTCCCCTCTCTGGAACATCCTATCTCTGTCCACCTTGTCTATTCCCCGCAGTATCTTGTATGTCGTTATCATGTCTCCCCTGACCCTTCTGTCCTAAAGTGTCGTCAGTCCGATTTCCCTCAACCTTTCCTCGTACATTCCCCTGAGCTCTGGGACTAGCCTTGTTGCAAACCTTTGTACTTTCTCTAACTTGACGTGCTTGACCAGGTGTGGGTTCCAAACTGGTGCTGCATACTCCAATATGGGCCTAGCATACACAGTGCACAGTGTCTTGAACGATTCCTTATTAAGGTATCGGAATGCTATTCTCAGGTTTGCCAGGCACCCGTATGCTGCAGCAGTTATTTGGTTGATGTGTGCCTCCGGTGATGTGCTCGGTGTTATGGTCACCCCAAGATCTTTCTCCCTGAGTGAGGTCTGTAGTCTTTGTCCACCTAGCCTATACTCTGTATGCAGTCTTTTTTGCCCCTCCACAAATTTCATGACTTTGCATTTGGCAGGGTTGAATTCGAGAAGCCAGTTTCTGGACCATGTCCAGCCTGTCCAGGTCTCTTTGCAGTCCTGCCTCATCCTCATCTGATTTAATTCTTCTCATCAGCTTCACATCATCTGCGAATAGGGACACTTCAGAGTCTAATCCTTCCATCATGTCGTTCGCATATATGAAAAATAGCACTGGTCCTAGAACTGACCCCTGTGGGACCCCGCTCGTCAAAGGCGCCCACTGTGATACCTCTTTACGTACCATGACTCGTTGTTGCCTCCCTGCCAGGTATTCCCTGATCCATTACAGTGCCCTCCCCGTTATATGCGCCTGATCCTCCAGCGTCTGCACTAATCTCTTGTGGGGAACTGTGTCAAAGGCCTTCCTGCAGTCTAGGAAACCGCAATCAACCCACCCCTCTCTCTCGTGTCTTACTTCTGTTACCTTGTAATAAAACTCCAGAAGGTTTGTGACACAGGATTTGCCTTCCATAAACCTTTGCTAGTTTTCATTAATAATCTTGTTTCGTTCCAGGCGTTCCACCACTCTCCTCCTGATAATCTTCTCCATGACTTTGCATACAATACATGTCAGAGACACAGGTCTGTTGTTTAGTGCCTCATTTCTATTTCCTTTCTTAAATACAGGGACTACATTTGCTGTCTTCCATTTTTCAGGTAGTTGCCCAGTTTCAAGGGATGTGTTGAAGATTGTGGTTAGGGGCATGCACAGCATCTCTGCTCCTTCTCTAAGGACCCACGGGGAGATGTTGTCTGGTCGCATCGCCTTTGAGGTATCAAGGTCACTTAGCAGCTTCTGCACCTCCTCCTCGGTTGTTCGTATGTCATCCAACACTTGTTGGTATATTCCCTCTTGATGTTCCCTTCTGTGCTGTCTTCCCAGAGCCCTTCCTATCTCTACTGTAAAAACTTCCTTAAATCTCCTTTTTAGCTCCTCACATACCTCCTGATCATTTCTTGTGAGTTCTCCACCTTCTGTCCTCAGTCTGATCACCTGGTCTTTGACTGTTGTCTTCCTCCTGATGTGGCTATACAACAGTTTTGGGTCAGTCTTGATTTTCGATGCTATGTTATTTTCATACTGTCACTGGGCCTCGCTCCTTACCTGTGCATACACGTTCCTGGCTCTGCGACTAATCTCCCTATTTTCATATGTTCTCTGCCTTCTGTACTTTTTCCATTCTCTATTGCACTTTGTTTTTGCCTCCTTACACCGTCGGGTAAACCAGGCGCTCTTTCTGGTCTTCCCATTGTTTCTGTTGCCCTTGGGAATAAACCTTTCTACTGCCTTTTTGCATTTTGTTGTTACATATTCCATCATTTCATTTACTGGCTTTCCTGCCAGTTCTCTGTCCCAAACCTCCTGCAGGAAGTTCCTCAACTCTATGTAGTCCCCTATTTTATAGTCTGGCTTTTCCCATTTAACTCCTGTTACTCTCTCCACTTGCAACTCTATTATGTTCAAAGCACAGAACCACATGGTCTCTAGCTCCTAGGGGACTCTCATATGTGATGTCCTCAATGTCTGAACTGCCCATAGTGAACACAAGGTCCAATCTTGCTGGTTCATCCTTTCCTCTCACTCTGGTAGTGTCCTTAACATGTTGGTGCATGAGGTTTTCCAGCACCACATCCAACATCTTGGCTCTCCATGTTTTGAGACCCCCATGTGCCTCCAGGTTTTCCCAGTCAATCTCCCTGTGGTTGAAATCCCCCATAACCAACAACTTTGCTCTGCTGGAGTGAGCTCTTCTTGCCACCTCAGCAAGTGTGTCCACCATTGCTCTGTTGCCCTCTTCATATTCCTCTCTTGGTCTCCTGCAGTTCTGTGGAGGATTATAGATCACTGCAATGACCACCTTATGCTTCCCAGACTGAAGTGTACCTACTATATAGTCCCTTTCTCCTGTCTCGTCTATGCCTCCCATTTTCTCGAATTTCCATCGGTTTTTTACGAGCAGAGCAACCCCTCCTCTCCCTCTGCCCTTTCTATCTTTCCTCATGATCTGGTATCCTGGTGGGAAGATTGCATCTGTTATTGTCTCCGTGAGTTTTGTTTCTGTAACTGCTATGATGTCTGGAGACTCTCATTGATTCTTTCTTGCCATTCCTCATATTTATTTGTTAATCCATCCTCATTTGTGTACCAAACCTTCAACTTCTGTTCTAATACTGTAACTGTGGCCCTGGGGTAATACTGGGGTTGGGAGAGCAGGAGCCCTGGTGGGGGCCTGTGGGGGGTTGCAGTGGAGGTGGAGGAAGAGCTCCCATAGGAGGTTGCTCTAGGGGTAGGGTTCGTGGTGCGGGGGGTGGGAACAGAGGGATTGGTGTGTGATTGTTGGTTTGGATTGTTCAGTTGCCTTGGGGGCGTCGTGGCTGGAGTCCTTCTGCAGGTGTTTCTGGGGGGTGTGCTTGTCCTTCCACCTGTTCCAGGGTTATTCTTCTCTCCTTTGTCATTTCCTCCCATTCCTCCTTTCGTTTTTGCACTCACTCTTTCAGTATCATCCTTTCCTCCTGTGTTCTGCCTTGATGAAGGTACACACTCATGAACTCCTGTTTGCCTCTCAGCCATGCTTTCTCCTGCAGGATCATGGTTCAAGTTGATTCTGCCTTGAAAATTACTTTGAGAGGCCGATTCCTTCTCTTTGTGAACCACCTGATTCTCCAAAAATTTGCCACCTGGATCATGTCTCCCTTGCCTATCACCTTCATGATACTTTCAATCGCTTTTTTCTCTTCCTGCTTTCTTTCATCATAAGTTTTCCCTTCAGCTTCGTCTAGCCCATAGACAAAAAATTATCTCTCCCTTTCCACCTCCCACTGTGACTGCCATTGCATCCTCTGAGGTGTTTTAGTTCCTTTCCATGGAGTGTTCCTTTCTTCATTCCCTTCCCTAGCTGTGGTCCTTATGCTCATTGGTTTGTCCTTCCTGCTCACCTGTTCCTGGCCCCCACAAGTGTCTGGTAAGGTCCCTGCACATGTTCTAGTTCCTTCAATGTCTTCCAACCTCTCATTCTGTCCTAGTATGCTCCCTGTCTTTGTTTTGGCCCCATGTGGGTTTGACAGGACCTCTGCATACAGTTTAGCTTTCATGCTCCCTTCAGACCCTTTGTGTCTGATGTAAACATTGCTGATGCTACTTCTGTATTATCTTTGTCTCTAGGCTGTTTCAGATTTCTCAGCTCCTCTTCTAATCTCTGTATCTTGGCTTCTGTTACTGTGGCATGTTGCTCCCACCTTCTGCATTCTGCTGCTAACCTCTCCTCCATCTTCCTTGCAAGCTAATCTAGCCTCCTTCCCCAGTCTTCCTCCCTTTTTTTGAGCTCTGCCTCCGAGTCCTCCCTCCCAGATTCGTCCTTCGGGCCCTTTGTTCTCATCCTAGTTCTAGGTTGCCCCATTGCACCACAGAAGGAAGGGGGAGAGATGGTTAGGGGGAGGGGAATAGATGGTTAGGGGGAGTGGGGATGGATGGTTATGGGGGAGGGGGAGGATGGTTATTGGAGGGGGAGAGGTGGTGGGGGAGGGGGTTAGATGGTTTGGGGGAGGGGTTAGATGGTTTTGGGGGGGGTAGGTGGCTAGGGGGAGGGGGAGAGGTGGTTAGGGGAAGGGGGAGTACGTGTTTGTGTCAAGTGTACATGTGCTTGTGTATGTGTGCTTGTGTATGTGTGTGTGCATATGTGGGAGAGAGAGGGATGGGATTAAGGGGGAGGGTGTGTGTATGTGTGTGTGTGTGTGTGTGTTGTGTGTGTACTCACCTAATTGTGTGTGTGTGTGTGTGTGTGTACGTGTGTACTCACCTAATTGTGGTTCCATGAGTCGATTCACAGTTCCTGGCCCCGCCTTTTCACTGATCGCTACTAGGTCACTCTCTGCCTGTTCCACGATCTTTATCGTACCTCTTGTTAAAGCTTTGTATGGATCGTGCCTACTCTATATTACTTTCCAGACTACTGCACCTCCTGACAACTCTATGACTTAAGATATACTTCCTTACATCCCTGTGATTCATCTGAGTCTTCAACATCCAGTTGTGACCCCTTCTTGGTGTGTCCCATCTCTGAAATATCCTCTTATTATCCACCTTGTCAATTCCAGACAGTATTTTATATGTCGCTCTCATGTCTTCACTATCTCTTCTGTCCTCCGGTGTTGTCAGGTCGATTTCCCTTAACCTCTACTTACAAGACATGCCACGCAGCTCCAGGACTAGTCTTTTTGCAAACGTTTGCACTTTCTCTAATTTCATGACGTGCTTGACCAGATGTAGGTTCCCTACTGGTGATGCATACTCGAATATGAGCCTGTCATTCACTGTTCATAAAGAGTCTTGAATGACTCCTTGCTGAGGAGTCAGAACGAACCTCAGTGTGCGTGTATGTGTTGGGGGGGGGGCGTTATTCCTGTGTATGCATTAATCTAATGATATCCACTTAATTGTGGTTGAATAAGTCGAGTATCAGTTCCTATTTCCTCCTTTCTGCTTCCTGTATGTTTCCTGTCATACCTATGCCTCTCTTTACTTCGCTCTCTAGGTGGCTCCATTATATGTAAACAGAAAGGCTAAAGAAGACTCACAGCATCAGATTCACAGTACCAGTTTATCTCTTTATTTTGGTCATCGTCATTACTTTCACTTTTTCTCGTTCATCCACTCTCCTGACAAAAGATAGCGGACCTCACAATTCAGATGGCCCTCCAGACAACCACGTCCCATCGGTCCTCCAGAGTGCAACAATGTACTTCCCATTCAACTCTGGCTAACCACTTTTCTTAATCGCTTCAAAAATATCATTCTATTCTATTCTATTTGATTTGCCAGTATGGTATCCCGGCCCGGGTCTCTTCCATTTTGGTGACCCGGCATTGGCTCCCCGGTAGGGAAGTGTCGTTTATCTTTACTTGCACCTGCGTGGCAGGTCTTCAGCAGGAAAGGGGGGGGGTACCTCACCGGCTCTATGGCCAGATGACGTACAAAACGTTAGTGTGCACGAACAGCGGCTGGTGTGCAGTGCAATGGAGGCCCAAAGCAGGCCCTCACAACAACTTTAGCGTGGGGGGGCGTATGACGTGCAATGACTGGAAGGTTTCCAAGTCCCTGACGGCTAAGTACACAAGATGTGCTGCCTCATCCTCTCGGGCCTGCCCCACTGGGGTCATTGGGAAGTGTCTACGGTGAAGGGGCATAGTAGCAGGGCAGTCTAACAGGTAGTGCACCAAGGGCTTCGGAACCATTCGGTCATGATGGGCACAGACCTCCTCTCGTGCCCGTTCAACAATCCGCACAGTGGTGGGATACCCTAAGCGTAGGCGGTGGATATGCACCTTCAGTTCTCTGGACTGTGTCTGAATACTTGGAGGGGGGGCGCCCTGTGTGTCGCCCTGACATACCAACAGAGGCTCCGTGAATCCCCAGGGTCAGGGAATGGGCGCCTGGCCGCACCGCCAGCCCACAGCGCAATCTGGCTGAGGCTGATGGAGATTGCAGCACATGCCTGTGCCTCGAGGGTTGCAGTCCTAGCAGCCTAATCTGCAGCATCATTGCCAGGGATTCCCACATGGCTCGGGATCCAGTTGATGGTAGCCCTGTGACCCTGGGCCATGATAGTCTGCAGGTCACCCCGGATTTTGTCCTTTGGCTCTCTGTGCATAAGCGCTTGGATCGCTGCCTTGGAATCAACGTGGATGATGGGGGGATGCTGATGGTCTGCAAGAACATGCTGCAGAGCTTGTTGGATGGCAAAGAGTTCGGTCTGGAAAATGGTGCAATGGTCTGGGAGGCACCAACCTGCTGTCAGATTGCTGTGGAACATCCCAGCAGCTGTGTGGCCTGCCACTGAGTCTCTGGAGCCATCGGTGTAATATGGCACACACTCTGGTCCTTCTGCACCCACAATGCTAGCCGAGGCAAGTCGTTGCAGAATGTCCTGGATGCAATGCCTCTTGCTGTCTGGTAGGGTTGTCCAGTGCACTGCAAACAGCTCTGGTGCCCAAGGGGGTGGCACCATGTAGTTCGCTGCCAGCCTGTCGCAGCCTCCTGCCTCGAGCAATGTCATGGGCAAGAGCTTCCGTGTGGCATCTGCTACCGACCACATCCATCGGCGGCCTGGATGCAGTGGAATGACCTGTCAATGGCTGACCCATAAATCTCTCATCAGTTTGTCAGCCCGTGGGAGTCGGAGATACTTTGCGATCCTCTTGGCAGCTACCAGTTGGATCCTGTCTTCAAGAGGCTGTAGCTGCACCTAAAGGTTCAGAGCTACTGTATTGGCCCACCTAGGAACCCCCAGCATGCCCCGTACAGCTGTGTTCTGGATGACACAGAGGGATTTGATGTTTGTGAGTTGGGTGTGAATCAGAGCAAGTGCGCCATAGTTAACGAGAGAACGTATTGCCTGGATGTAGAACAACCTCATGACCTCGAGGCTGGCCCCAACCCTAGGGTTGGCTGTGGCACTCAATGCCCTGACCCTCTGAAGAGCCCTCTCTTTAATGTGGTGCACATGTTTCTGGAAGGTGAGGTGCCTGTCAATGTAGATGCCAAGGTACCTATAACTGTGAACCCACTCCAGGTCGATGCCCAGGACCCACAGCCTCTGACTGGGCACCCTGGTGCGAAGGTTCATGGCTTTTGATTTTGCCGCAGATATCTTAAGCTCCAAGCGATAGCAAGTGGAAGCCAGCAGATCGAGGTCCTCCTGGGCACGCTGCAAAAGCCGGCGCTTCCTAGGTACGACAAGTGCCAGGTCATCGGCATAGGTGAGGAAGATGGTGCCTCTGGAGAAAGGCAGGCACACCAGCTGGTGAATCAGTACATTGAACAGGGTGGGACTTAGCACCCCGCCCTGTGGAGTGCCGTTGTCCAGGGTCTTGAGAGAAGAGGCATGCCCCTGGAAGCATACCCGGGCCCGCCTGTCCTGGAGATAGGAACGAAACCATGAAAGCAGCCTGCCTTTAACCCCCCTGCGGGCCAAGAGTGAGAGGATGGCAGGTGCACTGGCTAGCTCAAAAGCTTTCTTGAGGTCAAGAAAGACAGCAATGTGGGCTTGGGCGTCCGACCCAATGCCGGCCAGTAGAGTGGTAAAGCTTTCGAAAGTGCCCACTCCTCTGGTGAAGCCATAGAGGTGTTTATAAGGAGGGCCAAGCTTCCACCTCAGGTGCTCCAACGCTATCCTTTCAGACACCTTCGAGATGCAACTGGTGAGGGAGATGGGTTTCACACTGTCAGGATCCTCAGGCTTAGGAATCGGTATGATGTCAGCCTCCTTCCATACGACAGGGAGTTTGCCAGCTCGCCAAGTCTGGTTGACGACCCCCAGGACAGCTGAATGTCCAGAATGGCCAGACCGAGTGAGCATGCCATAGGTGATACCATCATGCCCTGGTGCAGTGTCCCAATGAGATGTGAAGGCTGCCTGGAGCTCCTGGTCGGTGAAGTCTTCATCCATGACATCCTTAGCCTGGCATGCCGCTTGGATCACCATCATCCTTCTAGGAAGGAGGGTGGCTTGGAGGTCCTGGAGATCTTGAGGCAGTTGAGCCATGGCCGCTCTGGAGGTGAAAAGGTCCACCAGATGTTCTGCCTCCATTGCGGGGTCTGGGTGCAACCGAGCCACTCTGCGACACTGCCCAGTGGCCAATCGTAACTTGGTCCAAATCTCAGATAAGGTGGAGGAGTAGCTGAAGGAGGCACACCACTCGAACCATTTAGCCTGCCGGAGCCTGTGTGAGACATGGCGTCCATGCCGCACCACTTCCCTGAGCAGACGCATGGACTCAACCATGGGATTATGCCTGTGCATCTTGCATACGACATTGATGCGGTGGTTCTGCTCCCTGATGTCCTCATTGTAAAACCACCATTCACGTTTATATGACCCTCTGCCTGTAATCTTAGGTATGGCTGCCTCAGCTGCACATGTGAAGGCCACCTACAAACTTTGAGCCGCCTCATCTGGGTCTTCCGGAAGAGGAGACTATGCCCACCAGCGCTCAATGACCTCCTGGAAGCACTGTCAGTCGGCCTTTTTTAGATTCCATTTGGGGGTAGGTGTGGGGAGCGGGCACCGCTGGACCATCAGCGTGGTGACCACTGCAAAGTGATCACTGGTGAGACGGGGGTGGACCTCTCATCTCGCACTCGAGAGCAACCGCCTAGAGATGAGCGTGACGTCCAAGCGGCCACCGTAGTGATGGGTTGGGTCACCATTATTGAGGAGGGAGATCTCAGGGACCTCCTCCAGCACAGCTGCAACGTGCCTACCAGCTGCGTTGGTAGGAGAGGCAGAAGAAAGTATTGGGTGGTGGGCATTGACATCCCCAGCCACAAGACCCTCCCATGGGGCGAGTGCTGCCACCTCTGAAATGTCAAGGGCGTACCTAGAGCTTCTGTAAATATTGTGAACCACGAGAGGTCCATCCACTAGATGTAGGGTGACAGCCTGAACCTCTACGCCCTCCCCTCAGTTGATGGGGTCAGTGGAGATTGAATGAGGGATAGTGGTCCTGACATAGATCGCTGTGCCCCAGCCAGTCCCTTCCAGGCGCTGAAGGTAGGCCGAGAATCCTGGAATACGTGGCTGCATTTGACGTGACGAATCGGTGAGTGTCTCCTGGAACAGGAAGACATCAGTCTCATCCTGAACTGCAGCTTCAATTACTAAGTGAATTTTCCACTGCAGCCCGCAAATGTTCCACTGGAGGATCTTGAAGGGCCGTAGAGGTGGCCCACTGATTCCATCTCTGCCTGGGAATCGTCGTCCGTTGTTGGCGACTCCGAGGCCTCCTCCATCACGGACTTGAAGGACTCCTGGATGATGGCTTGAAGTTCCATTAAGTCTTTCCTGTCCAGTAGGACCACAACCAGCATCCATGACAGGAGCTGCCTGCAGACGCCCCTGTCCTCCGCCGACGGCAGCAGGCGACAGAGGAGTGTTGAGATGACCCCGATGGTTTTCTTCAGTCGATCCGGAAATGATTCGACCATTACCTCTGCAGGCATTGAGCTGGACGACCCGTCGAGTCGGGGCTGGGTCACTGGGTATGTCTGGGTGGCTGTCGACACTGCAGCAGCATTAGCTGGGTGCACCCTGGGCCCAGCCTGAGTGGCCATGGGCTTCCAGGTCCCCCGGCGGGGAACCTCTGCCTGACTCTGGCCGCTCACAGTAGGGGCCTGCCATTGGGAAGAGGCCTGCTGGTGGTATGGCAAGGAATGTTGGTGCCCAGCTGGGACCTGTGGGCAGTGTGCCTGGCTGTGGC
>NC_069401.1:93201777-93235044 GCF_026875155.1 Cherax quadricarinatus | reverse complement strand
TAACCGAAATTACATCTATCCACCAAATCCTCCCTCATTCTCCCGACTTCCAATACATTACCACAAAAAAAAAATTAATCATACAATATGACATGAGACATTACCATATCAAAACACATGACTAACTTTGACCAACTCTGAACACCACTGATCCATCTTCAAAAAAAATACTTGCACATCATTTTGGAAACATTCAAAAAACACCATCAAACACCTCCGATACTCCCAAAACACTATTATTACTACCAAATCACCACTGAATATACCAAATCACCGTCAAAATCACCAGAAACTAGTTTAACATCACCATCTAACACCTTTTTATAGAAATCCCCTCATATCACTATAGCCAAGAACTCCCTTCCCCATTTGGCGCATAAAAAAAATGCATGAACACAAACCTAATACGCCAACACTTACGTTACAAGATCACTATCAACTGAAAACATATCTTGTATATACACTTAATATAGACAACACCAACAACAATCACCATGTTCACTTACTCAAAAATCACTATATCACAGAAAACACTCATTTTTATAACATTTCACACAAAAAAAATCATAGTTGACAAATATCTAAGCGCACTCATCCTCACTACCACCAACACACGATGTCACACCTCACAGAACGACGAGCTCCACCTCAAGTGACGTCACACCCATCTGTGTTACTTGGTGGTTTGGGGAAGATAAACATCACACCCAACCACCTTGTTTCAACTGTTTGTACCCTTCATTATCTTAAGAACCTATAACCAAGACGATTACCAGATTTTATGACCCCACCACTAATATCACAGAAAACACTCATTTTTATAATTATTCACACAAAAATCATGACCACCAAATCCGTATCATGTTTACCATCATCTATCACACTCATCACCAAGATCACCAAAAATCTAAGATCATGCATCTCAAAACTACTATGATCACTGAAAACACTTATTTTTAAACATTTCGACAAAAAAATAAGACATACACAAAAATACCACGACACTTCCACTAACATCTATAACATAACATGAGCACTATAACATATCAAACCATACCCCCGGCCGGGATTGAACCCGCGGTCATAGAGTCTCCATCACCATCACAAAAAAAAATAATACACGGACACCCACAACTTATACATTTCAATCACAAATTTAAGACATGAGACATATTCACCAAATCTAATTCATTAACCTCCAACTAAGACATACACATCTTAACTAAAACATACACCAAAACCTATACTCGACATATTGCGGTATGAATATTATTACCGCATTTATCATTTCTCACCTATGTTGCATATCACATTCCTCATCCACATCATCCCTGAAACATCCTTTCTTATTCATTCCGCATATCTCCTGAAGTGTTTTAACCCCGACGGCCATCACGACGTAGGAGCCGAGCAACCATCATACTCCCACACCACCTACTACACTCTGGTCTCTAATGTCAGGATGGGATGTTGGGTTGTAAAACAACTCTAGGAGATATGCGGAATGAATAAGAAAGGATGTTTCAGGGATGATGTGGATGAGGAATGTGATATGCAACATAGGTGAGAAATGATAAATGCGGTAATAATATTCATACCGCAATATGTCAAGTATAGGTTTTGGTGTATGTTTTAGTTAAGATGGTGTATGTATTAGTGCGAGGTTAATGACTTAGATATGGTGATTTATGTCGCATGACTTAAATTTGTGATTGAAATGTATAAGTTGTGGGTGTCTGTGTATTATTTTTTTGTGATGATGTGCAGAGTATTTTTTTGAAGATGATCAGTGGTGTTCAGAGTTGGTTCAAAGTTAGTCAGTGTGTTAGATATGGTAATGTCTCATGTCATAAGTGTATGAGGTTGTTTTTTTTTTTTGTGCTAATGTTGTAAAAGTCTGGGAGAAATGAGGGAGGAGTTTGGTGGATGAGATGTAATTTCGGTTAATGAAATGCGTAAGTGTGAATGAGAATGTAATTGGGGGGTGAGTTAGAGAAGGACAAAAATGTTATGTGATCTTAGTAAAAAGTATAGATAATTTTTAGTGATTTCGTTATGATGATGTTTTAAGAGAATGTGTAAAAAAAATGAGTGATCTTAGTGGTGGGAAATAGAATTTGTGTAAACGTCTTGATTGTGGTTGATCTTAGATATTGGAGATATAAACAGATATGTGTTTGTGTTAGTTTTGGCTGCTAAAATGTCCCATCGACATAAATGTCTGAGTTTAGTTTTTGTGATAATGACGTAAAGCTGGAGACTGAGGGAGTAGTATGGTGGATGAGTTGTGTAATTTCAGTTAATGAAAATGTGTAAGTGTAGATAATTAGAGATGATAAATCTTATTTGGGAGTATTCAAAATGATATTTTGGAAGTGCTTCAGAGTTGTTTGGAAATGTTCAAAGGTGTTTATGTGAGTATTCAAATGATTTATGAGAGTGTTCGAAGTAATCTCGGGGTTCTTCTGTAGTGAGATGATAAAGGTTGTGGATGAGAGAATATTTCTTAAGAGATATTCAGAAAAAGGTGGTCTCAAATAATGTATGAGAGTGTTTTGAAGGAGTTCAAAGTAAAGTGAGGTGTGTGTGTGTACTCACCTATTTGTGGTTGCAGGGGTCGAGTGTGTGTGAGTGTGTGTTAGGTGGTCATAGAGTTTTTGTGAATATCTTGGTTACAGTGATTTTAGTGGATTTGAGATGGGTGATGAGATGCATTTGTGGATGTGAAATGTGATTTTTGTGTGTGTTCAGAAGAGATGTGCTGGAAGATGGGTGAGTGGATGTAAAGAAATGTGGGTGAGATGGGAGGGGTACTGGGGAGTTTTGTATTAGAAATTTAAGAAAATATGGTGGAGATTTTACTGAAAATAAAGCGTATGTGTGAATATTTTAAAAAGAAATTATAGAATTGAAAAGTTTTGATATATTGGAAAAGAATGGAGGGTGTTGAAACATGTCGCAGTAGTTGGGTAGTGAGATTAGTTGTTGTGAGTAAAATATCAATTTAAGTGGATACAAGGAGATGGGATATGGAGAGGATTTTATTAGAAATTTAGTAATGTAAAGAGGAATGTGTATTACATTAAGATTCAGTAAAGAAGTGGAAAAATTTGTATCGAATAAATTGTGAATAAATTGGTAAGTGATGAGGGTTGTGGGTATGCAGTCGAACTGAGATACCAAAATAGATGATATAAGGTGGGTTGTTTTTGTGGTGATGTGGGTTGTGGGGTATTGGGGCATGTGGGTGTCCGTTGTCGAACTAGTGATGCCGGAAAAAGGGTTATTAAGTTGGGGGTTGTTGATCAGACCTTTTTCTGATGAAATTAGCTAAAACGAGAAAAAAAAATTGTGAGTTGTTTTATGGGTGTTGTGGTTGTGGGTGTTGTTGTCGGAACTAGAGATGCCAAAAAAGATGTATATAAGTGGGTTGTTGTTGTGGGTGTTGTGGGTGTTGAGTGTGTTCTGTCGGATGTGGGGTGTTCGTGGGTTGTGGTGTTGTTGTCGAACTAGAGATTACTGAAACAGATGTTATAAGTGGGTTGTTTGTTGTGGGTGATGTGGGTTGTGGGTGTTGTGGGTTGTGGTTATTGTTGTCGAAATAGAGGATGCCAAAAAAGATGTTATAAGTGGGTTGTTGTTGTGGGTGTTGTTGGGTTGTGAGTGTTGTCGGATGTGGGTGTTGTGGAGTTGTGGGGTGTTGTTGTCGAACTAGAGATACTGAAAAGTTGTTTAAGTGGGTTGTTGTTGTGGGTGATGTGGGTTGTGGGTGGTTGTGGGTTGTGGGATGTTGAGGGTTGTGGGTGATGAGGTTGTGCGTGTTGTGGGATGTGGGTGTTGTGGGTTGTGGGTGTTGTTGTCGAACTAGGGAGATACGAAAAGATGTTTAAGTGGGTTGTTGTTGTGGGTGATGTGGTTGTGGGTGTTGTGGGTTGTGGGGATGTTGTGGGTTGTGGGTGATGTGGGTTGTGGGTGTTGTGGGGATGTGGGTGTTGTGGGTTGTCCCGTGGGTGTTGTTGTTCGAACTAGAGATACTAAAAGATGTTATAAGTGGAGTTGTTGTTGTCGACTTTTTCTGATGAAATTAGTTAAAACGAGAGAAAAAAAATGAGGGTTGTGGGTGTGTTGTGGGTTGTGGGTGATGGGTGGGTTGTGGGGTGTCGTGGATGGGAGTGGGTGTTGATGGTATGTGGGTGTTGTTGTCGAACTAGGAGATACCGAAAAGATGTTATAGATGTGGATTGTTGTTGTGACCTTTTCCTTGCTGAAACTTAGTTAAAACTGAGGAAAAAAATTGTGGGGTGTGGGGTGTTGTGGGGTTGTGGGTGCTGTGGGTTGTGGGTGATGTGGGTTGTGGGATGTTGTGGTGTTGTGGGTGATGTGGGTTGTGGGTGTTGCGGATGTGGGTGTTGTGGGTTGGTAGGAGTTGTTGTCGAAAACAGAGATACGAAAAGATGTTTTTAGTGGGTTGTTGCTGATGACTTTTTTTGTTGAAATTAGTTTAAAACGAAAAAAAATTGTGGGTGTTGGTGTTGTGGGTTGGATTGGGTTTGATGTGGGTTCTGGGATGTTGTGGATGTGGGTGTTGTTGTCGAACTCAAGATACTGAGGGAAGATGTTATATGTGGGTTGTTGTTGTGGGTTGTTGTGACTTTTTCTGATGAATTTAGTTAAAACGAGAAAAAATTGTGGGTTGGGGTGTTGGGGGGTTGTGGGGTTTGGTTGTGGGTGTTGTGGGTGTTGGGGGTGTTGTGGTGTTGTGGGGTTGTGGGTTTTGTGGGTGTTGTGGGTGTTGTGGGTTGTGGGTGTTGTCGAACTAGAGATACCGAAAAAGATGTTTTTAGTGGGTTGTTGCTGTGACTTTTTTTGTTGAAATTATTTTAAAACGAAAAAAAATTGTGGGTTTGGGTGTTGTGGGTTGTGGGTGATGTGGTTCGGGGTGTTGTGGATGTGGGTTTTGTTGTCGAACTAAGATACCGAAAATTTATAAGGGGGTTGTTGTTGTGGGTGTTGTGACTTTTTTGATGAAATTAGTTAAAACGAGAAAAAATTGGGGGTTGTGGTGTTGGGGGTTGTGGGTGTTGGGGTTTGGGTGTTAGGGGTTTGTTGTGGGTGTTGTGGGTGTTGTGGGTTGTGGGTGTTGGGGGTGTTGTGGGTGTTGTGGGTTGTGGGTGTTTTTGGGACAACTAGAGTTGCTGAAAGTGATTATATGTTGTGGGTTGTTGTTGTGACTTTTTCCGATGAAATTATTAAAACGAGAAAAACGTGTTTAGTAGTATTCAGTTGTTGTGTTTGGAGTACTCAAAGGGTGTTTGAGACTTTCAAAGGTGTCTTTAAAGGGTGTTCAATGATGTGCAAGAGTATATTTTGAAGGTGTTCTGGAGTATTCAGTGGTGATTTGGGGTATTCGAACGATGTTTTTGGAGTATTCAAAGGGAAAAGATGGGTTTTTGGTGTTGTTCAAAGTAAGGTGTCAGAGTTAGGTTTCGTGATGCTGTTGTAAAAATCTGAAGAATGAGGAGGAGTTTTGGGGGATGAGTTGTAAATTTTAAAGAAATATGAAAGTGTAGTAAATTAGAGATGATAAATCTTATTTGGGAGTATTCAAAAAGGGTTTTCTTGGAAATGTTTTAGTGTTGTTTGGAAATGTTCAAAGGTGTTAGTGAGTATACAAATGATTTATGAGAGTGTTCGAAGTAATCTTGGGGTTGTTCTGTAGTGAGATGATAAAGGTTTTCGATGAGAGAATATTTCTTAAGAGATATTGAGAAAAGTGTGTGTGTGTGTGTGTGTGTGTGTGTGTGTGTGTGTGTGTGTTGTGTGTGTGTGTGTGTGTGTGTGTGTGTGTGTGTGTGTGTGTGTGTGTGTGTGTGTGTGCGTGTGTGTGTGTGTGTGTGTGTGTTGTGTGTGTGTGTGTGTGTGTGTGTGCGTGTGTGTGTGTGTGTGTGTGTGTGTGTGGTGTGTTGGCTAGGTGGTCATAGAATTTTGTGAATATCTTGGTTACAGTGATTTTAGTGGATTTGAGATGGGTGTTAGTCTATTATGTTGATCTTAGTTTAGGTGATTTTGTTGTGTTTTGACTGTATTCAGTGGTGTTTTAGTAGTATTCAGTGGTGTATTTGGGAGTACTCAAAATGATATTTTGGAAGTGTTTCAGTGTTGTTTGGAAATGTTCAAAGGTATTTTTGTGAGTATTCAAATGATTTATGAGAGTGTTTTGAAGGTGTTCAAAGTAAAGTGAGGTGTGTGTGCGTATTAACTTCGTTATATGTAAAATTGTGACTAGTGAATTAATCGAAAAGTGGTTATAAGTTGTAAGTGTTGTGGTGACTTTTTCTGATGAAATAGTTAAAACGAGAAAAATGTCTAGACTTGTGTTGTATTTTGTAAAGAAATTGTGGATTTTTGTGGATATTAACGAAAAAAATGTGAAATTATCTGGGTTATCCTGGGTTAAGAGTGAAAATGTTTTCCCTATGTTGTATATGAAATGCATTGGTTGTATAATAAAGTGTTATCCTGCATTTTAAGTTAATGTCTGCTCGACAAGATTCAGCCTGTGTGTGCGGTCATCACGTGACGTCACTGACATAGGGGGAAGTCGACAAGATTCAGCCTGAATGTGTGAGGTCATCACGTGACGTCACTGACCGCCGAGTAAACACAGGTGGGGTGACGTCACACTTGTTTAGACCTGTAGTAAGAGAAAGTACCATGCCTCATAGGAGTTCATTTGAAATGCTTACCCTGAGAGGGGGGAATCCAAACCTTGATCCAAGGAGATGGAGTCTTTGATTTCGAGAAAAACTTGATCCAAGGAGATGGAGTCTTTGATTTCGAGAAAATTTGATCCGAAGAATTGGAGTCTTTGTATTATCGAGAAAACCTTGATCCAAGGAAGTAGAGCAGGAATATTTTGGGGTGGAAGTGAGAGTCCATTTTGAATGCTTATACCCAGAGGGGAAATCCAAAAAACTTGATCCGAGGAGATGGAGAAGAAATACTTGGACATAGAGGGTAGAAGTGGATGGTGGGGGAAATCTTTGTATTATTGATATCGAGAAAAACTTGATCCGAGGAGATGGAGCAGGAATATTTGGGGGTGGAAGGAGGGGTACCCAAAAATTTGATCCGAGGAATTGGAGTCTTTGTATTATCGAGAAAAAAAATCGAAAAAATTTGGGGTGGGGGTGAAAGTGGGAGGGGCAATCCAAAAACTTGATTCGAGGAAGTGGAGAGCACAATAAAATGAAATTCAAATAAAATTCGAGAAAAATCGGAAAAAAATTCGGGGTGCGGGGGCGATCCGGACGACTCTGCAGAAGGCAAAGCAGAAGGCACGGTCGGGCGCGACGGCCGGGCGCGAGGGTAGCGGACAGGCGCGAGGGGCGGGCTTGGGGGCTTGGGGGCGCGGGTGGGGGGTCGTGGGGGGCGCGGCCGTTGGGGCGCGGCCGTTGGGGCGCGGGGGCGCGGGTGAGGGGGGTCGTGGGTGGGGGGCGTGGGTGGGGGTCGTGGGTGGGGTCATGGGTGGGGGTCGTGGGTTGGGTCGTGGGTGGGGGTCGTGGGCGGTGTTAAGGTCATTAGCATATAGGTGTGAAAAAGGTCATTAGCATGTAGGTGTGAAAAGGAGCCGCTCAGCCGCAGCCCTTTTCGGGATGAGCCACTTAGGAATGAGCCACTCTGCCCCATGAGCCACTGAGCTGCCTCCGGTACTACTTATATATATATATATATATATATATATATATATATATATATATATATATATATATATATATATATATATATATATATATATATATATGTCGTGCCGAATAGGCAGAACTTGCGATCTTGGCTTAAATAGCAACGCTCATCTTGCCATATAGGACAAGTGAAAATTTGTGTATGCAATAATTCCGCCAAAATCATTCTGAACCTAACGAAAAAAATATATTTGATTGTGTTTGTTTAGTACTAAATTACTGTAAACGTATTTAAAATATATTTAGTTGGGTTAGGCTAAAATAAATTACACTTGTTATAATAAGGTTAGGTAAGTTTTCTAAGATTCTTTTGGTGCAAAATTAAAATTTTTTACATTAACATTAATGAAAAAAATATATCTTTAAACGTATAAGAGAAAATTTCAGAAAGGACTTAATTTTAAATGAGTTCTTGCTAATTGACCAGTTTTACATATTCGGCACGACATATATATATATATTTATATATATATATATATATATATATATATATATATATATATATATATATATATATATATATATATATATATATATACATATATATATATATATATATATATATATATATATATATATATATATATATATATATATATATATATATATATATATATATAATATATATATATATATATATATATATATATCGTGCCGAATAGACAGAACTTGCGATCTTGGCTTAAATAGCAACACTCATCTTGCCATATAGGACAAACGAAAATTTGTGTATGGAATAATTTCGTTATCTGGTTGATGTGTGCCTCCGGAGATGTGCTCCGTGTTATGGTCACCCTAAGATCTTTCTCCCTGAGTGAGGTTTGCACCCCTTGTCCACCTAGCCTATACTCTGTCTGCGGTGTTCTTTGCCCTTCTCCAAGCTTCATGACTTTGCATTTGGCAGGGTTGAAATCGAGACGCCACATGCTGGACCAGGTGTCCAGCCTATCCAGGTCTCTTTGTAGCCCTGCCTGATCCTCATCCGTTTTAATCCTTCTCATTAGCTTCACATCATCTGCGAACAGGGACACTTCAGAATCTATCCCTCCTACCATGTCATTCATATATGACAAAAATAGCATTATTCCAAGGACTGACCACTGTGGTACCCTGCTCGTCACAGGAGCCCACTCTGATACCTCATCACATCACGTTGTTGCCTCCCTGTCAGGTATTCTCTGATCCTTTGCAGTGCCATTCCTGTTATACGTGCCTGATCCTCCAGCTTCTGCACTAATCTCCTGTGAGGAACTGTGTCGAAGACCTTCCTGCAGTCCAGGAAAATGCAATCAACCCACCCCTCTCTCTCGTTTCTTACTTCTATTACCTTGTCATAAAACTCCAGAAGGTTTGTGACACAGGATTTGCCTTCCATGAATCCGTGCTGGTTGTTGTTTATAATTGTGTTACGTTCCAGGTGCTTCACCACTCTCCTGATAATGTTCTCCATGACTTTGCATACTATACAGGTCAGAGACACTGGTCTGTAGTTTAGTGCCTCGTTTCTGTCTCCTTTCTTAAATATGGGGGCTACATTTGCCGTCTTTCATACCTCAGGTAGTTGCCCAGTTTCAAGGGATGTATTGAAGATTGTGGTTAGTGGCACGCACAGCGTCTTTGCTCCTTCTCTAAGGACCCACGGGCAGATGTTGTTGTCCGGGCCCCTTGCCTTTGAGGTATTAAAGTCACTTAGCAGCTTCTGCACCTCCTCCTCCGTTGTTTGAATGTCATCCAGCACCTGTTGGTATGTTCCCTGTTGGTGTTCCCCTCTGTGCTGTCTTCTCGGACACCTTTCTGTCTTCTGTAAATACTTCCTTAAATCTCATGTTGAGCCCCTCACATACCTCGTGATCGTTACTTGTGAGTTCCCCACCATCTTTCCTCAGCCTGATCACCTGTTGTCTTTCTCCTGATGTGGCTGTACAGCAGTTTCGGGTCAGACTTGACTTTCGATGCTATGTTATTTTCATACTGTCGCTGGGCCTCCCTCCTTACCTGTCCATACTCGTTCCTGGCTCTTCGACTAATCTCCTTATTTTCCTGTGTTCTTCGCCTTCTGTACTTTTTCAATGGTCTATTGCATTTGTTTTTTTGCCTCCTTACACCGTCGGATGAAGCAGGGGGTTTGTTCTGGTCTTCCCATTATTTCTGTTGCCCTTGGGAGCAAACCTTTCCTCTGCCTCCTTGAATTTTGTGGTCATGTATTCCACCATTTCAATTACTGTTTTTCACACCAGATCTCCTTCCCACTGCACCTCATGCAGAAAATTCCTCATGCCTACGTAGTCCCCTCTTTTGAAGTTTGGCTTCTCCTGCCCTACTCGTGGTGCTTCCCTCTCCAATTTAACCACTGTACTCACCTAATTGTGGTTGCGTGTGGGTGTGTGTATGTGTGTATGTATGTGTGTGTGTGTGTGTGTGTGTGTGTGTGTGTGTGTGTGTGTGTGTGTGTGTGTGTGTGTGTGTGTGTGTGTGTGTGTGTGTGTGTGTGTGTTTGTGTGTACTCACCTAATTGTACTAACCTAATTGCGGTTCCATGGGTCGAGTCGTAGCTTGTGGCCCCATATCTTCACTGGTCGCTACTAGGCCCACTATCTCCCTACTCAATGAGTTTTATCACACCTCTTCTTCAAGCTACGTATAGATCCTGCATCCACTACATTTTCCAGACTGTTCTACTTCTTGACAATTCTGTGATTGAAGAAGTACTTCCTAACTAATTGTTGTTAGTGGCACACACAGTGCATCTCTTCCCTCTTTCAGTACCCAAGGAGAAATATTATCTAGGCCATCCGCCTTCGAGGCATCTAGTTGCCCTAGCAATTACTTCACCTCATCCTCGGTTGTGTGTAGTGTGTACAGCACTTGCTGGCCCACACTGCTACCTTTAGTTTGCTGGAAGCCTCTCTGTCTCCACTGTGAATACCTCCTTGAATTGCAAGGTGAGCTCTTTACATACTCGTTTCCTGTTGTGTTCCTCCTAATGTGACTGTATAACAACTTTGGGTAGAATTTTGCTTTTGATGCTATATCCTTCTCGTGTTGACGCGGGGCTTCTCTCGTTATCCATGCTCTCCGGATCAGCTCCCTGTTTTCCTTGGTCCTTTGGCTTTCATACATTTTTCATACTCCAGCACATCTGGCTTCGGCCTCTCCATACTTGGTAAACCATGGGATCACTCTGGTTTTCCCGTTGTTTTTGTTGTCCTTTGGTACTAACATCTCCACTGCCTCCCTGCTCTCTGTGTTCACATTTTCTATCATTTCCTTTACTCTCTTCTCCTCTAGCTCACTTACCCACTGCACCTCATGTAGGAGTTACCTCATACTTGTGTAGTCCCATCTTTGGGAGTTTGGATTCTCCAGTCCTTATCATACTGCTTAACTCTCCATTGTTAACTTTACTATATATTCGAAACTCAAGAACACGTGATCGCTAGCACCTAGGGGTCTCTCGTGCGGGATATCCTCTGTGTCTGAACTATTCAAGGTGAATACGAGGTCCGACCTTGCTGGTTCGTCTCCTATCTCTCTGGTTGTGTCCCTAACATGTTGGTAAATAAAGTTATCTAGTATTGCCTTCAGCATCTTGACTTTCCATGTCTCTGGTTCCCATGTGCCTCCATATTCTCCCAGCCAGTCTCCTTAAAGCTGAAATCCCCCATGATGAGTAACTTTACCTCGCCTATGCGTCTTCCGTCACTCTGTTGGTCTCGTCCTATTCCTGTCTTGGCTTCCAGCTGTTTGGTGACTGGATGTACATCACTTCTATCATCATTTTTCGGTCCCCTGTTATGATGTGTTCCTACTATGTAGTCATCCACTACTCTTCTAACTAGTCCTCCAATCTCAAAATTCCTTTGATTTTTGATGAGCAGTGCAGCCCCATCTCCTCCGCTTCCCACGTCTTTCCTCAGGATCAGATAACCAGACGGGAAGATCGCGTCTGTTATCACTACCGTGAGCTTTGTCTCTGTGATTGATATGTCCGGGGATTCCTCAGTGTGTGTGAATCTGAGTACACACGGAGTTGCACTCACCTACATGTTTTTGCATGGGTCGAGTACTATGTGCTGGCTATGTGTCTCTCATTATATGTGGAAAAGCCTTGACTTTAGCAATGTTTTTATATAATTTATAATGAATTTAATTTTATCTAGTCACTCGTTTTCCTTTTTCTTTGTAACTTCCAACGATTTTCTCCTCTTGACAAAACTTTTCATTTTATTTCACCTGCTGGTTTAAGAAATAATTTATCTCCTTCTTTTAATATATTATTTCTCTTTATTTATCTGTCTTCCTCCTTTTCTTTCTTTTTTCTGTCTGTTTATCCATCTATCTGTCTGTAGTCTAAGTTGTCATGTCTAGATAATAGTTGCTTAAATTACATAATGGAACTGTGGCGCTATGATGGGCTCATCAGGGTGCCACTTATTGATGTTTGGGTCATGTTCGGTACTTGTACTGCCGATGTTGAGAAATTTTCTCCAAAGAAGGGAGTATCGGCCCCCCTTCAGCCCTTCAGCCCTGAGGGCCCCAGCCCTCTCAGAAGGGGCAAGCATTACAGTTCACTTATTATATGACTTGCTTGTTTGTATGCAAATCCCCACAGCCTAGAGTCATGTTTGTGTGGGCTGTGTAACTGTGCTCCTCCCTGAGTTGGACTCAAAACCTGGTGACCAATTATTATTGTTATTATTATTATTATTATTGTTGTTGTAGTTATTGTTGTTGTTGCTATTATTATTATTATTATTATTATTATTATTATTATTATTATTATTATTATTATTATTATTATTATTATTATTATGTTACGACTAACCAAGGCTCTACTGGCAAGGCTGCATTTGCTCTTGTTGTCACCTATCTAGATAAGAACAATTAAAACTATGTTGATTTGGTATTAGAATTAGCAACTGGGCGTCTACACTGGAGACTGAATTGCATGTCATCCTAATGGCGCTCTAATTAACTTATAACACTTAGCCTGACTCTTTGATAATTACTGATTTTATGTCATCAATAAAGGCTCTTGTCTCACATAATTACTCTCACAACATGGTCATTGAAAAAGCTAGATATACATAAAAAAAATTCGGGAAAAAGAAATAAGTGAATATATTCTTTGGATTCTGTCACACATTGAATTACTCCTTCATGATCAAATTGATAAGACAGCCAAATAAAGTACCCTGCTGGAAAATGTAAATATAATTTTGGTGGATCCGTGTCTAGCATTAGGAATAAAATTAGGTGAGAATCACATAGTGAAACTGAATATTATGTAAATGTAGTTAGAGGCGTGAATAGAGGCAACTTCACTCTGGCTGTACCCTTCTCCAGAACATCACTCCATTTGAGATCATATATACCCAGGATGACTCCAGTATGGAACACGTTCGTACAGCATAATGACGTCATCGAGATAACGTCAGTTGATCAAATGAAAATGCTGGCCCACAGATGGCTCCAGCTTCGTCCTGTTCCCTACTTGTATGTCTCTTAACAATAAAAATGCTTTCAAATGATCTGATGTAGGCAACAGCTCTTAGCTTGTCAATAAAGTTAGGAATCCGTAACCTGTAAATAGCTGGTCAATAAAACTAGGGATCCTTAACCTTGTCAAACCCTCTGTAAAAAAAGAGAGAGAGAGAGAGAGAGAGAGAGAGAGAGAGAGAGAGAGAGAGAGAGAGAGAGAGAGAGAGAGAGAGAGAGAGAGAGAGAGAGAGAGAGAGAGAGAGAGCGGTAACATTTGCACCTGAGAAAACACAAATGATGATCTCTAGGTACCAAGATGGTAATGCCGGAGCAGTACTAAGTATGAATGGGAGAGTGTTGGTACCTGGGAAAGCAGTTGATATCCTTGGGGCGAAATTTGACTCCAAACTGAACATGAAGAACCACATTGTAAATCTTGCAACCAAGGCAGCCAGGAAGCTTACCGCACTTCGTCGTATCATACATCTGCTTGACAGTAGGGGATGCAAGATTCTGTATGAGGCACAAGTACGCTCACACCTTGAGTATGCTCCATTTTCTTGATTTGCCTGGCTCCCTCTCATCTGTGACTGCTTGACAGAGTATAGAACAGAGCAAGACGTCTCGTCTCTCGCCTGTACCCATCCTGGATAGATCTGTCATTTCAGCAGAACCTTCAACAAAGGAGGGATGTGGGTCTCCTTGCTGTTATATAGAAGTCCAACATTGTCAAAAGTACCATACTTGGTTCCGCTTCCAGGACAGCGAGAAGCAAGCTTCTATACCACAAGACTGGCAGAAAGCAGCAACTTCACTCTGGTTGTACCCTTCTCCAGAACATCACTTCATCTGAGATCATTTATCCCCAAGATGACTAGAGTCTGGAACACATTCGTACAGCATTATGATGTTAACGAGATGATGCCAGTTGGTCAAATGAAAATGCTGGCCCACAGATGGCTCCAACTTTATCTTGTTCTCTACTTGTATGTTTCATAATAATAAAAATGCTTTCAAATTAGCTGATAAAGGTAACAGCTCTTAGCTTGTCAATAAAGTTAGGAATCCTTTTAACTTGTGAATAGCTTGTCAATAAAGCTAGGGATCCTTAACCTAACCTTGTCAACCCTGTGTAAAAAAACAAAAGAGTGAGATATAAATATAGAGAGAAAGGGAAATGGGAAGGAGGGTAGATATGAGGAATGCTTCTTATGTTGTGAGTGCAAGAAGCTATTTAATTCTGTATCTCAAAAGAGAGTGGGGAACACACTTGCGTGGCAGGCTCGAATAATAGGGAATGAACTGTAGTGGATCAAATAATACCTTAGGGAAAGGAGGCTAAGAAGAGCTGTCAAAAAAGGGATATTTAACAAGTAGGCTCTCACAATAATTAAATTGCTACCAATACTCTTTCTGGATTATGTGAATAACACATCAGATGTATTCCTGAATGCTGATGATGTGAAACTATTGAGAGGAATATAAGTCACTGAGCACAAAGTAAACCTGAAGCTGATATGGGTAAGCTGCAAAGTTCGTCATATAAGAGATAACATGAATTCAAACTCAGACAGGACTACATGGGAACGAGACAGACCGCAAGCCTAGTCCACCAGTTGGCTCTTGCTGTTTAACCTCTTCATTTGCAAATTCATGAAGATTTGAGAAGATCAAAGAATACCGCAGAGTAGATTTGGGAAGATCAAAGACTACCGCAAATAACGTACAGGCTAGCGGGCCAAAGGCTGCAAATCTCACTAAAGGAAAAGGAACTTGTGGTGAGTATCATATCTAGCACATCTCCTGAGGCCCCGTTGCCTGGTGGATAGAGCTCTCGCTTCACATGGCGAGGGTCTGGGTTCGATTCCCAGCCAGGGTGCAAACATTGGGAGTTTTTCTTTACACCAGTTGTCTATGCTCACCAATCAGTAAAATACGTACCTGAGAGTTAGTCGACTAGTGTGGGTCGCATCTCGGGATAAAACTGACCTAATTTCCCGAAATGCTCTGCATAACAAGCGGCTTTCTATAAAGTAGTATGTCATTAATATCAGCTAGGCACGTATACCTTGTACATGTACTTGTAGTAAATAAAGATTTGATTATTATTATTATTATTATTATTATTATTATTATTATTATTATTATTATTGTTATTGTTATTGTTATTATTATTATTATTATTATTATTATTATTATTATTATTATTATTATTATTATTATTATTATAGATAACTTCTGCAGCATATGGGCGATTTACGACACCTGAGTAAGGAATCTTTCATAATACTGTGTATGTCAGAAAGTATGGAGACTTCACCTGGTCAAGGACGTTAAGAAATTAGAGAAAGTGCAATGGTTTGCAACAAGACTAGTCCCGGAGGTTAAGGGAAATCAACCTGACGACACTGGAGGACAGGAGGGATTGGCGGGACTTGATAACAGTATATAAAATACTGAAAGGAACTGACAAGCTACATAGTGACAGAATGTATCAGAGACGGGACAAACCAACGAAGGGTTACAATACACAAATAACCCGCACATAGGAGAGAGGAGCTTACGACGACGTTTCGGTCCGACTCGGACCATTTACAAAGTCACACTAACAGATAGGAGAGAAGGAGGGAGTATATATACACCAGCAGACAGGGACTGGATAAGAGAGGTAGTAGAGAAGTAGTGGTAGAGGTAGTAGTAGTTGAGTCAGTCAAATACAAAGAGAGATGAGCACTGCAAGGGAGCTAGGGGCCTACAAAGGGTGGGAAGAAGGACCAAATCCCATTACATTGTAAAATGCTCTAAACTTCAGAACACCAGTGACTTAACCTGATTCTTGTTTCCTCCCTTCTCCCTCTCCCTCTGTCTTCTTTCTCCTCTGGGTTTTCTTTCTTCTGCCTTGTATACTTGGTCCATTGTTATCATTTTTCACCCTCTGTGTTCTTGTTCCTATCCTTTGTGGGCCCCTAGTTAAACTTCAGTGCTCCTAACTTTTACTATTTGACTGACTCCACTATTACTACTAATTCTACCTCTACCACTACTTCTCATCTTCCTCTACTATCTTTCTCGTCCCGTCCTTATCTGCTGGCCTATATACACTCCCTCCTTCTCTCATATCTGTTAGTGTGACTTTGTAAACGGAACTAGTCGGACCGAAACGCCGTCGTAAGCTCTTCTCTCATATGTGCGGGTTATTTGTGTATTATTCCAGTAACGGAATTGTGCCCTTATGTTATTTAAGGGGTTACAGCAGGATGTTGAAAATTCAGATGAGTCACAAGGATGTTAGATAGTATTTTCTGAGTCAAAGAGCTGTCAGAAAGTGGAGCAATCTGGAGAGAGATGTAGTGGGGGCATGATCAATACATAGCTTTAAGAAGAGGTACGATAAAACTCTTGGAGCAAGGGAAGAGAGTGGACTAAGTAACGACCAGAGAAGAGGTGGGGCCATAAGCTACGATTCGATCCCTGCAATCTCAGATAGATGAATATACACATAAACACACAGACACACACAGACAGACACGTCACAGAGTTGTCAGAAAGTGGAATAGTCTGGGAAGTGATGTAGTGGAGGCAGGATCCATACATAACATTAAGAAGAGGTATGATAAAGCTGATGGAGCAGGAAGAGTGACCTATTAGCGACCAGTGAAAAGGTGGGGCCAGGAGCTGTGAATCGACCCCTGTAACAACAACTAGGTGATTTCTTCTAGGTGAGTACACAGACACACGGAAACACACACTCACTCACAATCACACACACAGTTCCAGAGATGGGACACAGCAACAAGGGGACACAGTTGGAAGTTGAAGACACCGATGAGTCACAAGGATGTTGGGAAGTATTTCTTCAGTCACAGAGTAGTCAGGAAGTGGAATAGTTTGGGAAGCGATGTAGTGGAGGCAGGATCCATTCATAGCTTTAAGCAGAGGTATGATAAAGCTCATGGTTCAGGGAGAGTGACCCAGTAGCGACCTGTGAAGAGGCGGGGCCAGAAGCTATCTATGACTTAACCCCTGCAACCACAACTAGGTGAGTACAACTAGGTGAGTACACACACAGCTCCTGGTAGGGCCAGGAGCTGTGAATCCACTCCAGCATCCACAACTAGGTGAGTACACACACACCAATATTGAACGAGGGGTCCAAAGGAAAGAAGGGTGCCACAACTTACATTGAGGCCTTATCAGGTCACCAGGACAGTGATTGTAAACAGCTGACAAGAACTCTACTAGGATACCAGCACGGTATGACAACAACAGGAGAAGGGAGCTAGTTGGCCACACTCCGCTGCCAAATGTGTTGTAATCACCTTGTTGTGGTAGTAGTAAAGTATTATTAGTATTAGACTTCTGCATCACTGGTAGCTAGAGATGCAACTAATCCTACCTCTGGAGACCTGATCATCATGTATAGTTAATAGCATTTAATAAGGAAAAGGAGCCGGATAATGAAGTGTGAAGTACCGCATGTTATCCTAGTGAGCGCACATGCACTAAGATCAGACAAAGCTGCCAGTAAGAAAACGTACACACAAATATAAGACCATGCAGTTAAATAAATGTTATCAGGCCTTGTTGGAGCTAGAATTAAACTACTATAACGTAGGACAAACAAACAGCATGATAAAGAGTTTTCTTGAACTGACATGGTAATTTACCACAAACAAAGACAGTGTATGAAGTGTCTCGCACACACCCACACACACATACACTTACAGGTACTTGTAAAAGCAGAAAGATAACTTTAGTATTACTGTTAGGCCGAAGGATTGACTGATGTACTCAAGGAAGTGAGGAAGATCAGTTCTGAGTACACATGCACATAAATGCACACAGGCACATGCACTCAAGTAAACAAGCACACACACACGCAAGAAGACGTCCCCAGATATTATAGGACTCACAGAAACGAAACTCACCAGGATAACAGGCACAATCTTCCCACTCGGATATCAGTCCCTGAGGAAAGATAGGAGTAGAGGAGGAAGAGCAGTTGCACTGCTTATTAAAAATGGATGGGGATTAAAGGAAATGGAAGGAATGGGCGAAATTGGCGAAAGGGACTACATAGAAGGTACGATTCATTCCGGGGGGCATAAGGTAGTGGTGTACAACCCACCACAGAACTGCAGGAAGCCAAGAGAAGATTATGAAGAGAGCAACACTACCTGAGGTGGCCAGAAGAGCTCAAATGGGTAGAGCGAAGCCACTTGTTATGGGTGATTTCAATCAGAAGGAGATTTATTGGGAAAACCTGGAACCATATGGGGGCCCAGAAACATGGAAAGCAAAGACGATGAATGTGGTACTGCAAAACCTCATGTATCTTCATGTTAGGGACACTACCAGAGAGAGACGTGAGGATGAGCCAGCAAGACTGGGCCTCATATTCACCTTGAGTAGCTCGAACATCGAGGATATCACATATGAAAGGCCCGGTGGAGCTAGTGATCACGTGGTTCTCAGGTTCTCAGATCTGAAAACATAGTAGAGTTTCAAGTGGAGAGGGTAACAGAAGTAGGATAGGAAAAGCCAAACTACAAAGAGGAGACAACACAGGCATGAGAAACTTCCTGCAGGAGGTTCAGTGGGAAAGAGAAGTCGTTGGAGAATCAGTAAACGAAATGATGGAATACATGACAACAAAATGCATGAAAGCAGAGGAAAGGTTTGTTCCCAAGGGCAACAGAAATAATGGGAAGACCAGAACAAACCCTTAGTTTACCCAAAAGTGTAGAAAGGCAAAAAACTAAGTGCATTTAGAGAAAGGAAAAAGCGCAGATGACAAAGGACCCAGGAAAATAAAGAGATTTGTCAAAGAGCCAGAAACGAGTATGCACAGATAAGGAGGGAGGTGCAGCAACAGTACAAAAACGACATAGCATCGAAAGTCAAGTCTGACTCGAAGCTGTTGTATAGCCACATCAGAAGTTAGACAACAGTTAAGGACCAGGTAATCAGGCTGAGGAAAGAAGGTGGAGAGCTCACAAGAAACGAGATTTAAGGAAGTATTTACAGTGGACACAGAAAGGACTCCAGGAAGTCAGAATAGGGGCATACCCACAAACGAAAAAGAAGTGGAACTGGACAATATCTCTCTGTGGGTCCTTAGAGAGGGAGCAGGGATGCTGTATGTGCCACTAACAACAATTTTCAACACATCAGTTGAAACTGGGAAACTACCTGAGTTATGGAAGACGGCAAATGTAGTTCCCATTTTTAAGAAAGGACACAAGCACAAGGCAATAAACTACAGACCAGTTTCACTCACGTGTAATATGCAAGGTCACTGAGAAAATTGTCAGGAAGAGAATGGTGGAGCACCTAGAATGGAACCAGCTTATAAGCGGCAACCAGCATGGATTCAGGTAAGGAAAATTCTGGGTCACAAACCTAATGGAGCCTTATGACAAGGTAACGGAAGTGAGACGCAAGAGGGAGGGGTGGGTAGACTGCATTTTCTTGAACTGCAAGAAGGCTTTCAACACAGTTCCTCACAAGATTAGTACAAAGGCTAGAGGATCAGGCACACATAACAGGAAGAGCATTGCAATGGATCAGAGAATACCTGACAGGAAGGCAACAACGCGTCATGGAACACATCAGAGGTTTATGAGGTGTCAGAGTGGGCGACTGCGACTAGCAGGGTTCCAAAGGAATCGTTCCTAGGACTAGTGTTATATTTGGTATATGTGAATGAGATGATAGAAGGGATAAATTCCCTGTTTGCAGATGATGTGAAGTTAATGATGAGAATTAAATCGGATGAGGATCAAGGAGGACTACAAGGAGATTTGGACTGGTCCTGCAACTGGCTCCTCGAATTTAACCCTGCTAAACTCAAAGTAATGAAGATCGGGGAAGGGCAAAGAAGACGGCAGACAGAGTATAGGCTAGGTGGCCAGAAACTGCAAACCTCACTCAAGAAAAAGGATCTTGGGGTAAGTATAATACCGAGCATATCTCCTGAGGCGTGCATAAACCAGATAACTGCTGCAGCATTTGGGCGCCTGGCAACCTGAGAGCAGCATTCAGATACCTCAGTAAGGAATCGTTCAAGACTCTGTACACCATGTATGCCAGACCCATACTGGAGTATGCAGCACCAGTTTGGAACTCACAACTGGTCAAGCACGTCAAGAAATTAGAGAAAGTAGAAATGTTTGCAACAAGACTAGTTCAAGAGGTAAGGGGAATATCCTATGAAGAAAGGTTAAGGGAAATCTGCCTGACGACACTAGAGGACAGGAGGGTTAGGGAAGACGTGATAACGACATACAAATTACTGTAAGGAAATGACAAGGTGGACCGAGAGAGGATGTTCCAGAGATGGTACACAGAAACAAGGGGTCACAATTGGAAATTGAAGACTCGGATGAGTCAAAGGGATGTCAGGAAGTATTTTTTTTTTTGTAATAGAGTTGTCAGGAAGTGGAATAGTCTGGCAAGTGATGTATTGGAGGCAGGAACCATGCATAGTTTTAAGACGAGGTTTGATAAAGCTAATTGAGCAGGGAGAGATAGGACCTAGTAGTGATCAATGAAGAGGCGGGGCCAGGCTCTATGATCCGACCCCTGCAACTACAAGAGATGAGTACAAATAGGTGAGTACACATAAACATACAGACTTACAAATACAAACACACATGCGCACACGCATTTACATTCACATATATAAATAGAAAATTAGGCCTCAGAGTGTTAATCAGAGACTAAGGAAACAAGAGGAAAATGGGCCTGGAAAGGATCAATGGATGGAAGAACTATGGAAAAAAGAAGGATCAAGCGTGGGAAAGAAAATTAGACTAGCTTACTGCGAGAATGGAGAAGAAAAAGGAGGCAGAGAAGAAAAAGTGGGAGTCACAAGCTGAAGGAGCAGTAGTCAAGTTACGGGCCCAGAAGACAAAGTATATATGCTGAAGCGAGATGTAGGGCCAACACCCAAAGAGGTGATGGCATTTGGAGCAGGTACCCCAATATAAAACGAGGGTCCAATGGAAAGAAAGAAGAAAAATTTACATATAGGCCCTGACAGGCCACCAGGAAAGGTCGAGGATTGAAGTGGGCATGCTGTTGGGCATGTGAGGGGGGAGCAGGTGTGCGTGAGGAGGCACAGGCGGAGGAGATAGGCCACAGGCAGAAGCATGACCAAGTCACCCAGAGGTACTGGAACTCGTCAACGAAGTGATGGTTATGCATAAACGGGACCCAGAGATGTGGAGGGAAAAGCAATAGGAGGAGGAGAGGGAGAGGTCAACCTTCATCCATGGGCGTCAGGAGACCGAAAGGATGACATATGATGAAAGATGGCAGAAAGAAAGACGAAATTGAAAATATCATCAAACAAACAGGAGAGGAGGACATGTCTTAGCTAATAAATTATCAGAGAATATGGACGTATTCGAAGGAGAGAAATTGGCCAGTCAAACTTTTTTTCAGGACAGTAACTGTGTGGGAAAGGATCCTGCAGGAGAAACCACAGGTAAAGGAATCAACAGCATACCAGAGGGTGTTCCTAGACCGAGACAGGACGAAGAAAGAATTGCAACAGCTTAGAGAGAGAACACAGAGATGAAAGAGGCTAGAAAGAGAGACAAGATTCGAGTCAATAGAGAACAACCAGAGTCGAGTGGAGCAGAGTGTGCATATACCCACAGAACCACCCTCAAAACCCCACATCCAAACATTGCACCCTGCCAGAACCAACCCACAAACCTACCAGAGTACAGAGAACAAACTAGAATTAAGGTACACCAATGCTGATGGCATAAAGAATATGTGAGAAGAGTAGCATGGAAGAATCACAGAGGCATCACGAGACATCATAGCCCTCACAGAAACCATGCTCTCAGGAATCGTAACAAATGCCATCTTTCCAACTGGATATCAGATTCTGAGGAAAAACAGAGGGAGCAGGAGGGTATGGAGGAGTGGCACTGCTCATCAGAAACCAATGGGGTTCTGAGGAGTTGGAGAGAGGAGACAGAGGAGAAGCAAGGGACTACATAATAGGAACACTTCAGACTGGAGGTCCCAAGGTGGTGATTGCAGTGATGTATAACCCACCACAGAACAGCAGGAGGCCAAGACAAGAATATGTTAAGAGTAACTGAGTGATAGTTGACATACCAGCTGAAGTAGCCATAAGGGTCCATGTGGACAGGGCAAGTTACTGGTTGTGGGTGACATCAATCAAAAAGAAATCGACTTGGAAGAACGGGAGCCATATGGGATCCCAGAGACGTGGAGGGATGTTGGAGGTGGCACTGTAAAACCTCATGAGCTTGGGGAAAGTGATCACAAATCACTCAGTATTAATAAATCATGGAATTCCCCTAATAATGGCAATCAAGTCTCTGTCTCTGACTTCTGCTTGGCTGATTTCATAGGACTGAAAAATTACTTGGGTGGGCTGAACTGGATTGACCTAACTATGGGTTAGGTAGGTAATGACGATTGCCGATATGACGTTTTCCAGGGCATAGTTCTAGCTGCTCAGACAATTTATGTTCCAAATAAGGAAATCAGATCAAACAAAAATGTTCCAAAATGGATGAACAATACCTTAAAACATCTAATCGGTCAAAAGAGAGGCATATATATACTATAGGCAAATCAAAAGAAGAGAGGGGCAATTAAGAAATCAATATATTAAGTTAAAGAGAGAAATAAAAAAGGGACTAAGATAAGCCAAAAAAGATTATGAGGTTAAAGTTGCAAGAGAATCGAAGACTAACCCAAAAGGATTCTTTCAGGTGTACAGAAGTAAAATCAGGGACAAGATAGGCTACTCAAAAGTTACTCGGGTCAGCTCATGGATAGTGATAAGGAAATGTGTAGAATTTTTAACACATAAGAACATAAGAACGAAGGAACACTGCAGCAGGCCTACTGGCCCATGCGAGGCAGGTCCAAGTCTCCTACCGGCTTAAGCCAATGCACCCAACCTAGTCAGGTCAGGTCACATTGACTTAAGAACACAGCAACCGACCTGGTAGCACAAGCTAGTCAGGTCCAACTCACACCCACCCACATCCACTCATGTATTTATCCAACCTATTTTTAAAGCTACACAACGTTCTGGCCTCTATAACTGTACTCGGGAGTTTGTTCCACTCATCCACAACTCTATTACCAAACCAGTACTTTCCTATATCCTTCCTGAATCTGAATTTTTCCAACTTAAAACCTGTCTTCCATTTATACACCTCAATCATATCCTCCCTAATTCTACGTCTTTCCAGAGAGTGCAGATTCAGGGCCCTTAGTCTATCCTCATAGGGAAGGTTTCTGATACATGGGATCAACTTTGTCATCCTCCTTTGTACATTTTCCAGAGAATTTATATCCATTCTGTAATACGGTGACCAAAACTGTGCAGCATAATCTAAATGAGGCCTAACCAAGGATGTATAGAGTTGAAGAACAACCTGAGGACTCCTATTATTTATGCTTCTTGATATGAAGCCAAGGATTCTATTAGCTTTATTGCGAACACTTATGCACTGTTGTCTTGGTTTCAGATTACTGCTAACCAGAACTCCTAAATCTTTTTCGCAATCCGTAATATTAAGATCTACATTATTTAGTTTATATGTGGCATGGTTATTGTCCTGTCCAACATTTAGAATTTTGCATTTGTCTATATTAAACTCCATCTGCCACTTCTCCGACCACTGCATCAGTCTATTCAAATCTTCCTGGAGTCCTCGAATGTCCTCGTCAGAATGAATTCGACGTCCTATTTTGGTGTCATCGACAAACTTGCCGATGTCGCTCTTTGTGCCCTCATCTATGTCGTTTATGTAGATTATGAACAGCAGGGGGCCCAACACTGACCCCTGTGGAACACCGCTCGTGACGCTTCCCCACTCTGATTTCTCCCCATTTATGCAAACTCTCTGCTGCCTATTTGTCAAGCATGCCTCTATCCAGGAAAAAATTTCTCCTCCTATTCCATGTGCTTTAATTTTCCTCAATAGTCTCTGATGTGGGACCCTGTCAAAAGCCTTACTGAAGTCCATATACACAATATCATATTCATTACCATGATCTACCTCCTCAAATACCTTAGTGAAAAAAGTTAATATATTCGTAAGGCAGGAACGCCCCTTTGTAAAACCATGCTGAGATTCGTTGATTAATTTATGCTTTTCAAGGTGGCCACGAACTGCCTCGGCAATTATTGAATCCATAAATTTTCCCACTATGGAGGTTAGGCTTATTGGTCTATAGTTCGAAGCTAAGGACCTGTCACCTGTTTTGAAAATAGGTATCACATTTGCCATTTTCCACTTATCTGGCACTATGCCAGTTTGTAGTGATATGTTGAAAAGATTAGCCAAAGGTGTGCTAAGCTCCTCTTTACATTCCTTTAGAACCCTTGCATACAGTTCATCAGGGCCTGGGAATTTGTTAGGTTTTAATTTATCTGTTTGCCTAGGGACCATGTCACTTGTGACCCTAATCGTGCACAGTTTATTATCGTCCTGTTCTACATAATTTATCATTACTGGAATATCGCTGGTATCCTCCTGTGTAAAAACTGAGAGGAAGTATGTGTTAAAAATTCTACACATTTCCTTATCACTGTCAGTAAGCTGACCCGAGGAACTTTTGATTGGGCCTATCTTGTCCCTGATCTTACTTCTGTATACCTGAAAGAATCCTTTTGGGTTAGTCTTCGATTCTCTTGCAACTTTAACCTCATAATCTCTTTTTGCTTTTCTAATTCCCTTTTTTATTTCTCTCTTTAACTGAATATATCGATTTCTTAATTGCCCCTCTCCTCTTTTGATTTGCCTATATATGCCTCGCTTTTGACCAATCAGATATTTTAATCTATTGTTCATCCATTTAGGATCATTTTTGTTTGATCTGATTTCCCTATTTGGAACATAATTTGACTGAGCAGCTAGAACTATGCCCTGGAAAGCATCATATCGGCAACCATCACCACCTACCTGACCCTTAGTCAGGTCATTCCAGTTCAACCCACCTAAGTAATTTT
The DNA here is from genome assembly GCF_026875155.1 of Cherax quadricarinatus. Classification (NCBI taxonomy): domain Eukaryota; kingdom Metazoa; phylum Arthropoda; class Malacostraca; order Decapoda; family Parastacidae; genus Cherax; species Cherax quadricarinatus. The sequence continues at coordinate 93,209,799 of NC_069401.1, read as the reverse complement.
TCAGTCCTATGAAATCAGCCAAGCGGAAGTCAGGGACAGAGACTTGGTTGCCTTTATTAGGGGAATTCCATGATATATTAAAACTGAGTGATTTGTGATCACTTTCCCCAAGCTCATCATTAACCTCAAGATTATTAATTAGTGTTTCCCTACTGGCAAGAACCAAGTCAAGGAGGTTGTTTCCCCTAGTTGGCTCTGTCACAAACTGTTTTAAAAAACAATCCTGGATCGTATCAAGAAAGTCACCTGACTCTAAATTTCCTGTCAAATTGCTCCAGTCAATCTGTCTATAGTTGAAATCTCCCATTAGCACAACATTTTCGTATGTAGATGCCTTACGAATTTCGTCCCATAGAAGTTTACTGCACTCCCTATCAAGATTTGGGGCCCTGTAAATCACACCCAAAATTAGTTTTTCTCGGCCCTCGAGAAGCTGTAACCAAACAGATTCAGTGGCTGACGCTTCTAATTTAATATTTTGTCTAACACAACAATTTAAATTGTCTCTGACATACATCGTTACTCCACCACCTTTCCTGTTGACCCTGTCAGTTTTTACACAAGAAGATACCAGCGATATTACAGAAATAATAAATTATGTAGAACAGAACGATAATAAACTATGCATGATTAGGGTCACAAGTGACATGGTCCTTAGGCAAATAGATAAATTAAAACCTAACAAATCCCAAGGCCCTGATGAACTGTATGCAAGGGCTCTAAAGGAATGTAAAGAGGAGCTTAGCAAACCTTTGGCTAATCTTTTCAACATATCACTACAAACTGGCATGGTGCCAGATAAGTGGAAAATGGCAAATGTGATACCTATTTTCAAAGCATTTAACAGGTCCTTAGCTTCGAACTATAGATCAATAAGCCTAACCTCCATAGTGGGAAAATTTATGGAATCAATAACTGCCGAGGCATTTCGTAGTCAACTTGAAAACCATAAATTAACAACGATTCTCCGCATGGTTTTATAAAGGGCCGTTCCTGCCTTACGAATTTATTAGCTTTTTTCGCTAAGGTATTTGAGGAGGTAGATCATGGTAATGAATATGATATTGTGTATATGGGCTTCAGTAATGCTTTTGACAGGGTCCCACATCAGATACTATTGAGGAAAATTAAGGCACATGGAATAGGAGGAGAATTTTTTCCTGGATAGAGGCATGGTTGACAAATAGGTAACAGAGAGTTTGCATAAATGGGGAGAAATCAGAGTGGGGAAGCGCCACGAGCGGTGTTCCACAGGGGTCAGTGTTGGGCCCCCTGTTGTTCACAATCTACATGAACGACATATATGAGGGCATAAAGAGCGACATAAGCAACTTTGCTGATGACACCAAAATAGGCCGTCGAATTCATTCTGACGAGGACATTAGAGCACTCCAGGAAGATATGAATAGACTGATGCAGTGGTTGGAGAAGTGGCAGATGCAGTTTAATATAGACAAATGCAAATTTCTAAATGTTGGACAGGACAATAACCATGCCACATATAAACTAAATAACGTAGATCTTAATATTACGGATTGCGAAACAGATTACGGAGTTCTGGTTAGCAGTAATCAGAAACCAAGACAACAGTGCATAAGTGTTCGCAATAAAGCTAATAGAATCCTTGGCTTCATATCAAGAAGCATAAATAATAGGAGTCCTCAGGTTGTTCTTCAACTCTATATATCCTTGGTTAGGCCTCATTTAGACTATGCTGCTCAGTTTTGGTCGCCGTATTACAGAATGGATATAAATGCTCTGGAAAACGTACACAGGAGGATGACAAAGTTGATCCCATGTATCAGAAACCTTCCCTATGAGGATAGACCGAGGGCCCTGAATCTGCACTCTCTAGTAAGGCGTAGAATTAGAGGGGATGTGATTGAGGTGTATAAATGGAAGACAGGAATAAATAAAGGGGATGTAAATAGTATGCTGAAAATATCTAGCCTAGACAGGACTCGCAGCAATGGTTTTAAGTTGGAAAAATTCAGATTCAAGAAGGATATAGGAAATCACTGGTTTGGTAATATAGTTGAGGATGAGTGGAACAAACTCCCAAGTACAGTTATAAAGGGTAAAACGTTGTGTAATTTTAAAAATAGGTTAGATAAGTACATGAGTGGGTGTAGGTGGGTGTGAGTTGGACCTGACTAGCTTGTTGTACTATGTCAATTGCCGTGACCCTTCCTTAAGTGGATGTGACCTGACCTGACTAGGTTGGGTGCATTGGCTTAAGGCGGTAGGAGACTTGGACCTGCCTGACATGGGCCAGTAGGCCTGCTGCAGTGTTCCTTCTTTCTTATGTTCTTATGTTCTTAACACGTTACGGGCACTGCCAGAGAGAGAGAGAGGAGAGGATGAACAAGCAAGATTGGACCTAGTATTCACCTTGAGCAGTTTAGATATTGAAGACATCACATATGAAAGGCCAATTCGGCGCTAGTGATCATGTGGTTCTAAGCTTCGAATACTTAGTAGAATAGAGAGGGAGAAAGGAAGGAAGGGAAGGAAGAATGAGGGCAAACTACAAGAGAGGGGACTACACAGGCATGAGGAATTTCCTGCCTGAGGTTCAGTGAACTGGCATGGAAAACAGTAAATGAGATGATGAAATATGTTACAACAATATGCATGTAAGTCGAGGAGAAGTTTGTATCCCACGGTAACAGACATAATGAGAAGACCACTACGAAGAACCCTTGGTTCACTCAAAGGTGTAGAGAGGCTAAAACCAAGTGTCATAGAGTTAGGAAGAAGGATAGAAGGCAAAGAAACCAGAAGAATAAAGAGAGTAGTGAAAGAGCAAGATATGAATATGCACAGGTGAGGACGGAGGCCCAATTTCAATACGAAAATGACAGCCGCGAAATCCAAGTCTTACCCGAAGCTGTTATACAGTCATATCATTAAGAAAACTACAGTCAAAAACCATGTAATTAGGCTGAGGAAGGAAGGAGTGGAGCATTTCAAGAAACGATTTTGAAGTATGTGAGGAGCTCAACATGATATTGAAACAAGTATTCACAGTGGAGACAGAAAAGACTCTGGAAAGAGGGAGAGGTGTGATACACCAACAAGTGCTGGACGCAATGCAAATAACAGAGGAGGAGGTGAAGAAGCTGCTAAGTGAAATACATATCTTAAAGGGGAAGGAGCCGGATAGCAACTCTCTGTGGGTCCTGAAAGAAGGAGCAGAGGAATTCTGTTTACCACTCACAACTATCTTGAACACATCTATCGAAGCAAGGCGACTACCTGAGGTATGGAAGACGGCAAATGTAGTCCCAGTTTTCAAAAATGGAGACAGACACGCAGCATTAAAGTACAAACAAGTGTCACTGACATGTACTGTATGCAAAGTTATGGAGAAGATTATCAGAAGAATGGTGGACCATCTAGAAAGAATGAGATTAAAATGACAACCGGCACGGATTCTGAGACGGAAAACCCTGTGTCACAGACCTACTAGAGTTTTTTTGACAAGGTGACGGCAGTTAGATAAGAGAGAGAGAGAGAGAGAGGGGGTGGGTAGACTGCGTTCTCTTGGACTGTACGAAGGCTTTCGACACAGTTCCACACGAGAGATAAGTGAAAAATCTGGAGGGCCAGGCAGGTATAACAGGGAAGGCACTGCAATAGATCAGAGATAACCTGACGTGAAGGCATCAGCGAGTCACGGTATGTGACGAGGTGTTAAAGTTGGCGTCTGTGACGAGCGGAGTCACACAGGCGTCAGTCTTAGGACCGGTGCTGTTTCTGGTAAATATGAACGACATGACGGAAGGAATAGACTAAGAAGTGTCCCTGTTTGCAAGCTTTGTGAAGGTAATGAGGAAAATTCAATCGGAGGAGGACAAGGCAGGACTACAAAGGGTTCTGGACAGGCTGCAGGCTTGGTCTAGCAACTGGCTCCTAGAGTTCAAACCTCACCAAGTGCAAAGTCATGAAAATCGGGGAAAGGGAAAGAAGAGTACAAATCTCAATGAAGGAGAGTACAAATTTCACTGAAGGAAAGAGTATAAATCTCACTGAAGGAAAAGAACCTTGGAGTCTGTATAATACCGAGCACATCTTCCCAGGCGGATATCAGCTGAATAACTGCTTTATCATATGGGCGACTAGCGAACCTAAGAATAGCATTCCAGCATCTCAGTAAGGAGTCGTTGCGGACCCTCTACACTGTGTACGTCAGGCCATTGTTGGAGTATCCAGCTTCAATTTGGAACCCACGACAAGCACGGCAGGGAACTAGAGAAGGTGTAAAGGTTTGCAACAAGACTAGTCCCGGAGTTAGGGGACATGTCTTACAAGGAGAGATTAAGGTAACTCGATCAGACGATACTGGAGGACAGTAGGGACAGGTGGGACATAATAACGACATATAAAATACTGAGAGGAATCGACAGGGTGGACAGGGAGAGGATGTTCCAGAGATGGGACACAGCACCAAGGGGTCACAATTTGAAGTTAAAGATTTGGATGAGTCACAGGGATGTTAGGAAGTATTTCTTCAGTCATTGACTTGTCAGGAAGTGGAATAGTTTGGAAAGTGAGGTAGTGGAGGCAGGTACCATACATATATTTAAGAAGGAAGAGGTATGATAAAGCTCAAGGAGCAGAGAGTAGACCTTGTGCAAGGTTACAAAGGGACCTGGACCAGGATACAAGCCTGGTCCAGCAACTGGCTCCATGAATTTAACCCTGCCAAATGAAAAGTCATGAAGATCGGGGAAGGGCAAAGAAGAACGCTGACACAGTATAGACTAGGTGGCCAAAGACTGCAAACCTCACTCAAGGAAAAAGATAACTGCTGCAGCGTACAGGCGTCTGGCAAACCTAAGGATAGCGTTCCGATACCTCAGTAAGGAATCATTCAAGACTCTGTACACAATTTACGTCAGGCCCATACTGGAGTATGCAGCACCTGTTCGGAACCCACACCTGGTCAAACACGTCAAGAAATTAGAGAAAGCGCAAAGGCTTGCAACAAGACTAGTCCCAGAGCAAAGGAGACTGTCCTACGAAGAAAGGTTAAGGGAAATTGGCCTGGCGACACTGGAGGACAGGAGGGTCAGGAGAGACAAGGTGGACAAAGACAGTAAGTTCCAGAGATGGTACACAGAGCCAAGGAGTCACAATTAGAAGCTGAAAACTTAGATGAGTCAAAGGGATGTTAGGAAGTATTTCTTCAGTCATAGAGTTGTCAGGCAGTGGAATAGCCTGACGTAGTGGAGGCGGGAACCATACATAGTTTTAAGACGAGGGCTGATAAAGCTCAGGGAGCAGGGAGAGAGAGGACACAGTAGCAATCAGTGAAGAGGCGGGGCCAGGAGCTATGACTTCACCTCTGCAACCACAATTGATGAGTACACATAGGTGAGTACACACACACACGCGCGCCACACACACACACACACACACACACACACACACACACACACACACACACACACACACACACACACACACACACACACACACACACACACACACACACACACACAAAGAAGTACAGAACGCAAAGGACCCAGGAGAATCAGGAGAGCAGTCGTAGAACCAGAAATGAATATGCACAAGTAAGAAGGGAGGCCCAACGACAATATGAAAATGACATGTACAAGACAGGTATACAATACCGACAAGATGAAAGTTAAGACACTTGTGCAACATCTGGTTATCTTTATTGTAGACGTTTCGCCATCCAGTGGCTTTATCAATACAGATTCTTGGACATAATTAGAAAACAGAAGAACTAAACACCACCTCCAAGGCTGAGGGACTGATTACCTCATCTTTTGTATATAGTTCTTCTGTCGGTATTGTATACCTGTCTTGTACAACTTGTCAGACACTGCAGCATCATGGAATCTTGGTTCAGAGGGCATCTGCATGACCTTCACGGCTGCTATAACTAACCAATCAATTTGGGTAGGACCTACTTCCACTACGAGGGCATAGTCACTACCAGTGACTATGCCCTCGTCTGCTACACGTCCCTATTCACTGATGCTAGGCTATATAAGTGTCAGTCTTCTTGCTTGTGCTTCAGAATCTCTACAACCACAGTGCTCTAAACACCACCTCCAAAGCTGAGGGACTGATTACCTCAACTTTTGTATATAGTTCTTCTGTTTTCTAATTATGTCCAAGAATCTGTATTGATAAAGCCACTGGATGGCGAAACGTCTACAATAAAGATAACCAGATGTTGCACAAGTGTCTTAACTTTCATCATGAAAATCTGACCCGAAGCTGTTGTACAGCCACATAAGAAGGAGAACAACAGTCAAGGACCAGGTAATCAGAGTAAGGAAGGAAAGAGGGAAGGCTCACAAGAAACGACTGAGAAGTATGTGAGGAATTCAACATGAAATTCAAAGAACACTTCACAGAAGAGGCAGAAGGGACTCCAGAAAGAAGGAGAGGAAAGGGTACACCACCAAGATTTGGACACAATACATACAACCGAGGAAGAAGTGAAGAGGCTGCTGAGCGAGCTAAACACCTCAAAGGCGATGGGGCCAGATAAATCTCTCAATGGGCCCTGAGAGAGGGAGCAGGGGCACTATGTGTACTCCTAACAACAATATTCAACACGTCTAACAAAACAGGGAAATTACCTGAGGTATGGAAGAGAGCAAATGTGGTCCTAATTTTAAAAAAAAGGAGACGGACAAGAAGCACTCAACTATAGACCAGTGTCACTGACTTGTATAGTATGCAAAGTCATGGAGAAGATTATTAAGAGAAGAGTGATGGAACACCAAGAAAGAAATGAGCTTATCAACAACAACCAACACAGTTTCAGGGACGGGAAATCCTGTGACACGAACCTACTGGAGTTCTATGACAGGGTGACAGCAGTGAGACAAGAGAGAGAGAAGTGGGTAGATTGCATTTTCTTGGACTGTAAGAAGGTGTTTGACACAGTTCTATACAAGAGATTAGTGCAAAAACTGGAGGATCAGGCAGGGATAACAGGGAAGGCACTTCAATGGATAAGAGAATATCTGTCAGGAAGACAGTAGTGAGTCATGGTACGAGGCGAGGTGTCAGAGTGGGGGCCCTGTGACAAGTGGGATTCCACAGGGGACAGTCCTAGGAACGGTGCTGTTTCTGGTATTCATGAACGACATAACGGAAGGAATAGACTCCTAAGTGTCCCTGTTTGCAGATGATATGAAGTTGATGAGAAGAATTCAATCGGACGAGGCCAAAGCAGAACTACAAATGGATTTGGACAGGCTGCAGGCCTGGCTCCTGGAGTTCAACTCCACCAAGTGCAAAGTCATGAAGACTGGGGAAGGGTAAAGAAGACCGCAGACGGAGTACAGTCTAAAGGGTCAGAGACTACAAACCTCACTCAAGACAAAAAATCTTGGAATGAGAATAACACCAGGAGCATCTACTGAGGTGCACATCAACCAAATAACTGCTGCAGCATATGGGCGCCTAGCAAACCTCAGAGCAGCATTCCACCATTTTAATAAGGAATCGTTCAGGACCCTGTACACTGTGTATGTTAGGCCCATATTGGAGTAGGCAGCACCAGATTGGAACTCATATCTAGCAAAGCACATAAAATAAACTAGAGAAAGTGCAAAGGTTTGCAACAAGATTAATCCCAGAGCTAAGGGGTATGTCCTACGAGGAGAGGTTAAGGGAAATCGACCAGACGGCACTGGAGGACAGGAGAGATAGGGGGTGACACGATAACGACATATAAAATACTGAGAGGAATTGACAAGGTGGACAGTGACAGACTATTCCAGTGATGGGACACAGCAACAAGGGGACACAGTTGGAAGTTGAAGACACAGATGAATCACAGGGATGTTAGGAAGTATTTCTTCAGTCATAGAGTAGTCAGGAAGTGGAACAGTCTGGTAAGCGCGAGCGCGCGCACTCCCAGATACAGTACGAAAACAACATAGCATGGAAAGTCAAGTGTGACCCAAAACTGCTGTATAGCTACTTTAGGAGGAAGATAACAGTAAAAGACCAGGTGATCAGGCTGAG